>OX031007.1:128459616-129084616 GCA_943735925.1 Pollenia amentaria | reverse complement strand
AAGATCAGTTTGGATGAAGGGGCAAAAAAGGCTTTTGACGACCTAAAGAATGCTCTAGTTTCACGGGAAGTGATACTAGTATATCCAGACTTTAATAAAGACTTTGAATTGACAACAGACGCGTCAAATTACGCTATTGGAGCAGTGCTCAGCCAAGATGACAAGCCCATAAGCTTTATTTCCAGGACACTTAACAAAACTGAGGAAAGATATGCAGCCAATGAAAAAGAGATGTTGGCTATTATTTGGGCACTAACTTTGCTAAGAAACTACCTCTACGGCTCTAAAAAGGTGATAATATTTACCGACCATCAACCACTTACCTATGCCCTCAGCAATAACAATAGTAACTCTAAAATTAAAAGATGGAAATGTATGCTTGAGGAATATAATTACGAACTACGATATAAACCGTAGTGGACGATGCGTTGTCTAGAAATGTCTCAGGGTTGAACGCTATTGAAGATCAACCAAGTTCTTCTACTATGACTCAACACAGTGCTGAGAGTTCAAGCGAAAATCTTATACCAAGCGTTGAAACACCAGTTAACGTGTTTAAAAATCAACTGTTTATAACCATAGGAGAAGTACCTTCATATCAGTTCAAAATAATCTTCCCAGGTTATCATCGACATCTAATAGTTGAAACATATTATGATGAACAGAAACTCATAAATGTTCTTAAGAGGTATCTTAACCCATCGGTTATAAATGGCATTAAAACTCCAGAGCCAATAATGGGCAAAATTCAAAACATTTACGCAGATAATTTCTCAAATTACAAATGTAGATTTACACAAAGGGTAGTTGAAGACATAATATCTGAAAATGATCTGGAGAACATAATTGTAGAAGAACATTCAAGGGCTCACCGCAATGAAAAAGAAAATAGAGCGCAAATTATGGAAAAATATTATTTTCCATCTATGGCACGAAAAATAAAAAGAATAATAAAATTGTGTTCAATTTGCAAAAAAAATAAATATGAAACACCGATACCAGCATATCCTGGTCATACAATTCATATAGACATATTTTCAACTGAAAAAAATTAATCCTTACTTCAATCGATAAATTCTCAAAATACGTACAAGTGAAACAACTTAGTGGCAGGTCAGTCGAGGACGTTAGGAGACCACTTAGGGAACTTTTGTTTTTCTACGGGGTACCAAAGAATGTAGTAATGGACAATGAACCTTCGTTGAATTCGCCTTCTATTTTATTTATGATGAAAGACGACTTGAAAATAAATATTTTTACTACCCCTTCCTATAGAAGTGAACCAAATGGACAGATAGAACGTTTCCATTCGACCTTAGGAGAAATAATGAGATGCCTCAAGGAAGAGGGAACGTGTAGAGATTTTGATGAGTTATTAGAAAAATCCGTTAATGAATATAACCACTCTATCCATACCACCACAAATAGGAAACCAGTAGACTTATTTTTTGGACGAACAGTTGACTTTTCACCACAGGATTACGAAACAACAAGGCTCACAAACGTTGAACGACTTAAACGCAAACAGGAAAAGGACCTCGCTTACCACAATAAGAACAAGAAGCCAGCCAAAGAATATGTACCCGGACAATTGGTATACGTAAAGACTAATAAAAGATTAGGTACTAAATTAAGTAACAGGTTTAAGGAAGAAGTAGTAAAAGAAAACCGTGGTACAACCATCGTTACTGAAAGTGGTAGGGTCATTCACAAAAGCCACACAAGGAATTGAATAATGAAAATAAAATTTTCTCTTAGAAAACATTTCTTTATCTTTCAGACTATTTTTGGTAACTGTTTTGGCGGACCTTAACATTTTAGACTACTCTAACACTAGACTCGTAACAATCCACACTGGAATAGCAAGAAGACAGAATGGAATATTTAAAGTTGTGCATGCAATCAACATCGATCAATACCGGAATTTGCTAGGCTATCTAGAATCTGTATTAAATAATGATATTGCATATAGTCATCCGATCCGTCCGTTTTTAGAACAACAGACACTTGAGATTAGAAGACTTCTGAAGCGTCTGAGTCCAAATAAAGTAAAGAGATCCATAGACGCTATTGGTACTGCATGGAAGTGGATTGCAGGTACACCAGACAGCCATGACTTCGAAATTTTGACACAAAAAATGGCCAATCTTTTGGAAAATAACAATAGACAAATGGTAATAAACGAACTGACCATTAATAGAATTCAAGAAATATCCAACATTACAAATGAGATATTGAAGGTTAGAAAAGAAGACTGGAATACTGAATTAACAATTAGCTTAGAACGCAAATTAAACTTAATTGAAAAAGAATTACAAAACATTGAATATGCCATACAATGGGCAAAGGTTAATATTGTGGATTCCTTTATCTTATCCAAAACAGAAATTGAAGCTTTTAATGATGTACTAACAAATTACAATATACCAATATTTAATGTAGATGAATTACTTACTTTTGGAAATGTAAAAATTGTAACAAATAATAAAGAAATTTTATATATTCTAAGCATTCCAATCACACATACTGATAATTGTGAAACATACCTAGCAAAACCTGTAAAATTTGGAAACCTAATAGACAAAATTGAATTTGATAAAATATTAAAATGTAAAGATGTTTTATTTGCTATTAAAGAAAAATGTAAAAATTATAATGACATAACCATATGTAATAAAAATGATATAGTAGAATTAAGAGACGATTATTGTATAACCAACTTATTTAGGAATAGAATAGGGAACTGTACCCAGGTAAATAATGATCACGTAGCTACTATAGAAGAAATTGGAAGCGATCTTATACTACTGAACCAATACAACGGCAAGATCACAACAAATGACGAAGAAATAAAACTAAATGGAACATATTTGGTGAAACACTTTAATACAACAATAAAAATTGATGAGCAAGAATATTTTTCTCTCGAAGTAAGCGCCAGTAAACCCCTTCCAGCCTTTCTACAACCCAAGGGGATTGGCGGCAAGATAGAGGAGGTACTCTCATTGGAACGGTTGCAGAAAATAAACATTGAAAATATTAAACGACTAAGCCTACACGCAGAGAAAAAACATTTTTAAATATGGTCACCTCCCACAAAACTATTTTTAAAGAAAATTTAAAACATAAAATGTTTATATTTAACCATATTATTATCACCGACAACCATATTATGGTTATATGTGTCCTCCATCAAGAAGCCACAACCATATTATGGTTGCCTCTAAACATGTTATGGTTAAATATGACAATAATTTGTTTTTAAATTAACAATAGTATTTTCCTCTTCTCCAAGAGCAACAAGCTACGGTTGAAAACCAACAATGCTATTATAAGTGTTAAACATATTTTAGTAATTAATGACCAAAACATGTTCGGAGGCAACCATAATATGGTTGTGCCTTCTTGATGGAGGACACATTTAACCATAATATGGTTGTCGGTGATAATAATATGGTTAAATTTAACCATAATATGTTTACAATTTTCTTTAAAAATAGTTTTGCTGGAGGTGACCAAATTTAAACATAGTTTTTCTCTGGGTGTATTAGAAACCAAAAACAATATTATGACAATAGTTCTGGCGCTTGTGTTAATTGCTGCTATGGGAACCATCGCAAGTGTTAAAATGTGGAGAAGATTCTACCATTCAAAAAAAGGAAAAGAAGCCCTTCCAGAAACAATTGAAACTCCTGATGAAGAACCGAAAGCTGAGAAAAAACAAGCAAGCATTTACAATCTTCATGTATTTTGAACAATCGGGACGATTGTGTTTAAAGAGGGAGGAGTTAACACAAAATATGTTTAAATTAAATATTTGTTCATTCCCACCAATTAAGCTGACACCATTAAATTACAATTATAAAATATTTTTGCATTCCCACCAAATGTGCTGACACCATGTTCAGGTGTCATATACCAAAATTTATTTCACACCAAACTGCAACACGCGCCGTCATAAGTGGCGTGATCATCAAAATTTGAAGTATAAAGTTAGGGTAGAAAATAAGAAAGAATTACTGTTGTTTTTACTTTGAAATAATAAAGAGGTTGTTGAGTGCCTTAAGACACTCAACACAACAAATATTTTTTTACAAATAACTAAACTTGTTATTTAAATTTATATACATATATATTCTGTTTCCTGGAGTAATTCTAAGTCGATTTAGCCATGTCCGTCTGTTGACAACACGCTCACTTTTAAAAAACTTAAATGAAAAGAACAATGTTGGTGCAAAATTGATTCTAGTTATTCCAAGCAGCTTGGAATTGAAATCAATCAAAATCGGTTCAGTATGATGAGAGTTATATGAATTGAGCAGACGGAGAGACGGAGGGGGAGACGAACATGTCTTAATCGACATAGAATTACTGAAGAAGTCAGAATTTATGTACTTTATAGGGTCTGAGATGCATAACAAAAAAGTTTTACACAGAATGATAGACTAAGTATTAGGGTATTCATATGATCGAGCTTTTGCTCGAAAACCGAGGTTTTGGTTAAATCGGTTAATTTGGTTATTGATCGGTTAACCGATTAATGCAGTTTTTTTTATTAATTAAGTAATATCAATAAATAAAAATTCATAAATGATTTATTATTTGGAGTTTATTAGCAATAAAGAGCAAAGCCATAACAATTCTTGAACTAAAACGAGCAAACAAATAAATAAAATCTTTTATCGTAGAGGTTGGAGAAAACAGAAGCAAGCCTTAATACAGTATTTATAATTTCTCAGTCCTTTTCCTGGATTTCTCAAAACATATAAAATCTTCCAAAATCTTTTTTTTTCGAATGTATTCTTAGTTAAATTTCAGTTATATATTTTATAAAGCTTTTTGTAATAGTTCTATTCCTTAAATTTTTTAGAAATGACTTTAAACACTACCAGACTATTATCTTGTATTTTCTTGTTACATTTTACCTTAGCTTTCCGTTGGATAGCAATGAAGTATATTGTATGTAAAGAAGAATTTACAATTATTAGACACCAGCAGAATGTAATGCATTTTCTGGCCCGCTACGGCCTTCGTCAGCATTCTTTGTGTCACACTGGATAGTGATACTTTATAAATTGAATGGTTTTAACTCAACTATTTTAACAAACTGATATTGGGAATTATTTCTTTTCATAAGCAATAGAACTATTACAAAAAGCTTTATAAAATACATAACTAAAATTTAACTCATAGAATAAATACGAAAAATAAAAAAAAAATTTTGAATATAATAAAGTTGCTTATGAAAAGAAATAATTCCCAATATCTATATTCCAAAACCTTTAAAAAATGTTAGCACTTCTAATTGTTTCGGTTAATTCAGTTGAAAGATTGATATGAGAAGATATGAAAAGAAATAAATTAACAAGCACATACATATAAAAAGTACGTGAACAAAAAGCTGCTGACAGCAGAAAGATCACCTTCTTTGTTTGTATAAAAACATATTTTCTAAACACATAACTTGTGTATATGAGTGGAAGCAATTAATTAAAAACACAAAAATATGTTATAATACTACTACAAAAAATTAAAAATTTTGTTACATCGGTTAATCGACTGAAATTAACAGGTTTAATCGTTAATCGAAAGAAGCCAGTAGACCTCCGCTGCCTGTATCTAGATGTTCTAGATTTCTAACAACATATTTTTTCATAAAAAAAACTGCTGATGTCAGAGGGTTTGTCGGATGGATCAAATTGAAATTTTACAAGGCGACTTTTCGTCTGACTTTTGTAGCAGCAATGTTAAAAAGGTTGCACACGTCATGTATGTATTTTGAAGTGAACAGTTTGAGAAGTCAGATATAAAAACATGTCGGCTTAAGGTAAGATGTAATTAAGATGTAAATTATATGTAATTGCAATTGAATCAAAGCCATGAATAACGTTGTAAAAGCCACTTTTTGCAAAAACAGTTTTTTTCAGATTAGCGTTAACATTACTCTCTTACGCTGTTTAAACGTCAATTCACCCAAAATTATGCACCTTAAGGCCATCAAAATGCTATACAAAGAGTCAGCTAGTGGAAGAACGTTGTAAGTTACTAACAAAATGATACAAACGAACTGGTTTTTCAAGGTGGAATAACGTTCTAAAAGTCGCTTGTGTAGTGGAAAAACGTTTTAAATGACATCGCGATTGTGGATATGAAACGTTTTTCTACTGAAAAAAAGAATATAAACTGTAATTAGGCATGTTATTTAAAATTCAATTTACTTGATATTTTGCATAAAGGTTTTTATTGTCATTATTTTTGAAAATCTAAAAAAAAAAAAATTAAAAAATGAATAATCCTGCCTTTTAAAAACGTTTTTTTGCTCTCCTCAAAAATATTTATTTTGTAACAACGTTATTCGCGGCTGTGCTTCAATTGTCTGTCAAAATTTACAAATACAGAAGGTTTATAATTAATAAGATTTCTCTATGACGTGCTAAATTCCCAATTTTTAATTTTGATAAAAACACTAAAATTTATTGTTGAGGGAAAGCTTGTTTCTATGCGCATTTCGCTGGTTGCTTAGGCCAGCTCGTCAGGAAACCTTTTTTCAAAGACTTTAGAAAAGCTAAAAATGTTATGCAAACAAGACTATAAAGTGAATAAAAATTTTAAAAACTCAGGTCTTACTTGTCACGAGTAAGAAAACTTTTACAACGAAAATTTTTGAAAAAGTTACCAAATGTTAAAAAATATAACCAAATTAGAAAAGCCTTTTATTAATTGCGAAAAACATTAAAATTTATTTTAAGTTGCATTGTAAAACAAAGATGATTTGCACTTTATAGGAAAATATTTATTACAAATTAAGAAAAGAAAACAAGAAATATAATTCTTGTACATGTTAAAAAAATAACGAGAAACTTAAACTAAAAGTTTTTATTTATTTGAGGCCTTGTTCATAAAAAATATTTTTATTTGTTAAGAGTTAAATCCGTCAATTTCCATACAAAATTCAGTATATTGAAAGTTAATAAATTGAATTTTTTTTTGAATATCGTTACCTTAATATAAAAAGGCCCCAACTCATCAAAAACACTTTTTACAGGAGAAGGAAAAAACTTAATAAAAGCTGAAATAATATAGCTACACAACCATTGTCAAAAAACATCTTTATTAAAATTAAACGAGGAATTCAGATTGAAATTCATAATATGTATTTCTTTCGAAAAATTGTGTGTATGAGTTAGGCCTTTTTTTCTTTAGAAAAATTGTGTGTATGAGTTAGGGCTTTTTGTATTCTGCTTATAACTTCTTTATTTTTAATCTAATTTGCTTGAAATTTTAATAGAATGTGTATTAGCAACCATTCTACAATAATCAATAAAAAAACGGATTTCCAAAAATAATGAGTTGGGGCCTTTTTATATTAAGGTAACGATATGTCCTTTACAATAAACGAAATTTGTACTTCACTGTTACAAATAACAAAAAAGGAAAATATTAAATTGCTTTCCGCTTTTTAACTGTCAGTGGCAGGGCTGTGAAATGTGCCGTTTTTTAAATTCTTTTGGCGATGAACATTTACGTTTGGCGAATGTTTTGGCGAAATTGGAAACTGTTGGCAATATGCCAAATGAATTTTTTGTGAATTAGATACATGTATCTAAATTGTTATTAAAACGGGTATAACTTATTTCTCTTGTTTGTAAATTGTATTTTAAAATTTTAATTGTTCGCGAAGCGTTCAATGAAAAATAATTTGCCGCTAACTGGTTATTTCTGGTTGTTCTATTTATCCTATATATGAAAAAAGATACATACATACATATATATATTTTTTGTTTTTCTTTCACCAAATAAAAGTTTTGATCTAAAATATTCATAACGACTTTCTGAAATTTCATTTTAGCAACATTTCACTACAAATATACTTGCAATAAGCGTTTTTTGATATTTAATGTATGAAGGTACCCGGGTAACTTGCCATCCCGTTACGGGTGTGCGATTAAAATTGGTCCACCACGCCCTTTCGAAACTATTTTTAAGCTAAAATATAACGATAATTTAAAATTTATTAATAGTTCGAAGTTCTCAGGAAGTTTTAGCTATGTGAATTATATGCTTCTATAAAAAACAATCAAGCTGAAAACGTCAAAGGTACCCGGGTACCTTGCCAGGCACAAAAGGGTTACATCTACCTTAAGACCTACATGACTTATTTTGTATGTAAACACTTATGCCATGACGTTAACTAGTGTTAAAGCTTAACTCCGGATGAAGATTTGTATGGGGACTAAAGAAAAGATAATGAGCGAATTGGAACAATAAAAAGTGAGTCCTTTTATACTTTACAAATATCAAATGAAAACAGTTAATAAAGTTATAATTTAACACTTACAATCAATAGCATTGATGCTAAAAAGAGCATAAAGTAAAATAATATTGACCAAAGATTTGCCCAAGCCATATGGGACATGGCACTACCAGTGGATAAATATAAAGTCCAAATATTTTCCACTTGTCTATAATAATTGCTATTCGTTACCTCTGTAATTAAAAAATAAATATATAAACATGTATATTTATGATTAAGCAAACATGTATACAGATTATCAAAAACTTACCCCCAAAGTATTCTTCTGAAAAATTTGCCAACAAATCTAAACCCAGGATTATGGCCATTTGTCCAAGACTAATAATCCAACTCTGTTTCATTATATTAGTTTTGAATTTATTTAAACTGGACAGAGTTATAAACAGACCCCAGCCAGGACCAAAGGCTGACAAACCATAAACCGGTATTGAACCAATACCGTGTGCAATATCGCTCGGTGAAGGTATGATAACACGACGATAGACATTGCTTGCACCAGGTAAAAAGCTAAAGCGTATCAGTAATAAAAACAAAAGCCCCGCTAGAGTCCAAACCGAATACCGTACGATTTGCCCAAACTAAAAGCAATTATGGCTTATTAATAATTAGATTTTCGAGTGAGAAAAAGTGCAGTTTTAACCCTAGCTCTGTCACGAATCTTTTTCTACGAATCCTGGCACTATTTACATTTGTAAATACGTTTAATTTCATACATTTCGTTGGTTACTTCGCAAATTTGGTTTTTTACAGTCAAACAAATACATAAGTTTATATAAAAGGTAGAGATGAGCAGGTGAGTTGCGTAAATTTTGTATACACAGGTACGGGAATAAACACCCGTATAAAAATGTCAGCTAAGGTGAAGAAATTAAGTGAGCCAAGAAATAAAAGCTAATATTTTTTTACATGATCGTGATTGAAAAGTTACTCACAATGCCGCGTCTAACTAAGAGACAGAGTAGGTATACTATTTGTTTAAAATGCCGTTACATTTTTTTTCCTCTGTACAATGTTAAGCTCTGTTGTCAGTATATTGTATTTCGTGCTGGTAAAATATTATATGCATAATTGTTCAATTGTTCAGTGAAAATGGAGAATAACAAGAAAAAGATTAAAATGTTGAGTGCATCTTCTGTAGCCCGGTAAATATACTCATTAGTTAATGTAGCCTGACTTCTATGTTTCAAACATTTTATGCTTCCTTATTATAAGCAAATAAGGTATTTCGAAAACCTCGTTGAAAATACGGACTTCGATGAGGAAGACATAATAGCTGATGCTTCTACAAGTGCTTCAAACGATAAAGGTGATACGTCCTTATTGTTTCACGAAATGGATGGTGATGCCTCTGATGCTGAAGTCTCGGCATATCCAGTAGAGTTGGGACATGGAGGTGAGAAAATGAATTGAAGGAAGAAAATGAAGTCGCCTCAGTGAGGAAGAAAACTATTTTGTTGCCAAGAATGGAACAAAATGGTGTAAAGTTCCGCCTAGATGGCAACGGATATGGTAGCAAAACATATTTCGCGAAAACTGTTTTGTTGGTCCTAACCCAAATACCAAGAATTTGAGCATTATTGACACATTTTTTGTTCTAATGCACCCTACAATACAATCAATTATTTGTAGGAATACTAACAGGAGAGGCGGTGTATGAAAAACTGGAAAACTAGAACGGCGAGTCAAAATACAATGTAGGTAAATATTTTATTTCTGTTAGTATTTCGTATAAAAATTGTGCGTTTGAAAAATCTACAGAAAGTATATTTGGGAGGATATTAATGAAGTAGAGCTCGGCGCATACTTTGCCATATTAATAACAATGGGAAGTCATAATTCCAGCAACACAAGACTTGAAGCGCTTTGGCAAAATAATGCTCTTCCTCTGTACCGAGAAACTATGTCAGCAAAACGATTTTTAAATATTACAAGATTTATACGGTTTGATCAGCAAAGTACGAGATAGAAAAGATCTCTAACGGACAAAGCTGCGCCAATATCGGAAATTATTGATATCGGCGGTTGATAATTTAAATGTCGTATGTGGATTTTTTGCGGTTTTGAGTTAAGATCGATTACTTAGGTTTTCCGACCTGATCTTTCATTTGGCGTAATCAGTTTTTCGATACCTCATACGGGTTTCGAGATATGGAGTGTTGAGTTTGTCGTATGTGGTATTTGCCGAAGCAATTTTAAAATTAAATGTCGTATGTAACTGCCACATACGACAAATTTCCATATAAAACGACCAAAAAACTAATATATTATTTAAATGTCGTATGTGGATTTTATAAGAGTTCAAACTTCAAACTCAATTTACTCGAAACTATCGGAATCCACATACGACAATTAAATTATCAGCCGACGATATGCTAAATGCAGAAGGCTTGGTTATCTTCTTTTCCTACAAAAAGGTGTCGCCGTTTGTTTCTGCAGCAATAAGGAGAGCAATTATGTAAACCAATGATTTTAAAGAGAGCACGAATTCCGCGGGTAGTTTCATATTTTCCAACGAAAAATGCAATCGAATGCATAATCGGGTTTCCTATCGAAGCAGTGAGTAGTTCTACAACCGATAATTTTGTGCCAGATAAAGATGACCGCGGGCATTCAAACATTAAAGGGGCTTGCTACTTATTTTACCACGAGGAAAGCAAAAGAAAGCGCTCAACTAGAAAAATATACGGCCGATGTAAAAAACCAGTCTGCATTGAACATAGCAAAGTGCAAACCAAATGCAACAAATGTTTAAAATATTGATTTTTTATATTTTATAAAATTGATTTTGTGCTTTTGTAAAAATTAAAGAAAATAAAATGAGTTTACATAAAAACAACAGAATATAAATATATTTACAAATGTAAATAGAGTCATATAACGAAGAAAAATTAAAAAATCTCAAAAAAATATCGGTAAACGATGTTTCCACGTAGAGCATACAAAATTAGTCACACACAAACCATATCCAAATCGGACCAGAAATGTAGTTATTGTAGCCTTTTTAAAAATGACATACGAGTATTAACATACATATGTAAATAGTGCCAGAGCTAGGGTTAAAACTACGAATTTCTGTCTTTAAAGAACTTTTGAATAAAACTTACCGTTGCGGTATTGAAACATTTATAAACAACTAAAACCACTATGGCCCAAACAAAAATGGCACAAAGAATTAACTGCCATGACATAGAAAATTCAACACTCTCGTAAGTGAACAGATTTAAGTCATTGAAAAGGGTTCTGTAAATAAAAAAAAACAACTTTTAATTTATTATTCCAGCATTTTAAAATAAAAAAAAATCATACTTAAAATACAAGACCGAAGGTATATGGTGATTAACCCAATGGGAATTTGTGGAATTGGTAGTCTCCGTTTCATTTTGAACATACAAATTGCAAAGCTAAATAAAAGAAAAATTAAAATCAAGTTTTATTTAAAAGTTTGAGTTCGAAATGGTACTTAATGCCTTATAGAAATAACAAATAATACTCATGTTTCAAAATATTTATATTTATCATACATTAGTCTCTTCCTCTTCGGTTAAATTCGTGGCCCATTTCTTAAAACCTTCACAGCTCCAGGGCAATGTCGGCTGCATGGATGCAAACATATACAGTAACGGTACCATGGCAAAAATACTATAATACGAGAGCACACAAATATTTAAGGCCAACGTGACATATCCGATGCCTAGAAAGAAATATTTTCAATAAATTATTTTTAAAAGTTTAATATTTGAGCGAAAAAAATTTAACAAACCTTTAAAAAGGGGCGTTAAACGAAATGCTGATATGAAACCGCTACTGGAAAACTGCCCCAGAAAAGATTGTATCACAATAAATGGTACTATGTAGAGGACTACACTAATTAAATATATGGGCACAAAAGCGATAACTGTAAAGATAAAAATAATATGCTTGTGAAGTGATATAATAACTTAGTTAAGGTTTAGTCGGTTAAAGGTAGGGATTCAATATCCTACACAATCGTACGATTCTTTCACACGAAAATCAAACATAATTCTATCCGATAGAAAAACTGTTTGCATAATCTTTTGTTACTATCATACTTTTCCAGAAAAAGCATCTCTGATCTCACAGAATCTATCATTTTATGAACATTTTCAAAAACATATGCCAGAATGTAAGAATCCTCAAAAAAAAAATTTTTCACTCATACGTTATGAGACACACACCATTTTTTTATACCCTCACCACCACTAGTGGTTTGTCACCACTTAGTTTGTCATTCCGTGTGAAACTTTTTTATTACATATCTGAGATATATATATATATATATATATATATATATGTATATATATATATATTGAGTAATTATAAGGCCTATAGTACACGGAATGTAAAAAGCCACATGCGCATGTGGTTCTGACGTAATTTTGACGTCACTACAAAGCCACAACGACTATTGCGTGTTGTGCAATGACGTCAAAAATACGACAGAACCACATGCGTATGTGGGTTTTTACATTCCGTGTACTATAGGCTTAAGACGATTTAGCAATGTCCGTCTATCTGTCCGTTGTTGAAAACACGCTCACTTTCGAAAGACTCGGAATGATATACAATTTTGCACAAATTCGTTTTATATAACTGTAAATTTTACATTTCTAAAAGATCGGTCCATAATGTACCCCATATAAATACTGCTCCCGGAAAACAGTTTAAAACTCCTACATATAAATAATGTTATCATAATAAATGTTCGTATGTAACAGTTTTTTAAGACTAGAAATCGCACTGTCGAATTTCATGGAGATCGGTCCATAATTTACCCTAGGCCCCATATAAACCCTACTCCCGGAAAACATTTTTATTTCATAGTTATAGGACTATAAATCACACTGGCCAATTTCATTAAGATCGGTTGATAATTTTCCCTAGGCCCCATATAAACCCTGCCCCGAAAAAAGAGTTTAGTACACATAAAACCATAATAACTAATGCTATCATAATAAAGCTTAGTACGTCACGCTTTTATAGGACAAAAAATCACAATGGTAAATTTCGTGAAGATCGGTGCCTAATTTACCATATGCCCCATATAAACCCTTCGCTTGGAAAACAGTTTAGTACGCCTAAAATCGTAATAAATAATACAATTGTAATAAAATTTGGTGCTTAACAATTTCATAGAACTAGGCGTACTTAACATAGAAAACTGTTAAGTACGCCTAAAACCGTAATAATGCTATCATAGTAAAATTTGGTACGTCACAGTTTTATAGGGTTATATAAGACTTTGTTAGATTTCACGATGATCGGTTCATAATTTACCATAGGCCCCATATAAACCCTTCGCTCGGAAAACAGTTTAGTACGCCTAAAACCGTAATCTATATATATAAAATTGTAACGTTACTGACTGACTGACTCACTGACTGATTCATCATCGCACAGCCTAAACGCCTGAAGCTAAAAACTTGAAATTTGGACCAGGGGTTGGTCCCTCCCCAAATGGATGCACTAAGAAGGAAGTTTTGGAAATTCGAATGTTTAGGGGGTAAAAAAGGGCAAAAACGGGTAAATTCGGTAACCTTATATCTCTAAAACTAATGGAGATACAAAAAAAAATTTAATGCTTATCGTTGTTCTTCAGAAAAATAAGCGGACAGGTGTCTGGTACTTTTTGGAAATTCAGATCTTTAACGGAGCAAACGGGTAAAATCTGTATTTTGGTAGTTTTTTGTCACCCCATCTATCTTTTAAACTAATAAACATAGAAATAAGGGTTATATTACATTTGAAACTTATCTAAAAAATCAAAATACAAATTTGGTACTTTTTCGAAATTCGGACGTTTAGGAGGTAAAACCCGTTACTATTTTTGGTACTTTTTTTAATAAACCTTTTTATTTATTTATTGAAACAAATGTATTAAATTATGGGCTCCTACTAAAATATTGAAATTTTTTATGCTTCAATGGGGAGAAAAAAGTACCAAAAAGGGGAAATACGGGAAATTTTATTTCTTACTTTAGGTTTTTGGTTCCACAACTGACAATTTTTTTAATTATCGTTAATATTGGACCTAGAAACATAAACTTCAACATACAATGTCCTGAGTGGATAAGAACCTCTGAGGGTACTTTTTGGTATTTTTTGATCTTCAACTTTTCTGTTAGTATTAGACATAGAAACATAAAACTAAACATGCAAAGTCCTGAGTGAATGAGAATTCGTTAGAGGGATCTTTTTGGTACTTTTTCGTTATTTAACTGGTGCTAAAAATTATTTTAAAAAAGTGCTAAAATAATGCTAAAATTTTTTTAAGGATTTTTGTTAAAAATTTATTATCAGTATAAAATTTTATCTAACAAATCTTGAAAGTAGTCGTCTATTAACAGGTGGTACTTGATGGGAGCAGTGTTGCATGTCATATAACTTTAAAATAATTATTTTTCAGCAGTTTAGAGCAAACAATTTTTTTAAATATTTACATCATTGAATTTTTATTTAAATAAAAAGTGAAACTTCCTTAAACTTTTATATCATAATATCAAAGGCCGAATAATATTTACAATCGAAAAGATAAGGGCATTACTAATATTCCACGAATATTCTATTTTTTTTTATTTTTTTTTTATTTCTAACCAAAATGTTTTATAATTTAAAATTTTTTTTTAGTAAAATCAATAAAACTATTCGTCTAAATCTTTAAAATAAATAATGCTAAAAAAAGCTAAAAACATTTTCCAAAAATGCTAAATAAAATGCCAAGTGCCAAATGAAAATTTTGCAGCTAAATATAAATTTTTATTGCTAAATTTAGCTGCAAAAATGCCAAAATGGCCACACTGATGCAAAGACACAACAAAGTGAATGTCTTAAGCCTAGTACTCTGTTCCAATTTGGGAAAAATGTTCAGCAACATCTATTATTTCATATTAAATATTTGACGTGTTCCAACGTTTACCTATCATACATTAGAAGTATTGTTCCGCCACAAACATAATTTGGGAATATAACTCAAGTTAATATAAAGGTTCAGTTAGTCGAACGTTGCTGTACCGTATCTGTATTGTATCAATCAGCTGTTCGCTTTTTGGTATATGAAAAGCAATGCAAAAGCTTACCGAAATGTAATGCACCGTAGTTGTAACGTTTCATTCTGTATAAAATAGAATTTCATTCCGTTGTTACGTGACATTTGTAAACCAGTGGTGAGTTACTCTTATGTTAAATTGAATGCGGGTGTTTTCGCTCTCTTGTTGGTACTTCTTTTTTAGTATTTCTATGGACTTTCGACAAAACTACTTACAATACAACATATTTCCATATATTCCAATATACATGCTTATATATATAAAATAAACAAATGCATGTGCACATACAAAATAAATGAGAAATATATAAAAGGCTTCAAATGGTTAAAAACCTTATTTTGTCTATACACATTTACAAAATAATACATGTCAATGTGTATGTATATGCTAAAATATTACTTAATTGTAAATCTATAATATAAATATCAGATATTAAATAATTAATGTTTTTTTACATACACTAAATGTTTTAATACCATTTAGTTCACTAGTAATTTTTCTGCACAGCTGTCACCATTTAAACCTTTTGATTTTCCATCACTGTATGTGTTGTTTTTAGTTTTTGTTTGTATCGATAAATACTTCGAGAAATTCCACACGAGAAGGAGTTTGCCCTCGATGACTTTAAAAATTTTACACAGTGCAATTTAAGTTGGAGCAATTTTTTAAAATTTATTCCAAAGCAAACGGGAGATTTTTTGCCAATTAAATTTTTAATATCAAGTGGCACTAAAGTTCGGATTGCATCTCCGAATCCGGCGAATATTGGTGGAGGTATTCATAAACGCAAATATTAAAAATTTACATTTGTAACATCACTAGTACATACATTCATAGTTTTGTCAAATTGTATTTAACATTTCACTTTAGGTTAGGTAAGGAAGGGTTGTGCGACCAAGAGCACACTTCCACTTGGCGACCAATGTGATTCATTGTGAACATTTCTGCTTTACTACTATAATAGTTAAGCACCAATAAACTTAGACTTTCTGAAAGAAAACTGAAGGGAGCATAGACTTCAATTTATGGCCCATGGAATTGTTGTAAGATCAAGCATAAATTTAAATTTAGTAAATAGGTCTCGAACGCAGATTAAAGTTTACCACATTACAAAAAAGAAGTGCGCGGTAAGCCCTCTAATATTAAGTAATTTTACAAGGCGTTTCGAAAAAGCATTTTTTTGTTTTTTTGGTCGTTTTAAACTTTTCGTTTTATCTTTAACGTTTACAGTCGCATCTTCAAGTATGACCATAACCATAACCTACTTATCACTAAGCTTAATTTATTAGGGTTTACTTGCAACGCTTTGTGCTGGTTACGATCGTATCTAACCTGCAGGACACAGTGTGTTCTTTTTGATAACACCACCTCCAAAGAAATTTCTGTTAGCTCCGGTGTCCTCCAAGGAAGTCACCTAGGCCCTTTGCTATCTTCGCTTTTCATAAACGATTTGGCACTTGTAATGAAGCATTGTAATGTTTAAGTGTACTCTGATGATATTAAGATGTTTCTCAGCTACAAATTATCTTCAGATGGGGCGTATTTGCAGCAGGATTTAAATAGTTTTTACGCATGGTTTAAATATAACCAAATGGAGCTAAACTTAAAAAAATGCAAGCACACTATTTCCTGGATGGGTATCAACTAGAGTTAGTTGGAGAATTTCTGGATCTCGGTATTCTACTTGATCCTAAGTTAGATTTCTGCAAGCATATTACAATGACTATAAATAAAGCTCGAGGTGTGCATGCTTATATAAAACGATGGTCTAAAGAGTTTACAGATCCCAATGTATCGAAACAGCTATACGCATCCCTAGTAAGACCTATTTTGGAGTATGGTTCTATTGTCTGGAATCCTGAAATTAATATGCACATAGACCGAATTGAATCTGTTCAAAAGCAGTTTCTCTTATTCTGCCTGAGAAGCTCGTTTGGTCGTAATGCTGGGAACCTTCCTTCGAATACTACGAGGTTATCATTAATTAAACTACCTATCTTAAAAAGCGAAGGACTATGCTAAATGTCGCATTTCTAATTAATTTGATTAATGGCGATGTCATCTCCGATTTACTTCTTCGAAACATAAATTTTAATATTCCACGAGGTTTTACCCGACACCTAATACCTCTGCACCTTCCTGTTGTTCAAAAAAATTATGCCGATGCTGACCCTTTGAGGAGAATATGAAAAAATTTCAATGAATTGTATAGCTTAATTGATTTTTCTATTAATGTAAATGTAATTAAACGCAATATTATTGTGTTTTTAAATAAATAATATGTCTTACAAAAATTTTTTTTCGTTAATAATGCCTTTATATAAAGTCTTGTAATATACTTATAATAGTCTGTAAGGATTCATATCCATAGATTTAATCAAATAAATAAATAAATAAATAAAATAAAAAAAACAATGATATGTGATTTTTTTTTTTTTGTCTCGAGTCTTCCTCTAAGGGTCATTGATTTCAAGTATTCCGTTCTGGCATTTATCTAATGAACGAAACTAATGACATAAAATCAATGCTCGCGAGAAATAATTAAACTTTTCCCTGCGTTCTTATAAGGAGCATAGGGCATCCGGCACAAACACGTTAAATCTAGTTATACAAAAAAAAAAAAAAAAAAAAAAAAAAATAAGGCAAAATAAAATGTTGGAACTATAACTGTACATATCATATCGCACACTAAATCATAAACAGGTAAAACTCAAATTTATGAAAATCGTTTATTTTCATAAACCAGTTTATAAATAAAATTTATAGCGACCACACATATGGAACTCAGAAAGTTTTCTGCCTCTCCTAAGCATTTTTGAATTTTGATTTCTGCCTGTTATGATTAAGTAGTGACATATGCATAACAAATAATTATTTAAAATAATAATTCATCTCTCGAGCTTAAAGAATTATACGGACGTTCTTATCTTTGATATTGAGATTTTTATTGCATTAAAAAAATTATTTGTTTTAATATTAATTTAGTGGAGAATTTCACAATATTCATATTAAAATGAAAAGATTATCGCTAAACACTTTAATACAAATAAAAAAATTTGACCTGGCCTTTTTAAGAAAGAAAACTGATTTTACAGCGATTGCCTTTATAACTAAAAATATAAAAAAGAAAAAAAATTCAAAATCAAATAGCTACAATATATACATATGTCCCAGTTGGCAAAACTGCCGTCGACGACATTATCATCAACGATTTATGCACTTTATGCACGACATGTCCTCTATCACTTATAATTTTTGGAAGACAATTTTGAGGAAAATGTCGTGGACGACAAAATACTCGACATTGTCTACTGCACTATCTTCTAAAGAACTCTATAAACTTCTGACATGACATGACAGACATTGTCTTTCAATTTGAATTTTGTCAAAGCCTATCCACGAAACATGACCAACATTGTCTTGTAAGGTATCCTTTATCAACAACTATACACGACAGTATGAGCGACAGCGTCTTGTAAGTTGTCTTTTATCAAAATCTATACACGACAACATGACCGACATTGCCTGGCAAGGCTTCCTATATCAACTACTCTACACGACAATATGAACGACATTGTCTTGTAGGATGTCTTCTAAACAAACAAAAATAATTTGTTGTGAATACAAAAAAAAACCTGTAAAATAATGATATGAATAAGAAGCAACCAAAGCAAAGTGAAGAAAATCAGTCAGGCAAGTCTGATAGGTCAAAGCACATATTACACACAGTTCTGACGTGTGAAAAAGGCCCAAAATCAGTTGCGAGGGCGGCTTTTGAAGAAAGAGACAAAAAGCGTTTTTTGGCAATGTGTAAAAGCAGGCCGCTATAATCAACACAAATTGCGTGATCACAACAAAAATAACAAAACACAAACCACGTTTAACAAAAGCATTACTTCAACAAACGTTTTATTTTGTGCAAAAAAAATGTATTTGGTAATATTGCTTTGTTTTATAATGTTATTTACTTACTTAAATATTATTTACTAGTGTTGAGGTAAATTTAAAAGTAAATTTTTACCACAGTTTTGCAAATAAATCTCAACTAAATAAATTTGTTGCGGCATAAAAGATGGTTCAAAGAGAAATGAAAAAGGGCAGCTTTCTAAGAAAGAGACAAAAAAAAACCAAAATCTTCCGTTTCGTGACATATCTGTGTGTAATCTGTGGGTCAAAGACTAAAGTATGATTTTAAAAATATGTGCGGTTAATTATTTTTATTTATTTCTATAGGTTTATAGGCGCCGTCGCGTAAGCTGTCTTCGACGACAAAATGAATGCGAAAGAGTTGCACACGGTCATCAACGACAACTATACGCAGTCGTTGATGACAAATCAGAATCCATTGTCGTCTATATAGTCATCAAAGACAATATGGAAGACAATGTCGTTCATATGGTCATCAACGACAATATGGACGACATTCATTGACGAGAAAGTATACGACATTGTCCTCCCTGTACACGTGCACGATTTTCGCGACACTTGCTTGAAAATGTCGTCGACGAATTGCATTAGTTGTCCCTTACGTGTCGCGTAGGAGTTAACATTGTCGTGCACGAATTATCAATAGTCAACTGCGGTATATAGTATATGTATGAATGTAGCCGATGTTGCCTATAAAGCTAAACAAATAAATCAGAAATACAATAGCACATACATTTTTTTAAAATCATACTTTAGTCTTTGACTTCTCACACTTGACTGACTAATTTTCTTCACTTTGCTTTCGGGTTTTTTTAATTATTCGTTATTTAAAAGTTATTCTTGTTTTTTATTGGGAACAAATTATTTTTGTTTGTTTAGAAGACAATGTCGCTCATACTACCATGTATAGTTGCTGTTAGAGGACACCTTACAAGACAATGTTGGTCATGTTTTCGTGGATAGGCGTTGAAAAAAGAGAACTTGAAGGACATTGTCGGTCATGTCGTCGTTTATAAACGTCTTTAGAAGACAGTGCAATAGATAATGTCGAATATTTTGTTGTCCACGACATTTTCCTAAAAATTGTCTTCCAGAAATCCTAAGTGTACGAGGACATGTCGTGCATAAATAGTTAACGACAATGTCGTCGACGGCAGTTTTGCCAACTGGGATACGTCTCTAATACATACATATCTATATATATAAACATTAATGTATGTGTGCTTAATTGTTTGTATGTTTGTACCTTCTAGCCGTTGAACCGATCTTCATGAAACTTTTACAGTATATTACTGATGGTCTGGAAGGATCTATAAGCTTTATATTTTTATGCAATTTTGAGTGGGTGTGGCACCTCCCATACAAAGACATATAAATTTCTGTATATCTGAAGAACGTAAAGACCTAAAGTTTCCAAATTAGGTACAAGCATCTTGGTTATTAATACACAACATCTGACAAAACATGGGCGGGATTGGAGGAGTTGGCGTGGCATAAAATAGATTTACTTATATCTAGGGAACGGTAAGAGTTATCGAAATTTGGTACAAATAGCTGGGTTATCAGTACACAACCACTCTAAAAAATGGACCGGATTGGAGAAGTGGGCGTGGCCCCACCAATACAAACACATTATAGATTTCTATATATCTGAAAAATGGTAAGAGCCAAGGGGCCCATATTAGGTAAAAACATCTTAATTATCAATATCCAACATCCGACAATGTGTGGATGGGATTGGAAAAGTGGGAGTGGCAGCTCCCATACAAAGAGATTGTAGATATATTTATATCTGGAGAACGGCAAGGGCCAAAATTTCCAAATTAGGTACAGGCGTCTTGGTAGGCAATACACAACATCCGACAATATTTGGGCAGGGTTGAAGACGTGGGCGTGGCATAACATAGATTTATTTATACTTAAAGAACAGTAAAAGAACATTTTTCAAAATTTGGTAAACATTGCGGGGTTATCGATATGAAACATCTCTCAAAAAGAAGTTGGGGGTAGATAACTGGGCGTGGAACCTCACATATAAAGGCAAAAGAGATTTCTGTATATCTAAAGAACGGTAATAGCTAAAGTTTCCGAAGTTCGAACTAATAGATTGGTGATTAGTACGTAACATCAGTCAGAAAGTAGGCGTGATTAGATAAGAGGGCGTGGCACAAAATAGAATCCCGTACATTTGAAGAATAATAACTGTAAAATTGTCCAAATCTGATGCAATTAGACGGGTTATCAATATACAGACTGTATCTGTAAAAAAAAGTGAGGGATTGCAGAAACGGGCGTGAATCAGAATAGATTTCTGTATATCTAGAGAATGGCCACAGCTTCAATTTACAAATTTGGAACAAATAGCTTGATTATAAATAAACAATATCTGTAAAAGTGCCACTGCCTTATTGCAGACATAGGCGGGGCAACTTCTATACAAACACCATATAGATTTCTGTGCAACTGTTGAATGGTAACAGAAAGAGTATTCAAACTTGGTGCAAATAACTTTATAAACAATGCACTAGATCTGTATTGAAAAAATTACATATTTTATTTTAATGTGGGTAGCGAAGCGCACTGGGTTATGCTAGTGTTTTATATTTTCAACTTAAAATTTTTGAGTCCCACAACATATCGCATTATTATATAAAATATCACATTTAATTTAATAAATATAATCGTCTTTACAAAAAAGTACAAATAGTTTTACCATCCACCCCTTTTTTCTTTTAAAAAAAATTTTTTTTTTATATTCTGGGTAATATAAAAGTAAAACCATTTTTATATTTTTTCTATCAATTCAAATTGTTACTAAACAATTTTGAGGCTTTAAAATAAATTAACCCGATATTGTTGCGATAGAAGCGAGACCTGAAGAACAGGTCCGCGACCTTAGGTCAAAAAGGTTCCAACTGACATTTTTTCCGAAAATAAGTTATATATCGCATCGCTATAAATCGCCTAAGCTCTTTCGTTTAGCATTCTCAGTTTTTGTATATCTCTTACAGCCCTGGAGATATTTAATAAAAGTATAATCTAACTACGAGTTTTTGGTTTGAGATTCAGTTAACATAATTCTAACTGACTGATAGAACCTTCTTCACTTAGAAATCCTATATTATTTTGCAGATAGAACCATGTGGAAAGCTTAATTGCAACTAGAACCATGTTGCTAAGGTTCAAAATTTAATATTGCAAATATAGAATCAACTGCCTGGAAATTTATTCAAAACCGGGTTTCTTACCAATTGGTATTTTTAGGAGAGTTCAATATTGTACGTTCTCTTATATACTTACATAAGTATTTGATTACTCATCTATCACTTTAGGGAAATCTACTTTGAGTTTATAAAATATATTTAATCAACTTATCACATTTTATGTTGTTAAAAAGTTTTAACACGATTTTAATTGCGAAAAGAACCATCACAATTATAACGTAGTAGATTTGTTAGGGCGAAATGTAAAATATTCGCTTACCAACTCGCTCACGGAAAAGATGAATTTTATATGGCGAGCTCCAGACAAAACCCGTTTTTTTTTTGAACGCATATAAAAGCTGATGAGGGTTACGATCAGCTTTATACACTGCACGTTTTGTTGTCATAGTTATTCTTCAATATTCACCCTTACAAACCTGCTTTGTAGTAAGGGAATGCCGTGGCCCTTTAAATGATATATTGTTACGAAATGAGATTTGTCTTAGAATTAGTTATAAGTTATCTTGTTAATTATAGTTTTTATGTCATCTTAGAACACACCTGTAACTTAATTTTCTAGCAATTGTAATTGTAGACTTTAGATTTAAAATAATTTGAACACAATATTCTAGAAACTACTAGACGGTTCTTGAATCAACTAGGAATAGTTTTGAACTATAAATACAGGCTAATAGCATGTTCGCACGGTGCTTTGGATTACTTCGCTCTCTGTGTTTATTACTTATTTGGATTACCGTGTTCGCACGGCACTTTCGTAATCGGGGTTAACAGTTATTCTTCTTATTTTTGTTTATTGCTAAATTTAATTGTTTGTTTGAAGTTACATGTGTTAAGAATGGAGAGAAAAAGCATGTTAAAAATAGTATTTCAAAGAAATATATAAAATAATTATTTTTTCAGTAAATAGAAAAGCTGTTAGCAAATGGAGTCAATGCGGAGAGCGGGCATTGTTGGAGATATGACGAATTTTTAGTGCTTTGACAGCTGGTGATGGTAAAAAACCGATAAAAATTAGAGCTCACATCGATTTTGAAGAATCCACAGGGTAATAGAAATAGAATTACGTACAAATGAGATAATCCGCTCTCAAAATTTTGTATGACGAATTATGTAATTTGGACCATAATTGGGCTGCAAATTACGAATAAGAGAGCGAATTACTAAAATACGCTGCCGTGCGAACATGCTATAACTCATAAATGTTTAGTTTTAGTTTGATTGGAGACATTAAACGGTTCAAATCGATACTTACAATAGTGGTTAAAATTTATGAACATTATAATTAATTTCAATAAAGTTTGTTAAGTTAAATTCGCGTGAGTATTTATTTTTATTTGCAATGAAAAGAACTCAAAGGTTTATTATAAAGGGAAAAGCCTTTACGCGTTTTATAAAATAAAAACGTAACAATATGTATTTGTTTTTATACAATTGTTTATGAATTCAATTACTTATTATTTTTTTTTTGTCTTGTTGCCGTTAGTGCTTCGCAAATTAGAAAATTTTTCATTGGAATGGTGCTCAGATTCGTTATTGAAAATTTTTTAAGTTTGGCACATACAGTCTTCAAGTAAATACATGTAAGTAATTTGGTAAGCAATAAAAACTTTGTGGTAGAGGATGAATCAAATGCTGCATTTACGTATGAACAACCGCAAAAACGGGGCATAAGCCAACAATCTGGGAAGCGAAACGTTTGACAAAGAAGGAGTTATACACTCTCAAAAAATAAAACAATTGCTGGTGTGAAAAGAAATATTTTCTTTAATATTCCAATGCCTCTGTCGACAACCACAACCAGGCCCATTTGCCGATTTATCGGCATTTTGCCATTAAATTATCAAAGTGACGATGTTTTCTCAAAAATTTTAATTTTATGATAAAAACTTTAAACACGCTTAGGCTACGGTCACACTTGGCAAATATTTGACGTAAAAGACGTAACCAACAGGCAAACAAACATATTATTTTCATTAGTTGCAATTTTTATTTTGATTATAACACTACGTCAAACAAAAAACAGTTTTTCGCCGTGTCTGGCAGTATAATTATTTTTATTGTGTGATATTTAGACCATGTTAAAATTTGGTCTAATAACCCTGTGCGCTTCGCTACCCTCATTAAAATAAAATATGTAATATTTTCAATATAGATCTAGTGCATTGTTTATAAAGTTATTTGCCAAGTTTGAATACTCTTTCTGTTACCATTCAACAGTTGCACAGAAACAGTATTTGTATTGAAGTTGCCCCGCCTATGTCTGCAATAAGGCAGTGGGACTTTAACAGATATTGTTTATTTATAACCAAGCCATTTGCTCCAAATTTGTAAATTGTAGCTGTGTCCATTCTCTAGACCTACATAAATCTAGTCCGATCCACGCCCACTTCTTCAATCCCGCATATTTTTCACAGATGCTTTCTGTATATTGATAACCATTCTAATTGTACCAAATTTGGACAATTTGACACTTACTGTTCTTCAAATAGTGGAATTCTATTTCGTGCCTCGCCCACTTATCTGTTCATGCCCACTTTTTGGCTGATGTTGCGTACTGATCACCAATCTATTTGTTCCAACTTTGGAAACTTTAGATACTACCGTTCTCTAGATATACAGAAATCCATTTTGTCTTCGTATGTAAGTTACCACGCCCAGTTATCGAGCCCAACATTTTTGACCGATGTTGCGTGTCGATAACCCAGCTATGTGTACCAAATTTGGACAACTATTAGCTACTATTCTCCAGATATAAATAAATCTATTTTATGCCACGCCCACCTCTCCAATCCCGCAAAGATCAGAAGTTGTGAACTACTAACCAAGATGCTTGTACCTAATTTGGAAACTTTGGCTCTTGCCGTTCTTCAGACATACATAAATCTATAATCTCTTTGTATGGGAGATGCCACTCCCACTTTTCCAATCCCGCCTACACTTTGTCGGATGTTGTGTATTGATAACTAAGATGTTTTTACTTAATTTGGAAACCTTCGCTCTTACCGTTCTCTATATATACAGAAATCTATATTGTCTTTCTATGGGACCACGCCCACTTCACCAATACAGTCCATTTTTTAGACAGTATGTGTATATATAACCCAGATATGTATACCAAATTTGGACTATTTTTCTCTTACCGTTATTTAAATATAAATCAATCTTTTTTGTGCCACGCCCACTTCACCAATTACGCCAAAATTTGTCAGATGTTGTGTATAGATAACTTAAATTTATTTATTTATTTACAACTTTGTCCATGGATATCATATCCTTACAGACATATAAAACAATATAATAACGTATTGTTGATACATATAAAATACAAAATTATTGATTGTTTAATAAGACGATAATATTACGTTTAATAGCATTTGCATTTAAAGAAAAATCTATAACTTTATAAAATTTATTAAACTGACTGCACATCCTTCGAAATGGATCAGCATTTGCGTAATTTGTTCTGAAGTATTAAATTGATAACAATTCAAAGTGTCGAGATGGACGATGAGGAACATTAAATGAAATGTTATCGAGCAGGAAATCAGAATTAATTAACTTTAATATAAACGACACATTCAACATTGTCCTTCGGCTTTTAAGAGTTGGAAGTTTGATTAGAGCAAGACGGCTGGTGTATGACGGAAGATCTAAAGGGTTCCAGTGTAGACCACGAAGGCAGAATAACAAAAATTGCTTTTGTACAGATTCAATGTAATTGTTGTGAGTCATATATATAGGGTCCCAAACTATAGATGCATATTCAAGGACAGGTCTCACGAGGGAAACATAAAGTTGCTTTGTAACATATGGGTCTTTAAATTCTTTAGCCCATCGTTTGATAAAACCAAGAATACACCGTGCTTTATTTACAGTTATGGAAATATGCTTAATAAAGTTCAACTTAGCGTCCAACAATACTCCAAGATCCAAAATTGTAACAACGTTTTCTAGCTGGTAATTCCCCAAAGAATAATTAACATTTATATGATTTCCTCTGTAGAAAGTCATATGTTTACATTTTTTCAAGTTAAGCTCCAACAAATTCAAGTTACACCATGACTGAAATGAGTCCAAGTCTTGTTGAAGTAAACTGTGATCTGCATATTGATTAAAGCTTAGGAAGATTTTTACATCATCCGCATACATTAAAACGTTAGAAAATTTAATCACGTTAGGAAGATCATTAATAAAAAGGGTAAACAGCAATGATCCACTTATTGTACTTAATTTGGAAACTTTGGCTCCTGTCGTTCTCCAGATATAAATAAATATATAATGTCTTTGCATGGGAGCTGCCACGCCCACCATTGCAATCCCGATCGTAGTGTTGGCACATTCTAAATTTTTAGCCTACATATAATATATGGGCACTGATTTACAGCTGTTCAGTTTAATCTACAAATAAATTTATGTTAAGTTCAACTAAGCCAGCGCTTAAGCATTAACTGATTTATTAGCCATAAGATAAGGGCTAAGAAACTCACAAAAATATCTTAATGTAGTCTGAAATTGTTGACCGCTTAGTAAGTTCTACGGTCCAAGATCTTAACGAACTTTATTTGAGATTGGGACTAGAAAAGACCTAACTTATCTTGTAAATCGACCCAGGCACAAGTCAACTCATGAATAGATTCTTACTTCATGACTTTTTCATTTGCTAATAATACGAGTAGATGTTAATGTGTAATATTTTGTTTTTTTTATTATACCCTCCACCATCACTAGTGGTGAATCAGCGTATACTAAGTTTGTCATTTCGTGTGAAACTTTTTACTATACATCTAAGACCCCATAAAGTATATATGTTCTGACTCCTTAAATAATTCTAGCTCGATTTAGCCATGTCCGTCTGTCTGTCCATCTGTTGAAAACACGCTCACTTTCGAAAGATTCAAAAGAAAAGAACAAAATTGGTGTCAAATTGCTTGTAGTTACCCTAAGCAGTTTGGGATTAAAATTCAGAAAAATCGGTGTAGTATGATCAGAGCTATGAATCAAAATGTGGAACCACTACCCTTAAAATAGATAATTTTATTACAAAGCCTAACATAAATGGTGGAATAATGCTCGAGATGATATAAGATTTTGCATAAATTCGTTGAATTTTGAGAACATCGGTCCATAGCTTACCGTAGGCTCCATACAAACCCTACTCCCGGAAAACACTTTAGTACGTCTAAAACCGCAAATAAAAATGCTATCATAAAAAAATTTGGAACCTCACAGTTTCATACGACTTACAATCACACTGGTTAATTTCGTGATGATCGGTCCATAATTTACCATAGTCCCCATATAAAGTCCTCTTTGGAAAATTACCTAAATACGGCTAAAAACGTAGCAGATATAGATATTGCTGTAAAATTTGTTCCAACTTAGCTTTATATGGCCATAACAAATGTCATGCAATTTTATGATATACGGTCCAATAGTTTACCTTAGATCCCACTTTCTGATTGTCGGCCAATAATTTAGTGTAGGTCTACACCGCAACCAATATTATTAATTAAAAAGATTAATTAATAATATATAGATATTGTATAGAGCCCACTACAGTCGGTGGAGGGTATCAAAGTTTCGGCAATCTTACTTGTTTTTATACCCACCACCACCAACCAATGTGGTGAATGAGGGTATACTTAGTTTGTTATTCCGTTTGAAACTTTTTTATTATATATCTAAGACCCCATAAGGTATATATATTCTGGCTCCTTAAGTAATTCTTAGTCAATTTAGCCATGTCCGTCTGTCTGTCCGTCTGTTGAAAACACGCTCACTTTCGAAAAACGCAAAAGAAAAGAACAAACTTGGTCTCAAATTGCTTGTAGTTATCCTAAGCAGTTTGGGATTGAAATGTGGAACCACCACCCTAAAAAAATTGATAATTTTGATACAAAAACTAACATTAATAGTGAATACGCTATCATACTAAAATTTGGTGCGTCGCAGTTTTATAGGACCAGAAATCATACTGTAAAATTTTTTAGAGATCGGTCCATAATTTACACTTGGCCCCTTATAAACCCTACTCCCGGAAAACAGTTTAGTAGGCCTAAAACCGTAATAAATAATTCTACCAAATTGACGTCACAGTTTTATAGGACGAGAAATTACATTACCGAATTTCGTGAAGTTTGTTCCATAATTTACCCTAGGCCCCATACAAACCCTACTATCGGAAAACAGTTTATTGCCCCTAAAACCAAATAAAGCCCACTTTGGGAAAATTATTAAATTCGCCTAAAGCCATTACAGATATAGATATTGCGGTAAAATTTCTTACTTAAATTCATATGGCCAGAAAAAAAATCATGCAAATTTGTTAAATTTACTGTTAACGCTAAAACTAATTACACTGCTGTATTGAAATTTATTCTAATTTATTTTTTGTAATACCAGAAATTAGTCCATAATTTACCATAGGTCCAAGATAGATTACGCTCCTAATAATTATTTTAGTTCGTCTAAAACTTTTACGAATCATGATATTTTGCTCAAGCCAGTTCAAAGTTCTAACAAGAAACGCATAAAATTTTCTTATTGTCGGTCAATAATTTAATTCAGGTCTAAACCGCAACTAATTTTAATGCTGACGCTCGTTTTGGTGAAGAGTAGCTTATAATATATATGTATTTATCATATAGAGCCCACTCCTGTTGGTGGAGAGTATTAAAGATTCGGCACAGCCGAATATAGCACTCTAACTTGTTTTTTTTTTGTTAAAAAGGATTGTTCCACTAACTGGATTCGGAGTTAAATGGTTGGACGGACAAACCATGAAATTGAATTACAGATGGTTACACTCTTCTTTACGAGGCAACGAGCAATTTGCTAAATCTTATTTAATTTATATAAATATTTTCATTAATAAATTTATTATTTTAAATTTATACTCACAACTGGTTTCCATCATAAACCACCACGACAATGAGAACATGTCCACACGAAATGCCAAACCGAGACCAGCATAGATAAAATCACTAGGATTCGACCAATAGCCACGTTTAGTATCCGGTAAAAAGGGGCTACGGCCACTTTCGTACGATGATTCATACACCATTTTGAAAGCAGACAAATCTTATGGAACTCATAAACAAAACCCAAAAGATAAATAATAAATTCTTTGCACAATTTTTTTCTTCTTTTTTTATCTACAGATTTTGTTTTGTACACATGAACTTGACATTGAATTTCAAAAATACGAACAAAAAATTTAAAATATGAAGAAAAAAATATTTATAATTAAAATTAATAGTTTGCGCGCACGAATGTGTATAAAATGTACGAGGGGTTCTTTGATTGCAGTAATATTTTGCAGATAACACACTAGTTTTTATTGGAATTATTAATTAAGAAAATGAACAATTTATTTTACTAATACACTTCGGTTAATAGTATCGGTCACATAATTTTATTTTTAAATAATTTGTTTTAAAATTTTTTGTTTATATTTCTCAGTTTAGTTTTAATTAAAACCATCAACTTGTTCTAATTAGTAGAAGCTTTGACAAACGACTAATAAGTAACGATAAATTTTAAATAAAAAACACACTTTTGCGATGCATTTTGAATACTAACGGGCACAGAATACACAATCCCACAAATACTCTTTTACACTTTTATTATTATTTTTGTATTATCTCTTTCTCTCATTTTCATAATAAATACTTTGAACGTATGGATTAGGGCAGACAAATTAGATTTACATTTTGTTTTTTTTGGTACTAATATTATATTAAAAGTATAATGGTGCGCTTCAAGGTGCGATTTTGAAAACGGATTACTTAAACTTAAAATGGTTTAGATATGTTATTGCCATTAACGTTCATGTTAAGGCCGTTTTACTCTATAATACAAGTCCTAAGTACTTTGAGGAAAATGCTTCCTTGATCTACTTTTTCATTGAAATTTTTCCTCAAAATACGCAAGACTTGTGTAATGGTGTAAAGTACTTTTTAGTAAAAGTTGTATTAAGATAAATTAAGGATTAAAGGGGCATTTAAATATATTTTTTATTATTATCAGCCTAATTATGAATAAAAAGTTCCCGGGAGTTTTTTCCCTTTCGCTATTATAAAAAGTATTGCTATTATTGGTAATTGCTGTATTATTGTCATATATATAACAATTTTATATTTATTTTACAGGGATGTTGAATATCCCAATTATAATTAAAAATTCTCCTTTTTTCATTTTTGCTATTTAAATTCTATTGTAAAAATGGGAGAAGCGGAATTTCTAATTATAATTGGGCTGTACAACATCCCTGTAAGATAAATATAAAATTGTTAAACATATGGCCATACTATCGACAATACCGAATACTTTTGACTTGTCGTCACTTCAGATATGTTTTGTCCCAATAGCCATTTTTGAAAATAATTAGTTAGGTATGGAGTATATGTATGTACATATAACTCGAATATACTCTTTGTTATTCCAATATCCATTTCAAGATATCTCGTGTTATATTTGAGATATCCGGTAACGACTTTGCTTTACGTCCACAATTTTAAGGTTTTATGAATATTGTTGTGCCCTTAAGGCCAATGTTTGAAGTATGGGTCAATTATTGCACAGAAAGAAAAGAAAATCAACGTAAACTCTTGTTTTGCCTTATTGCTGCTAAACAAAAGTAATGCAAAAAAACCGCCCAGTTAAAAAAATAAGAATAACTGCCTGGCCCACAATGTCGACAAGAGCATTTCTTTCGTATATTCATATTGAAAACAAAAACTAATTTTAGTTTTTTATTATCGAACTTTTCGAATGCGAATGGGATGAGACCAATTGCAAATTAAAGTTGACATTATCCATAACAAAACCTTCGAGGGCTTTTTTTAGTTCAGTGCGAGATTTTTTTATAGACACATTTAAAGTTGGTGATTTTGGAGCGCTGCACATTGGGCGATTAATTTAAATTTAGAAAAAAAAGTTTTTATAATAAATTTTAGTATAGGGTAAAAGTAAACAAAATTCTGCATCACAAGCTGTAAAAATCAATCAACTAAGTTGTTAACTTTCTTTTCAGTGGGTGGTCAAAGTTAGCAAATTATTGCTGTTTTAAAAAAGAGTGAAAAAATTTTAAATTTTAAAAATCCAAGAGATTATTATTAGTGTTAAATTTATTAAAAGTAAGTCTTTTATAATGGAACCTTCAACATCAGGTATTAAAGTATATGGTAAATTTTTTTTTTTTTTTTTGGAAAAATTATGCGTAAATATTTTTAATAATTATTTTAAAAATGGTATAAAATTGGTATAATTTTCGCATTTAATGGGTCACAAGTATTAAGTTAGAAAGAGTTAGAATAAGTTTTATACATTTTAGAGAAGTATAGATCATCAGCTTATATTAAAAAAAAAGTCCAGACAATGCCCGGCCCCTTTTTTATTTTCATTTTGGTGTACAAACAATTGAAAACAAAGATTTTCCAAAAAGTTTTAAATTTTTTCCGCCTAATTTTTACATTTACTGAAAGCAAAAACTGTATATAAATTTATACTAATAGGAATACATGTTAGTAACTTATTCTTTAAATTTATTTTGATTTCAAAGTTACAGCGAAAATTGTGGATCATGTTTATACCGAAATAAAAACTGCTAACAGGCTAAAAAAATTTTTTTTTCTATTTTTTTTTAAGTTGTGTTTTCATGTATTTATGATTAATCATTACTGAAAAATTATAATATTCTCTTTTGTGACTTTTTTGAAAAAATTTGTACATTTATAAACTTTTGTGAAAAACAAAAATGGGACTTTAAATTAAATTTATACTAATACATATAATAAAATTATTATTTAAATTTTTTAATAGCACATTAAGTATGGTTAAATTTCCAAATTTATTCATTATTTTATCGCTTTTCATTCCAAAGTTACAGTATAAATTGTGGAATAAGGTATTTTTTCCAAAAAACATTAATGCCCTTAACGGGTAACTTTTTTTTAAAAAAGCTGTGTTTTTTGTGCTGATAATAACTCATCAATAAAAAAAAAATTATATTTTAAAACCAAAGCTTCTTTGAACTAATCGCCACTTTGCGTACCATCGAACCCACTGTGTGCTGTCTAACAAGAAAAGATCATTGAAAATTTAATAAAATAATGATTATTTATTTTTATTATCCTAGAAAGTTGCGGTATCTTACTGTTTTGGGGTCGAGGAATTCATTTTTAATATTTGTTTTTACCTAAAACTTACCCTAGATAGCGCTGTCATACAAATGGTGCTATTTCTTGTAAAAAAACGGTGTATTTGCTTAAATATAAATTAATTAATATAAATTTGAGCTAACACATGCAAAACACATGTAAACAGCTGATTTGCCTATTCATTTTAGTTCGTTGGTCGAGGAGAGTAGAGCGAAAAATCTGTGCCAGTACGTGATAAATGGATTGTGCATCATTTGCCCTGCCCCAGCGTTTCGTGTGGATATAGTATTATTTTAATATTAATGGATATTGTTTTCATATTAACTTATATACAAATTAAAATGCTGCATGAAATCTTTTTGCCTCAGAAATTACAAAATGATTTCCTCGCATACTCTGTGGTGGCCAAAAAATTGGCCTTTAGAATTGACCCATTTTCAAAAATTAAAGTTATGGTGTATAAAAATCTAATGAATTTCAAATTTCTTTTGAATATTCCATCAGGGATAAAGAATTTTAAATCGCCCTTTTAATTAAATCAGCGTCAAGGATTGTTTAAAAGCCCCCACAATATGTATTTGTTCAAAAGCTAAATATATTGAATAAAGTTTTTGTTTCAAAAGAAAAGGAGGAAATATATTAAAGATTTACTTCTATTCCTTCTGAATGATAATCGGCTTGATAAATTAAAATTTGATTCACTGAACTCATTCAAAAATAAAAAAGGTTAATATTATGTGTGTTCATTTACTTTACTAGCAGAAACTTGCAACAAGAGAGTAAATTTAAAATTTACAAAATTGTTCTCAAATTACTCAAAGAATAAAAAAGGAAATGAACGCTTTATCAGCAAAAACTAGCACGTTAGGCATATTGACAATATTCAGCTGGAAGATACGAGATTATTTCTTAATAAATTTAATTGATTTCAACTGTTTTTTAAATTTTAAAAAAATAAATATCCTATTTTATTGAAAAACTTTTAATATAAAAATTATGCAATTTATTTTTGTTTTGTAAACAAAAACATGAAACATGTGTTTGAATAATTCTTGCTAGTAAAAATTTTACTTTCAGAAATTTTCAACATATTTTTTGTCTCTCAAAGTTTTATGCTCTTTTTCCGCACTCTACTTCCAAGTTTTTCGAGTACGTGAACACTTACTAGTAACCATTATTGAGATTAAGCCAAAATTATCTGTAAATGAAAACACCTATTATTATATATAATTAAACAATTTATTAAGAAAAAAAAAAAAAAAAAAGATAAGATAAAATTAGGTTCATTGAATTACATTTTCATTACATTATTTTGACGAAGACAGGAATTTTACAACATGAAATTAATTAAAATTTTTTTTTTTTATTGATAATTTTCATTCTTGACTGCGCAGAGATTTGAACCCAGGCTTTCACGGACAGGTTGCCCAGACTAGTTTCGATTGTAACCACACAATCTCTTCAGTGGGGTTGGCCGTTTTTTACTCACACGGCCATTAAAGCCGGATGACGTCAATAGTCAAACCTCAATCTTTAAACCAAATGGTATTTCACCTTTGTGGATCGAAATTTGCATTTGAATGAATGATTATCTATTTTAATTGGGGTCAAATCTCAGCGCAGTCAAGAATGAAAAATTGTAATTAATTTCATGTTGTAAAATTCCTGTCTTCATAAAAATAATTTAATGAAAATTGAATTCAATGAACTTAAGCCTAATTAAAAATATCTAAATTTGGATTAGAACCTATTAACAGTTAAATAAAATAAATAACAAAAAATCTTAATGGATTTTTTCGTTTAAAATAAACTTATTAAAACTTATAAAATTTATATTGGAATTTGTCAAAACCTAAGCAATATTTATCAAAAAATAATTTCAAATTCAATAATTGTTATTTTTTAATAAAAAAAAATTTTAAATAAATGTAGGTATGCATGTCGTTATTTATCTGAGAAATTTCCAGATTAAAAATAATTTAATAAAACAGATTAAAAATACATAATTCAATAAAAACGTAAATAATACTAAATATTATTATAAGTTTGTCTTAAATAAAATATTATGATTCATTTTTTTTTAGGCTTATTATTTTCGGAAGGGAGTTTTATATTTGATCTTTAGTAAATCATAAAAATTGGTAGTGATTTCTTGTATTAAAGAACTAAATTGGGTTAAATTGTAATACAAAAATGAAATATAAGCACTTTAAAATGCCAAAAACGTGTTTATATCAAAAATCAAAATTGGGAATCTAGCACGTCATGGAGAAATCTTAATAATAATACATTTTGTGTTTTCAAAAATATGTTTGAAAATTATTTTTATTTAATATAAGAACATATTTGAAATTGTGTTTTTATTTGAAGATCCTATTAGTTTAAAATAATGTACAATTTGCAATTCTGGTTGCTCATCTCTGTTTTGAATTTCATTAATTTAGGGTTACCGCTTGTCGACTAAAGTCGCAATGTATCCCCTTTTGGCGGGCTGCAATTTTTTATACGACTTTTTAAACTAATGAGCCATTTACATTACAATGAAATCTAGTAGATTTGATTTGAAATCTTCCATAACATCTAGTGCGTTTACATTGTACTTAAGTGACATTAGCGAGATTTTGCTTGCATAACAAAAACATCTGACTGAAAGTTTTTTGTGTAACACATACTTACATACATATAAAGAAATAGGCATTTAACAATTTGCATTACCTTTTATTTATAGCCCATTTCATTTATTTTATCAATATTTTTTGTCTTTTAAATGTCTTTACTATATTATTAAAATTTTAAAAAATATAGATATTTTTAGTTCATTGAATTTAATTTTCATTAAATTATTTTTATGAAGACAGGAATTTTACAACATGAAATTAATTAAAATTTTTTTTATTGATAATTTTTCATTCTTGACTGCGCTGAGATTTGAACCCAGGCGTTCACGGACAGGTTGCCTAGCCTAAATAAAAATATCTAAATTTGGATTAAAAACCATTAACAGTTCAATAAAAAAAAAATAATCACAATACTAATTATTAAATAATCACAATACTAATTATTTTAAAAAATATTTAGCAGTTTTAACAAGCCGCCATTTTTATATTTGTTTTTTTTTTTTTTTTTTATTAAAATGTCAATTTTTTCTTGTGCAGGGAAGTCTTTTTTTAGTGCTTCATGGAAAAAACAATAATATCATAAAATCTTGTCACGGAGTACATGAAAGTACTAGATTTCGTTGTAGTGTAAATAGGGACGCAAACGATACATCGGTGTTTAGAAAACATCGATGTATCGTTCATAAGCATTGATGTTAATATCGATGTTTTGATGGACGATACATCGTCGGTACATCGGAGTCAAAACCAAAAACCGTCGACAACGTCCATTTAATATTGTCATTTATTTAAATTTTTTTCATAATATTTTACAAAAAGTATCTGGGAATTATTTCTTTTCATAAGCTTCTTTATTATATTTGAATATTGGCCCTAATCATGTAAAACGCAGCGCAACGCCAAAGAATAACATTGAAGGCACAAACACTGTCATAAATATTTTGTAATTTTATTGTTGGGGTTTACAGAAATTCATGTACCGTTTTAAAATTTTCAACGACACAAGCTATGCAGCGTTTGAAACGCAATGTGAATTTCTGTAAAAAGCACCAACAAAATAACCATATATATTTATTATATTTTTACCGTTTTTAATTTTTTTTTTTAAATTAAACTCTTTTAAAAATATAAAAAGTGCATTTCAAAGCATATCCGTACAAAGTACGTACATATGTATGTACATTGGAGCGTACCACCTAACAAGGATAAAAAGTGCGCCGTACCACCTCTAATATAAAGTATTTTTGCAAGGAGGTTTCGATTTTTTTTTTTGCCGAACGTAGACGACGCCTTTTTACATTTTTCATTATATCCGACGCATTTACAGTCCGATCTTAAAGTGTGATATATCAATGTTTTTGTCTCGAGAAGACCAATGCTTTGCCCTTAGGGCCATTGGCCTCAAGTATCTCGTTCTAATATTTATCCGCCAAATCTCTGTTCGTACTACCCTAATGTACCACTCTAATGTCAGAAAATTAATGATCGCAAGAAACTATAAAACTTTTGCTAAGGAAGTAATTCGATAATTCCAGCAGAAACAGTTTTGAGTTTATTTAAAAAAAATAAAACTTGCTAAAAATCATTACAGTTTTGGCAAGGAAGAATTACTGTAATTCCTGCATGACAGTCAGCATTTACAGTCCGATCTTTAAATATTATGTAACGAAATCGTGTCTTTTTGGCTACTCCTCTTGCTTCTCTAGCCCGTTCACTTCGAAACAAAAGCAAATGTTAATTTTCTGACATAAGGGTGTTAATTAGGGTGGTATGAACAGAGATCTAATAGATAAATTCTTGGTCTCGAGACAAAAACATTGATATATCATACTTTAAGATCGAACTGTAAATCCCTAAGATATAATGAAACATGTAAAAAGGCGACCCGACCCTTACGTTCGGCAAAAAAAAAATTTTTTTTTTCGAACCCTCCTTGCAAAAATACTTTATCTTAGAGGTGGTACGGGGAAACTTTTTTTTAAAGGTACGGTCTAATGTACATACCTGCATAACATGCACAGCATAACTAAATATACATATCTATCTATCTATCTATCTATCTATCTATCTATATATATAAAAATGAAATTATGTGTGTTTGTATGTTTGTATGTTTGTCGCTTTATAGACTCCGAAACTACTGAACCGATTTTCCTGAAATTTTTACAGTAACATCACGTGAGCCCTAAAAATAAAATAGGCTACTTATTTTTTCGATAGGGGCAGGGGAATTGGTACCCCCCATAGGATGCCAATATTATACTGAACCGATTTTCCTGAAATTTTTACAGTAACATCAAGTGAGCCCTAAAAATAAAATAGGCTACTTATTTTTTCGATAGGGGCAGGGGAATTGGTACCCCCCATAGGATGCCAATATTATACTGAACCGATTTTCCTGAAATTTTTACAGTAACATCACGTGAGCCCTAAAAATAAAATAGGCTACTTATTTTTTCGATAGGGGCAGGGGAATTGGTACCCCCCATAGGATGCCAATATTATACTGAACCGATTTTCCTGAAATTTTTACAGTAACATCACGTGAGCCCTAAAAATAGAATAGGCTACTTATTTTTTCGATAGGGGCAGGGGAATTGGTACCCCCCATAGGATGCCAATATTAATTATCGCATATCTTAAGAGCCGATGCACGCATTTTGCTGAACTTTTTGTAGTAGGATCTTCTGAGCCCCGGAATTGAAATAAAATAGCAGCGGGGGTATAGGAATACCCCATAGGACGCCAATGTTTAACATCGCATATCTTAAAAACTGTAATATTGAGAATGTTCAAACTTTCTAAAAGTCACTCTTATGGTATACTACACTTTTGAAAATAAAAATAAAGCGGGTAGGCGCAGGGGGGGAAATACCTCCCATAGGATGCCAGTGTAGCGAAGCGCACCGGGTTAAGCTAGTATATATATAAATATGAATTATGTATGTTTGTATGTTTGTTTGTCGCTTTATAGACTCCGAAACTACTGAACCGATTTTCCTGAAATTTTTACAGTAACATCACGTGAGCCCTAAAAATAAAATAGGCTACTTATTTTTTCGATAGGGGCAGGGGAATTGGTACCCCCCATAGGATGCCAATATTCGATTTTCCTGAAATTTTTACAGTAACATCACGTGAGCCCTAAAAATAAAATAGGCTACTTATTTTTTCGATAGGGGCAGGGGAATTGGTACCCCCCATAGGATGCCAATATTAATTATCGCAGATCTTAAGAGCCGCTGCACGCATTTGGCTGAACTTTTTGTAGTAGGATCTTCTGAGCCCCGGAATTGAAATAAAATAGCAGCGGGGGTATAGGAATACCCCATAGGACGCCAATGTTTAACATCGCATATCTTAAGAACTGTAATAGTGAGAAATGTTCAAACTTTCTAGAAGTCGCTCTTATGGTATACTACACTTTTGAAAATAAAAATAAAGCGGGTAGGCGCAGGGGGGGAAATACCTCCCATAGGATGCATACATTAAATATCGCTCAACTGAAGAACTATTAAAGGGAGAGTCTTCAAACGTGGTTAAAGCTACTATTATAGTAAACTATAAATTTCAATATAAAAATGTGCGGGGTAGACAGAGTAGGAGCAGTACCCCTCATAGAAGACATATTAAATACCATATATCTGAACACAAGAGCTATCAACCTTTACAGGACAAATTTTAAAACAAAAATAAATGGGGTAGGTGCAGGGGTAGCGAAGCGCACCGGGTTAAGCTAGTCTTCTATATATATAAAATAGGATGTGTGTATGTATGTATGTATGTATGTATGTATGTATGTATGTATGTATGTAACGTATGGACTCCAAAATGGCTGGGCCGATTTTGATGAAATTTTCAGGGAATCTTCAGAATTTTCAGGCGGGTGACACTGTGAAGTCTGATGTCTGATTTTCGGTCTGGGGGCGGAGGGGAGTGGCAAAATCCATAACTTGAGAACGGCTTGACCGATTTGAACGATTTTTTCTTTAAAATGATAGCCATGGTCCAACTTAGGTTTTTACAGAAAGAAAATTGCCCCGCCCACTTTTACACCCACTTTTTCGATTTACCTAAAATCAGAAAACGGCTCCATCGAGTTGACTAATTGTTCCTTCAAATGTTCGTATTAATCAACTTTAAGTTTTCATCGAAAGAAAAATTTACCACGCCTACTTTTATGCCCACTTTTTCTATTAAGCGCATAACTGGAGAACGGCTTGACCGATTTGGACGATTTTTTCTTTAAAATGATCACCATGGTCTAACTTAGGTTTTGCAGAAAGATAATGTTGCCCCGCCCACTTTTACGCTCACTTTTTTCGTAAGATTCACAGCATATATAAACATACATACAACCATATGCATTTTCAAATCAAATGTAAACCAAACATATGTATATGAACAACATTTTAATTTATAATATTACAAGCCGTCAATTATCCCACTGAATTTTTGAATTTATTGGAACCAGCCGGAATGCCACCGCATGTACTAACATTAAAGGTTGGGTCACCGGTATTTCTTATTCGCAACTTAAACGCACCAAAGTTATGCAACGGAACCAGATTGACCATCAAAAACTGTTCACCAAATTTAATCGAGGCAACAATCATCGGTGACAGATTCAAAGGCGAAGACGTACTTATTCCACGAATTCCGATGATTTCCAACGATTTACCATTTGAATTCAAGCGGCTCCAATTCCCTTTGCGTCTTGCCTTTTCTATTACCATCAACAAAGCACAAGGCCAATCACTGACTATTGCTGGCTTAATTTTGGAAAATTCATGTTTTTCACACGGCCAGTTGTATGTGGCTTGCTCCCGTGCTGGCACCCCAAAAAATTTATACGTTTTTACACCAAATAAAAAAAAAAAACATTGTCTATCCGCTAGCCTTAAGATGAAGTAGTCAATAAATATAATTTCCAATTTGCCTTAAATACATGTGTTTCTATTTTCATTGAACCCATATCTACACCATATGTAAGTTATTCTGTAAAAAACTTTATGAGAGGTATTTCATGGATTTTTATTTAAAGGCCGTAAATTTCGTTTAAAGATCAATTCAAATCGTCTGGTAATACAACACTAATGTTTGCTCAGGGCCAGCAACGCGGACCGGGTCAGCTAGTGTAATTATAAACTAAAGAAAGGTTTAAAAAAATTTTGGAGACTGTGTAATAAGGTGATAACCTTTTTCATTTATTGCAAATATCAGTTCTCCCAAGGTAAAATCGTGTAGGACATGCAAAAATATTGAGAACTGCCTTTTTAGTTTTTTGCTTTCGTTAAAAACGCCAAACGCCATGAAGTTTTTTATTAAAATGGTTTTGTATTACTAAAATTATATAATATTTATTTGAAAATACTTTGCATTTCATGTAACTTTATGTTATGTTTTATAAACAGCCTGGCCGACGATGTCGGTCACTATTGCTTGTTGGCTTTTTCAACGACAAACAGCTGATTTGCGCCCCACTTAAAACTTTCAGCACGACAATTCGATCCACAGATGTTTTTTTTTTACTTGTGGCAAATCAAATAGCACACAGCTGCATTTTTATGGCTTAATTTACATATTTTAATTTATATATTTTATTTTAAAATTAGCGTTTAATTTGTGGAACAGTTGATGCGGCATATGGCAATCAATAAATGGAAAGTAAGTGGCAGTTTAAGAGAACGATAATGAGTGACTTGTTTTTGTTTGCTTAAGCTGTCGATCGCCATCGTCGGTCAGGCTGATTATGTTTTGTTTTTATAAATAAAAGTCATTAAAAAAGGCTTGATACTTTTATTTCTCTTAAACGATTTTTGTGCATCTTTATTTTTATAAAGCCGCCTTTTGTTTCACTTTTTTAAACATTCTAACGGTAACTCTGCATTCGTTTACGTTTTAGTGAGCGCTTTTACATCCGATCAGTTTGTTATCACAACAAAAAACACACAGATGTTAACAACAGCCACAACAAAATTAAAAATTGTTTTTACTGTTTGTCTGTATAGAATTCAAAATACCGTGACCACTTTGCGATAATCGTAATTTTTATAATTGTGATCATCATTATCATCGATGTTTTTCCTCTCTTTTGATTGTCGACGATCTTAAGATTCTTGAAAGCAAAACAAATCAAAATTTTTATTCAAGTGCAGTTTTAGCGAACAATGTCATTTTCGTCTGGCTTCCTGCTACGTCTGTGTGTTTTTGGAATTTGTATAGTTTTCCTTTTAACTTTCCCCATGCGTTGTTAGTTTTGTTTTTTCCTCAGCAGCTATTGGAAAAAAACACATTTTTGGGAAATTTTTTAAAGTTCAAGTGTAATTGACAAATTTGCGATGATTGCAAGCCAGGAATTTTGTTTTTGTTTTTGCTTCCAAGGCCTGCAAAAGTTGTGTTTTTTTAGAAGCAATTTTATTTTAATAATAATAATTACACAGGTCGACATTGAAAAAGTTTTTTTTTAACCATTCCTCATGATTCATATTTTTTTGCATGCTAAAGCCGAATTCTCCCATAACGTCACATTTGAACTGTGTGTAGATAATTAGCTTTGGTCGGAGCAAAATGACCGAGTTATAATCGATCAAAGCTAAGGCTTTAAACTTTTTTAGTATTGAAGTAACGATACGCCTTTTTGCCGATACGAAACCGATAGTCAAGAAGAAATATCGCCAAATATTAAAACTCTAAATTTAAAACTAAATTTAAACTCAAGGTAAAACTTACAAAACTCAAGTACCTATAATAGATTTATATATTAAAAATTGATTTTAATAAAATTTTAAAAACAAGGAAATTAATTTAAATTCATGTTAAAATAATTTATTTTTTAAACAAAAAAAAAACAGTAAGGGTTTTCATGATATCGCTTAAAAGGCTCGCAATCTGTGCAAACTGTGTAAAACTTGGTAAATTTGCCCAACAATTTTGACTCGCAAACTTGGGCTGTTCAATTGTGCATTTATATAAACCGAATTTTGTAATGCTTACCGTCGTTTTCAATGAAAAGTTCAAGTGTTTATAAATCACAAACAATAAATTCTTCCAATAATTTGAACAAATTAAGGCCCCGTTACTCTTACGTAAACGTATACGTTGATGATCAGCTGTTCCGTTTTCATTACCAAGTCTTTGTATAAATAGGTACTCTTACGTAAACGTAACGTTGCTTTGCGGACGAACCTGATAAAATTAAAATTTCTCTCCGTTTTTACGTATCCGCTCTCAAGAATTTTACTTTTGTTTTCAAGCAGTGTTGTCAACAAAACGTATTGGCCGGCGGTTTACTTTTAGATTTTATTAATAAGATTCTCTTTTTAAAATATAAATTTAAAGAATATAAACATTACATACATATATAAATAAATATAAATATATGTATATTAGTTTATTTGTTTTTGATTAAACTTGGTAAGAAGATAGAATGTTGCAGCGAAATTATTATAGGCAGGGAGGAATAAAATGGTTAAAAATGAGCAAAAACCTATTTTTTGGAAATAACCCTACAATCATAAATCTATATTTTTTTCGTACGAATTCCTAATCGGAAAATCGGCATTAAAAAGGCAAATTTCAGGTCAATTTTGATCAATTTTAACTTATTAGACGATATTAATATTAATTAATAAACTGAGATGCAGAATAGTTTAGAGTCCTATAAAATGGCGACTTATGCAGCACTAGCTCTGAATGGAAGATTTGAGGGCATAGCGAGTAATGAAACCTTTTGTATATCAAAAATTCTTTACATTCGATACAAAGCTGGAATATTTCATTCAAAGACAATAGATCGAAAAAACGTCTTATTGAACTACTCAAAATGACTCTACATTCCGAAAGTGTTGAAGACACGGTCACCCTTACACCTAGTAAAAGTTCTGATAAGTCTACAAGAACTGACCTTTGGAGCGTTTGTGAAAATCTTAAAAGAAAATTTGGAAATGCGGCAATTTTGTTTGTTGAGCCAGAATTGGGCCTCATCGCTGACCAAAATTTGCCTCGAAAACGTCGGATCTTCTAGGAACGTTTCAAGAGCCCATAGAGCGAAGCGATGTGGCTTGGGAAGGTCGAGTGGCTTCAGTTGTTGCACAACCTGTATTTTGTACGCTTGCAATTTAAGATCTCGACGTAAAACATTGGTGTTCAGAAATGTTTTGCATATGTATTGTGAGAGAATTTTAAAGTACAGTGACAAGCAAAACCTAGCGCACAGATTTTCATTAACATTTAATATCAAGAAATGGTTTTTGTTGTAAAACATTATTATAATGGGGGTCAAACTAAGTTTTCTATTTTTTAAATTGACTTTTAAAATATTGACATGTACAAAACAAAATGTATTGAAACTTGTTCAATTTTACCAAGTAAAAAAAAAGTAAATTCAGGGTAAACTGCGGGCATGTTTTCAAATTTAAAGTAAGAATAATATCGAAGAAAACTCCAATAAAATATTCTTCATTTATGCTTTTATGACAGTTTCGGAAAAGCATTAAAATATTTTAGCATTTATCTTACACACTGTATTCGAAAAAGTATCGACACAGCTTTCGTGCAAGTTAACTCGTCGCTGTCTGACGAGCAACTGAATTAATGAGCATAAAAAACAAAGGGGTGGGAAAAGGCCTATCCATTAGATCTGCGCAAAGATCCAGATGTTTATTTTGTTTATTCCTCAACGATGTCAAAAGTTGTTTACATTTTGCATATACATGTATATTTTGTTTACGTTGTTTGTTTTTTGCCACACATACATTCATACAATACACGTTTTTCTTTTTGTTTTCCATATGTAGTAGTAAGATTTCGACAACCGTGAAGAATTTTACACAAACAAAATGCCTGTTGTTTTTTGTATTGTTGTAGCGGTAAGCAGTCCTATTGGATAGAACAATTGTTTGCCTTAATGAGCATCACTGACGTAAAATGCGCCAAGTCGTTCCATACGTCAGTTCGATTTGCTGCGAACGGGGCCGAATCGACTCTTTACGGTCTTCGTGTACACTCTCAGCTACGGCCGCTATATTTTCTTCACAGCATGCTGGACGTGGTCTATTCGGTCGAATATTATCCAATAATGAATGCTGGGTCTCAAAATGGGTGATGGTGTTGCGAATAGTACGCTAAGAAGGCCGATTATGTTGACTACAAGTTGAGCGAAGTGCACGGAACACATTCCTCAGAGAACGTGAATTTTCGTAATAAAGTTGAACGATTTGTAAACGTTGTTCAGGCGTAAGTCTTTCCATTATGAAACGCCAAACAATACTAAACAAAAATAACATGACAGCATGACACGATTCAGTCGTGATCTGTCAAAAAAAGGCTATTGAAAAAAGTATCTATACTTGAATCTCCCATTACATATACATATCGCAGGCATGAAGTAGGATTACTTTCTTCTTTAGCATGCGTGGCGTGGACCGACCTCCAGCTTAAGAAATAAAAGAAACAATTTTTTATTCTGTTTGATTTTTTGCTATTAGTGGTTATGCAAAAAATAAGCATTGAAAATTAAATTCTTTGTTGAAAAAAAATATAAAAAAGTATCGGCATATCGACAAAGTCAAAATATTTTGTAATTTTGGTGGTGCTTGTTACAGAAATTCACATTGCGTTTTAAAATTTCAAACGCTGCATAGATTGTGGCGTTAAAAATTTTAAAACGGTACATGAATTTCTGTATAAAGCACCAACAAAATTACAAAATATTTATGACATTGTTTTTGCTTTCAATGTTATTCTTTAGGAGAAGAGACACTGCAGCACTCACCCAATCAGATGAGCGATAAACAATACATACATATGTGAACAGAAACCGTGATGACTAAATATTTTTGTGTAGCACCGGCAGGACATAAAGTAAATATTAGGATAAGATTTGATTAATTATTGTTAGTTCATATTTAATATATGAAGATTCAATAAATAAATACTGAAAAAAAAAAATTTAATTCTTTGGCGTTGCGTTGTGTTTTACATGATTAGCGACTTAGTGTCTAAAACGGGGTAATCCTTATTGTTCAAGCTTCGAAGTACCTGCCGAGTTATGTTTAAAAATTAGTTCTAAAGAAACATACAAATAGCCAAAATTTATCCATAGTGAACTATGAAATGAAGACGAGAATGGCCAAGAACTGAAAATTTTGTTTAACAACGGGAAGGCACGATCTTAACGCAAAGTAAAAGCTATATGCATACACTTTTGTTCATTAACTTTTGCCACCACCACTAGTGGTGAATGAAAGTACGGGGTGTCCGCCGGGAAGTTATACTACTTTATTTGTAAATGGTCTTGTGGAAAAAGCTCTTGTGTCAACAGAATCTTAAAGGGAAACAAATGCAAATGCTTGTGCAAAATTGTGGCCCAAGTTGTTCTTTGAAGACCAAGCTCCTGAGCACGGCGTCAAATTGAGGTTGATGGATAGTTTTGAACACTTTCTTGAGCAGCAGTAATGTTTTAAGCCGATCTGGCAGTACTTTGTGGTCCATGCTTGGACCTATCACCTACAGACCCTCTTTCTTCGAAATCATTTTTCTCTCAAAAATTTCACGTAACTTTCTCATCGTCACAGTAATCGATGGTTGATTTTGATAAAATTATGTTTTAACGATTAAAACACGTTGGTTTATCGAATATTTTTCCATAATAAATTTGCCACGTTACTACTTCACGACTGTCATAAATGAATTGGCAAGACTAATGTTTACCAAAATGGCGGCAACACAACGTAGTATACCTTCCCGGCGGACACCCTGTTTTATTATTCAGTTTGTCGTTCCGTGTGAAACTATTTTATTATACATCTAAGACCCCATAAATTATATATATTCTCGCTCCTTGAGTAATTCTAATTCGATTTAGACATGTCCGTGTGTCCGTCTGCTGAAAACACGTTCACTTCCGAAAAACTTAAATAAAAAGAACAAACTAGGTGTCAAATTGCTTGTAGTTATCCTAAGCAGTTTGGGATTGCAATCCAGAAAAATCGGTTCAGTAGAATCAGAGCTATGAATCAAAATGTGAAACCACCGCCCTTATAATATTGTTACAAAAACTAACATAAATGGTGGAACAATGCAGGGAATGATATAAGAAATCATACTTTTGAATATCGTGAAGATCGGTCCCTAATTTATCCTAGGCCCCATATAAAGCCTACTCCCGGAAAACAGCTTAGTGCGTGTTAAGCCGTAATAAATTGTTATATCATAAAAAACTTTGGTACGTCACAGTTTTATACAACTAGAAATCACACTATCAAAGTTCGTGAAGATCAGTCCATAATATACTATAGTCCCCAGGAAAATCGTGTATAACGCCTACAACCGTAACAAGTACTGCAATCATAATAACATTTAATACTTCACAGTTTTATAGGACTAGAAATCATACTAACAAACTTCGTGATGATCGGTCCATAATTTATCATAAGCCCCAGTCATAAAGCCCACTCTGGGAAATTAAGTAAATGCGCCCAAAGCCTTAGCAGATATATATATCATAATATTTTGTGATATACGGTCCATAATTTACCTTGGATCCCGTATTAATCATCCTTTTGAAATGTACTGTAAACGCTTAAACTAATTTCGCTACTGTATTGAAGTTTAATCTAATTTAATTTATTCTAATTTTATAAAATTTAATACCAGCAATCACTCCACACAATTTTGGGACGAAGTACATATGTATATCAAATAAAATAGAGGTCCTTAATAGCTTCCCTATGTGACTCCAGCATTAATCGATTGACGCAAACTAAGAAACTTTCCTACTTTAATAATGCATTTTCTACTCATAAAATAGCACTCTAACAACTTGTGAGTATTTTTGGGTAAGTTTATGCATTAAGCAGGGACCGTAACAGTTGTTCCTTTTTTCATAAAAGTCAGATGATAACAGTTATTTTTTATTTTTTTGAACAAAAATAACAGTTATTTTTTTATTTTTATTTTTTTGAACAAAAATAACAGTTATTTTCTAAGTTTTATTTTTTCGATCAAAAATAACAGTTATTTTATGATTTTTATTTTTTGAACAATAATAATAGTTATTTTTTGATTTTTATTTTTTCAATCTAATAGTGCATTTACACCTACACCATAAACACGTTATAAGTTGTTTATGATGATAAACTAGTTTAAGAAACTTGTTTATCCATACAAATTATAAATCCGTTTGTAACTAGCTTTTGAGATAAACTAGTTGCAAACAACCAGTTTTTGTTAATGCAGCTCTGTTCTTTTCAAATTTTGCTCTGGCAACGCTAGTGATATTTGACATTTCATAAAAAAAAAAAAAAATTAAGTTAAAAAAGTTTGCGTTAAAAAAAGGAACACATCAAGAAAAAGTTTAAAAAAATTAATTGAAAATTGTTTTATATAAAATGGATAACGAAAATAAAAGGTATGTTTATCGTATGTATAAATGTACGTGCACCCCCGTTTTTAAGTTTTTTTTTACTGAAGTCAGCTGTTTTGTGACATGGCTGTTAAACTGTTAACTGTCAAAACTGCTGATGTAAACGATATAGTTTATGAAAGTAGTTTACGATCATAAACTAGTTTGAAAATTCCAAGTGTAAATGCACTATAAAATAACAGTTATTTTATGATTTTTATTTTTTCGAGCAAAAATAAAAGTTAAATATTTATAAGATATCCCAATGATGATAACACATTTAAATCAATATTTAAAGAAATCTCAATAATTATAACACGTACATTTCTGTAAAGAATAACTTTTATTTTTGCTCGAAAAGAAAAAATCAAAAAATAATTGTTATTTTGGTTCAAAAAAATAAAAATCATAAAATAACTGTTATTTTTGTTCAAAAAAATAAAAATCAAAAAATAACTGTTACTTTTGTCCAAGAAATTATAAATCAAAAAATAATTGTAATTTTTGATCAAAAAAATAAAACTCAAAACTTTAAAAATCATAACACAGAAAAAATTATTAAATTTCTCCTATCACCAAATTTGTTCTAAATTCATAATATCAAGCAAACAAGTTGTTGATTTTGCACCTATTACCAAAATGATTATATTGATTACTAAAAATTTTAAAATTTTGAAAAAATATTTTCAATAAATGATATTTTTAATTTTAATTAAAAAAGTGATCAAAAATCTTTGAAATGTTAAACAATGTGTTAATTTATTTAAATAAATATTGACAATTCCCAACAACAATTCTACATGTTTAAATTATTTTATTTTAAACGAAAAAAGTCAATTAAGATTTTTTGTTATTTAATTAAAATTTTAATTGTCTATGTGTTTGTTTGATTGTTCTAATTTTTCTTCTAAATCCAAATGTATGATTTGGTGTGCGTTCATTTTCATCCAGTATCGAGATTAATTTAGAAACTAAAAAATTTCTCAGAATTCCTTGATTTGTAAAATAGAAAAGGAATATATGACTCAACTTTAGTGTGGTTTTTCCCTGCCCTACGTATCATAGACATATTTACGAGGTTTTGGTTTAATCGGTTAAAAATAGGTTAATTTTGTTATTGATCGGTTAACCGATTAATAAAGTTTTTTTATAAATTAAGTAATTTCATTATATAAAACTGCATAAATTATTTATTATTTAGAGTAAATAAGTAACAAAAATCAACAAAAAACATAACAATTCTTGAACTAAAACGAGCATACAAAAGAATAATTCATAATTATGTAATATATATTTTTTATTTAATACAGAGATAGGTATTATGTTTTAATTTAAAAATAAACTGGGAGATCAATTAATGAGTTATTTCCATAGTTTAAAAAGATTTTATAAAATAATCTTTCATACAAATAAAATGGTTTAAACGTTTATGGTGTAAGCGTTTATTTTCTTTAGTGTTGATAAAACTTGACTTTGAAAAAATGTTTCATTTATCGTAGATGTTGGAGAAATCAAACGCAACCCATAATAAAGAATATCTTATTCCTCAGTACTCTTCCTGGATTTTTCTTAACATATAAAATCATCCGTTTCTTCATTAGAGTCTTGTTTTAATTATTTGAAATGTTTAACACTTTTAATTGTTTCGGTTAATTCTGTTAAAAGATTGAGTTGAGAAGATATGAGAAGAAACAAATTACTAAACACATACAAATAAAAAGTACGTGAAACAAAAAACTGTTGACAGCAAACACTTATTTAAAATGATTATCAATGAACAGCTTCTTTGTTTGTATGAAAAAATATTTTCTAAACACATACCTTTTTTAATCGAGACGAAACAAATAATTAAAAATACAAAAAATTATCTTATAGTACTATAAAAAGTTAAAAGTTTTGTTACGGCGGTTAATCGACTGAAACTAACCGGCTTAATCGTTAATCGGAAATAGGCAATTTCAAATTAACCGATCAGTTAATCGGGTAGTAATTAAATAACTGTTAACCGAATGAATACCCTAGTATTTACCTACACGCAGAGAAAAAACATGTTTAAATATGGTCACCTCCAACAAAACTATTTTTAAAGAAAATTTTAAACATATTATGTTTCAATTTTACCATAATAATATCACCGACAACCATATTATGGTTAAATGTGTCCGCCATCAAGAATCCAAAACCATATTATGGTTGCCTCTAAACATGTTATGGTTAAATTTGAAAATAATTTGTTTTTAAATTAACAATAGTATTTTCATCTTCTCCAAGAGCAACAAGCTATGGTTGAAAACCAACCATTCTATTATAAGTGTTAAACATATTTTAGTTATTATTGACCAAAACATGCTCGGAGGCAACCATAATATGGTTGTACCTTCTTGATGGAGGACACATTTAACCATAATATGGTTGTTGGTGATAATAATATGGTTAAATTTAACCATAATATGTTTACAATTTTCTTTAAAAATAGTTTTGTTGGAGGTGACCATATTTAAACATAGTTTTTCACTGGGTGTAGAGACCCCTTCCATTCTAAAAAATAGTATTGGATTCGTTAACTATCATTACAAATTAAAAGAGATATTTTCATAATTATGCTCCATGAGTATTTTGCTGCTCTTTCAAACAATACCAACTGCTATTTTGGGGTTTAATCAGCAATCACCTTGTCAACTTCACTTATCTCAAATCATTGAGATACATATATATGTTTCGCAAACGTAACGTAGCAACTCGATTGATATATCGCTTGCTATATTGAGGGGTAAATACCTTTTTTAAAAGCTCAACAACCAGTTAAACATTTTTATAATTTAATGTCAACAAATTTTATATCAAACGGGTTTATTCATTTTGATGTCTCTAGCGATTATTTTAATTTATTACAAACTGAATGACAAACTCAGTACACCAATCATCTTCTTGATAGGGGAAATTTTAATCTATTTTTTCCGAATTTTAAACAAATCAAAATAATAGATCTTAGTATTTTTACATTATTAGTTCCCTGTTAATGAAGTACAATCGCTGACAATCGCCAGCTTATCAAATTTGTTCCATCTATTTTTGGCTTGAAAAATATTCATTGCCAGAAAGAATATTAAATATCACTCGATTCAATACTACGAAGTATTTCGAATTTTTTAATACTTAAGTGGAAAATTAGAGATCAAATAATAAATGTTTCCTTATTAAAATGATAAGTTGCAATCGAATATGAAATCTAAATTAATTTTAAAGGCCTTTGGGGTATTCCAAAAATGCAAATGATGCCATATAAAATGTTTCCTAATACAATTTAAAAGTGATGCACAATTTTGTTACAATTAATAATTTTATACAAAAATGCTTATTTACATATGTGTGTATGTATGTTAAACTGATAAAATGCAACGATTTAATTATTGTTTTCACAATGTTATAATTAAGAAAAACACATGTATATTTTTACACTGAAACTTTTCTGCACTAGAAACAAAGAATCTTTCGTAATACGAATGAATTGTTTTTTGCGTTTTAAGAAATAATATATTTTAAATGTTTAATTGTGGTTTTATGTTATTTTAGGAATTTTTTTTGTGGAATAGAGAGTGTATTAAGTGCATTAAGTTCTTTTTTATGAAATCACAAAGTATTTCTTTAAATTTCAGACAGTTTTCCTATTTCTCAGGTAAATTTTTCTTTCGGTGTATATAAATATATACACATGTACATATGTTCAAATATTTTTTCTGATATCTCTATGTTTTTAATATTTTTTTATACTCTTTATTATAACAAAGGGGGTTTTTAAGCTCGATAGAACTTAAATTTTTAAAAAAAAATAATACAAAAGTCAGTCAAGAATGAAAAATTATTAAAAAAAATATAATTAATTTCGTGTTGTTAAATTTTCTTTTTTCATAAAAATAATTTAATGAAAACTAAATTTGATGAACTGGATTGGATTCACGTTGATGTCAAAATATGCGTTTACCAACCGCTCCCGCGTGTACACGGATACCTAACACACAGGTGGCAATTTTGGGTTTGTAGTCCGACAAAAATTATAAACTCGCCGCTTGTTTAGAAGCCGGAGATACATGTCGCACTGGTTCCTCTAAAAAGAGTTAACACAACATTTTTCAATTTTCACTTTTTGCAAGATATCGATGTACAGTGGTCATATCTACCGACTTTAAAAATCATACTTAATTTTCTCTAGTATTTTGTCAAAAAAAATGCAATTGTATCCCCCTTTGTGATATAAGAGTACATATAAAAAGAAAACAGTTTTTAGTCTCTACTGAAACTTACATATTTTAAATTAACCCCCTGTAGAGGAACTAGTGCGCTATGTATATAACCTCTACTGCTACATATATAAAAATTCAGCATCATCCGTCGAATAGCTAGATCATTGAGGGAACCTCTACAGACCAAAACTTCTCACAAGAGCGGAAAATAAGCTTTCCATGTGGAAGCCTCGCCGCAGTTTTGGTTATAAGCCACATCGTGGTCCCCGAGTGTATCCTTTCGTAAGAAAGGCAAGGCTTCCGAAAAGACAATCATCAATAAAAACAGGAAGCATTTCTCGCAAGAGCCATACTAACAAAGGCCGGTAGCATATTCGCCGGAGGCTATTGACTACCGTAGCACTAGAAAACCAGTTACTCTAGTAAGTAATCGGGCCTCAAGAAATCACGAAGCCTTCATGAGCCCTGTCATTTTGGAAGTTTTTTTTTCGCATCCCCAAATTTCGAATCACCAAATTTATTCCAAATTCATAATACCAAGCAAACAAGTTGTTGATTTTGCACCTATTAACAAAATGGTTACATTGATTAATAAAAATTTTAAAAGTTTGAAAAAATTTTTTTAATAAATGATATTCTTAATTTTAATTAAAAAAGTGATCATTAAAAGTGATTAATTAATATATTAATTAAAAATTTATTTCAAAACAACTAAAATGTGAATTTAATAAAAATTATATTTTTAATTTTCTTTCAACAAAAAAAAAAAAAAAAATAATTGATTATATTTATTAAATTTAAATTTTTAAACCATTTTTTTTTTTTATTGATAAAAAACGTTTTTCTGTGTGGCATATAGCGCCATCCTGTTGTAGCCGCACTGAAAAAAACATTAGCCATGATGTGGTTACGATCTATATTCCTTATTACTGAACACAATCTTGCAAATCGATGACTGATTTTGAAAACAAATTTGGATAACTTGTTAGCGTTGTGCAAGCGTGAAACTATTTGTGATGGTTTGCCAGAGTATACTGCTCATGAATGTCAAAATGTCAGAGCAGTAAGACTGTTCGTTTGACAGATAACCCTTTTGTGAGTTCTGTCAGGCTTAAAAAATACACTTTAGCTGCCATAAGTTTTTTTTACATACATTTTGTACCAGTTTTTTGTTAACTGGTCATATGCAAACTGAAAACACATTGGGGGATTCACAAGGTGTGCTATCAAGTCATATCGTCATAATGTCCTAAATAATATTTTACAATTGTTTAAAAAAAAAATATTGTTGTGTTTCAAACAACATAAAAAAATATTTTTTTTTAAACAATTGTAAAATATTATTTAGGACATTATGACGATATGACTTGATAGCACACCTTGTGAATCCCCCCATTGTGTACACTATTTTAGTATGCACATTTGACCATTTTCAACAAAAGTAATAATATTTTAACCCTACAAATATGTAGTGCACAGTTAGTGCAATGCTATTTGTTGACTTAAGTCTGTATGTGCTTACAAATATGTAGATAAACTTAACCATTAATATTAATATTTAATTGCAAAAATGCACAAAAGACTATTCGCTTTAGAGATAAAATACATTCGTGCAATGTAATAAATGAAAAATTTTAAAATAGTGCTTAATTAATTTTTATCAAATTATCAATTTTTTTATCAATTTATATTTTTAAGAAAGGAAAATTAAGCCAAAAACATACAATTAATAGCATGCCTGGCCGAGGAGAGCATAAAATAAAAAATTAAAAAAAAAAAAAAAATAATAATGGCCGAAAATGAGTCCAGATTATATGGGACCATTCTACGGTGACCATTCGTTTTATATTGTACAGAACAGTTCTATATTTAAGATCTTTGTTCTGTGGAGAGAGATCGATTATTCGACTTTTTGCAAAAACCGGTGTACGAATATTCTAAATAATTTCTTTTGTAAAATAACCGGTTTATGGTTAAGCATTTATAAAATAACCGGTTTTATTCGAATAAATAAAAACACAAAAATCATATTACCGCACGCAAAGAAAAAACATGATTAAGGAATGGTCACTACGACCATTTTTATTCATATTTACCTAATATGTTTACCCTAATAAATTTATTATAGTCATAATATAACCTTAAAAATTGTTATTTGTCCCTAACATTTTTAAATTCGCTATAATAATATTATAGAGCAATTCCATATGAAAACGATCAAAATTGGCAAATTTTTGGACGACCCCTCTCCGATTTTAAAATAAATAGTCTCAATCGATTGCCCAGCAAAAAATAATGTACCTACATATTTTTTTTTTTTTTTATAGTGACTGGTTTAGTGGTGGTGTACACCACTGTCATGTGAAAAATTGAAGAATTCTTCATAAGGGACCTCATTGAAATTTATGTGTTATTAATATTATTAATAATTAAATTAATATTTAAGATTCTTAAATTAATCAAAATTTGTCGACTTTTGTGAATAAAATCAAAAGTTGCTAACAGATTTTAATCGCTTATGGCTTGTTTTGTTTGCAGCTTCGTTTTTTATATGCCTGCAAAAAATTAGAAGCCTCGCTGCATTTTTCAATTTTTTATGAATTTTTTAAAAACAAAAATTTCAAAATTTTGATAAAAAAAATTATTTTTTTTTTCAAAAAAAAAATTATGTTTCTAAAACAAATGCGGATATTAGAACGAAGTTTTACTTTTCTCAAAGAAAATTTTATTGCGGAATTTCGGTTTTTTAAGTTTTTTCAATAAGCTAAAGCGTTTTTGAGTTACGCGAACATATGTTGTGCAACCTCCTCCATTTTAGAAATAACGGTATATCCCGAAAACCAGAGCCAATCTTAAAAAACCGAGGGCACCACTGGATTCAGCGTACCCGAATTATGTTAAAACGCCAGGTGCCCAGCTTGTCACGAAAAAAAAGTGTCAATTTCGTGCACAGTGTAATTTTTAAAATGTATTTTTAACAAGGTGGTCTCTTAAATGCTCTTCTCCTGTCCAAACAAGGAGTCGGGGCCCATTTTTTTATTGCTGATTCTTAAAGCAAAAATTATGAGGAATCCAAAAAAAAAAAAATTAGCCGGAAAATTTAAGAGCTTCTGTGGAAAATCGGAAAATTAAATTTTCTTGGGAAAATTTAAAGGTAAATTTCTAAGAAAAATTAGGAAAATTTTATTTTTATTAAAGCCTGATTCAATACCTTTCCAACGAGCTATCACTCGTTGCGATCGCTTTAGTAGTTTTTTTTTAAAACAAATATCAATGAGGTCCCTTATGAAGAATTCTTCAATTTTTCACATGACAGTGGTGTACACCACCACTAAACCAGTCACTATAAAAAAAAAAAAAATATGTAGGTACATTATTTTTTGCTGGGCAATCGATTGAGACTATTTATTTTAAAATCGGAGAGGGGTCGTCCAAAAGGTGATCGCTTTCATATGGAATTGCTCTATATGGTCTTTTACACCTAAAAAGTTACTCTGATCTAGCTAACCATTTTAAATTATTTAATATGTTTGCTACTATAATATATGTATTTTCAACTATACAATTAAAATCATAATATTGCTGTACACAAAAGGTATTTTTAATACCATAATTTTTGTTTGCTTTAAAGCACATTCTCTTTATGAGCACATTCAACAATAAAGCACATTCTCTTTATTGTCGAAACAACCAGTCGAAACAAACCATCCGCGAGCGTTAGTTAATCATGAAACATGAATTATTACAAAATAATTAAAACATTTTTCGGGGAGAAAATGCCACGCTGCCTTGCAAAATTAACGATATAAACTATTATGCATTTATTGAAACAGGTAAGTTATTTATATATAATTATAAAAATATATAAATAAGCAATTCCTTTGTCTTTCTTGCAGCCAAAGAACCTACAACACTGAAACCAGCATAGAAATTTCGGCACAAGATGTTGTCATTAGCCCCGATTTTTTTTCAATAACTGTTCAACAGCATATTGATATAGTGTATTTCATAAAAGAAATAAAAGGTAAATTTAATTTTACTTTATCTTAACAAATCTCAAGTGAGCGGATAAAAATAATGAAAAGTGTTAATGCATGCCTCCTTTTTTTTGGATAAATTTGTACCACAAAATATAATTTATAATTTATAAATTGACACACACACAATTTTTAATTTTTAAATATAAACTATATTTTATTTATTAATATACATATGCTGTATATTTGTAATAAAACATAAATTTTTGAAATTAATTTTTTTATTGTTTTTATTGCGAGAACCATATTACATGTTGAAATAGACATTTTGTATGGGGTTGAAAAATAAAGAAACATGGTTTGAAAGATCGTTTGCGTTGTTCTTCTGAACATAATAATATGTTTGAGACAATAATTAGCTAAAAACATTCTGTCTGAACATATATTGTTGCTGAAGACGTGTTTGACACAATCATAACCACAAACATTAATGATAGTTTGCGATTGTGATTGTATCAATCATGTTTTTTCTTTGCGTGCGTACTTTTCGCTTAAAGACCATTCCGCTTAAAGGCCAAAAACGGGTTAAAGCCAAAGCTATCATATTCACTTGCAGATTTTTTTGAATTTCATACAAATTATTTGTTCTAAGGTCCATTTCGCTTGTAGTCCATTTTTGCTTAAGAGACACATTTTCTTTGCATGCGTTTCTAAAACTTTATGCAAAAAAATTCGCTTACAGTTTACTCTGTTTTTTATATTTTTTTTTTTAACAAACTAGAAATATGTTTTCATTTACCTTTCTGGCAATTTTTAAAATTTTAAATTTTGGTTACTTCATGAAAGTAGCAAAAATGAGTAAATGCGTTATATTGAGTGATTTTATTGAAGAAAATAATTTTTATATAGTCCAAAATGTGGATTATACTAGGATTCACTTTTTATCCATAAAATCCCTTATAAAAAATCGTTTATAGCCCAAATTCGCTTATAGTCTACAAAAGTTGTGCAACTATAGTAGTGGACTATAAGCGAAAAGTACTGTAGCATGTTCTATAATTCAAAATAAAGTGGATTTAAAATCGAAGAAATTTTGAAAACGAGCCGGTAAAGAAAGCTAACGCCTATGTGCTAGAAATCGCAAATCGCAAGAAAGTTGTGATTACGATTTGAAATCGCAAAGAAGGTGTGCTGGAGTTCGTAATCGCCTTAAATTTGGCGATTTTAAATCACAAGCCTACAGTAATGTGACATGTGAACTTGTAAATTTCCTTTAAAATTTATTTTCAACATCAATAAATAGCATATAAAAAGGAAATTTACTGCCAGGCCCACAATGTCGACAAGAACATTTCTTTCGCATTTTTATATTGAAAACAATAATAACAAATTTAAATTTGTTTTTGTTTTCAATATAAATATAAGAAAGAAATGTTCTTTTCGACATAGTGGGCCATGCAGTTAATGTTTTTCTTTTCCATTTATTTTAAAAACTCAATTTTCATAGAAAATATAAAATTAAAAAACAACATTGTTTTAATACTGATTGTTGTTTAACAATTTCTTTTAAATTTGCGTTTTGATTGTGAGCAGCTGTTTCTATACAAAACTTTGAAACTAAGCATAAGAAATTATAACCATTTATCAACAACATGTACTTATGGTACTTACCATTGTTCAGGAATATCTCTTGGGTTGTAATAATCCCTTAGAAGACGTTTTCTGATACGTTCTTTTATAACGCATTTTTCATTCAAAAAATTATTTTTTTTTTGTTCACATTTGACAGCTAAAACATATGTTTTTTTTTCGACTACTACTTCGAAAAAAAAACAAAACGTGTGAACTCTAGCACATGCTTAAATAAAATTGGCGATTTTCAGATCGCATGTGATTTTCAAATCATGCGATTTTCAGCACATGGCCGTAATAAATATATTTCATTTTATATACCTCATACTTTGAGTACCAATTACACTGTGCTAGTTGAAAAAACAGACAAGCCAGGGTCCTGGAGTTTTAACCTAATTCGGGTACGCTGAATCCAAATATACCGTTATTTCGAAAATGGAGCAGGTTGCACAACATATGTTTACGTAACTAAAAAACGCTTTAAAATAATTTAAAAAAAAAAACGAAATTCCGCAATAAAATTTCCTTTAAGAAACGTGCAACTTTTTTCTAATATGCGCAGTCGTTTAAATATTTAAATAATTTTTTTTATCAAAATTTCGAAACTTTTGTTTTTTAAAAAGTCATAAAAAATTGGAAAATGCAGCTAGGCTTCTAATTCCAGACGCATTAAAAACGAAATTGCAAATAGAACAAGCCATAAATGATTTTAATCTGTTTACAATTTTTGATTTTATTCTCACAAAAGAAAAAAAAAATTATGTTTCTTAAACTACTGCGCATATTTGAAAAACGCGGATATATGTTGTGCAACCTCCTCTATTTTCGAAATAACGGTATATCTCGAAAACAAGAGCTAACCTAAAAAACGGTTATCACCAATGGATTCAGCGCACCCGACTAAGGTTAAAACGCCAGGTCTCCCGTTTGTCTTCAAAAAAAGTATCAAATTCTAGCACAGTCTAATCGAAATCCAAATCTCGTTCCATTTCCATTTCACTTCATTTGGATTTCTAGAACATGTCCGAAAGAATTAAATAAACACAATTAGCAAAGGTATGGAACAGGAATGTTAAATGGGGTTTTAAATTTTGTACCAACATCCAAAAAAAATGTACTTTTTGGACCTTCACGGTACCATTTTTTTTAATTTATTAAAACAACAAAAAAGTACATAAAAATTCAATTGTGCACAAAAAAATAACAAAAGTTAACATTGACATGCATTATATGTATGAATAAAATAACCCAATAAATTTTTTTCTTATTTTGCGAAGCACTAATGGTACATTTTAAAAAGTAAGCACACATTTATGCGCTACGCAATAAGACATACAGAGATGCAGTATGGTAAGTAAACGAATTCTTAATAAAAATTGAAAAAAAAATATATATAAAATTTGATGAGCCATGACATTCCCTTACAGCGAAGCAGGTTTGTAAGGGAAAATATAAGAGAATAACGGTAACAGAAAAATCAGTGCGCAAAGCTGATCGTTACATTCACCAATTTTTATATGCGCTGAAAAAAGGGCTTTCTATGCCAAAAATGAATTGCTTCAAAGTGGGAACTCGCCATATAAAATTCCTGTCTTCCGTAAGCGATATGCTAAGCGAAATTTTTACGTTTCTCCCTTACAAACATGCTTCGTTAGAAGCTCCATTTTTTATTGAGAAGGTAAATAAAAGTCTTTATTATTTATTCAATAAACTATTTGAAATTTTTACATCATAGCACCATGAATTTGTCGATCTTAACCAATCCTTTGTTTGTATGAGACTTGATAATGTTGGCAAATGCCGTCTGTTTCTTTCCCTAGTTTTTATTATATTTTGAAAAGAAAAAACTCTTTCCACATTTGCAGACGAATGTGGAATGGATAAAATTCCAGCAACGACTCTAGAAATGTCAGTAAACAATGGGTATTCTGCTCTTTTTGTAAATTAGCTACTACCGACCAAAAACTACAAATGTTTTCAGTTTTTAACGACTGCAGTTGCTCGACATCAGCTAAAGCTCTAAATTGCTTATTGATTGAAACAAAATTTGCAATTTCATTTGGAATAATTTTTACTAGAAGATGTACAATACAACTTGTTTTGCCTGAAATAACATTTTCAGAAGTAAATTTATGGAACCACATTAAAACATCGTTTTCAAAGTTGACTTTGGTTCTCAAAACTTCGCAAAATTTAAAAAATTTATAAAATTGTTTTGCATTTTCTCTCATTTCTTAAACAATATTAATATTGATATTATTTGTAGAAATATATAAACCCACTTCTGTTCCGCAATAAATTTCTTCAAAGGGAATGCGATTTTTGTAAAGGTCTACGATAGATATATCACATTCATCCAAAACATTTTTATTCATGAAATTACGTGCTATTTGGCGGAACAAAAAAGTGGCCTTTGTAAGAATACATGCATTCGAGCATCTTCTGATTGCATTTCTAAAATAACCATGTTAATAATTTTAAGTGCATATTGCAGAAAAAAAATGCAAAAAAAAAGATCATCGTGATTAGTGAATGTGATTTAAAAATCACTGCTCCTTTAAACTGTGATTGTGATCACGGCTTATCAGTTTTCTGTTCTTTTAAAGCAATTGCGGCCAAGCTATATGTACAATGCGCGAGCTTTTGCAAGAGCTTTTGTAAGCACTTTACAAAGAAACAACAACAAATTGTAAGAGCTTTCAAATCTGTTTACTTTCATATACATACATACTTGAACAAATAAATTTTGGCATAAAAAAATTCTAATAAGATAGAAGAGAGAATAAAAGGAACAGCAATATCATTCGACATTTCATTCAAAAAACGCTATTACCCACACAAACAGTGAAATATCATAAATTTGTATATGTAACAAAATACAAAAAGAACGACTTAGAAGGTACCTGTTACTTGACAACTGTGATTCGTGATTTTTCAGTAACAGTGATTAAATCACAGGTACAGAAATATCGCTCATCTCTATATCGCTCATCTCTAATGACTATGCATTTTGTTTGTAAAAATAAAATAGGAATTTCATTAATTTATTATTTGAGATATTCTCCCAATTTTAATTTAATATATTTCAAATGATTTTTTTCAGCATTATAGAAACGAAAGTTAGACGAACATATTTTATGTATGAAATATCTGTCCATTCGTTCACCACAATTAAAAACCTTTCATGAATGTGTTTGATTTCTTTAATTTTGTTTTTTAGTTCTTGATGTGTTAATAAATAAGAAAACTGGTGAATTTTTTGCATATCGCTGATTCCGCCGAAATGTTGTTGTATTTAGCATGACTATAAGCTAGAACTACTTGAGATTTTTAAGTGCCTTAACGGGCATTCCATCCGAGCTAATATTTCACCTAGTGATTCATTTTTGGCAGCGTATTTTAGTAAAATATTATTTGCCGTCTCTTTAGAACTACTTGGAACAGAGAACAAGGGGTAATTTGCCAATGTAGCCGGACATTACTTTTTGTTTTAGTTTATATTGCTTCTTAAAAGTTATTGAGTGCCCCCAGATCGATGAAATATGGGTTATGGTCTTCGGCAGGTAAACCTCAAAAATAAATAAAATCGGACCAAGAAGGAAAAAGTTCCCCCTAGAAGAACTAATCCAACATCTGAAAAATGCAATTTTTTTTAAAGTTTTCCCATACCTTTGTTTAGCAAATGCAACTTTTAACGTCGGCGAAAGTTTAAAAAACCAAAAATTGGACCCAGAATATCGTAAAATTACAACTTTCGTCCCCGCCCCCTTTTGTGGGCGGTTATTAACAGAAATAGCTTATTAACGCCTTAATACTATAAGAATTACATTTTTGAACTTTAATGGGCAGGGGGAGGTATCCCTAGTAACCCACCCCCCGGAACGACCCTGTCAAAAAAATTTTTTTTTTATTTTTTGGTATTTTCCACAAAATATTCATTTTTAACCATTTTGTGACTTTTAAGTATTTCATAGTATTTAATTTATCTGAAAATAATTTATTCGTAATTATAACTTATTTATAATAGTAACAATAAATTTTATTTAATATAATAACAACTAATTTATTTAAAACAACTTCTCTTTTGCACTAAGATGATGATAAGTGCCATGGTTCTTCTTCGTCTGTTTCTTCAAATTCCTCTTCAGAATCTAAATTCCCTTCAGAGCCAAGTACAGGTGGAATCATAAAAGAAATTGCTTCTTTCGTAAAGTGTAATGATTTTTTTTTTGGAGTTGGTCTTATGATAGTAATCAGTGGGTCAGAACTGAGCAAAAATCTATTTATAATATCTTTGCAACACTGAGCCCTCGAAAACTTTCTAGCAAAATTCTACCTGTAAAGCCGAAAATGTTTATTTTGTGCCGCAGACGCTTCTTCTGATAATAGCCCGATAGGCAACAATGCCCCGCTCATTACAGTTGCACCACGTATTAAAATGTTGTGCATTTGTAGATGTCATAGGATGCCAGGGATATAGAGTAACGTAAAGTTTTGCAGTGTCTAAGCAATAATTGGCAAACTCGTGCACATGAATTTTGTGACCACTTGTAATTACTTCAATAATAACGAAATATTATATTTTCATATATTTTTATCCAGCTTCAGGTCACTTTTGATAAAAAATCGATTAAAATATTATTTATTTTGCAATATTTCAATTTCCGTTGGAATCTTCTTCAGGAAATCTTTTTAAATAATATAAAATTACAAAATTGTTTTTGACAATAAATGGAAAAATTAAAAATGGAAAAATTAATTTAAAATTTCAATTTACAAACTTAAAATAAAAAGAGGAAACCAAAGCAATTTTTAAAAATATTCAAAACCTAAAACCTATTTTAATTTCCCTTTCCGTCAATCTATTTATTTTTATTCAATATATATTTTCAGTCTGTGCTGTGCCATCTGAACTAAATTTTATAAATAATCAAAAACAAATAATTTTTTATTTATAATTTTCCCTTCCATCAACCTATTTATTTTTATTCAATAAATGTCTATAAATCTGAGCTAAGTATCTTTTTAAAAATTAATCCTTTTCTCAAATGGAACATTATTAATCTGTAACATTTCTAGCATATATCAACGTTTCTTAAAATTTTCCATGTTCAAAATAGACGTGTTTTCAAAATCAGGATAATGATTAGAATCCCTACAATGTGTTGACAATGCCGTTCCATGGGCTGAATTATAATTTCGATATTTTTGGCAGGTTTATGTCCTGCTAATCTAGTTTTAAATTTTGTCCCAGTTGTTCCTACATATATTTTCCTACAGTGTTCATTATCATTATCACCACAATGAATTTTATAAACTAAATGCGACATATCCGACTTTTGTAATCTATCCTTAGTTTTTGTGAATAATTTCCCAACAGTATTATTCACTTTATGTGCCATTCTGTATTTCCCTTTGTCATATATATTTGAGTTTTCTAATCTTTTAGAAAACCCAGGTACATAAGTAAACGTTTTATTTTAAGTTTATAAATTGAAATTTTAAATTTATTTTTCCATTTATTGTCAAAAACAATTTTGTAATTTTATATCATTTAAAAAAATTTCCTGAAGAAGATTTCCAACGGAAATCGAAATATTGAAAAACAAATAATATTTAAATTGATTTTTTATAAAAAGTGATCTAAAGTTTGATAAAAATATATGAAAATATAATATTAAATTGAAGAAAAAAGGTCGAAGGAATGAGAATAAAATTAATTCAATAATAACTTTGATTCGGTAGATGAAATGAAATGCAATTCCAATTATTTCTGCAGCTAATTCAGGATTAGAAAAAAATCTTCTGCGTGTGTTACCATCGTTGCTGTTTCCAAGTCCAGTCTTCGGTACATCCATTATTATTCCTAATTCACTTCTAAATTTTTCTTGGATAGTTTTTTCCTATCTTTAACAATAATTTTGTCCTCATTCGATCTTAATTGCCTCTTTTTCAATGTGAGTTTATACGACAAGTCTAATAGACGAATTCTGGCGTGCAATGTAGATAATCCGAAAGAAAAGGCATCTACGTCTATATCTCTTTTGATGTTCAAATTGTTAAATTCTTTTGAAGTAGCCCCACAAATATACCACTTCATTGGACGTGGCTTGTGCTGCGACATTACGTACTTTTGCATCAATCATTGTAAATACCATTGTATGTTTTATGAAATATAACTTTCCTTCCATTAAACAATTAGTGTTTTATTATGTACTAATAGCATCTGGTATATAGTAAACTTCTTCTTGGATTTTATCCACAGTTTCTTTACCAAATCTGATGCGAATAGGCCGACAAGATCCGGGTGATGAAGGAGTTGGATTTTGCCATAATATTTTCTCTTTTTTTGTGGATTAGGTTTCGGTTGGACCGAAACCTAATCCCCCTCAAATGCAGGTATCACATCAAGTTAACACTAATGACATTCAAGTGCCGCAGCCTAGTAATAACAGAACATCCTACGCAAACGTCCTAAAATCAAACCATATTCCAATTCAAGGTGATTTGCCAAATAATGATGAGACTCCAGTTTCTAATTTAAGTCGTCTAGAAAAAACCATGGAAACACTAGTGCAAACAGTAACTAACTTTACGAACACAATGGGTAATATGATGCAGGAAATGTTAAGAATGCAATCGATGTTATTGCAGGCTGTACTAAACAAGCCATGAATTGTTTAAAACTTTGTTTTTGGAACGCAAACGGCATTCGCCAACATAAAAATGAACTAGAATACTTTCTTAAAAGTAAACAAATTGATGTAATGATGGTTTCTGAAACTCATTTGACCTCAAGAAATACGTTTAAAATTAATGGTTATATATTATATGATACCAAGGACCCTCGAGATAGAGCTTGTGGAGGCTCTGCTATTTTGATAAAAGCCCGAATCAAACACTACTTAATGTGTGATTATCGTGAAGATTATCTGCAAGCAACGAAAATTTGTGTTGAAGAGCTAAATCGAAACTTAGTACTTTCATCATTATACTCTCCACCTAGATTTTCAATATCAGAAAGCCAATATTATAAATATTTTAAATCATTAGGACCCTGTTTCCTAGCCGCTGGCGATTACAACGCTAAACATACTTTCTGGGGGTCACGGCTCATAACACCAAAGGGTCGTGTTTTGTACAATACAATGTCTAAAATGGATTTAAATGTGGTCGCGAGTGGTCAACCAACTTATTGGCCTACTGATCAGCAAAAAATTCCAGATGTCATCGATTTTGGCGTGGTTAAAAACATCCCCGCAGAAACGATTCATGTTGAAGCTTCTTTAGAATTATCTTCTGATCACACACCTACACTTCTAACTATAGCAAACCCTAATAGAATTGTATCTCCGTGTGGATACTTAGTGACGTCAGCAACACAAATAAATTGGTTAAAATATAAAAAATATCTCAGTACCCACTGCACTGAAAATATTCCGCTTAGAACACCGGAGAATGTGAATCTTTCTATTGTAAATTTTGACAATTATCTCAAACTAGCTGTTCAACATTCTAGCATAGCCCGCAAAAACATCAAAAATAGTAAAATATATTCTACAGATGTCGAGCGTCTCTTGACTGAAAAAAGGAGAGCTCGAAGGGAGTGGCAATTGCACAGATCCCCTCAACTTAAAAATTTACTAAAAGAGTGTACAAAAAGGCTAAGAATCTTACTGCAGTCTCAAAAAACGGCTTCTCTGGAAAAATATCTTAAGGAACTTGATGCAACTCCTCAATCTGACTACTCATTATGGCGTGCAGCTAGAAATCTAAAAAGACCAGTTATCACTAAACCGACATTAAGAAACTTAAATGGAAGTTGGGCACGAAATGATATAGAAAAAGGAAATATTTTTGTTAATCATTTGAAAACCGTATTTACCCCTCATACTTCATACTACACCCATACCTCAACATTTGCGGACGATACAGCTTTTCTAAGCGTACACGCAAACTGTCAAGAAGCATCTCGTTACTTACAGGATCACATATTTGAACTGGAAAGGTGGTTAAAACAATGGAGGATAAAGATCAATGAGCAAAAATGCGCACATATAACATTCACATTGCGTCGGGAAACATGCCCCCCTATTAAAATCAATAATCAAATAATACCCCAACACTCGCATGTAAAATACCTCGGTATACATCTAGATCGGCGTTTAACGTGGAAATGGCATATAGAAGCTAAATTAACTCAAATGAAACTAAAAGCAATTCAAATAAATTGGCTTATTGGAAGAAATTCTGTTCTCAGCCTCGATTGCAAACTTCTACTTTACAACTCTATCTTAAAGCCAATTTGGTGCTACGGTATTCAGTTATGGGGCACTGCCTCGGCTTCTAACATCGAAAAAATTCAAAGGCGCCAAAATAAACTTCTTCGAATAATCACAGCCGCCCCCTGGTACGTCAAAAACTCAAATATCCACAAGGATCTCAATGTGCCATTAGTAAAAACTATGATAACTTAATATGCAGTAAAATATTTAAAAAGGCTGGAACTGCACCCAAACCCATTAGCACGAAATATTTTGAATTATGGCGGCCACACTCGATTAAGAAGAAGAGACACTGCAGCACTCACCCAATCAGATGAGCGGTAAACACCTACATACATATGTGAACAGAAACCGTGATGAAGAAATCTTTTTTGTCCGGCACTGGCAGGACATAAATCAAATATTAGGTTAAGATTTGATTAATTATTGTTAGTTCATATTTAGTATATGAAGATTCAATAAATAAATACTGAGAAAAAAAAAAAAAAAAAAAAAAAATATATTAGCCAAAGTGGGACGAAACTGCTGTGACAATTATGAGAATTAGTGGCCTAATTTTCCATGTTTTGCTTCAATTGTACCTGGTGTGAGCCATCGCCGCCCCTTTTGCTTATTAGCTCGAAGGAGTTGCATTCTTCTATTCGTGAACCACATTAAACATCTTTTAAATATGTAAGTAATATATTTGCAGTATGACTTAACAAATCTTGAAGATTTATTTGAGCACATGTTTCCGTTACTTCAAATGATTCTTTTGGAGGATAACATTCACTTTTTTCTCTCTGCAGAATATTGTAGCTAGGATCAACCTTCTTGTCTGTACTTCGGATTATTTTATTTTTTTTTCGAGAAAGATCAGCTTCAATAAATATAGAAAGAGCCTTAAGAGGGGTTAGCTGTTTTACTTTATCCTCTTGTGCAGATTTGTATCCTTTTTTTTTACTTAGAAGCTCTTGTCGGAGAAGGCACAATTTCTTTAAGCAGACCATTGGCATCTTTTTCCACACGTTTGTAATTGTGTTTGGGCAAAATGCATCGCACTGAGTTCGCAAGATTTCAGTTTTTCTTCTCTTACTTCTTTCGGTCAATTCAACGAACGGCTTTTGTAGTCGTTTTAAGGACGATCTTCGAAATATAGGTATTATCATGGTTCCTTCCAGCCATTTGGCATCCATGCTTAAAAATAGATACTTATTTCTTTGTGCTGAATGCTAAAATATCTCAAATAAATATTTGAAATTCCTTAAGCACTGATTTACTACTGATATGTCACTATCTCCTTGGCATTTTGAAATTTCGCACAATTTTCTAACTACAATTTGTAATTTATCTTCAACGAGTTTAGCATTACATTCTTGTACTATTTGTAATACCTCTAATCTCATATGGGCATTTCCTCCGAATGGTCAACCAGGCTGGAAAAAATGTTGATAATCTTTGTGTTTTATTGCTTATAATTATAAAAAAGTCTATGTTTTTATAATAGAATGGTATATATGCTATGCTACGATATCTCAGATGTTTTACTTGAGGAAATTGGGCTGGAAACTGGAAAATTTAATATTTTTATTTTAAACTACTTCTAAAGACATTTTTGTATTTAATTATTTTACACGCAAACAAATTTGTTATGTTTGCACTCTTTCTTTAAAATATTTCTATAACGATCAATTAAGAAGAGAAAAGTATAAGAAGAACAAAAATAGGTCGATTAACGGTTAATTAACGGTTAAAATATATGGAAAAATCGTACGTTCGCGACCGGTACTTAAGCCAAATAAACAAAAACCAATAGAGATATTTTATTGGGTTAATACTGGATGGAGATCTACATTAATACGCTTTTAAAATAAATTAATCACTTTTGAATATTCCGTTCCATTTCGCAGATTTTTACATTTCGCGTACGTTCGTGACCGCATGTTTATAACTATCATTATGGAAACTTAAACTCGATGAAATCCATCTTTTGCACTAAATAAAGAGCTACCAAAATGCTATCGAATAGCAAAAAAATGCTAGGAAAAGTTTTGTTTTCTATATTATTTGTACATCATAAGCGTACGAACGTACGTTCGTGACCCCAGGAAATGCCCATTTTACTCTCGAAGCTTCAAAATGGTTCTGATAACAATGTTATGCAATAACCACAATATATACTTGTAGTTAAAAAAAATAAGTACCTGTAGATTTGATTTTTAAATATTATTTTCGTTGTTAATATAAAATAACGTCATTTAGCTGCTGTTTCGCACATTCCTTTTTTTACACAGGTAATATTAGTCTTAAATGTAAAAATTTGAATAAAAAACATCTACGTACAACCAAAATATTTTATGACTGGCGAAAGGAGAAATTTTAAAATTTTCAGAAATTTTCAGAAAAAAGGAGAAATTTTCAAAAAATCACCAAAAAATGGCGTAAATTTTAATTTAAAAGTAGAGATTTCAAATCTTACCGTGATGAATAAAATTTTTAATAACGCAACTAGATTCACTTTCCTACACATTTTATTTTTTTTTTTACAAAAAAGTGAAAAGAAAATATTTTTTTTTTAAATTTCGAACGAATTTTTTTATTATAAAAATTTAAAGTAAAATTTTCCTAAACATTTTCATAAGTAGCTGTTAATTCACAGAAAATAAAAATAAATGTAAATTCTTTTTTATTCGTTTATCCACAAACAAATATATTGTAATATTGTAAACCTCTTAAAACCGTAAAAAGTCAATGAACACGCATGCAATTTACTCGACTTTCCTGACTTTAACAGTGTCCCAAAACCACAAATCTCAAGCAAAAGACTTGAAAATTCACCATACGACTTGTTGTCTGTCGAGCTGCGTACTTAAATTGTTTAAATTTCTTAAGTTAAAATGTTTACCTAATGTCAGGCTAGATTGGCAAAAATCCCTATGTGCGGAGTCAAGTTGTATTTGGCGCACATTTATGTCAAGCTTTTGAGCTAATTAAAGGTGATTTTTAAGTCGTGACGTCGAAGAGCCTTTGCAACTTGTCATTTTGGGGCACTTCAGGCACCTTACTCTGCCTTTTCAATCCTGTTTGAAATATCTCCAGAGATAACATCTGTATAAAAATATATATTGTCTTTTTAACTGAACAGTTTTTTTTTTGTAGTATTTTGAATTGTTCTTAGTTTTTTTTTGGATTTTTTTACATTTTGTTTTGACATTTTTCATACAAGTTTATACGGCGCACAATACTACAATTAGAAAAAGACTAAAAATACTGGTATATTTAGAACAAAAGAAAGGAAAACGTATATAAATTATACATTATTAAAAAAAAGAGGTTTATTCGATATTCGAAAAAAAGGATATTTAAAATAACTGTCTTTAGCAAAACTAAAAACTCGGTTAAAACCGGTCGAATAATAACCGTTCGGTCTCCCTAGTTATGTGTGAATTATTTACTAGTGAAAACCCTTAAATTGTTCTGTATTTAACTTAAAGTTCTGTATTTATACTGTATAGTAAAATGACTTAAAGAGATACATCCCCAATTTTATTTTTTTTAAGCTAATGCCCTTTTTATTCTAAGTAGCACTTTAGGCTCATAAATACTCTATTCGACACCTACGATAATAATCTCGTTTTAAAATCGGTTATGTTCTTTTCGATTATCGAATCCCTTCTTAATACTTTTCTAACTTTTTTTTTTTTTTTTTTTGTGAAAGCCGAAATCTTTAAAAACAAGAAATTGAATGGCAATTTTCGAAAGTTTTTGGAATAATTTTGGTTATAAAACGTCGTAAATTTAAAAAAAAAAACTCTTCAAACCAAAGAGGTATCAAAGCAAATATACTGCAATTTTAAAATATGCAAAAAGTTTAGGTTCATTAAAGATAATTAATGCCCTATTTAAAAAATTATCGAAATTTCATATTAAGGGATTATTCTCTTCAACTAAAATGATAAATAGACCTCAAAAAAGGGGCGTTAATCGAAATGCTGATACTCGTATAAATCCACTGAGGAAAACAAAAATTATTTTATCACCATAAACGGCTTAGTATTGGAAATAAATATGTACAGTAGAATCGCGATAGTTCGTACCCCGTTATATCGAAAATGTTAATAATTCGTAACAATATGTTAGTCCTCTGAAAAAGTCGCGTTTAATCGCAATATACATTTCGGTCCCCTCTTTAGTTCGTATTTTGTCCAATACAAAATCTGCTGAACGTCTTCTAAATCGTAATTGGCTGTTGATAACCTATTATAATTCGTAATGCGATGCAAAAAACACTATTTAAAAATGCACTTATGTACATTGTACATATGTATGCAATGCATACTATGCTTGTGTGTATGTTTGTGTATAGTCATATTTAGCTAGAAATATACTGATTGATATTTACTTTAACCTAGTTGCACTTTTGATTTTTTCATATACCAAACTATCGTATTTAACGTTGGGTTGTCATAGGAGCCCAACTGGTTTAAAACTAGTTGTTTTATTTATAGTATAAGGACTAATAAAAGCAAATGTTAATTTGACATATTCGCCTCAATGTTTTTTTTTACTTAAGTAATGGCTTATGTATCTATTTTAGAATAATTCTGAGCACTTAACTTTGGAATCAGAGAGAGAGAGAATATTATATAATCTGTTTTCCTGTTAAACTATGTTTCAATTTTGCTGAATTCCCCTCTGTTACCAGAATTCTAACAGCCAATTCACAAGGAGGCTTTTGCGACGTCGCTTTGTCGACGTCTCTTTTGGTTTGCTGGCAAGCGGTGTAGAGAAGAAAGAGGGGTAAACAAAACGTCTCGTTTTGTGTTTTTCATGTCGTTTTCTTATATTGCTCTTCAAACTTATTTCTCTTCATCTTGTTTTGTTTTATTCTTTTTCTTACTTTGAAGCGTCAGGTTGCAAACAAATACGGAAAAAATAAAAAAGAATATAAATAAAAGCTTGAGTTTTAAATTAAACATATTTCTTACATACTTCTTATTTAAAAATCACTTTATTATATTTTTCTTAATGAGAAAAATCAACTAAGGCAGATTTACCGATAAGGCAATAAAAATCAACTCTGGTTGCAAATAAAAATTAAAATTGAAAAAAAGCGACATGCCACTAAAAATCATCGTATAAACGCAAGAGGTTTTTGGAAGATGCTTCAAAAAGGGATTAAGAAAAAACGACGTCGTAAACGCCTCCATGTGAACTGGCTGTAAGAAACTGCCCCGATATGGGTTTCGTCATCATTCTACATTTAAGAATTTTATATATTTTGCTAAATAATTTTGAGAAAAAGAATACGGGCATTTTCCTTCTTTTTTTTTTTATTTTTAAACATGAAAATAAACCTTAGATCGATCCCTTATTAAGCAGCCTTCTAAAATTCTGTGAAATTTATTATAATTTATTTTTTTAATACCCAAAATTTGTCTTCAGAATTTTGGGATGATTGGTCTATAATTTACCATAAATTTACAATTAGTTCGACTAAAACTGTTACGAATCAGGAGCTAGTTCAAAATTCTAAAAAGAAACGCATAAAACATTCTTATTGTCGATCAATAATTTAATATAGGTCTAAACCGCAACCAATTTTAATGATGAAGTTCGTTTTTGTGAATATTAGTTAATAATATATATGTATGTAGATATCATATAGCCCACTCCTGTCGGTGGAGAGTATCAAAGATTCGGCATAGCCGAATATAGCCCTCTAACTTATTACATTAACATTTAAAGTAAATTAAAGCAATAAAGTAAATTGCAGACCGACCATTATTAAATTAGATGGTATTATTATCATTATGTTAGGATCTTTTATTACACCATTACAAGTGTACAGGGCATTATGCGTTTCTGGTTATGTGTGCAACACACACAAATATTGGTTCTCAACTTTTATTATTCCGTTCAACTTAGAATTTCTGAAAAGTTCTAACGATGTCCGTTCTTCCTGCTGACTGGCTGGATGTCCATGTAAACCTTGTGCGCAAAATGCAGGTCGCAATTTTGAAGGTAATATGATGAAATTTGGTAAGTACGTCTTAATACTCATAAGGCCAAATAGTATTATATATGGTCATAATCGGTCCAAAATTTCAGATAGCCCCCATAAAATCCTCTTTTCAGGATAAAACCTTTGTGCCCATAAATCGTCTTATTACACCCAGATAAAAAACATGTTTGAACATGCTCACCTCCAACAAAACTTTTTTTACAGAACATTTTTAAACATATTATATTGAATTTAACCATTTTATTGTCGCCGGTAACCATATTATGGTTAAATTAGTCCTTCATCAAGCAGCCACAACCACATTGTGGTTGCCTCCGATCACGTCATCATTAATATTGGTTGTTTTTTAACCGTAGCATGTTGCTCTTAGAAAAGAGGGAAAAACCATTGTTAATTTAAAAACAAATTATTGTTATATTTAACCATAACATGTTTAGATTTAGCCATAATATGGTTGTGGTTTCGTGTTGGAGAACTAATTTACCCATAATATGGTTGCCGTTGACAATAACATGGTAAAATTCAATATAATATGTTTGAACATTTTCGTTAAAAATAGTCTTGTTGGAGGTGACCATATTGAAACATGTTTTGTCTCTACGTGTATGTTTGTGTTTAAGTTAAATTTGGTCCAAACTAATTTAATTACAATTGAAACTATCCTTACAAGTTTTGTGTAATATGTCCATATTTGATCGTAGCTCCCATACAAAAACAACACCCGAAAATAGCTTTTAATGCCAATACGTCCTTATTAAAATTGGGGACTTCCCATAAATAAAAGAAATTAAATTTTTTTTTTAAATAATAATTAAAATTAATAACATATTGCAGCATTTCCAAATCCTTCTACAGGAAGAGATGTCCTCAAATAGATGTCCAAATCCCCTTTTAGAGGGCAAGCCAACAAAGAGGAGTTACGGCAAATATAATAAATCTTTTTAGATAGTTTCATCACCCTGTAAAATATTCAAGGGATGTGTCATATTTACATTATTAACAACTTCTTCATATTTTTGACGATCTTCGGCTGCAACTGGATACCAATCGGTTGGTCGGGCACTTTTCAAGAAACGGGCTGAAAAGGAACCTTTGGCTTTCAGTAAACAGTAAATGACATAGCCCGGAACACAAAGCCATGGTAAAGGTCTTAACAAAAGATTAAAAATAGTTATAGACGTTTCGCCATATACGCTGTGAAATAATGATACCAATAAGCCTTCGGTCTAAAGAAAAAAATTTCAATTAATAATACAATTTAAATTAAAATGAAAAGGTTTTGTATTTTGTACCAATGCAATTAATAAAACCACTGGCGCTAAAAATCGTAAAACAAAAATTTTCCAGGTGGCAAAGCCTTCATTAATCATAAACTCTAAATCACGTTGAAACCGTTGACGTCCATAAACCCATAAAACAGCCAGAATCACCAGTAAATCAATTAATGATTGTGTTATTACGGTATCGAATCTTAAAAACAAAAAATTTGAATAACCATGCTGTAAGGAGAGGTTGTATTATTTGGAGGTTATGTACACTATATAATAGAGGAAAGCAAGGCTATTTCATACCTGTGTGGCAAAATATAAAGAAGACATTCCCATTACAGCTATAAGACCTAATCGAACTTTCATTTTATTTCTCCTTAATAAGATGAATTCATCGAAGAGACTGTGCAAAATAATATTTAATTGGATTATCTGTAAAAAGAAAAGTAAATCGTAGAGATATTTAAAAAAATAAAAAACTTTAAATTAATCGTATTTAAAACATGGGTGCTAAATTCGGCTAAGTATATCCGAAAATAAGTTAAGACGCCGGGACCTAAAATTCCAAGAAAGGTAATGGGAAATGCTCTGGAAAGAGCATGTCAGGTCGAGGCAACCAATGGGCATCATTTGAAGGATATTAGGTTCAAAATCTGAACGCATATCGCATATCGGCAGCCCTTAAGTTCTAAAGAGCATTTACAAGGGGAAAAAATAATTTTTTTTTGAAAAAATGTTGCCAGTAAATAATTACTTTTGCAATTAAATGTAAATAATCGATATGTGTACATAATTATCGTTCAAATCTATATTTATACTATAAAGCTGAAACATTTATATGTTTCAGATAATCTCCGGAAAGGCTGGTCCAATTTTAAAAATATTATCATCGAAATAAAGAATGGAACCTGCTAACGGACATAAGCTATATAAAGTTCCGCTAAAGTGCCTAGGATAGGGTCCAGGGGCGCTGAGGCTCAGATACTCAGAAAATATTAATTATCGTTTTAGAAGATAACTATCCTCACTTATATCTCCAAAACTAAAATAGATAGAAAAAATGTAATACTTATAGTTGTTCTTTAGAAAAATAAGCGGACAGGTGTCTGGTCTTTTTTTTAAATTCGGCCAAGTGAGGGAGGAAACGGGTAGAACCTGTATTTTAGTATGTTTCAAATCAATTGCAGTTTGAAATAAAGGTTAGACAACATTCGAAAATTTTCTAAAAAATACAAATACGATATTGATACTTTTTCGATATTCGAACGTTTAAGGTGTGAAAATTAACTATAGTCGGTACTTTTTTAACAACAATTTTCTCTCCGTTCTTTGGCATATACGTATTCAATTATGGGCTCCCACTACAATATTGAAAATTTTCATACTTTAATGGGTAGATAAAAAAGACCAAAATGGGGAAATACGAGAAATTAAAATTCTTTCACTTGTTTTTTCGTTCTACAACTGGAGCTTTTTTTAATTACCGTTAATATTTGACCTATAAACATAAAATTCAACATTTAATGTCCTGAGTGATAAGACTCTATCAGGGAACTTTTTGATACTTTTAGCAACTGGTACTTTTTGAATTTCTGTTATTATTGGAGACAGAAGCATTACATTAAACATGCGAGGTCCTGAGCGGATGAGAATCTATGAGGGAACTTTTGAGGGTTTCAACTGATACTTTTTGAGTTTTCTTGAATATTGGACCTAGAAACATTAAATTTAACAAGCAAGATACTGAGCGGATGAGAAACTATAACTGCGAACTTTATGGTACTTTTTTCTTTTTCAACTTTTACTTGTTGAATTTTCATTAGTATTGGACCTATAAGCATTAAATTAAAGATGCAATGTTCTCAATAAATGAGAATCAATATTGAGGAGCTTTTTGGTACTATTTTATTCTACAGCTCGTACTTTTTGAATTTTCGTTAATATTGGACCTAGAAGCGCCAAATCACACATGCAAGGCCCTGATCGGATGAGAATCTGTAACAGTAGTTTTTTTGTACTTTTTTGTTCTTCAACTGGTACTTCTTGCATTTTCGTTAGTATTGGACCTAGATGCATGAAATTAAACATGCAAGCCCCTGACCGAATTAGAATCTACTTCTTCACTCACCACTGATACTTTTTTCTAGTTTTCGTTAATATTGGACCTATAAACATAACATTAAAACTGTCCATTAAAACGAGTACATGTCCTAAGCGGATGATAACTTTTTGGTACTTTTTTGTTCTTTAACTGATGCGTCTTGAATTTTCGTTAGCATTGGACCTAGAAGCATTAAATTCAACATCCAACGTCCCGAATGAATGAGAATATGTAAGAGGGAGCTTTTTGGTATTTTTTTGTTCTTTTTCTGGCACTTTTTGTATTTCCGTTAGTATTGGACCCAGAACCATAAAATTAAACTTGCAAGGTCCTGAGTGAATGAGAATCTGTTAAAGGGTTTTTTTAGCACTTTGTCGTTCTCTAACTGGTACTAATGCTTGATCCATTTCGAGGTTCCCCACTCTTTTAAAGAAAAAAACACAGAAAATTCAAATTTAATGGGGAATGTTTATTATCATTTGAAAGAACATTCTTTGGCATTTATTTTTTGAAGATTATGTCTATCAAATGTTGGCCGTTGCTATGTCGCAGATGGTCCATCCGTTGATTCCAATTTTCCATGACTCGTTCGGGCATTTCGACTGATAACTGGCGAATGATGTTTTCCTCCAAGGCCTGAATCGAAGCGGGTTTGTTCGCATAAACTTTAGACTTCCCCACAAGAAAAAGTCTAACGGTATGATATCACACGATCTTGCAGGCCAATCGACCGGCCCAAAACGTGAAATTATGTGCTCACCGAAGAGTTCTCTCAATAAATCATTTGATTGATTCGATGTGTAAGAAGTGGCGCCGTCTTGCTGAAACAAAATGTCGCCGAGATCACGAGCTTCAATTTCAGGCATCAAATAGTCGGTTATCATGGCACGATAACGGTCGCCATTGACGGTTACGTTCGCACCGGCATCATTTTTAAGGAAATATGGACAGATGATTCCACCGGCCCACAAACTACACCAAACCGTTGTTTTTTCTGGATGAAGTGGCAGTTTTTCAATTTCTTCAGGTTGCTCTTCGTCCCAAATGCGGCAATTTTGTTTGTTTACATACCCATTAAGCCAAAAAGGGGCCTCATCGCTGAACAAAATTTGCCTCGAAAACGTCGGATCTTCTTGGAACTTTTCAAGAGCCCATAGAGCGAAGCGATGTCGCTTGGGAAGGTCGAGCGGCTTCAGTTGTTGCATATTATGTATTTTGTACGCTTTCAATTTAATATCTCGACGTAAAATGCGCCAAGTCGTTCCATACGTCAGTCCGAGTTGCAGCGAACGGCGCCAAATCGACTCTCCACGGTGAATTTTCGTAAAAAAGTTGAACGATTTTTAAACGTTGTTCAGGCGTAAGTCTTTCCATTATGAAATGCCAAACAATACTAAACAAAAATAACATGACAGCATGACACGACTCACACGTGATCTGTCAAAAAAGGCTATTGGAGAGGGTTCAGAAAATATAAATGATCGTTTTAGAAGAGATATTTATAAAGCAATAGTTTCCGTACTCTAAATAAAAAATTACGTTTTTCACCCATTATTCCGCCTCCATTCTATCTCTCCGCTCGGCGGTACCCTGACCGAATTCGAAAGTGACTTTTGCGTTTGCTACGCTATATCGACTGAACTGATTTTAGTGACATTGGAAATAAAGGCTTTTTATGTTTTTAAAACTAAGAACAAGAGAAGGAAATAGGGAGAATTGCTGCCTCTCCGAAAATATCTAATTAATTTTGATGAAATTTTTTAATCCAAATTTAGATGAAATCTAAGCAGATAGATTAATATAGATAGATTAAATAAAACTCACAGGGTTTATATGTTTTTTAAGCAGGAATATCAAGGGACAGAGGGGCAAATTCTGCCTACCCGATAACTATTTTACCGATGTTGATGTAATTTTAAACTTATCTAGATCGATCTTCATACAATAAACCATACAGGCTTTATATTCGTTTATAGTTAGTTAAAAATTAATTCTAGTCGTCGACGCGGTCACTAGCTGTAAAAGACAAAATGTAGTCAAAAAATTTTTAAGTTATTAAAATTTATCTAAGCTATTAACGTATCTCCAGCCACAGCAATAAGAACTGTAGAAATAAAATTAACATATTTTGAGAAATATTTGAAAAAATTTATATCCATATTTACTTGCTATGAGTGTTTGTCTTCGTAGCATACCGTTTACCTATTAGCGGGTATGACCAAAAAAAAAATATATTTTTTTAACGGCACTTTCATAACTCCATTTTTAAATTTGTAAAAAATTTCCGAATTATCTGATCATTACATTGGGGAATCTCCCATAGTTTTTCCTTATCTGCGTCTAAAAATTTGCGATTTTCGGAAAAAAATAATTTTTTGGCCATATTTTGCCAAATGAACCCAATTTCCTTACTGTTATGAATTTTAAGTACAACAAATTCAGAATATTATATTCCAGATCTTTTTAAATATACTCGAAGGGTTTTTTTATGAAGGTCAAAAGTCAAATTTTGGCATATTTGGAATTTCTAAGGGAAAAATATTGAAATATTGTATATTTTTATGCCGATTTTTATGAAACTGGAGAAAAATATACCCTTAAAAAAGAGGGAGACATGCTCGTGCAAAAATGCATTTAATTGCGTGGTGTCAAAATGACATCAGACTTTCTAAATTTTGAAAAATTTGTCTACTTATTATTTTTCTTATTATTATTCTCTCAAATTAAAAAAAGGTGCTAAATTATTAAGATCGTTTTGCGGACCCAATTTAACCAACTTACCATTAATGTAACCCCTGATAAAAATAGCATAAAATAAAAAATTATGGACCATAAATTAGCCCATTGCATAGAAGCAAAGATACTGCCACCAGTTAAATATAAAGTGAGGTACGGTTTTGATTCCCTCAGAACATCATCTTTGGCCAACACTATAATAAATTCAAATAAAAACAAGTTACAAAGTATAGTCGGTCAAGTCCGATTATATGATACCCTAGACCACAATATTTAAAAAAAAATTTTCGAGAGTGTACCCAATTTTGGACACATGATATGGACAAAATTATATTATGAGGTTAAGATTCATCTATATGAGAGTTGTTTGCTTTACAGTAATTTTTGAATGGGGGCTTATATGGGACCTGTGGCTAATTTTGGACCTACAGGCACAACATTTTCTCATGGCAAAGTTGCCATCGCAAAAGTAATCACCAATTGTATGTCAATGGTAACATATACAAGGAAGTTATGGCACTAAAAACTTTTTTCGGCATACTATTTGTATGGGAGCTATGGTCCTATATGGACCGATTCCAAAAAAATTTGGTCGAATGATTTATTAAGATTGTTTATCATATTAAGATGGTTTATGGCCACAAAGATTCTATTTCGGATAGAATCTTGTATGGGACTATGTGAAATTATGGACCGATTCTCAACATTTTTAATAGAACCTATGAACTAAACTTGATCAAATTATCACCAAAATTGCGACCTGTACTTTGCGCAAAGGTTTACAGGTACAGCCAACCACCCTAACGGACGGACGGACATCGTTAGATCGACTCAGAAAATGATTCTAAGTCGTTCGGCTTACTCAAAGGTGGGTATATGACCAATATTTTAAGATGTTACAAGCATCTGTACAGACGTATAATAACCTCTCCACTGCTGTGATGTGGGTATAATAAAGTAATAGGGAAGTATAAAAATAAGTTTCAAACAAATTTCAATATGGTCAATACTTACATGACACACAACCCTTAATCAACAGTTGCAATATACTGTATAGCATTATCATCAATATATGGCCACCACCAATTAACCAACTGGTATATCTGATATTTGTGTTAAATTGATTAAAACTGGCCAGTGTTAAAATTAAACCCCAACCAGGTCCAAATGCAGAAATACCAAAATTTGGTATCGACGTCATGCCATCAACAAAATCTCTCCAATTTGGCGCAAATATATCCTTAATAACTTTACCAACTCCGGGTACGAAACTTAAGCGTACAATAATTGTTATTAGTAGGACTAAAATAATACAAACGGAATAACGTATTATTTGGCCGATCTAGGAAAAAAAAACTTTATAAAATTATTTTTAGTTTTAAATATGTAGTATATTTTTACGTACTTTACTTATATTGGTAAATTTGACAGCCACGAAACCAATTATCATGTAAATACAAATGGCCGATAGAACCAGGTGCAAAGACATTGTCAGCTTTAGACCGAAAAAATTAAATGTCCTAAAAATTGTGCTTTAAGATAAACGGGAACATTTATTTGTAAACTTTTAGCTAAAAAAAAGTACTTTATTTTTAAATTTGAAATTAGGTGTATTCATTTACTAAATTTCTTACATATTTACAACAATTGATTTTGGAAAGTATTCATTAAGGCAAAAAATTTGCAAGAAGAGAGCTTCCAAAGGGAGTAAGAAATTGAGAGACAAAAAATTCTCGCAAATTTCTACTGGTAAAATTGGTATTTGCAAGTATTTTTGAAACAGCTGTATCATGGTCTTGTTTACGAAACACAATTTTGAAAATATGTAAGACAATTACATTCATAATTTTTATATTAAAAATTGTTCAATAGCAAAAAATATATATTTTTCTTAAATTTTGGAATAGTGAAAATTGTAAATAGTTCAAACTAGGGATGTAATATCGGCGATACTTTAGACTTTCTGGTGTCGGTTTCGGCCATACTTTGCTGTCGATACGATGATACCTTTTATATGTTTTTTTTTTGGAGTATTTTTGAACAAATAAATTAATTTTCTATGCTTAAAAAGCAGAGCATAAAATCAAAACAGATTCATGAAACTTTTTCATATAATATTTGAATCAACGGAGATGGAGAATAGTCCAAAAATTAAGCAGCTGACTTAGCATCAGATATAAATAACATATTTGAGGACTTAGAAAATAATGAAACCTATTGTTTATTTACAATTCTTGGCCCTCGATACAATGTTCGAAGATTTTAAATGACTTCAATCATACCGATGTCTCTGCATTCCGAAAGTGTTGACAATAAGGTCATCCCTACAGGTGGTGCAATTTCAGATAAGTCTAAAAGAAAATTAACAAGGGACTCCGAGGAGGATAAGCCTCTTTCCTTCATTTACTATGAATCTGCTAAAGAAGAAGTCGAAAGATACCGTAGATGTTCTAATATTTCTAAAGACGCAGCTCCGCTTCTTAACGGCCGCAATTACATGTTTTAACCAAACTTGAAAAAATGGCACAGAAATTCTTTAGTTTTCAAATTAGTTCTATCGCATCTAAGAGACTATTTTCTACTGCAGGTCAGATTCAAACGGATTTTCGAAATCGTCTTTCTCCGCAATAGTTGAGAATACTTTGTCGTCTAAGCAAAACTCTTATTAATGTAAAATTTAAATATTAATTACACTGTGCTAGTTAAAACAACTGTCAGCCGGGGCACCCGGCGGGTTAACCTAATTCGAGTAGTCTGAATCCAGTGGTGCTAAACGTTAGCTCTTGTTTTCAAGAAATAACGTTATTTCGAAAATTGAGGAGGTTACAGAATCTAAATTCGCGCTAACCACAACTAAATTCTAACACTGTGCTACATAATTAATTTCTTACGCTTTTTTTTGTTTATTTTATTATGACTTCAAATTTAATTCTTGGTTTTTTGGATCTGATTTAATTAAAAATATTAATAACCTCTTACACTGTAATTTTGTATAATAAAAAAAAAAATAAATTACTCTACTTCAGTTTTGTTAATTTCAACTCAATTTTATTTTTATTTTTATTTTGAGTATCGGTATCGTATCGGCAAAAAGGCTTATCGTTACATTCCTACTTCGCACCAAATTAATTAAGGAAGACAGAAATTCGTATCTTACAGCTGGATGCAGTCAATGTGCCGAACTGGCTACTTTTTGCTGGTAATGCGTTTAATTTCTTTTTTATTTATTTGAGTTATTGGGAGAACAATTTTTAATTTACTCTCTCGTTGCAAGTTTCTGCTAGTAAAGTAAACGAACACACCTATTATATTATGGTCTTTGCTAAAAATTTAGATAAGACTTACTCAAAGTAAGCGGTTGATGGAACTTGAAAGAATTGCTCTGATTCTGAAAATAAAATAACAATATTATATTAACGGTACTCGTTTGAACTACTTACATTAACAACCCCTAAATTGTTTGCATTCAGCAACAAAGCAAAACCGAGTACCCCAATTACAATAAAATTATATTTGATGCTCCTACTCACCCAAGTATTCTTCAGTTTCATCGCTGTCTGATACTTTCCTACAAAACTACAAAATAAAATATTTCGGTTATTAAATTTTTAATATATCAACAGAGTACAGTCGGGAAGAATTCTCAAACTTCATAATAACTGATCAACAATATTAACACTGCCGTTATTTACACGTCCAAATTTTTCACACATACTGCTTGTCAAAATTAATTTGAAATGACAACACTGACCTAGTCTGTTCGCAACTTAAAAGCCATTTTTAGACGTATAAATCTTTCGATTTTGTTAACTGTAAAACTAGCTGTCATAATAATAAAGAGACTTTTTAATAAAAATTTATTTCCAAAATTAGCGGTCTGCATACAGATTTCTACGATTTATAAGTTTTTCTTAACAATAAAAGTTTTAATTTGATCAGGGTTGAATTTTAACAAAAGCAAATATAAGTAGTGCAGTATTTTTCGTTTAGCTGCACATTCAAGTTTGCACGAAAATTCGTGCACTTACTCAAAATATTCTGCTACGCATTATTCACTTACCTGTATAAATATGCTCTTATGTAAAAGTTTTTTTCTTATTTCAAAAATAGATTTAATTTGAACAAATTTTTTTCATACAATTTTAAATTTAATATAAATCTATGCATCTTAATTCATTCATTTAAAAAACAAATTAGAGTGCTATATTCGGCTGTGCCAAATTTTTGATACCCTTCACTGGAATTTAGAATTTTTCAGGCGTGTGCTCTATATCTATCTTCTATCTATATATATAAAAATGAATTATGTTTGTATGTTTGTTTGTCGCTTTATAGACTCCGAAACTACTGAACCGATTTTCCTGAAATTTTTACAGTAACATCACGTGAGCCCTAAAAATAAAATAGGCTACTTATTTTTTCGATAGGGGCAGGGGAATTGGTACCCCCCATAGGATGCCAATATTAATTATCGCATATCTTAAGAGCCGCTGCACGCATTTTGCTGAACTTTTTGTAGTAGGATCTTCTGAGCCCCGGAATTGAAATAAAATAGCAGCGGGGGTATAGGAATACCCCATAGGACGCCAATGTTTAACATCGCATATCTTAAGAACTGTAATAGTGAGAAATTTTCAAACTTTCTAGAAGTCGCTCTTATGGTATACTACACTTTTGAAAATAAAAATAAAGCGGGTAGGCGCAGGGGGGGAAATACCTCCCATAGGATGCATACATTAAATATCGCTCAACTGAAGAACTATTAAAGGGAGAGTCTTCAAACGTGGTTATCAAACCCATGTTTTTCTCATGGACAACTTTACGTTGCATGCTCACGTGTAGGAACCCCTAAAAATTTATTTGTTTACGCCCTTGAAGGAAAGACCAAAAATATTGTATATCATAAAGCATTACAATAATCATACATAATAAGAATTATTTAATTAAGTTAGCTGCTTTTGATAATATAAATTAATATATATATAGATAAAATTAATTTTTTTGTTAAAAGTATATTTAAAAAAAAATTTTAAATGCAATACGTATGTAAATAAATAAATTATATCACAAAAACAAATACTGTAATTTTTTTCTTATTTGTTTTTTGTCAGTGTAGCGAAGCGCACCGGGTTAAGCTAGTGGGATATATAAATTTTTATAAAAACGGACGTCAGTATTAAAATTCGTCGCGGCCTAGACCAGCATATGTTAAATGATTGACCGACAATCAGAAAGCTTTATGATTTTATTTCTACTTATATAAATCTAAATATGAACAAATTTGAGTAAAATATCATGATTCGTAACAGGAATTTATTTTGGATATTATCATGGACAAATCATCACAAAGTTCTGAACAGTGTTTTCTAGTATTAAAAACCCTCAATTAGAACAACTTTCGATAAAGCAGAGCAATTTTCTGTAGCGTTTTGTAGTTTTAAAGTGGTTTTCAGAAGCCCTATTGATATGAAATCTAATGTAAATGATAAACTGATTATAACACAATTGCATGGTATTATTTCTGGCCATATGACGTTAAATTGGACCAAATTTTATAACAATAACCTTACTTCTACGGTTTTTGGCGTTTTTCAAAAATTTGCAATTATATGCGCCGTATGGTAAATTATGGACCGATCTCCACAAAATTTAACAGAGTGATTTTTCGTTCTTTTAAACTGTGACGTATCAAAAGAGCAATAGCATCATTTGTTACAGTCTTAGCCGTACTAAGCTGCTTTCCGGGAGTATTCTTGATATGGGGCCTTTGGTAAATTATGAACCGATCTTCACGAAATTGATGACATGATTCCTAGTCATATAGAGCGAATTTGTGCAAAATATGTGCATTATAACACTATTTATTTTAGTTTTTGTATCAAAATTACAAATTTTTTCGTGTGATTGTTCCATATTTGGATTCATAGCTCTTATCTTACTGAACCAATTTTGCTGGATTTCAATCCCAAGCTGCTTAGGATAACCAGAAGCAATTTGGCACCAACATTGTTTCGTTTCTTATCGGTTTTTCGAAAGTGAGAGTGTTTTCAACAGACGCACAGACAGGCGGACATGGCTTAATCGACTTAGTATTACTCAAGGAGCTAGATGAAATATACTTTAAGGGGTACACACAATTACAGCTGCAATATCAAACGAATTTTCAATTCAGCGACTTGTGTTACCATATCAGCAAAATAAAATTTGTTGACTATTTTTTTTTTTAAATAGCGATTGATACAATCATAATCTTTTTTGTTTTTTATACTTAAAAACAAATATTTTGTATTAAAAATAAACGCTTTTGACCTAAATTCGAATGCTGCTATCCACAATATTCACTTTAGCAAAATGACGTACACGATTGTTTTTCTAATACAATTTAGCCATCATACACAATACTTTGTAGTTTGTGCAGACAGGCAACAAAAGCAGTTAAGTGAAATGCGGCTAAACGAATAATACTGTATTTCAAGTTTGATAGTGTGACTACATACTGGATGGTAAATTAGATTTGTTATAGTCGCAAAAAAACTCATTAGATTTCTATCTGACAAAGTATTGTGGAATACGTTAGTTAGACTTGTGTGATAGTGTAAACAAGCCTTTAGCGATATTGTCCGTTATGAGTCAAAAATAAGCTGAACGCTGCAGGATTTTGTCTACTTTACGTCTGCGTCAACGAATGGAGCTAAATATAACATAAATTTCGATACGCGTGGATCCTAGCGAGACAAAATCAAGTTCTGTCATCTAAGGAAGTTTGTACATTTACTTTAAAAATTAATATATGCCACCAAAGAAAAATCATAATCCGTAATCGACAAGGACTGTAAATACCGATTATTTTTCAAATTTTAACTAAAAAAAATACAAACTAAAATAGAAGTGAAGCGTGCATAAGTAATACACCAATATAATCTTTGTAACATGGACAATCTTTAGATGCATTCATTTTTATTTTTTAAGTTTTACTAACTAGAACCAACTTTACCGATTACACAGTCAGACATTTTAAAAGTTTTTTTAACGATTCCAACTGATTCTTCTTCCCATCGCGTCACATTTATCAGATAACTGTCCATTTGTGTATACTTCTCTTTCAGCTGCTACTGTCCCCAGTCTTCGATAGTTTAATATTGTCAGCGTTTGTCACGATCAACCATTATGACTTTCGCCACCAGCCATTGCGATCCTTCACTGTTGGAGAAAATCCAGATTTACTTCTTCGTTAATTGGCTTGGTCCAAAAAATTAGCTGTTCTGTTGGCAGGAATGCATAAGTTACAGAGATGGGATAATTAATTTATTTATTAAAACTGATGTAGATTTGCAATAAAAAGGGTCTTCCAATGGGGACCTTTGACATTTGGCTGTAAATAGCGGCTATATTGTCGAAGCTTAATCTATTGATTTGGATGTTATTTATTCAGTCTGTATTATTCCCATAATCCGTTTATTATGTGGGCGATAGACTTGTTTTTTTTTCAGTGATGACTCGAAGATGAAAGGTAAGGATGCGGGGGTCTACATTGAGGGACTGGGCACTAGAAGGTCATATCAGCCTCCTCACGACTACAGTGTTTTTCGGCTCGAGGTTCTGGGGATATTGGGAGCCGTGGAATTGAGCAAGGGCAACACTGCTGGGGGCTCGGAGGTCACTAAATATGAGGACAGCTAGGGGACTCTTACGGCCTTGGTGGGCTGTTATGTGAACTGCAGGCTAGTGGAAGATTGTAGCATGAGTTGGCAGGACTGGGCTCGGAAATAGAGGACCCTGACTGTTTGGAGGCAGTCAAGCCTCCAGTCGCCTTTCATTTTGGAAAGATTAGGGAATGGGTTTTGAGCGAGACAAATCGGATCTAGGGGAGCAGAACGTACCGGTTTTTAGGAAGTCCGATTCGGATTCGCTACTGGGAAGGAGTGAGGTCTGCGTTAGGACCACGATAGGTATGAACACGGGCCACTGTATGACAGGCAGAATGGCGGTGAGAATGGGATCTAACTTGTCAGATATTTGCAGGCTGTGCGAGGACCCAGAGGAGTTGGAGACTGTTGAGCACATTCTGTGTCACTGTCCCAGACTGCAGAACAGTAGACTGAGATGGGTTGGTTCTTAGCCGAATTAGGCTACGTCTCAGGCTGTGGGCTTGAGAATCTCATGGAATCACAGGCGACTGGGTACATTATATATATATGATAATTTTGTTTAGTAGGGTAGTTTTCCTTTTTGGTCCGATTATTATTATATCTTGTAGTAACTTATATTATTAGTCATATATAAGTAACTACAACGTCACAATGGATCATATTGGGGTGGGTGTGAAGTTGACTTCGCGCCAGCCTTTCTACCATACCTAATGTATTCAGTCTGTTCTGCCAAATCAGCATGGAGGGATATACCGTTAAACAATGCACGCTAATGATAAAATAGTTAAATCAAAATGGGTGTGCTAATTTTCTTCGAAAAATTATCTTCAGCGATAAGGTCCATTTCTAGATAAATGGATACGTTAACAAAAAAAAATTATTTTATTTTTTTCGAATAGCAATCCACATGAGGTCCAAAAATGTTCAATGTATTTCGAATAAGTCACTTTTTGTGGATTTCGGGCTTTTGGCATCATATGAAAACCACGTTTGTCAGGCCGTTACTTTTAATGGAAAAGAATATAATTTGACGATTATCAACTCCTTTTGCCCTGAATTTTATTGATATAAACGCTAATGCAACACAGCTCATCGAGGGTCTATATTGAAAAAGTGCTGTCTGCAAAATCACAATTTTACAGGAGAGCGAGACAACCATTTCTTTCGTTAACTATAAGAGTAATAAATAAACTTTATTTAAAAATGTTATTAAAAAAAGAACATTAAAGTAATACATATGCTAATATTTTATTAAATCAAGATATTCATGCTTATATGCTTGATAGCATTTTTTACAAGTTAAAGTTTCATCCACAATCAGGTTTAATGATAGGCATAATGGCGGTGAGAATGGGGTGTGGCTTATCGGATATATATAGGCTGTGTGAGGACCCAGAGGAGTTGGAGACAGTTGAGCACTTTCTGTGCCACTGTCCCAGGCTACAGAACAGCAGGTAGCAGATTCCTGCACGAATTGAGAGATGTCTCGGGCAGCGGGCTCGAGAATCTGACGGGATTCGTAATGGGAATGACCTTGCTGCGCGGCAGGAGGCTGGGGACCGGAAACATGTAGGGCAGTTTTTCTGTTTGGTAGCGTTGTTTTTGCTTGTTCTGTCTGATTTCTTATCTTTCACTGCCTTCCTTTCCTGTGCTTTCACCATTTACTTCTCCTACTCTGTCACACTATATTTCTTTCTCTTCTTTCGTCCTTTCTTTCACTAATTAAGGCGTCACAATGGACCATATTGGTCTCTGGGTGAGGGTGTAAAGTTGGCTTCACACCAGCCTTTCTAACCTAACCTAGTTTCATCCATTCGAAAATTTGAATAATTAGATAGCACCATTTGAACCAAAATAAAAATACATAAAATATAAAATATAAAAAAGGATATTAACATTTTAAAATAAATGATCTATTTTATTATCGATTCATTTAATTCAGGAGCAAACAAAAACTTAAAATAACAATTTTTTAAAAAACAAAATAAAGATTTCTATAAAAACAATTTAATTTTCAAATAAATCTGTTTCATAATTGTCATCACCGGGCCGCAAAGCGGGTTTAAAGATCTTTGAAAGGTTTGATTTTAATTAATTTTTAATAAATACTTGAAAGCAATTTGTAAATGAAACAACAAACTTTTTCGTGCTTTAGACCGTTTAAATATGTAATAATAAATTGGCTGAACTTATAGAAAGCCAATTTATAATCTTTGGTTTAAAATAAATCTTTAAACTAAATGTTCATTTGTCTGTGGCACTTTTGAGTAAGGAACCAAAAGGGTACGAATTATAAAGTAATATAGTTCTTGAAAAATATTTTTCCCAGAAACATTTTTAAAATTGTAGACTTCAATCCAAAATTGATCAGTTGTTTCCTTATTTTTCCGTTTTTGAAATGTTAATTTTATATATGTATTTATTTATAAATTACACACAATAAATTGATATATTTTGTTGCAGAAATTTAACATTTGAAGGAAGTTTACCTCACAATTCGAGTTGTTGCAAAGAAACAGAACTTAAATTACAAAAAACCAAAATCACATGGGTGGAACAAAAAGCAAAAAAGCGCCACAAAAAAATGGAGAAAGAGTCAAAAAAAAACCTTTTTCTTAAAAGGATATTCGGAAAATATTAAATCATAATCAGTAGTGCTATTCACTAACTTTTTTAGATTATCTTATCGTTAAAATAAATATAACGAAAATTTATCGAATTTGCTATTCAGCAACATTTTTAACGATATTTGTGTCGATTAAAGTCAGCTGATACTTTAAGCAGTCTTTTTTTTTCGTTATTTTAACGACAATAATTTAGGTTGTGTTTATTTAATCGATAAAGTGTATTTTATGTTTAAAGTGGCTGAGGCCCGACTACTTACATACATATGTACATACTACATGCATACTAGACCCCTACACGAATGCATTTGTTTCTTGTACACAGTTGTCAACACCATATTATTGTTGTTTCAACTACTGTAATTTTTTTCTTCAAATCAGCTCGAATGATCCATTATGAAAAACCAAATCAATGTTAAAACAGTAGTTCGTTTCAAACAAATCAGTTTAAAGCAGTAGTTGGATTTAAATAAACCAACTCAATCCATAATTTGATTTAAACGAAAAAACAACACACAACAATTGTGTGTCTATAATAAAGTTATGTACGGTAAACTTTTAAATTCACAGTGTGTGATCTTGATGTTTATTGCCGATTGTTTCTCCGATTTTGATCGTTGTATGTATTATTTTTATATTAATTTTTCATCTAATAGAATTACCTTTTAATTTTTTTTTTTACTTTTAATTAAATATTTGATAATATGTTTTGGTAATAATAAAATAATTTAAAATAAAAACTTAAATATTCTATAAAAATATTTTTTATCTTTAATTGTTTTTTGCTTCATACAAATCTAGCTAGTCATACCTAATAATTGAAAAAAAAACAAGATAATTCATACTTATCACCTTTTTTGCTACAGTTCTTTCGTGTGATTTGGTTTAGTTAGTGTGATTTGTATTGCTTTGTTGCTGTTTGGTGTAAATTCCGTATTCTTTACACTTCGTATTTGGTCGTTTATAACACACTAATTACAATAAATTTGCAATTGTGTGTTTTTATTTATTTTTTGTTATATGTGTTTTTCACAACATAGCATTTGATTCGTTAGCAAAGAGTGAGCGACAATCAGTATTTAAAAAACAAACGAATGTCTTGAAACGGCTTTAAATGCATTTGTGCAGAGGTTTAATGCATACATACATCCATATGGATATGTATAAACAACAACCAAATTCTTAGTTCAAAATATACAAAAAAAAAAAAAAGCAAATTATGAACAAAAATAAAATTCTAATGTAAAATTCACAAAATAAAATATATAAACAGTAAATTAAGCACAATTTCATTTGTTTTTTCTTTATTTTCTTTTGTGCTTTTCGTTTATTTAAACATTTTGTAGACAGAGATGTTACAAAAACTACAGCTGTTTACAATCGTTAAAAATAAATTGCAGAATCACGCTATCGTTACTGCAAGCGAATGAATATATCGACAATAATTACGATTGTCGGATCGATAAAAGTTAGTGAATCGCACCACATAGGTGCTCCGGAAAACGAAAGCGCAAAACGCAAGAACTTAAGAGTCGTTTTTTTAATCAGATTTTTGTAGTAAAAGAAATACAAATACAATACAATAAAAATATTTCTCTATTAAAGAGAATTCTATAAGAATATTATATGAAATTGGACTAAGAGTGTATTAAAAAGAACTTTAAAATTTGCGTTTTGCGTTTTCGATTTCCAGAACACCACTGAATATATATACATAAAAAAAAGAAAAGCACTCGGGATAAATTAAGTTTTTTTAACTCACTTTAAATACCAGTCGTACTCAAAAATTTAAGTACGAATATCACTTAAACGTACTTAAAACAATCCTAAATGGGTCTACTTTCGAAAACCTTTCCAGGAATTTCTTAAAATAAGTATAAAATTCTTAAACCAAGTACAAAAAAGATATAACTTTTCGTTGGTAATGCCACTCTTATGGCTAATAAGTCAGTCAATGCTGCTTTAGTACAACTAAACTTAAATTTATATGTAGTTTAAACTCAGCAGATTTAAATCAGTGCTCCATGTATTATATGTAGTTTAAAAAATAAAATGTGGCAGCACTATGGTAAATGTTCCCAAATTCATATCTAGCCTTTGCTGCAATAGAGTCATAAGTCAAAAAACCTGATTTTTGAGCTAATCCCTGCAGATAACGAGACTAGTCCATACATGCGTGTAAAGAGTACTCCATAAAGGAGTAGGAGTACTCCAAATATATGGTTAAAAGGTGGTATATTTAACATTACGATGTCCTAGGAGTGGACCATATAACCCACCGAAGTAGTCCCTAAACTACTCCATGGAGTACTCAAGTGGGTTAGTTTCAAAAGTACTCCATGTTTCTACTTTTTAGCTAATCGCCTTTTATGGCGTGCACTGTAATCCATTATTGCTATTATTATATATATTTACTTGGTATTTTTAATTTTTTTTATTTTTTTCACAAATTTTAAAAAACTATCCTGTTTCCCTTTTAAATAAACAATTAATAATGGATAACATCAGGTCTACCAATGTGTAATACTGTTAACTATAGTATAGTATACCTATACATCATGCAGTTGTTGGCAGCACTGCATGTTAATTTGTCTAATATGGTCCATACTACAGTACATTGGACCATGTTGTAAGTAGTCCATTTAAGCCACAGTGGACCACGTGGTCCAATATTATCTGCAGGGATGTATTTAATTCAATTGGATCAAGTAGTCCAATATTATTTGCAGGGACAGGCTCGTCTGTATTGGTAGCTTAGGCGCGCAATTTTATGCGTTTAAAGATGGTTTATATGTTTACTGATTTATAGATTTGTTGGTTTAAGCATATTTTAAGCCAAAAAGAAAGTTTAACTTGCTCTGATTTTTTTTTTATTGCATTTTTTATGCGTGCATACCATTGTATTTATCAGAGTTTGTTGTAAAAACTACAACAACACCACACAAGTAAAAAACGATTTTCTTTGCAACAAAACAATACAACAGAACAAGAAGTAAAACATACATTATTTTCCTGTTTAAAAGGTAAAATATAAGCCAAAATTCCCATTTGGTTTGTGTTTTAAGTTAAAAATGTACAGGCATGATGTTGATAATAAGTAATTGAAATTCTCTAAGGTGTAAAACGGGTAAGAATATCAATCATAATAATATTCTCCTTCCCTGTTTTAGGTTAGAATCAATCTAATTTCACTTTCGGATTATTTTAAGTAAGAATTCAGTATTAAATCAACTCTATAATACTTGAATCAAGCACATTTTGAGATTGATTCAATCTTAGTTTTACTTAAATCAATATCATTATCGCACTATTTCAAGTACGAATTCGGGATTAAATATGGATAAGTTAAGAATTTCGCACTTGAATAATCCGTACTTTAGTGGGTGGATTGATTTTTCTTTTCAGTGCACATATTTCAGAACTGGTGCGAAATTACACGCAAAGTTTAACTCTTTTCAGTTTGGTAAAGGTCTAAATCAAAAAAATTTTCATCCCTAAGGTAACAGAAATAAAAAGAAATAGCAGAAATAAGGTAATGGCTCCAGAAGTTAATGACAGTTAAGCTACTTAACCTCAAAATATTTTCGAATTATCATTTTTGACTTTGATAGATCCTCCAAACAGGAAAACACCGGTTCTCCCAGGTATTTTTCCCTGATGCCCCGTAGCCCTGGGCATTGACAGAGAAAGTGAAGCACAGTTTCCTCTTCCTCCTCATCATGACAACTTCTACAGTAGTCATTGAATCCCAGACCCATTCTTCTAGCATGAGTCCCAACAGGCCAGTGTCCAATTATGACCGACACCACGGTCCTGATTTGGTTCCTATTGAACCTAAGTAGAGATTTGGTTCTCCGTTAATCATATCCATGCCAAAGTGCCCTAGATATAAAGCAGGTGGACTCACGGGTCCATCCCTCTTGCGCAATTCTATAGTTCTCGCGCCGAATGAGTGACTTACAGTGAGCCATTGGAAGGCCAATGAATTGATCAATGAATGTTTTATCCATACGACCACCTTCCTTGGCCAGCTCATCTGCTATCTGGTTTCCCGGGCAGTTTGAGTGCCCTGGTATCCATATAAGCGTTAACTCTGAATGTTCAGCAATCTCATTCAAAGACATCCGACATTCCACAGTCAACCTAGATGTCGTGTAGACACCCGCAAGAGAGGCAATGGCAGCCTTGCTATCAGTAAATATACGTATATCTCCCGATACGCGATAATACCTTAGCCAGTTGGCTGCCCGCTTTATAGCCGAGATTTCCGCCTGCAGGACACTACATCCATCCGGCAGACGAAAGGAAACTTTAACGCCCAGTTCCTCTATGTAGATACCTCCGCCAACTCTTTCCCCCTTCCTTGAACCATCAGTGTATACCCCCAGGGCTAGTTCATGGAAGGTGCCCATGACCGACAGCGCACCCTCGTGCGCTATATGTGTCGCATACCTCGCGCCAAAGAAAGGCTCCGGGGTGCAGTAGTCCACTCCTTCAGGAACAATCGAGTATCCCATTATACTGGAGTGTCCATAGTCACGGTTCGACCAGCCGTGTGCAGCGTTCAACCGTATCGCCGAACAAAGAGCCATATGTCTGGCCGTGATGTCCACCGGCAGCCAGTTTAGCATTGTAAACAGCGCCCTGGTGGGAGTGGAGCGCATTGATCCTGTGATCATCAATGCGACCAATCTGTGAACCTTCTCAAGCATCGCACGGTACCTGCCCTTGTCCAGCGCAGTCCACCATACGACAACACCCTAATACAGAGTCGGCTTTACTACAGCTTCAAAGTTCCAATTGACACACCTCGGGCCCATGCCCCAGTTCTTGCCGATTGCACCTCTGCACGCATATATAGCAACAATTGCCTTTTCCATCCTCGTCCGGATGTTCAGCCCCCGAGACAGTTTACTGTCCAGGATTACGCCCAGATACTTGGCGCTGTAAGAGAACTTAAGTTCAGTCCCATTTAGCCTCGGAAGTCTAATGACCTCAGTCCTATACTTCCTCGTGAAGAGCACCAGTTCCGTCTTAGACGGATTAACACCCAAGCCGCATGATACGCTCCAGGTGCTAAGTACCCTTAATGCAGCCTCCATACACTGAGACATTATGTTCAAATGCTTCCCCGTGATGGCCACTGCAACATCGTCAGCGTACGCCACAGTTTTAATCCTCATGTCCATTTTCGTCAACATGGTGTTCATAGTCAAGTTCCACAATAGTGGGGATAGTACTCCTCCTTGGGGAGTACCCCTGTTTACCAGTCTCAGCAAAACACATTGCTGAAAAATGGTTTTGAAGTTCGTGAATGTTTTTGAAAACAAAATTAAATTTCTTATAAAAAATTTTTTTCGGGAAAGAAATATTTTATTAATTAATTCATAAACTCATAAAAATTTTATGTTTTGTAGATATAAAATTTAAAAAAAAAAATTTTTTTTTTAATATATTGCTTTTAGCCCCAAGTATTCTCTTTAAAATGACATACAAATCATCTTTGTATGTGCAGTAGTTTTTAAGATATTAAAAAAATAAACTCAACACATTCGGCTAATTCGGCGAAATTATGACATTTTGAAAAAAAAATTTATTTAATTTTTTTTTCGTTAATATATATTCGTTGTAGGAAGAAAAGGACCTTCACATCAAATTTCATTCAAATCGAAAGGGGTCGGGTCCCACTCTTGGTAGATTTGACATGGAATTAATTACCCATATATTATTGTAAAGATGACAAAAAAGAGAAAATTACATGAATTTACTGAAGTGGCAACATTACTATAAGAGAGAGTGAGAACTGTAAAACAAAAGCCGTTTCATTGAACAAATGAAATTTTAATACACGATCAACCAAGTTTATTAAGAGTTAATTTCAGTTTTACCGTAGACTCCCGATAATTCGTAGTAATATTTGTGCTTTTTACGAGTTAGAGGAGTTTTCGAAATAAACAGATTTATGTTATTATTAGCTGATTGATAAATCCTTAACTAAATTAGCGCGAAGTTAATATTTCGATTTTGTCCAGTATACATATCATTTTACGCTATAATATGGTCTTGGGTTGTAACATTCTGAATGTGCTTCATGCGGCAAGATGATATTTTCTCCGTAGTTCTAAATGATACAATTTCTTTCCATGCATACATATAAATTACGTTGTGATGAAAAGTTATGTCTGCTTAAGCGCAGTGTACACTAAAGTCATAATAATTAAATAATAATTGCAATACGAAAGTTGTTTTAATTATAACTATTTGAAATGGACTTATTTTATTTTCAAAAGAAAAAAAATATATTTACGATACCATTTTACATATAGAATCTGGGAATTATTACTTTTTTATAAGTTACTTTATTATATTCAAAAAAAAAATTTTTTATTTTTTTCAATTTATACAGTGTGACATAAAGAATGCTGAGGAAGGCCGTAGCGGGCCAGAAAATGCATTACATTCTGCTGGTGTCTAATAATTGTAGATTTTTCTTTACATACAATGTACTTCATTGCTATCCAACGGAAAGCTAAGATAAAATGTAACAAGAAGATACAAGATAATAGTCTGGTAGTGTATAAAGTCAGTCCTAAAAAATTTTAAGGAATAGAACTATTACAAAAAGCTTTATAAAATACATAACTGAAATTTAGCTCATAGAATAAATTCGAGAAAAATACCATTTTATAGTTTAAATGAATTTGTTTATTTTACGGTCAAATCGCACTCCATGGAACAACTATATGATAATAAATATGGATAGAAGGCAAATTTACTGTCTAAATCAACTGTCCTTCTCAATTGTGTTCAGAATATACACTTTTTTGGTCTAAAGCTACGGTCAGACTTGTCAAATATTTGACGAAAAAACGGGACCAGCAGACAAACTAAAATAAAATTTTCTTTATTTCCAATATTTATTTTGCTTATTATATCACATTTGACATAAAACACTTGTTTGCTATCTAGCAGTGTAATTGGTTTTATTTTGTGATATTAAGACCATGTAAAGTCTCACTAACTATTAACAAAAGTAGTGGTTATGCTTATTTGGTCAAATATTTAATAGGTGTGACCCTAGCTGAAGTACAATATTGTAGAAATTACAAGCGAAATGACAAACTCATTTGCTTCTTAAAATTGCGCAAACTCAACTTTAACGTTAAAACATTTTAGCTGGCCCTTTTTACTGGTATATTAAAAATATTTTGTTTATATAACACAGGATATTATCAAATTATGGATCAGCTATTTTTTAGAATTATTACAATCGAAATTATCTTCAAAATTTTAATCGATTGTAACTAAATTAACACCTCAATCAAAAGTATAAAACTTACTTACATCAACCCATTGAAAGGCTCCATCACATGACCATGGTAGTTCTGGATTAAAGGAAACAAATAAGAAGACCAACGGTATCATGACAAAAAGACTATAAAATATCAACACTAAAATATTTAGTGCCAGTGATACATAACCAATACCTGAAATTGAAGAAATACTAAAAATAACATTCATTACACTCAAAATAATGCAAATAGTGTACCCTTAAAGATTGGTGATATACGAAATGCTGAAATAAAGCCACTACTGGAGAATTGACCCATAAATGACTGGACCATCAATAAAGGTACGGTATACAAAGCCAAGCTTATAGCAAAGGCTGGTAAGAGGGAAGTAACTGAAAGTTCAATAAAATAATTAATGTTTTTATTTCTTTACTTATATTTATTTTTCAAACTCACCCGATACTCTATCCGATATATGTATAAATAATAGAAAAATATCCATGCGATAGGACAGACCCAAACCAGCGAAAATAAAATCTGAGGTTTTGGACCAATGTCCACGATTTACATCGGGCACAAATGGTATCCGTCCACTTTCATATGATGATTCATAGATCATGGTTCTTCCTTATATATTTTATAATTAAATTATTTGTCTTAAGAAATTTATTTTATTTATTTAAATCTTTTCAGATGCGAGAGTAAAAAATAAATGTCATTAGAGATTTTATGAGCTACACATTTCACCTCATCTTTTGTCAAATTATTTTGTTACTTAAGATCGGGGATGGTGTGCTAAAACACAGTTGTCGTAAATTTTAATTTTGAATTTTTCTACTCTGTTGCAAATTTAAGTTTCAAGGCCTGTGTGGGATGGTTCAATGGATCCAACCGAACATGGGACTCCCAACATCACTTGAGAATGCAGTGGTGTACACTGTTATATGCCAAAATTTTACTAAATACTAGAATATAATTTCTAATGGTTTCTAACACAAGAGAGGACACTTTGCTGAACACTTACTTATCGACTACACAATATTATTAAGTACGTTAATGATATTATTACTGTACTCTTGCTCCACACTATTCAATAAGTTGCGCAATAAAAAAAATATATCATGGAATTTTTAGTTCAAATTATAGCGCAAAAACAAAATTAAATGAAAATCCAATTTTACCGTTTATGTTAAACATGTTTTTCCTCTTTTCCCTCACTAAAAGACTCAGTCAGACTTGCTGAAAGAAAACTTTCATATACATAGCAATACAGTTTAACAGTAGAGTAATGCTCGTGGAGATGGAAAGTGAAAAAAGTCAGGGTCATAGTATAATAAGTAACAGGTATATTCATAAAGAGAGTTGATATTACCCATGTAATGTCTAACGAATTGATTTGAGTTTTGAAGCTAGCTTTAATTGTTTCCCTTATTTTCTTTTGTGTGACGTTATATGGGTTTTTAAATTGAGAACAAAATTAAATGACTTTACCTTGCACTTTTTCTACTAAAAAATATTTTTACTGTGGTTAAAACTGTAAAAAATTACAAAAACTCAATGTTCGAAAAGAAAATCTTGAATGTCCAAAATTAATGGAAAAACTAGAACTGAAAGTAAAATTACACATACACTACACTTGGAACTAATTACACATGGGCTACACATTCAAGTAAAAATTACACAGAATATGTGTAGTTACACATGGATTGGCAACACCGCTTTAAAGTCAAAGAAACTTGTTTGATGCTCACCCACACCAAAAAAAAAACATCTTATCAAGTTTTTATCTTAAAAGACAACCAGTAAAAATAGAGCAGTGCGACAATGGCTTTTCGTTTTTTTTTGACTTGTTTTAATTGATGTGGCTTACATCATACATCATACATAAGAAAGCACGCAGTTATGTGCAACAATGTTCGTTTCAATCTGTTTTGTCTTACTCTGTGTGGGTATATTGTAGCAAACCACATGTATTCTTTGCAACCAATGTTTTGCTGCACTATATCAAAATGACAATTTTGCGGTGGTTTTGTTTGGTGTGGGTTGTCTCAAAGGCAGTGTTCGAAAATAAACCGAACATTATTTAGCGTACGGCTCACACACCCAGAAACAATATTTATTTTCTAGTGTTTGTGTATTACGAACATTATATAGAGTTCTAATCTTCATTATAAAACAAAACAATTGTAGTGGTGTGAATCACACGCATTCTTAAGCCCCAGTTAGCTGATAGTAACAGTAATGTAACCGTACAGTAATAAAGTAAGAAAAATCTATTTTCTACAGATTTAAATGTAACGGTTAAGTAACATCTTACTGCTAACTATAATCGTTATAATTGCTTTACATACAACAACATGAAGTAGCTGATTTACAACGTTACTGTTACTGTCAGCTAACTAGGGCTTAATTCTATTTCATTTATGCTTTAAACACATTCGAGAGAAAAAGCTTCCGACTTCAGTATGTCAAAAATAGAATACATGTGTGTATTTGGAAATAATTATTTTAACGACGACACGGCTACATGGCTGCTGGTTGCAGTCCATGCTGATTATGTCGTTGTAGTCAAATTAAACTAATTTCTATTTTTGTCCGCTACAAAACAGAAAAATTATAATCAAAAATTAGAAGAATTAGTGTCTAAAAAATATTTTTTTTGGTTGTTACAATAATATAAGCACGGCGCAATACCAAATGTTTATTATTATTACTTTTTAGTATCCTTAAAAGAAGTTATTAAGGAAGATGGTTGTCACGCCAACGCTCCTAGTTTAAGAACTATTTGTCGTAAAAGTTTCAAAATACTTTATCCATATCTCTTAAGGTATAAACTGAATCTTAGCAGTATGGGTATCATCGAAAAATTCAAAGTTGAGAGTTTCAACAAAATTAGAAATACCTTTAAGAAAAACTATCGTCGTTGTAATATTGTACATCTGAAGTAGCCCGTTCAAAAATAAAAATGAAACGTCACACAATTCTCGAGGCGTTGAAGAACACATAGAAAAAAGCACAGAGGAAAACATTACATAAACCGAAATATGCCGATCTTTTTCTTGTTTCAATGTTTTTCTTGAAGGAACAAAAACGTTATTGCGCAATGACTGTTCCAATTTCAATATCAATAGCTAAGCATGAGTTCGCGTAACTGCAATTTGAAAAGACAATGATGTCAGTAATGGATGGCTGGCAAATTTTTTCAAAATACACAGAATTCGCTATCTGAAAATTTTTGAAGAACTAATATTCTGAGAAACGTCAGATGTAGCACCTTTAACTAATAATACATGACTGATTGTATAATTATTAATTATAAATTGTAGCCCAAGAGCAATTGTGAACTTGAAGCCAGCCGGTACAAATTAGATCAAATTGTCTTTTTTGTAATGATGACAACTAAGTAATTGAAAAAACTAAAGGTACACGTATTTAATATTGAATTTTTTTACAATTTTAAACCGCTTAGAAATGTTAATACATAAGTCGAGCAAGGTTACAACCCTAAGGACATTTCCGTTAACTTTTCCGAGATTCTACTGTATATTAGGATTGTTTTATTCAACCTACCGTTAAGATGATATTCTTTGTGAGTCCCAAAAACAACAAAATTAAAATATCTTAAATGTTTTTTTTTAATAAATTCAGATGTTTTAACGTTACAAAATGTAACATAAATAAGTATTTATATTTTTGTAGGCTTGAATTAAGTTTGTGTACGAGTCTGCAAATATGAATTTTGTTCAATTTAAAAAAATTTATTTACTCGTTGCTTTCGTTGATCGATATGTCAAAAACACAAGCAATTTTTGACATTTCTCTCTCTAAGTCTACATTCACACGTTTCATCTTTTGATGCTCAACTCTTGTGTTTTTAGGACAGGGAAGCAAGAAGAAAAGGGGTTGGTACGGAGATGCCTGTACTCGGGCAGTACGCTTTGTGTTCTCATTCGTAGGTATATGCAATGGCTGCATGTAAATATTTTTCTTTTCTTTTTTTCTTTAGTTCGCTTGGAATAAAAGTTGTTGTTTTGAAGCAAAAAAAGTTGAAACCGGTTGCTGCGTGTGAACATAATGGCATCTTCAAAAGGGAATTGAATATAAGTTGAGCATCAAAAGATGAAAAGTGTAAATTGAGACTAAGTAATAAGAAAAAGTAACACAGCTGTGCTTTCAACGCCACCAAGGCGAATTCATGTATACGGTTACAACAAGTAACAAAACCAAAAACACAGCAATGTATTTTTTTGTTGCTTTCGTTGATCGATATGTCAAAAACACAAGCAACTTTTGAGATTTCTCTTTCTAAGTAAGAAAAAAAGTAGCACAGCTGTGCTTTCAATGCCACCTGAAAAATGAATTCGCCTTGCTGTCGCCTTTAAAAAAATTCAGTAGTTGATTACGCGAATACGATTGCAGCCAACAGCATTTGTAGTCGTGTGTTTGTGTTGCCTGCTGTCTCGAATGTGTTTAATGCATTAGTCGTCAATTAACCAGCGACGAGTGCTCATGCGGCGGAAGACTTACCAGAGTATAGACGTGGCTTACGTGGTCTGGGATCGAACTTTGAACTTTGGATCAGATAAACTGTGTTTTTCTTTAAATATATGTACACATTTTTCTACATATAAAAAAGTCCTTTGTAGTTAAATAAAAATGCATTAGAATCGGGACCAACCTTGTAAAAGTATTGAGATTTTGTGTTTGAATGAAATTTCTGATTACAATAAACATTTCTTGGTAAGAGAAGTTTTTGTTGGGATATTACATTATGATGCAATCTTTATAAAAACTGACATCCCAGTAATGCAATTCGTTGTGGTTAAGGCGTATTAAAGTCTATTTTGCGAGTACGCTTTATATGGGGCCTATGTTAATTTCCGGGCCGATCATCAGAAATATTAATGATTCTGTGTCTATAAAACTTAATTGGAACTAAATTTAATAGCACTTCGAAGTCCAACTGCCAATATTGCTTGACTAGTGCTTCGATGAAATTCACAAGGCTGAGGCGCCGCGCAGTTCTGTGTCCCATAGACAAAAGTAAAAAAAAAAAGTCGCAGAATTTGCAGTAAAAATTGCTAATCAACTCCTTGAGTTTTACCCGTCTCCACTATCCATCAACTTGGTAAGAACAGCATTTCGCACATGAATTCTACTCGCGTATACTGTGCTGCCATCGTTGGCTAAACATATATCTTAGAAACCATGTTCGCCGTGATGGTCGCCTTACAATGCCATTTTCTGTCTACAACCAAACGCAAAACAACAAAAATTGTGGTAAATTAGAACATGAACATCAAAACGTATTCGCCACATACAAGAACATGAACAAATTAATACCCTTGCTCTGCCGGCGTCATGTTCATGTCTTGTTCAAGTCGATAGCGCATGAAGACGTGGAGTCAGGAAAACTGTTGTAAAAAAGTACGAGATGGAGTACGAGTTCGAAATTTTTTTCTGTAGTAGTTAACTATATTTAAAAGTAATTGTAAAAAACTTTTGTGTGAATTCTTTTCTGATAAGTATTTTTTATTGGTTTGAAAAATGGTTATTATTCACTTAAGCTCTAAAATTTTTTTTAACTTTGAAAGAAAGAAAAATATCGTCTGTGGGCCTTTTCTGTTTTCGAAAATTTACATTGTTTTCTATAAACTACAAGAAAAACAAATGAAAATTTTTTACCACAACATAAACAAAAGAGTTTTTTTAAATATCTATTTTCGAGATTTTTGCTCAAATTTCCATAGTTTTCAGGAGTTTAAAGGAAAATAAACTACAAATTCTGTGAAATTTAAATTCAATTAATACTGCTTAATAAAGAACAACAAAAATTTAAATATGTGTAAAAAAGTTTTTGTGTTTGTCTGTATTTTACGGTACAAGAGGGCGCTAACATCACAAATGACCGTGGTTTTTTATTGTTTCAAGAAAATAATTGAAACAAATTAAGGTGAATTACACTAGCCAACAAGGTTTTGGACTGGAGCAACCAAATATATTTCCTAGGGTAATTTGGTGGGCTGAATTCGAATCTGTAATTGGGTTTTCTCTATCACGTCAGTTTTTCGAGATACAAAAAATGTTTTTATTCGTTTTTACATAAAAAAATCATGAATTTATTTAAAATCAATATATTTTCAAAAGTAAATGGGCTTATTTGAACGTCGTTTGTATTTTGTTGGTTTGGCTTCACGTATTAGATCCCAAAAATAGTCTCCTAGCGGGCTTTTGTCCCAAAGTCCTTGATAATTTCTTTAAATTTTCATTAGATCAGTACTGGAATAGAAATATCGAAATAGATCTTTTTGCCATTTGACCACTTGTACAGCAACTATAGAAAAACATTGTCGGTGGCCACGGTTTGCCCAAGTTTCTGACAGCAAAACCAAAATAATGTAAATATGCATATTTTAATGATTCTGATATTGCATATCCTTTTTTTCCAAACAAATATTCACCACAAAGCAAAAATAGCTTGAATCAGTAACACACGATCTCTCTGACATGCTTAAACGCTACCATTATAAATATTTAGAATAAATGGAGGCTTCTGTCCAATTAATAATTGTGAAATTGAAGTGTCAGTTTTACAGTATTGCCAGCATGCTTCGTTTCTGCAGTCAATTTTTTTTTTTTTACAAATTTGCAGACAACATAACAGAAATATCAATTGTTTAGGGTGGTTGTTCCATATTTCTATTCATAACTATTTGCCTACTGAGCCGTTTGTGCTGGAATTCTACTCAAAAGTGTTTAGGAGATCAAAACAATTTGACACCAATATTGTTCTTATCTTCAAGTCGTTTGAAAGAAAGCATGATTTCAACAGCCAGACAGACCGACGGATATATCTAAATCGACTCAGAATTACTCAAGATCCAAATTATGTATCTCTAATGGGGTCTTTGGTGAATTTTAAAAAAGTTTCACACGAAATGACAAACTTAGTGGTGGATGAAACAAAAAAAAAAACATAATAATAATAAAAATCAATTTAAAAAAAAAATCTGTTCAACTTTAAATTTTTTTGCTTGAAGATTTAAGGATACCTTCCCATCTGCCTAATAATTTTCAATAATTCTTATCAATAAATACACCCTACGAATAGAAAAGATTAATTCAAACCATTAACAAATTATATTACAAAAAACGCATGACATTCCGAAAACAACTCGGAACAGCAGGTGGCCCGCAAGGCAAGAGGTAACGGATTTGATCTCTGACATTTTTGTTTTTCAATTCAACTGATTAGAACATCGTCATAACCTAAATAAACTTTATTTTGCTTCTATTATTAAGTGTTTAACAAGTCGGTGCAAATGCCCTAGAAATTTTTGTTACATTTATAAATTATTTCTTTATATTTGATAACGAATCTTAAAAATATTTAAATCGCTTTATACAAAATATGTAAACATTATCTTCATTTTGAGCTACAACGAAAATAATAAACGGGCAATTATATTGGATTTTGAGCACAAACGAAAGTGTTGTAATATTTTTAATCTTTGCAAATGAAGACACCTTGAAAAGCCATTATCAATCATAATTTATCAGTGATCATATGTTTCCAAATGTAAGACAAACTTGAAAGCCCACCTAACATTTTAATCGAAATTCTATCGCTCTATAGCGTGAGTTGCTTTATTTTTTTTTTGTTTTTTTATAAATATATGTTTATTATATATTACTTTCAAATATCAACTGTTTATTTAGATTATTTCTTTTGATTTCAACTTTTTTTGTCTGTCCGTTATTCCGAATTAATCCAGTGTTGCCAGATTATATATATTTATAAATATATATATATATATACATATATATTAGTGCACTCTCAATGTAAGAAAAAATTTTCAACACATCAGTTTCAAAAACGAAGAGCAATTTTGTGTGAGGTAAAGGTAAAAACAAACTTGAGCTCGATCGATAAAAAATTGGCATGCCATACGAGGCTTAGAGTTCGTTAGAACGAAGCTCGAGGAAAATCAATATTTAAAAGCCCGTAACTATTCAGGAGTTATCCCTAGAAAGCAAGCCTCAGCGTATTAGGGGGTCTTCAGGGGGTCCCAATACAAAAAAATTTATCAAAATATTAAACATTGGAATTACACCAAGTAGAGCGCTTTGAATGTGATTTGGATAGCAGAACCAAATTATTGTTTAACCAGAAGCACGAATGTTTTAATTGGAAAAATACGATTGTATACATGTGAAAAGCCGAATATAGTTCTTTGATTAGCATTGCTCTTAGATTTGTTTGCGCATCGTCTGTTTTTGTTATGTTATATATTTTTCGTACAGCTGACACTTGCATTGATGTTCATCAGATGCAGTGCACATAGCTGCCAGATAAAATTGGTCGAAAGTCGTCAAATTTTGAGGAAAAAATCGTCAAAATCGTCACAAAAATTGCGATTCTAAAAAACCACTAACTTTTAACAAGTTTTGAATATAAAATGTTATTTTTAAATTCCGTTGCCGATGAAATTTTAATATATTCCGCCTGTTTTTGAAACTAAATAAAAATTTTCGTTTAGAAACTTATTGAGGTAACACAACCAAATATTTTTCAAAAGTATTGGCATTAATAGAAAAAGTAAGAAAATAAACTAAAACCAAGAAATATCAAATTCCTATTTTTCACGTTAAAAATCCTACTTAAGAACTTAGTCTGGTTTCATAATGTGAACGCAGACTAAAGAAAGTGGTTGTAAAATGCCTTTAATCAGTGCTAACTGATCAAATAGAACTCTTAATAATATGCCTCGTGCAAGAAAAAATCATATTTTATATGATGAACAGCTTAGACCTGAAAATGACTGGCAATCAAATTCAAATAATGCAAATAAATCAAATTATCTAAGAAGCTAAGAAAAAAGTGAAATTATATTAAAAACATTTGTAAATTTGAACCAAATTTGTCATATGAAAAATCGTAAATTTTAGGGTATAAATCGTCCTATCGTCAAAAGACAATTTGAATGCCTAAAAATCGTCAAAATGACGACAAATCGTCAACTCTGGCAGCTATGGCAGTGCAGTGGTGCGTTTCCGAACAGGCTCGTACAAGGCGAAATTATTTATAAGGTGGCGTTGAAAGCGCAGCTGTGCTACTTTTTTTCTTACTTAGAGAGAGAAATGTCAAAACTTGCTTGTGTTTTTGACATCTTGATCAACGAAAGCAACAAAAAAATACATTTTTGGTGTTGTTACTTGTTGTTGTATCGCCCTGGGCCCGTATTTAAAATTGAAAGTACGAACAAAGCACAGTAATTTTTTTGAGTTTCAATTTAAGTAAATATTTTTATCAAATATGAAAGAGCACTTGTTATAAAATGAGAAAATGCAAAAACTTTACCTAATTTGTCAACAATAACGGTACTTTAAACTTGAATATTTTTGAGTGAATAAAAAACAACAAAAACACTTCTATTAAATTGATCATTTTTAAAAGCGTATAACTCTTTAAACAATTACTTTTTTTGTTAAGTTAAGCAAAAAAAATTAAATTCTATAATCGATAAATTCTTTTCTTCATAACGCTTCAACACCAAATTAGTTTTAAACGAACCTCTGAAGTACCTACAATAAGGCACACACAAAATTACCTGCCGAGATTCGCCGATCAGGGTTACCGCTAGGAATTTTTGAAAAGTCGCACAAAAGGTCGTTTCATAAAAATAAAGTCGCACAAAAAAGTCGTTTGAGAAAATAAAAGTCGAACATCTTTTTTTTAACGTTTTTTTAATAATAAAAAGCATAGCAAAACAAAAAAAATTAAATAAAACAGTCAGTTTCACTTTTTTATTTTCAGAAGTCTCTTTTGCATAAGAATTTTCATGATATCGTTTAAAAGTCCCGCAACCTGGGCAAACTGTATATTTTTACACTCTCGCAAATTAACTGTCAAAATTTGTATGAGAATTCAATAACACAAACTTCGTAAATTTGCCTAAAATTCAACAATTAAAACAACAAATTCTTGAACTAATCAGAGCAATTTAGTCTTTTGGCTTTATCTAGTTATTTTTAAGCACGCATTTAATTTTTAGACCAAAATTTCACAATAGTTAAAAAGGCGATTCTTGAAATAAGTCTCGCAAGTTTGTTCATGAAACCCCCTATTATTATTCGGTTTTTTTCCATGTCTCTGAAGATGATTGTTTTGGTCCACTAAAAGCTGTTTACAAACACTGTAAAAAGGCCGCTTTGACTCCATGTCTGGCTTAAGCCCAGTCTCTTGAATACCTGCAGCGATGTTAACGTTATCCGTCCAAGACTCCGTGGTTTTATCTGCCTCTGAACGCGTATTTCTAGCTCCAATTTATTTTTCGTTTTCAAATTTCCTTTTCTTTTTAATAAGAAATCCCTTTTTAAAGAAAAAAATAAATTTTATTTTTTAAGTTAAAGCAAAATATTCTCATATTCGTACATCCCTGTCCATGTTTTACGAAAACTTCATCTTTCATTGACTCGGTGGCTAAAAATTATTTTGTAAAATAAACACTGCAATTTTTTTTAAAGCCTTTTTGCTAAAACGTTATTTTGAAACTTTTACTGAAAATTTGCGAAGAATATGTTAAACACATGGAAAGGTTGCAAAAAAGTGATAAAAATATTGTCAAATGAACAAAAATCTGTAATTTGCTTTAAAATTTAAACGACTTTTTTTGACGATTTACTACAAGTTAGATGCTTTACAAAAAAAGGGTAAAAAGTCGCAACAAAATTAAATAAGTCGCAAAAGTCGGTGATAAAAAAAAGTCTCACAAAAAGTCGCAGACCGCTTAAAAAGGGTCAAATTGCGACTTTAGTCGGGCAAACGGTAACGCTGTCGCCGATTAAAAAAAAAAACAAATAATGAGTGATAATACCACATACCACGAACATTTTTATATATGGCTTAAAACACACGAAAATGAAAGGCTTGACCATTCCGTAAACCATATTTGTGAAAAAATAAAGGTGCCCGTAGACGACATGTTTTTTACATCTGACTTGTCAAGTTTTCAAGTCACATGTAATTGTGAATGTCTGTCAAAATTGCTGTTTTACATAAGCTTTATAATATTTGGTCACACACGTACATGTAATTTGCTTCTGACATTGTCTAGGTTTTTTCTCTGTAGTTATGGAGTAAACCAAAGTAGATCTTGGTTTCAAAATAGCGTGCTACCGCCACAAAAATTTTTATTTGCGCCGTAAAAAAGTTCAGCCATCTAAACATTTTTTTTCTTTAAATACCAATATACCAATTTAGGATATTATAATGATACGTTTTTATTTATATATATACATAATTTCTATTCAATGGTGAAATGATCATACATATATCGGTATTGTAAAATATTAACTTAAGCCGGCTAATTATTCCGTCAACAATGCACCGCCGCTGCGGTTTTCTTCCCGGCATAGATTTCTGACGGCTGATGTCAGATGGTTTGTCAGAAGAAAATAGAGCACGCTCTAATTGAAATTTTGTCAGATGACTTTGCGTCTGACTTTTACAGATGCAATGTTTTAAAGGTAACACACGACATGTATGTATTTTGCAGTGGGAAATTTGACAAGTCAGATGTAAAAAACATGTCGTGTACATGCAACTTAAGCAGTAGTTCTAATTCTCATATTGATTATGAGCAATTACAAAGTTTTTTTAAAAAAATTGTATATGTGTGCATTCTTACTTTAATTTATATGTAGATATGAAATATATTCTTTTTTTTAAATTAATAAAAATTAATGAAGAAAAATTAAACACTTAGGGCTAATAAATCAGAGCAAGTTAAACTCTATTTTTGGTTTAAAATATGTTTAAGCCAACAAATCTATAAATCAGAAAACATACACAGTACAACACATGATTTGCCAACTCAATTCTGTGAACTGTATGTGAAATAAGACCCAAAAAGAAGAATTTCTGCATCATTCGTTTTGTCTTCTTACCTGCGATTTGAAGTTAGTATCGATTTGAAGTTAGTACTATCGTATAGGGGAATTTATCACGTCTTAGGCCCTGTTGTTTGACATAGCTCGACAACCCCTAGCCCAATTTAGTTGAAATAAATTTTAAAAAATTAAGAATTACAATTCCCTTAATCTGTTCATATATTGTTTTCCTATACAAGTAACACTTTCGAAGTTAAAAATGAATGTATGAAGGGAAAAAATTATTTTTTGCCTAAAAATTTAAATTTTTTTTTTTAAAAATACATAAAAAATCCAAAATGGAAAAAAGTTTCAAGTCTAGTTATTTTTTCGCAAAGTCACATAACCTATGAGCAAAATGAGACAAAGATCATAAAAATCGATGCACGCGTTTCGCTTTTATTCGCAATTGAGTAAAGGTATGAATTTCAAAAATCAGTTATAGCCACCACCCTTAAAATAAAAATAAAAATATAAATTAAAAAATTATCATGCAAAAAAAAACTTTATTTATAAAAACTTAATGAAAATAAAATAATATGCAATTAATACGCAATTATAATATGCATAAAAACAAAATTTAGAACATTTTTTCAATTATTGGCAATATCCATCCTTGTAGAAGTTGACGCTTGTGGTTCTGATGATCTTGTTTTCTTCGTAGGTTGTTCATATTCATGGTCTGAGTCTGTATCGTCATCCGAGATACACATACTATTCAAGGGCGTGTTTCTTTCACTGTGTCCACCAATTTCAATGTCTTCATCTTCGGTGCTTTCTTCAAACTGCATAATTGTGGAACTCCACCAACAAACCTCCGCAAGCAATGCATCCAATTTTTTGCTTTTGAACCGCTTTTCAAATGGCATGGTCACCTGGTGGAACCTCTCTCCTTGTTCGTCTGATTCCTGAGGTGATTGTGCCAAAAAAGTATCGAGGTGGTGGTGCAAGAAATGCAATTTCAGCGTCATGGATGCACCGATTTTTTTGAAATAAAACAGCAACCTGTCCACTCGTTGCTGTATCTCTTCTCGCTGGACACGGTTCTTTCCTAGAACGCCTTCTATTACTTCTTTCAATGCGTTCCATGCATGTTGGTGGTCGTGATGCTCTGAAAGCAAATGTGTGAAAGAATCACTTTTGATCAATTTCCGAATATCAGGTCCATTGAGAATACCTGTTTTAAATACATAAGAAAAACGAAAAAATTATTGGTAATGCGAATGTATAGAAATTAACAAATTTAGATATGACAATATTGAAATACAGAGTACGATACGTACCGTTTTTAATTTTCTCATCACTGAGTTTCGGAAAGATGGATTTCAAACAGTCAAAGGCGCCGTTAACTTTTTTGACCACCACTTCAACGAATTTCCCAGCTATTCCCAGTTTCATGTGGAGCGGTGGCAACAAAATATCATCCAGGTCCTTTATCATAGGTTCATTGCGTAATTTTAATTGTTTGTTGAGCTCGGGAGTTCTTCCTTTCCAATCTTTACATTGATATTGATTTCCTTTGTATCGTGAATCCCAATTACAAAGGAAGCAGAAGTATTTTGGATATCCGCCCTTTTCTATAATCCCTTGTAGTATGTTGACCACCTTCAGATCGCAACAAATGTTCCATTTGTGTTCATCGTATTTGATTTTCTTCAAAATTTCGCCCAATGCTTCATACGTTTCCTTCATAGTTGTGCTGAATCCCAATGGAATGCATGGTTTTTTATTTTTTTTTGTGCAGCAGCACAGCCTTCAAACTAGTAACTGAACCATCGATGAATAAACGCCAGTCGCCAGCGATATAATCCATTCCCAATTTTTTCACTAAACCTGGGATATCATGGCAGTACGTGAACGTATTTCCTTCGTCAACGGAATAAAATTTCTGAAAATCAGCTTGGCGTTGTCGGTATGATGTTGCGCTGACATTTTCTTGTGTGAGTTTTCTTCTCTTCAAAAATGATGTCAGCCATTCGGAGTCGTGTTGTGATAGTCCCAGCTTGGCCACAATGTAATCCATTTCGATTTGTGGTAGCGGTTGTGGTGCACTATTTTCAATATCGGGTATCCAATCAGCATCATCCAAATCGGTCGGATTGGTGAAAACGGTTTCGGCTAGCAGGGACACAGTATCCGCACTCGGAGGTTTAGGTGCATCGGTATCAGCAGGGCGTTGCACTGGAAGTGTGGCAGTAAATGCAGCAGTGTATACTTTTGTTTTCAATTGTTGTCTGTTTAATCCAGGACGAAAATTTATGCATGCATAGCACCTGGATTCATCATGTCCAGTTGTGTCTTCCACCCAAATTACTGGCTTCATAAAAGATAACTTTCTACTTTTTCCGTGAATCCATTTTAGAAGGGTAGTATAACAACTGTTGCACACTGTGTTCGGCGTAAAATTTGCACCACTTAAATCTGCTTCATCGAAATAATTACAATACGCGGTTTTGAATTGCTCAGTAAACAAATTTTTTCGATCTTTTTTCTGTATTTTTCGGACGATATGACCACAAACGTAACAATATTCATCCAAATATGGGCACTTGTTGTTTTCCATATTGATATATTTTATGTTTTGTTGTTATTCACTTTTAAAAAACTGGAGAAAAATCACTTTTACTGTTCGCGTTCGTCGGCACTGGCTGAATGCCAAAAATCGATCAATGCACACCTATAAATACTACGTATTTTTGAATATTTTACTGCCAGGTACTTATAAATGGGCGCATATTTTAAGGGCGGCTGGCTATATACCTGATTCAGCACTTGTACGTTGCAATTTCTGTAAAAAAATCATATAGGTAGCCACCGGAAAAACCCAAATAATAAAAAGGTCCACTTTCCGTTTAATTGTCCACGTACATTTATTACCGCAATCATAAAAATCAAATAACCTTCTGTTTATTCCTTTTTTTTTAATTCTCAGAATCATGAAAAAGGGGTCAATGTTTTCTCCAAATAATGTTGTGCATATCTCGAGCAAATTTTTGAAATTCATACATTTACTCAATTGCGAATAAAAGCGAAACGCGTGCATCGATTTTTATGATCTTTGTCTCATTTTGCTCATAGGTTATGTGACTTTGCGAAAAAATAACTAGACTTGAAACTTTTTTCCATTTTGGATTTTTTATGTATTTTTAAAAAAAAAATTTAAATATTTATGCAAAAAATAATTTTTTCCCTTCATACATTCATTTTTAACTTCGAAAGTGTTACTTGTATAGGAAAACAATATATGAACAGATTAAGGGAATTGTAATTCTTAATTTTTTAAAATTTATTTCAACTAAATTGGGCTAGTGGTTGTCGAGCTATGTCAAACAACAGGGCCTAAAACGTGATAAATTCCCCTATACGATAGTACTAACTTCAAATCGATACTAACTTCAAATCGCAGGTAAGAAGACAAAACGAATGATGCAGAAATTCTTCTTTTTGGGTCTAATTTCACATACAGTTCACAGAATTGAGTTGGCAATCAATTAACTGAAAAATGTTGTACTGTGATATTGAAGTCGGTAGTCTGCTGTCTCGAATGTGTTTAAAGCATGAAGTTATCAAAAGATACGAAAAATGTATCTTTCGTATCCTAAAGGCATCACTGGCATATACATACTACATTTGAGCGCATAAATTTGAAGTGTACGAAAATATGGAGAGAATGAATAATGAAACGCTTGCTATTATTTTATTTTTCAAATTCATTGTTTCACCACGACGGTCGACTAATGACTAAATAAAAATAGCAAACCTGTTTTTTTTTTAAATGTGCATGTATTGGTTTTGTGCTGCTTGTGCGGGGTTAAAGCCGGTTGAAACTTTACGCCAACGAAAAACCATTCCCCTCACCGCGCTTGCCAACAAACAGTCATTTTGTGCTGGCATAATTGTTCTAGTGTGGGATGGGCCATAGAGAACAAAAATTCTGAACATATAAATTCAAAAAAACTTCGTCTTCAAGATCAAAGTCGCAAAAAACTTTATAAAATTCGATTTTTTATCCTTTTCCCCCTGTTCAGGTCCATAGGTAGCAAACCGTTCAAAATTCAAGGAAACAAAAAAAAAATTTAAAAATATTAATATTATGTTTATAATGTTGATGACCTTGGACTTGCAAATCGGACTCTCTCAAGTTGTGGATCCAAATCGTCGTCTTGATCTGAATCTGATTCAGAACTTATGGTTTCCACAGATACGTTACTTCCAGACTGTACTCCAACATCAGACTTTTCTTCTTCAAATACTTCATTAACATCATACAAGGTGATCTTGTGACTCCACCAACATACCAAAAATGAATAAGAAAAGAAATAAAAAATTAATTGCTCTTTTCTCACGTAGTGGGGTCCGTATATGGTTATATTTCCGTGTCTTACAAAATTACACATTGTTATGAAACTCTTAAAATTTAGCTCGTGCTCAAAAATTCAAACTTTGCACAGCTGTTGTGCAGTAAAAAAGCATCAGCATCAAAACTGCAACTGGTGATCACGCATCAGCAACAAAATTTTTCAGCAGTGATGCACAGCTTTTATGCATTTACGAACGTCCCCATATTTCTTTGTTGGCCAAATTCAAGGTCTATTGTAATCGATTAGTGGTAGAATTCAATGCACGGATATCGGATTTTTCAAATTTATTCAGTTATATTTTTATTGTAGCCGGATATTACAAACTCAATTAATTTTTGTCCCTTATGCTATGTTCGCACGGAATGTTGAATTACGTTGTTCGCTCTTTGAATTACGAGTGCGAGTTATGCTGTTCGCACGGCACATTTATAATTCAACAAATCTTCTTACATTTATGAACATTGTTTTGCTTTGAAAATGAAAACAAAAGCAAGTAACAATTTAAAATGTCTTATTATTTTATCAATTTATATATTGTAAATTTATTTGTTGTTTTAAATTTCACAAATAGGTAGCAACTTTTTAAAATTGTATGTTTTTTTTATTTTCTTCTTTCCTTTTCATTTCTTTTTTTTGACAGTCTTCGATAAAAATTAGTGATAACACTGATTTGCATAGTAATTCAAAATGAATTACGTTCAAATGAGATAATTCGCTCTCAAAATGTTGTAATTTGGATCATAATTGGGCTGTGAATTACGAATGAGAGAGCGAATTACGAATAAACGCTGTCGTGCGAACAAAGCATTAAAATAATTTTTTTTATTACTCCATTAATTAACTTTATTTCTACCTTCGATAATAATTTTTGAATTTTAATGTTTTTTTTTTTTTTTTTTTTTTTAATAAACGTAAAGAATGTAATTTCAGCTTAAACATCTAATTTTTTTTAAAATCATATAGGTTTTTTTTAATTACATTTCTTTTAATAAAATTTTCTTTTAAATGCTAAATTAATTTTGTTACAATCCGAAACCAAAATCAAGTACTAATCATGTTAAATCTAACACTTAAACTTTTCATTAAGACTGCAATTAATATTGCACATTAGTAGTTGAGTGAAAATAGTAGGGTGATCGATCGAATAGTATTCGACCGGTTTTAACCGGTTATTTTAGTTTTGCCCAAGTCGAATATTTTAAAAAGTCCATTTTTCGAATATCGAATAAACCGGTTATTTTAGTAAAATAAACCGGTTATTTTAGTAATGTATAATTTATATACGTTTTCCTTACTTTTGTTAGAAATGTACCCGTAATTGAAGTATTTTTCTAATTGAATATTTGGCAAACTTAAACTTTTAATATGTCAATACAAAATGTAACAAAAGTCCAAAAAACATTATGAGCAATGTAAATACAAATCGCTTATTTAAGCGTGTGTTCTTGTAACAAAAACCAAAAACAATTCAAAACACTACAGTAAAAGTTCAGCTTAAAAAGTAATCAGCAATTTGACATTTGAAAGATGTCATCTCTGATGATAATATCGAACTGATATAAAAGACAATGGTGCTTAAACGGCCCTAAAATAATAAGTTGCAAAGGTTCTTCAACGTCACGACTTATTAATCACTTTCAATTAAACATGACTCTGTTCCAAGTAGTTTTTATGAGGCTGGTAATAATACTTTACTAAAATATGCTGCCAATAATGAATGAAAAACTCTTCAGTAGTTCTAGCATATCTTCATGCTTAAAACTACAGCATACCGGCGAAATCAACGATATGGACAAATTCTTCAGTTTTATTTATTAAATTACCAAGAACTTAAAACAAAATTGAAGGAATCAAACAATCTCATGGAAGGGTTTAAATAGTGATCGACGAATTTACAGATATGTCATACAAAAAGCATGTTCATATTACTATTCGTTTCTATAATGCTGAAACAAAAAAAATTGAAAAATATAATCCTGGATAAGAGGTTTTGTTTGCAACTTTTTAAAAATATGGCTTACTGATTCGTATAGCTTAACCATCAACAAATTAACTCATTTAAAATAAATTTCTGTGAATATCTCAAATAATAAATTTATTAAATTCCTATAATTTTAAAAAACCAAAGTTTTTCAAAATTTCTACAGCTATGTTCACACCTATTAAATATTTGATGTCCTACACGTAACCACTAATTTTCTTAAAGAATTGTTTGCTTTTGCAAAACGTTTGGCTAGAGCAAACATTATTTAACGGTTTCTTAACTACATTATACATAAGTACAATTTTCATATTAGACAAAGTTTAGAAAATAAATAGAAATTGTTAAAAATAAAGCAAAGCAAAGTTTAATCAATTTACTGGTCGCGCTTTTTTTTATTTTATCGCCTAATATTTGTTAAGTCTAAACATACCTTAAGTCATGTTGAAGCGACTTCAGACTTTATTTTATTTTTTTTTCTAATTTTCTTTATTCTGCTTTAATCTTAATTTATTTATTTTTTTTTCTTCTTATTTTATTTCTTAAATCTTTAATTTTGTAATTTTCTTTAATTTTGAATTTTGTTGTTTGAATTTGTATTTTCTTTTCTCTAAGTGTAGAGTAATTCTCAAGGGTTCTTTTACTCTTTTACTTTGTTTTTTTTTTTTTGCTATAATTGTCTCTTGAGATTGTTTTTTATTTGAGTCTTATTTGGTTACTACGAACCTACAATTGTTAAAGTTTTTTTGTATTAGTATTAATCTCACAACAGAAGGAGCAAGAAGCTCAATAAAAACCATTTTTGAATTGAAAATAAAGACCAACCGTGTTTTTATTTTTTAACACTTCTCAGCGGCTAGGAAGAAAGTCTAGCCCACATTTTGGTCCTTCGATAAATCCTAGAGGAGCTAGGATTGAATGAACCAGTGGAAAATCTTGTCCACAAAGTGTCTTCAACAGTTGTTCTATCGTAACAACTAAGGCACATTTGAACTGTCGTCAATAATTGTTCTACCGCAACAACGACGTCATCAACCACAGTCAAGAGGGCTGCGTGCAGAAAAATCTATGGTGTATCCCGTTCCAACAAGAGGAAAAAATTGAGCTAAATATTCCAAGAAGGAAGAAAGGTCTACAAAACGATTGATTTTCAAGAGGGAAAAATCAGCAAGGTAATCATTAATTAGCATCAAAAGGATTAGATTGGGTAAGTGCAGTGTTTTAATTATATTTAATGCGATTGTATGATTTTCGTGAAAAGTGCTTAAAAAATTGATTAAAATTACTGCATAATCATATTCAAACAAGGTATCGAACATAACCTTAAAATTTAATAAGATTCCATCACTGATAGAAAAAAATCCCTACCGTGCCAACACTGATAAAAAGTAGCAACACTGGTAAATAAGAAAAAACAACGGAGTTTTTTTTATTTAAGGCATGCGCACTGCCGTTAAATACAATTGCCATACTCGTCACACTCATTAGCAAGTGTTTCAATTCCACCAGTTCCCCTAACTTTGTTATTTACAATTGATTTTTTTTGCCGACAACTGCATAAGTTAAACGCGCGTTGAGCAAATTAAACGAAAAAATATTGTTAAAATTGTTAAAATACATAAATAAAAATTAAATAACAAAAATTAAAACAAAAAGGAAAAAAACGGAAAATTATTAAAATATAAAGTGTGTTTAAAAACAATAAAAAAAACCACTGAATTTCTACAAGAATAATTGAAGTGCACAGAAGAAGAACAACAACAACATTGCAAATAAAAAGCTGTATAAGGGTGAGTGTTTGGAATTCAAATAATTATATATTTTTGTGAAGAATTTGGTACGGGAAATTTAAATTAAAAAAAACAACACAGTGATTTGGCATAAGCGGTTAAAATTGCATATTACATATTTATAAAAAAGTATGATAAAGAATTAATTTTGTAGTAAAAATATTTTACACGGTGACCTTTCAAGTGGTACACAAATTTTTTGTAAGCATCATTATACTTGGATGCACAGTGACAACGAGTCTGTTGAATTTGGGAAATAAAAGGGTGATTCGAAGAGTGATAATTTTTTTTAAGGAAAATTTAAAGGCTCTCCCTTCAAGTGGTGTGCATATTTTGAACAATAGCATAAATGTTGAATGCAAAAATACATCATATTTACTAAATTTTGGAATAAAAAGGGTGAACCGAAAAGAGGTAAATTTAAATAAAAAATTTACAAGGTGACCCTACAAGTGGTACATATTAAAAGCATTATTTGATGAAAAAATTTGATGCTTATGAACAACCCGTTCTAAGTTTGTTGTGAAGTTTGTTCGATTATTTTTTGAAAAATTGTTTGGAGAAAAGAGTGCGTAATTTTTGAAAAATTTAATTTAAAGCACAATTATAATAACTATATTTGGAATTTTGATGAGTAGATTTTTTAAAAAATTTTTTACGGAATCTGAGTAAAATTGATTTGTGGCTAAATATTGAAAATAATTATATGGTGATAGAAAAAATTTAAGAAATAAAAAGTTTTGAGGAAATAAAGCTACAAATATAAACAATTTGGCAAATTTTTTTCATTTTGAGGCGAACATTTTTGAAAATTTTTTGGTGAAATTTAGAAGCTGGTTTTTAAACATTCTGCAGCGCTTTCATTCGTCGCGAATAATTTTAATATTCCTTTGTATAAGGTTGAATTTCTTCACGGTTATTTTTTGGTAAATTTTTCATTTCGGCTGGTGAAATCGTTGAGGTATAAAATATTTTAAGGCCTTTTGAACAAAAATTTTTAAAATGGTTTCGGAAAGGGCATGTAAATACGATATTCGACAAGTAGTGAATTTTTGTTCTACTTTTGAGAAGATATCTTCAGAAGATTTGACGATTTCATTTTTAGAGGTAAAGCAGTCTGAACTTGAAAGAAGATGGCTGAAGATGATGACAACATTTGAAGAATTCATCAAAGGCTATGAAAGGGTGAAGGAAGAAGAAGATTTTCCAGATGAAATTACTCTGAAATACGAAGATGCCTGCGAACAGTGCCAAATACTAAAGGCTAAAATAATGGACTTGTTGAAGGCGAAAGCTCCGCAACAAAAGGCGGCAGACACAACAGTACGTCAGTCGTCACTTAAATTACCTGCGGTCGAAATCCAAACGTTTGAAGGGGGTTTCGACAAATGGCCAGCATTTAGGGATATGTTTAGGGCAGTGGTTGGAAACGAACCTTCAGTGGCGCCAGCGCACAAATTATATTATCTACTTGGCAAGACGAGGGGGGAGGCCTACCAACTCATAAAAGATTATGATTTGGTAGATGCTAATTTTGAGCTAGCTTGGCAGGCTTTGAAAAATCGCTACGAAAATAAGCGAATTTTAATTAACAATCAAATTAGGAAAATTTATGGCATCCAGGCCCCTCAGACTGAAACTTTGAAATTTTTAAGGCAACTTCAAAATACGGTCAGCGATGGATTGTCTATTATTAGTTCGTTTCAAGTTGAGGTAGCGGATAATGACCCCTTTCTCATGCATATTTGCACGTCAAAACTCCCTGAAGAAACGTCGCGTGCGTGGGAAGATTCTCTGACTAACCATAAGGAATTGCCTACCTGGCAACAACTTAATCGATTTCTGTCTGAACGAATTGAAACTTTGGAAACTTTTACGAATTTGAGGAAACCGCCCAGCCGAGACAGTAATACCTCCAAATCTCAAGTTTTCTATTCTGATGCTCAACCTGACAAGGGTAAATTTAGCTGCAAGAAATGCCAACAGAATCATCCATTACGATTCTGCAAATATTTTAAGGGATTATCAGTCCATGACAGAATCAAATATGTTTATGCGAACAAGTTTTGTGCGAATTGTTTTTCACCCACTCATTTTAAAACGAAATGTCAGAGTACCAGTAGCTGCAACAGATGCAATCAAAGGCATCACACCATGTTGCATATTGAAGAAGAGAAAGTGAAAAAGGCTCCCACTCAAAGGGCGTCAACTCACCAGCAGTCTCGAGACTACGAAAGGCCATCAGGGTCGGGTACTCAGAGTAACACGAGGCCATCCAATTCTCAATCGGGACGATCTGCCACTTCGGGTGCAAATGGGGAGTCGGTTCAGGTTAATTTATCTCAACACAGCGGAACTACCATTTTACCCACCGCTCTGGTTCATGTCGAGCATTTAGGCGAAAAATTCACTGTTCGCGCATTAATTGATACAGGGTCGACTAGAAGTTTTCTCCTAAGGCGTGTTCAACAGAATTTAGCTATCCCCCTAGAGCGCCATCGTAGCGAAATATCAGGGTTCGGTGAAACAGTGGTAGGAAGTTCGAAGGGAAGGTGCTGTGTGACAGTTAAATCTCGAATATCCGATTTTAAAATTAAAATGTAAAAAAGATAAAAACTCAACACTGATTTATTGTTTGGTATTTTGTTTAAGCTTTGATATCGTTGCAAACAAGATTTTTTGAGTGTTTGTAGGTAATTCTCATTCCCTCTGTAGTTTTGTTTGCTGATAGCTTTGGCTTTTCTAAAATTATTTAGGAGAACGTTTCCTGATGATCTGGCCTAAGCAACCAGTGAAATGCGCATAGGAACAGCTTATCCTCCAACAATAAATTTCAGTACTTTTTATCAATTATTTAAAAAGGGAATTAAGCACAACAAACAAAATCTTTTAATAAATAATAGTATTCCCACAAACAACTTTGATAATAAATTTTAGCAAGTGCACGTGCATAAAAAACTGAACTGGCAAATTGTTTTTATTTTGATTTCTTGCGAAAACAATAAAAGCACTTTGTTTTTGTTTTAAATATGTTTTTTCTTTACCCATTTACAACTACAATTAATGTTGGGAGAATTCTAACTAATTGTAGCGGGAAATGTAAAAAAGATAAAAACTCAACACTGATTTATTGTTTGGTATTTTGTTTAAGCTTTGATATCGTTGCAAACAAGACTTTTTGAGTGTTTGTAGGTAATTCTCATTCCCTCTGTAGTTTTGTTTGCTGATAGCTTTGGCTTTTCTAAAATTATTTAGGAGAACGTTTCCTGATGATCTGGCCTAAGCAACCAGTGAAATGCGCATAGGAACAGCTTATCCTCCAACAATAAATTTCAGTACTTTTTATCAATTATTTAAAAAGGGAATTAAGCACAACAAACAAAATCTTTTAATAAATAATAGTATTCCCACAAACAACTTTGATAATAAATTTTAGCAAGTGCACGTGCATAAAAAACTGAACTGGCAAATTGTTTTTATTTTGATTTCTTGCGAAAACAATAAAAGCACTTTGTTTTTGTTTTAAATATGTTTTTTCTTTACCCATTTACAACTACAATTAATGTTGGGAGAATTCTAACTAATTGTAGCGGGAAATGTAAAAAAGATAAAAACTCAACACTGATTTATTGTTTGGTATTTTGTTTAAGCTTTGATATCGTTGCAAACAAGACTTTTTGAGTGTTTGTAGGTAATTCTCATTCCCTCTGTAGTTTTGTTTGCTGATAGCTTTGGCTTTTCTAAAATTATTTAGGAGAACGTTTCCTGATGATCTGGCCTAAGCAACCAGTGAAATGCGCATAGGAACAGCTTATCCTCCAACAATAAATTTCAGTACTTTTTATCAATTATTTAAAAAGGGAATTAAGCACAACAAACAAAATCTTTTAATTCGAGCGATTGTGGTACCAACATTGGCACATTTTATGCCTTCACGGCCGATCCCAATTCAAACGGTAAAAGATATCAAAGGTTTGAAACTCGCAGATCCCTATTTTTACAAACCTGCTGCAATCGAAATGATTATTGGTAGCGATTACTTGCCTTTTATAAATTTGAGCGGCGTAAAAATGAATATTGGCAATAATTTTGAAGCTCGAGAGTCCCACTTCGGATGGTATTTGCTAGGCCCTGAGCCAGAGACTAAAGTTCAATCTTTCCATACTTTTGTTTCGCCTTGCAGCGATCTGGCCCTTCATGAACAATTAAAAAAGTTTTGGGAGATAGAAGAGGCGGAAAAACCAGATTGTCAGTCTGAAAGTGACCTCTATTGCGAAAACTATTTCAAACGTACCACAACGCGACAATCTGATGGACGTTACGTGGTGCGACTACCATTTAAAGAACAATTTCCGAAAGAGATTTTTCTAGGCCCCTCCCGAAATATGGCTCTTGCGCAGTACCACAGAATGGAGAAAATGCTAGATAAAACTCCAGATTTGAAAGCGCAGTACACTGAAGTTCTCCAAGAATACCTCGACTTGGACCACATGGACCCAGTTGTACATTTTGGAACCCAAAGCAGAAAAAGTGGAGTCGTTCTATCTACCCCACCACGCGGTCATCAAGCCCGAAAGCAAAACAACAAAAGTTCGAGTTGTGTTTAATGCCTCAAAGAAGACAGGAAGTGGTTTTTCATTAAACGACGTGCTCTACCAGGGTCCTACTCTTCAAACGGATTTGATGCAGCTTGTTTTACGTTGGCGAAATTATAGGTATGTGTTCACTGGAGACATCCAGAAGATGTATAGGCAGATTTTAATGCATGAAGCAGATCGCCCGTATCAACAGATATTATTTCGAAACAACACTGAGGGATGCGTAAATTCATTTCAGCTTAAAACTGTAACGTTCGGCGTAAACTGCGCCCCCTTTTTGGCGATTAGGACTCTTCTTGAGCTAGGTCATGATTGCAGATACTTGTACCCCAAAGCATCGATTATTTTGAAAAACGAGGTCTACGTTGATGACATACTGTCCGGGGGCCACACACTGGATGAAGCCAAGCTGAAGCAAGGGGAGCTTATCACAGCTTTGAAATCAGGTGGCTTCCCCCTTAAAAAGATGACAGCAAATGATCAGTTTTTACTCGAAAGTTTGCCCCGGGAGGAACTTCTAGACGAAGATTTCTTGAAGTTTGATGACTCCAGCTCTTTAAAAACATTGGGAATTCGCTAGAATGCGTTAGCGGATATATTCTACTATGCTGTAGAGCCAATTGAGATTACCCCATCTGCTACAAAACGTAAAATCTTGTCCGTAATTGCAAGATTATTTGACCCTCTAGGTTGGTTAGGCCCAGTCGTTATTGTTGCTAAGACTTTGATGCAAGAATTATGGGAAGCAAAGTCTGATTGGGACGAATGGGTACCTCCACACATACTTGTGAAATGGAATTTATTTTTAAAAAACTTGCCATTTATTTCGAAAATTAAGATACCTAGATGGGTAGATTTTTCGCCAGGATACAAAACTCAGATACATGGCTTCTCTGACGCCTCAGAGAAGGCATATTGTGGTTCGGTAAACATTCGAACAGAAAACTCAGAAGGCCAAATAAGGAGCCATTTGCTGGGTGCAAAAACGAAAGTTGCTCCGATCAAGCGGACTACCGTTCCGAAACTAGAATTGTGTGGAGCTTTATTGTTGGCTAAGCTCGTCCGTAGTGTAGTCATGAATTGTCAGTTCACCTATGAGCTATTTTTGTGGACAGACTCGTCCATAGTCCTGGGGTGGTTGCAAAAACCTCCCTACACGTTAAAAACTTTTGTCGCAAATCGTGTGACTCAGATCATCAGCATCGCCAGCGCTCAACACTGGAAACATGTCAAAACTGAGGAAAATCCTGCAGACATGGGCACTCGAGGCTGCTCCCCGCAGGAACTTGCAGACAATCAACTCTGGTGGCATGGGCCCACCTGGCTACACTTTCCCACACCATTGTGGCCAATTCCTCGGACGTTTGATCCAGTCGATCTGGAGATGAAAAAGCCTATTATCAACTTTCATCTTGACGTAAATTGCACAGATGTACTAGAAGAATTTTCATCTTTCCCAAGGGCGTTGCGAGTTCTTTGTTATCGACTTAGATTTGTCAACCGAGTTCTCAAGAAACCATTTTCCACCGAAAAGTTTATTACAGCTCAAGAAATTAGCTCAATGAAAACTCGACTCATCGCGCTCGCTCAAAAGAGATATTTTTACCGTGAGTATGATTGCCTGAAAGAAAAGAGACCGTTAAGCCGCAAAAGCAGATTGCTTAATTTAAATCCTTTCATTGATAAGGATGACCTTTTACGAGTTGGTGGCAGACTTATTAACGCAGGTTTAAGCTACGAGGAGCGTCATCCCGTTATCGTGCCAGAACGGTCACATTTCGCAAGACTTTTAGTCAATTTTACGCATCGCATTCTGCTTCACTCTGAGCACCATATAATGCTACGTACGATTCGACAGGGATTTTATATCCCCAGATTAAAAAATATTGTACGGAAATGTATTAGAGAATGCAAGGCGTGCACGATCTATAAGCATAAGGTCCAGCACCAAATCATGGCCGCACTCCCCCCAGAACGTGTGAACTTTTCCCTGCCCTTCACATATACGGGAGTCGATTTCGCTGGTCCATTTAGCATTAAATCCACCGTGAGAAATGCCAAAGTCCTCAAAAGTTATGCTGCTGTGTTCGTATGCTTCTCTACTCGAGCCGTCCATTTAGAAGTCTGTTCAGACTGCTTTCACCGATTTACCGGGCGTAGAGGACTCCCCAAGACCATGTTCTCCGACAACGGTCGAAACTTCGACGGTGCAAGCTACGCTCTTCTAAAAAACCACCACGAGTTTTTAAAATCTACTGAAAAATACTCTACATTGGGCGTTACCTGGTCTTTTATACCGCCATATGCACCTCATATGGGGGGCCTCTGGGAGGCCGCAGTAAAGAGCATGAAGTCTCACCTGAAGAAAGTTACCAATAACCTATCCTTCACCTTCGAAGAATTCAGCACGCTTTTAGTTCGTATCGAAGCCATTTTTAATTCGCGCCCTCTATCGCCTCTTACTGATAATCCGAATGAAGTTCTGCCACTGACCCCAGGACATTTACTTCGAGGAGCTCCAATTACAGCATTACCAGAAGCACCTGCTGAACCTCCGCTCGAAGACATGCCATTCCTAAAACGCTGGGAAAGATTAAAAGCGCTACAACATATTTTTGCTCGACGGTGGAAGTCTGAATATATAACTGAGCTTCAACGCCGTTATAAATGGCAAAAGGAATGCGACAACTTAAAACCAGACGATATTGTTATAGTCAAAGAAGACTTACTCCCACCTACCGAGTGGCTCCTGGGTCGCGTTAACAGCGTCATCTATGGTCGAGACAGCAAAGTACGAGTTGCTGAAGTAATCACAAAGAAGGGTAAAATTTTACGCCCAGTGGTAAAATTTTAATTGCTACCGATAAACAATACTGAAAGTAAACTCCCACCACAACCTACCAAATAATCTACCAAATTCCTAAACAAAAATAGAAAATTAGAAAACTCAGTCGCATTAGGTATTTTTTAACACTGTATATACTTCTTTCTTTTCTTTTACTACTAATATAGATGAAGAAGCGACCACGCTGCCACATTTGCTACCTCAACCACCCTCTACGGTACTGTAAAGGGCTTAAAGAGCTCAGTGTTGAGCTACGCTGGCCAGCGGAAAAGGCTTCTGCCTAGATTGCAGCGCCTATGACCATGCCCGAGACGAGTGTACCTCGGCCAATCGATGTTCAGTGACGGTCAACGTGCAGCCCTGCAACGCCCTTCACCATACTCTATTGCACCCAGAAGTGGGAAAGAACGTTCTCGCTGAACCTCAACGCGAGGACCCCTCGGCAGCTAGAGATCCATCAACCGTATCACCCACAAAACCAGTGGCAACCCTGCAAGCCGCGATCCCTCCACTAGAGGACATCCAGTTGGCAGCCATAGCCAACATACTGCAAGTGACCCTAAAAAAGGTTGTACTAGATTCGGCAGTACGACCCCTTGGCTCATCCATTTTCTGCCACTTGGCGTGAGATCGACAGGATCCTGGGAAGGGATGTGGCCCAAAGAATATTGTCACGTTGACCAGCCCGACCTTAACTTACCGATAGCCCAAGCGTCCACCTTTGGCTGGATCATATCTGGAGTGTTGAGGGGGTGCTCTTGCCATGCGTCGGGGGGAGCATGTTGAAGCGACTTCAGACTTTATTTTATTTTTTTTTCTAATTTTCTTTATTCTGCTTTAATCTTAATTTATTTATTTTTTTTTCTTCTTATTTTATTTCTTAAATCTTTAATTTTGTAATTTTCTTTAATTTTGAATTTTGTTGTTTGAATTTGTATTTTCTTTTCTCTAAGTGTAGAGTAATTCTCAAGGGTTCTTTTACTCTTTTACTTTGTTTTTTTTTTTGCTATAATTGTCTCTTGAGATTGTTTTTTATTTGAGTCTTATTTGGTTACTACGAACCTACAATTGTTAAAGTTTTTTTGTATTAGTATTAATCTCACAACAGAAGGAGCAAGAAGCTCAATAAAAACCATTTTTGAATTGAAAATAAAGACCAACCGTGTTTTTATTTTTTAACACTTCTCAGCGGCTAGGAAGAAAGTCTAGCCCACAAGTCATATCTATGTATTTTGTAGGTTCCTTACCTTCGTGAATTGTTTTGTTTTTATTCAAATTAACTTTTTATTACAAAAAATAATTTGATTTTTGTATATTTATGTATTCGAATAAAAACCGGTTAACCGGTTATTTTTAAAATGCTTTACCGAAAACCGGTTTTTTTAAAATAGCAACTATTCGAAATATTCGAAAACCGGTTATTGAAAAAAGTCGAATAATCGATCACCCTAGAAAATAGGTATACAACATTTTTCATTTTTCGAATTTATTCTATGAGTTAAATTTCAGTTATGTATTTTATAAAGCTTTTTGTAATAGCTCTATTCCTTAAATTTTTTTTAGAAATGACTTTATACACTACCAGACTCATAGAATAAATTCGAAAAATGAAAAATGTTGAATATAATAAAGTTGCTTATGAAAAAGAAATATATCCCAATATCTATTTGTTAAAATAGTTGAGTTAAATACATTCAATTTATAAAGTATCACTATCCAGTGTGACACAAAGAATGCTGACGAAGGCCGTAGCGGGCCAGAAAATGCATTACATTCTGCTGGTGTTTAATAATTGTAAATTTTTTCTGTACATAAATATACTTCATTGCTATCCAACGGAAAGCTAAGGTAAAATGTAACAAGAAAATACAATATAATAGTCTGGTAGTGTATAAAGTCATTTCTAAAAAAAAATTTAAGGAATAGAGCTATTACAAAAAGCTTTATAAAATACATAACTGAAATTTAACTCATAGAATAAATTCGAAAAATGAAAAATGTTGAATATAATAAAGTTGCTTATGAAAAAGAAATAATTCCCAATATCTATTTGTGAAAATAGGTATATTAAATATTCAGAATTTAACACATAAAAATAACACAAGGGAACAAGGTTTTTGTTGATTAAGAACTGAATCCAAATTTGCACTTTGGTTTTTTTCTATCAGCTCTACTTTTCGTGATTTACTATTATATTCAAAATTAAGGCACTTCCGCTGCATATATTGGAATCAGGGATGTTAAATGTTGTACCAACTACCAAAAAAATGTACTTTTTGGACCTTAACGGTACCATTTTTTTTAATTTATTAAAAAAACAAAGAAGTACAAAAGTTCAATTGTACACAAAAAATAAGAAAACTTAACATTAACATACATTATATATATGAATAAAATACGGTACATAAAAGTCTTATAAATATATGAGATCAAAATCAGGCACTTATTTGTTTAGTTAATAAACTATTTGGAATTTTTACATCATAGCAGCATGAATTTGTCGATCTTAACCAATCCTTTGTTTGTATGAGACTTGATAATGTTGGCAAATGCCGTCTGTTTCTTTCCCTAGTTTTTATTATATTTTGAAAAGAAAAAACTCTTTCCACATTTGCAGACGAATGTGGAATGGATAAAATTCCAGCAACGACTCTAGAAATACCAGGCAACATTAAGCTAATTTTGTTAATTAGCTACTACCAACCAAAAACTACAAATGTTTTCAGTTGTTAACGACTGTAGTGGCTCGGCACCAGCTAAAGCTCTAAATTGATATTTGATTGAATCAAAATTTGCAATTTCATTCGGAAAGATTTTTACTAGAAGAGGTACAATACAACTTGAAATAACATTTTCAGGAGTAAATTTATGGAACCACTTAAAACTTCATTATTAAAGTTCACTTTGGTTCTCAAAACTTCTCAAAATTTTATTTAATTGGTTTTGCATTTTCTTTAATATCTTTGACAATATCATATTTGATATTATTTGTAGAAATATATAAAGCTACTTCTGTTCCGTAATAAATTACAGGTTTTCACTAATGTTGCCTCGTCTGTGGGTACCATAAGTCCCCTTTAACAATGTGGCAAGTGAAAGGCAGACAGACAAAGTTTGTAGGCGCGAGAGGAAAAAAGTAAAGTGTGTCGCACCTACAGCGTCTCCCCTTATCAACAAACTTCTTATGTCTCCCTTTCACTTGCTACATTTCAAAAGGGGACTAAAGGCCGTGTCAGATACAACTTTGTCGCTTTGCGTGACGTTTCTACCTTTGGCAGAAAAACGCAAAGCAAAAGGTGTATGACACAATAAAAACTTTGACAACACTCACGCATTGTTTGTTTACTTATAAAAGCGGTTAGTAATTTGTACATTTAATTATTTGTTATAAAAATAAAAGTTAAAAACTTCATTAGGCGGTTTTTTGGAATTGAATTTGGCAAAACAATTAAAAAACAAAAGAAAATTATACTAGCCAATTATCAAAGCGCGCAAAAAGATGAGAGTTGGCTAACTTTTTGCTTCGCTCCGCTTTGAAAGTACTTTATGTGACATGTTTCGTATAAGTATGTATATTTTATCTTAGATGTCAAAGCGAATCGGTAACGCAACGCGAAGCAAAAGTTTTATCTGACATGGCCTTAAGCGCTCTTACACCACAATACTAGTCGCATATTTAAGCGCCCATTACATTAACGATTTGTTGTACAACATAAATGCAATAAAAATCAGTGATGCAAAATGTGGCACAATTGGGCTATTTGTGGCACTCTTGAATGTTTGATGGCCCTGTGGTACTTTCTAAACTATTTTGGCCCTTTCAGCTCAAAATTCAACTAACTAGTATTAACCGTTTAGTACATTTTCCAATGTAACTTTCTCACTGTTTCAAACATGAATTTTATTTACAACATTGTTTTGTTTATTAAAAAAATTCATAATTTTATTGGCAAACCTATCTTGTCTTAAATAAAAATTCTTTTTTGTAAGTATGTATGTATATCAAGTTAATACCAAAAATCACTGTAGTAGACTGTCCATTATCTTCAGTCGTTCTTTTCTCCTATTCGACCATAGGACCTCAACCGTGCAACTGTATTTCAATATTTTATTCGCTTTATTGTGATTTGCAGGACGCTGCTCCTCATCAATAGCTCTCCTACAGATTTTCTTCAAGGGCGCGACGGAGCGTCCTCTACCTATAGGGTTCCTAGTAAGCGCAAAATTGAGCAATATTTTTGATGGTTCTTCTAATATATGGACAATCCATCGCCATTTTCGACGTTTTATTTTATTGCACTAGTTTTGATTTGTTTTTTACCAGTCAGCATCACTGATTCTATTTGGCCACAATATAAGCAGGATATTTCTGGGAAAAAATTTTGGCCCTGTCAAAGGTACTTTGGCCCTTTTAAATCGTAATTTTGGCCCAAAAATTAAAAACTCAAAATGCATCACTGATAAAAATTACTTAATAATTTGCTTGCAATACAAACAATTCAAAAAGGGGGAACTATGACAAATTTTTAAATTGTACCAACTGAGTCACGGTAGTACCAAAAAAGTACAATTCTACCAACTTTAACATCCCTGATTGGAATAACTAGAAAATGGTTCACCATATTCAGTTAAAAAAAAATAAAAACTCGTGAACAATATTATCTATAAGCGCTGCTTACATTGGTTTTAGATTTGCCCAGTAGTTTTAGAGATATCATTGAAGTTTTGTAAAGAGAACAATTAAAAAAAAATTCTTTCTTTAAAAGTTCACAAGAAAAGAATAAGACAAAAACACTGTTTTGGTCTTAAAACATTTAGTTAAACATATCTCGAATGAAATGGGCTTTTATTATTTCATTGTAATCGGTGCAAAAGTTTTGATATTGTTCACAATTTACTGAGAAAACTCAATTGATACAAATTGCGATTCCCATACAAAAATAAAATTTTTAATACGTGTGTGCTTGTTGCTGTTCTATTGATGTAATTCACTTAATTGTGAATAAAAGCGAAACGCGTTCATCGATTTTTATGATCTGTATCTCATTTTGTTAATAGGCTATTTAACTTAACGTGAAAATAATAAGACTGTACACTCCCGTTTTGGATCTTTTATGATTTTTAAATTAGATAGAATAAAAAAGGCGAAAAATATGTTATCACAGAACTGCGCATAACTCATTCAATTTTCCCTCGATTTTTATGCATGTACATTAGGGTCGTCCAATTTGAAAGGACAAAAATGGTTCGATATTGCGCCATCCATTTTTCGATAGCTTTTGGCATGAGAGAAAAAAGTTCCACTGCGACATATTAAAAAATATCCTGAGGTCGATGGAATTTGTGTTTTATTATACAAGGGAACAAAATTAAACTTTTTTTGTGTTGACTGGAACCTTACTGCAAAATTTTGCTGATTTTAAATGTAATCTTCATATTTCTCCATCAGCTCGCATTTTTAAGTTACAGGTACTTATCGTAATTTTGGTTATTTTTCAATCATCACTTTCCTCTTTGTTAAGCGATTTTCAAAATTTTCAAATCAACAAAAAAAAAAAAAAATTCAAATTCTGAGTAATGGTTAAAAATAAAAAATTCGTATTTCCTTCACGCTAAAAGTTGATCGGTTGGGAGCCAATTGTTCTTTTTTTTTTAACTTTATAAAAATCATATTAAAGTACTTTCTAAAACATGTACATTAGGGTGGGTCGATTTAGCAATCGACATTTCGAAAGCTATTGGCATGAGGAAAAAAAAACATTATTTTCGAGGCGCCCAAATTTCAATTTTTTTACTTTTTCTCAATTTTTATTTTTAAGACTTTTTTTAGTAGATAATAAAAAAAATCGGCTGATGAAATTTTTTTTAAATATTATCTTTCCAATGTGAAATTGTACGCTAAAAACGATGGCGATAGCAGTTTTTCCAATATATGTTTTTCTTGAGGTTTTGGACGAGTTTAAGTCGAAAAAAATTTTTAAGCGTATATTTTTAAGCGTTAATTTTTAAGCGTATAATTTTACCTTGGATAGGATAAATTTAAAAAATATCTACTAAAAGAGAAAGAGGCTATTAGGCAGACATTGGTGGATCTAGGCGTTCCACTGTTCCTGGTCGAATGGATAACTCTGATGCTCAGCAGCAGATTTATTCACTCGGACTGGGGAAACGTGCGCTTAAAGAAACTGGTGGCTAGGGGAACCCCACATGGGGGAGTTCTCTCTCCCTTATTATGGCTCTTAGCTGTCAATGTCGTTCTGGGACTTTTTGACAGAGTGGGTCGGAAAGTCGTGGCCTACGCGGATGATGTAGTGATATTGGTATCGGGCAAGTTTCTGCCGACAATAAGCGAAGTCATGCAAGGGGCGCTGGGCGAACTGTCAACATGGGCGAGTGATAAGGGATTGGGAGTTAATCCAGAGAGGACCGAGTTGGTTCTTTTTACTAGGAGGTACAGGGTAGAGAATTTTAGGCTGCCGGTACTAGGAGGAGTAGAGCTTAGACTATCTGATAGCGCTAAGTATCTAGGAGTTTTTCTGGACAGCAAGCTGTCGTGGGGAAGGAATACTCAGGAGAGATTTAAGAGAGGCCTCAATGCCTACTATGCTTGCAGATCATCGATAGGTAGGAGCTGGGGACCCCGGCCGTCAGTAGTGGGATGGCTGTACACTTTGGTGGTTAGACCCATTCTTACGTATGGATGCTGTGTTTGGTAGGAGTCATTGAGAGTGGCTTGCCGAAGGAACATTCTGTCTAAGGCTCAGAGGTGTGCTTCAATCGGAATGACAGGTGCCATGAGAAGTACACCTCAAGCGGCACTGGATGTCATTCTACATCTTCTGCCCATTGAGCAGTATGTTATGGGAATGGCAGCCAGAAGCATTCTTAGACTGAGGGAACTAGGATTGATTAGGAATTTCACGCAGGGTCACTAACGGATCTTGGGTGAGATCGAAGCTGGAGGTTACTACCTGGGATCACCCGGCTCCACGGATTTCGTGGGCACCAGGGTGGATTTCGGACGGTTGCCGGAGGTGGTAACGCCTTCTAGGGAGAGTTGGTCAGGTAGGAGCAGATTATTTAGTGGATTTGCTATTTTCACTGACGGCTCGAAGATGAGAGGCACGGGTGCGGGGGTCTACATTGAGGATCTGGGCATCAGAATGTCATATAGGCTTCCTGACGACTGCAGTGTTTTTCAGGCGGAGGTTCTTGGGGTCTTGAGGGCCGTGGAACTGATGAGGGACAACATTGATAGGGGCTCGGAGGTCACTATATACGTCGACAGCCAGGCGGCCCTTATGGCCGTAAGGGGCTGTTACGTGAACTCCAAGCTAGTTGACGGTGGCAGGAGGGCTCTGGAGGGAGCCATAGGAGAGTATATGTTGAGATTGTGCTGGGTGCCTGGTAGGCTTGCCAGATCCAGATCAAAAAGCTGGACATGTGAATTAAAAAAGCTGAATATTAAAAAAAAGCTGGACATTTTGAAATAAAATTTTCACGAAAAGTTACTTGTTTATTGTACAAAAAATTTTATTAAAAAATACCCATATGTACGAGTATGACATTAATATTATTACATTTTTTTTTTATAATACTTTACTACAATACCTACATAACAATTTTAAATTTTTTCAGTTCATTCATATGTTCTATATATCTACACACCTCTCATTTGCTGGAACAACGTCATAACTCAAAAAATTAGTTTCTTATTTTAATGTAGAATTAATTATCGCTCCTATATTTATCTTAAGTAAAAAATTTATGTAAAAATCTTGCATATTCAGCTCTTGAGTATGGAAATAGAGTACTGTGATGGAAATAGTACTGTACATACGAATTAAATCAAAAATAGAAATGATGGCGCTATTGCAGATGCATTATGTTCCAATAAGAAAATTTATAAAAATTATTTTAAATCAATAAATATTAAGAGCATTTTGTGGAAATTTTTTAGCTGGACAAATTTCTTTTTAGCTTGAAACTGGACAGGCCATTAAAAAGCTGGATAATCCAGCCAAAACAAGCCCGACTGGCAACCCTAGTGCCTATTCACTGCAACATAAACGGCAACGAGATTGCTAATGAGTTGGCGAGACAGCGCTCAGAGATGGAGGATCCTAATCATATGGAGGCGGTTAGGCCTCCAATAGGCTTCTACTTTGGAAGGATTAGGGAATGGATTCTGGACGCGACCAATAGGGCCTGGGGGAACCGAACGGACTGCCGGGTATCACGGACGCTGTGGCCGGTGGTTAGGAAGTCCGACTCGGAGTTGTTGCTGGGCAGAAGTAGGGTCTGCGTGAGGACCATAATAGGAATCATCACGGGTCATTGCATGATAGGCAGGATGGCGATGAGGTTGGGATCCGACGTGTCGGATATGTGCGGGCTGTGTGAGGACCCGGAGGAGCTGGAGATGGTTGAACACATTTTGTGCCGCTGTCCCAGGCTACAGTGCAGCAGGCTGAGATGGCTGTGCAGCAGATTCCTAGGCGAATTAGGGGTCGTCCCGCGCTGTGGGCTCGAGAGTCTAATAGGATTCGTAATGTGGATGGCCTGGCTGCGCAGCAGGATACTGGGAGCTAACGCACATAGGGCGGATTGGTGTTGTGTTGAGCGAGGCTTTTCTCTCGGGTTTGGTCAGATCTTCCTTTTCTTATCTATCCTTATCTTTTCTAATGCTTTTGCTGTTTCTCTTCAACTTCTTTTTCAGCTATTTATCTCTAAACAAGGCATCACAATGGACCATATTGGTCTCTGGGTGAGGGTGTGAAGGATACTTCACACCAGCCTTTCTACCTACCTACCTACCTACCTACTAAAAGAAACCTAAAAAATTAACGCGCAAAAATTTTTTTCGACAAAAACTCGTCCAAAACCTAAGGAATTTTTTTTTTGGAAAAACTGCTATCGCCATCTTTTTGTTCCTCATGCCAAAAAGCTTTCAAAAAATCGATGGCACAATATCGATTGCTGAACCCACCCTTACGTACATGTTTTAGAAAGCTACTTTAATATGATTTTTATAAAGTCAAGAAAAGCACAATTGGCTCCAAGCCTATCAACTAGCGTGAAGAAAATAAAAATTTGTGTTTTTTATTTTACTTAAACAACCATTACTCAGCATTTGCAGGAAATCAGCTTGTCAGCAGGAAATAATCCAGTCTCTGGCGGGAATCGAACCTACAACCCCGGCGCTGCTGGACTAGCTCACTATCAACTAGCCTACCGAAGCACCCAAATAAAAGCATAAAGCTTTCTTATTGCCGGTCAATTATTTAACATATCGTCACCTAAAATGTAAAAGGGCGTAACATCAACAAATTCGAAATAGAGTTTTTGATTGATTTTTATCTGTTTTATATTTTTTTGTCCGTTTTATATATAAGATTCCTGCGATCAAAAATGGCGACTTTAAATTCAAAAATGTCAATAACAACAAGGTGTACTTGGACCTTGTTGTTACTGTAAAACATAAAGTGCTGTTACGCCCTTTTGCATTTTAAGTGACGATAGGTCTAAACCGCGACGAATTGTAATACTGACGTCCGTTTTTACAATGATTGATTACACTGTGCAAGAAATTTACACTTTTTTTTCGTGACAAGCTGGGTACCTGGCGTTTTAACATAATTCGGGTACGCTGAATCCAGTGGTGTCCGCGGTTTTTTAAGATTGGCTCTGGTTTTCGAGATATACCGTTATTTCGAAAATGGAGGAGGTTGCACAACATATGTTCGCGTAACTCAAAAACGCTTTAGCTTAATGAAAAACCTTAAAAACGAAATTCCGCAATATTTCCTTTAAGAAAAGTAAAACTTCTTTCTAATATCCGCAGTCATTTTAGAAACATAATTTTTTTTTGTGAAAAAAATTAATTTTTTAAACAAAATTTCAAAATTTTTGTTTCTTAAAAATTCATAAAAAATTGGAAAATGCAGCTATGATTCTAATTTTTTGCAGACGTATAAAAAACGAAACAAGCCATAAATGATAAAAATCTGTTTGCAACTTTTGATTTTATTCACAAAAGTCGACAAATTTTAATTAATTTAAGAATTTCAAAAAACGCAAAATTTTTATGGGAGCCCCCCTAAGGGATGGTGATAAAGGGAAAGTATAATTTGAGAAAATGTTAAGAACAAAAAACTAATGGAGGTCAGTCATACATTTTATCCCCCTAGGGGCGACTCCTGGGCATTTATGAGACTTTTTCTTCAATATATTTCTAGTCTGCATTGAACATTTTGTATGGAAGCCCCCTTAAGGAATGGAGATAGCGGGTGGGTATGTTAGAAATAAATGATTGAGATGAAAAATAAAGTGGGGTTGGTCATACATTTGACCCATCTAGGGGTATCCTAGGCGCTGCAGGGGGCAAATTTAAGAATTTCATTAAACGGCCATATTTGTATGGGAGCCCCCCTAAGGGCTGGAGATATATGGCAACTATGTTTTAAGAAAATGTTAAGAACCAAAAACATTGGAGGTCGGTCATACATTTTATCCCCCTAGGAGTGAATCCTAGGCCTTAGAAATAAATGATGGGAATGAACAATAAAGTTGCGCTGGTCATATATTTGGCCCGTCTCAGGCGCTGCATGTGCAAAATTTAAGGCTAGGGTTCTACGCGTATAAAAAACCAAGTTCCAAACAAAATAAGCTATAAGTGATTAAAGTCTGTCTTCAACTTTTGATTTTTTCAGAAAAGATGAAATTTTTTTATTTTTTATAATAACCAAACTTAAAAATTTCAAAACATTTATTTTTGTTGTTAATTAGTTGAAGTTAAAGTTTTTATTTAGAAATTTATTCTTCTTCCTCCTGCAGGTTCCAACAAGTATCCCCTAATAGCGAATCAAGTTGTTTGCCGCTATACCAGTGCTCGAGTTTGGCTGTTACTTGGTGAAATCTCTCGCCATGTTCATCAGACTCGGCTGGTGAATGTTCCTTAAATTTTTCGGTCTGGTAATGCAAAAATTTATTTTCAATGACATTCTTACGTTTAAGTTTCTAAATGCGGTTAGCATATTTTTGATTAAAATTCGCCAGTTTTCAGACCGATGATTTCCTAATACATTTTCTATTACTGATATCACACAATTCCAGGCCAATAGCTCGATATCATTCAATGCAACCTCAAATTGATGGTCCTTCATAAGACGACGAATGTACGGTCCATTAAGAATTCCTGTAAAATAAAAACATTATGATATGAAATATTTTTTTTTTTTTTTTTTTTTTCTCATTATTTATTTATTGAATCTTCATATATTAAATATGAACTAACAATAATTAATCAAATCTTATACTAATACTTTATTTTTGTCCTGCCAATGCTAGACGAAAATTTTTCTCCTCACGGTTTCTGTTCACATATGTAGATGTTCAGCGGTTTTCCCTTCGGATGAGTCCTGCGGTATCTCTTCTCCTTAATCTAGAGTGTCCACTGTCATTTAAAATATTTCGAGCAAGTGGATTTGGGTGCGACTCAAGCCTTTTTAAATATTTTGCTGCGTACTTCGTAATAATAGTTTTTACTAATGGCACATTGAGATCCTTGTGAATATTTGAGTTTTTAACATACCAGGGAGCGACTGTGATTATTCGAAGAAGTTTATTTTGGCGCCTTTGAATTTTTTCGATATTTGAGGCCGAGGCAGTGCCCCATAGCTGAATACCGTAGCACCAGATTGGCTTCAATATAGAGTTATAAAGTAGAAGTTTGCAGTCGAGGCTAAGAACAGAATTTCTTCCAATAAGCCAATATATTTGAATTGCTTTTAGTTTCATTTGTGTTAGTTTTGCTTCTATATGGCATTTCCATGTCAAACGCCGATCTAGATGAATACCGAGATATTTTACATGCGATTGCTGGGGCACTAATTGATTATTGATTTTAATAGGGGGACATGACTCCCGACGCAAGGTGAATGTTATATGTACGCATTTTTGCTCATTGACCTTTATCCTCCATTGTTTTAACCACTTTTCCAGTTCAAATATATGATCCTGCAAGTAACGGGATGCTTCATGACAGTTTTCGTGTACGCTTAGAAAAGCTGTATCATCAGCAAATGTTGAAGTAAGGGTGTGGTTGTTTGTTGGCATGTCTGAGGTATATATAAGGTATAACAGTGGGCCCATGATGCTTCCCTGAGGGACTCCAGCGTCAATTGGCTGAGGAGAACTTATAAAATCACATTCTTTAATAATAAACTTTCGGCCGACTAAGTAGCTTTCTAACAGCTTGTGTGTGTTTACTGGTAAGTTTAGCTTCAATTTATGTAATAACCCTTCATGCCAGACTTTATCAAAAGCTTGGGAAACATCGATGAAGAGGGCGGAACAATATTTTTTTTCTTCAAAGGCTTTTCTTATGGCGTTTACTATACGATGGGTTTGTTCAATTGTGCTATGTTCTCTTCTAAAGCCGAATTGATGGTTTGGAATACATCTATTTACATTTAAAATTGGGGTTAATTTTGACACTAACAGCTTCTCAAACAGCTTTGATATATTAGACAATAAGCTTATAGGTCTATATGACTCAACTTTTGTAGGATCCTTTCCTGGCTTAGGTATCATTGTAACTAAGGATACTTTCCATTCTTGTGGGTAGTATTCAAGGCGTATAATAGCATTAAAAATTAAAAGAATAATTTTCTTTGCTATGCTGGGTAGCTCTAAAAGCATTTTGTTGCTGATCTTATCAAAACCAGGGGCTTTCTTGGGGTTTAAATTATGAATAGCCTTTTCGATTTCTTTTATCTCAAATCTAAGGGGAACAGCAGCTCTAACAGCAACTGGTGGCAACTCGACTACAATATCGGGAGGTGTATGCGGGGTAAATACGTTTTTCAAATGATTAACAAAAAGGTTTCCTTTTTCTTCATCATTTCGTGCCCAACTTCCATTTAAGTTTCTTAATGGTGGTTTAGTGATAACTGGTCTATTAAGATTTCTAGCTGCACTCCATAATGAGTAGTCTGATTGAGAAGTTGCATCAAGTTCCTTAAGATATTTTTCCAGGGAAGCCGTTTTCTGAGACTGCAGTAACTTTCTTAGCCTTTTTGTGCACTCTTTTAGTAAATTCTTAAGTTGAGGGGATCTATGCAATTGCCATTCTCTTCGAGCTCTCCTTTTTTCAGTCAAGAGACGCTCAACATCTGCAGAATATATTTTACTATTTTTGGTTTTTTTGAGGGTTATACTAGAATGTTGAACAGCTAGTTTCAGATAACTGTCAAAATTTACAATAGAAATATCCACATTCTCCGGTGTACTAAGCGGAATATCTTCAGTGCAGTGGGTACTGAGATATTTTTTATATTTTAACCAATTTATTTGAGTGGCTGACGTCACTAAGTTATCAGACGGAGATACAATTCTATTAGGATTTGTTATTGTAAGAATTGTAGGTGTGTGATCAGAAGATAGTTCTAAGGAAGCTTCAACATAAATCGTTTCTACGGGGATGTTTTTAACCACTCCAAAATCGATAACATCTGGAACTTTTTGCTGATCAGAAGGCCAATATGTTGGTTGTCCGCTCGCGACCACATTTAGATCCATTTTACAAATTGTGTTAAACAAAACACGACCCTTAGGTGTAATAAGTCGTGAACCCCAGAAAGTGTGTTTAGCGTTATAATCGCCAGCAGCCAGGAAGCAAGGTCCTAATGATTTGAAATATTTATTATATTGGCTTTCTGATATAGAAAATCTAGGTGGGGAGTATAAAGATGAAATTACTATGTCTCGATTTAATTCCTCAACGCAAATGTTCGTTGCTTGGAGATAGTCTTCACGATGATCACTCATTAAGTAGTGTTTTACTCGGTTCTTTATCAAAATGGCAGAACCGCCACAAGCTCTGTCTCGAGGGTCCTTGGTATCATATAATATATAACCATTGATTTTAAACGTATTTCTTGAGGTCAGATGAGTTTCAGAGACCATCATAACATCAATTTGTTTATTTTTAAGGAAGTATTCTAGTTCATTTTTATGTTGGCGGATGCCGTTTGCGTTCCAAAAGCAAATTTTTAAACAGTTCATGGCTTGTTTAGTACAGCTTGCAATAACATCGATTGCATTCTTAGCATTTCTTGCATCATGTTACCCATTGTGTTGGTAAAATTGTTAACTGTTTGCACTAATGTTTCCATAGTTTTTTCTAGCCGAGTTAAATTAGAAATGGGAATTTCGTCGTTATTTGGTACATCACCTTGAAGTTGCATAGGATTAGATTTTAATACATTAGCGTATGAGGTTCTGTTATTATTTGGCTGAGGCATCTGGCCGCCGTACGTGTTTCCTTGATTAGTTGCCTGCGTTTGAGGGGGATTAAGTTTCTGTCCAACAGAACGCTTGACAATCGAATATACCGGGCATCCTCTATAGTTGGCAGTGTGGTTACCACCACAGTTGCTACATTTTTTTACGTTAGGGTCATTTTTGGACTTATCGCACCGGACGGTACCATGTAATTCTCCACATACGACGCAAACAGGGGGTAAATGGCAGTATGCCCTAGTATGACCAAATTCTTGGCAGTTTAAACACTGAACGGGCCCATTTCTTTTGTGCGGCTCCTCTATCGTGATTTTTCTGTACAGAATGTATTTTAAACTGTAAATGGGATGCGTTTCATTTTTTTTTAGCTTAACATCGCCGGGCTCTAACTCCACTCGAAATAGTGGTTGGGGATTTTTTTCCCTATTTTTAATATTTGTAACATTTTTTATTTTGAAGCCCTTTTCTTCTAAAAATGTTTTTATTTCGTCTGGGTCCACGCATGAGTCAATGCCCTTTATCACAACCTGAAGACCTTTGCTGCTTTTCAGTTGGTATGTATAGAAGCTTTTTTTAAGTGCTTCAAACTTATTAATTATTTTGCGAAAATCATTCTCGTGATTAACCTGTATTTTTGTTTCGTTTATATTACCACGCTTGATTGCAGCTACGTAAAACGAATTTTCACCTATCACCGAGATTAAACTTTTTATAAGCTCACTTGAGTTTTGCTCTCTAAGGTATATCGGGGGTGGCTTTGACGTTTTTATGACGTTAGGTGCTTCAGAAGATTCATCCTCCAGAATTGCAAAACGATTTTGCGAGTTTATTCTATCAAAAGATGGAACTTTCGAGGCAGAGGCTACAGCTGAAGAGGCAGGGCTGCGACCACGTTTAAGCACTGTTACATACCTGTCCATACCAACTTGCACTTGTGGTTTTTGACAAATTTTTTCTTGTTTGTTTTCCATTACGTCTTTGTTCGAGTTTATGTTGTCAATGGTAACGCTTGTATTATTTTCTGTTGTTGTATTTATTTCCACATTGCTTACACTAGCATGAGTATCATTTATTTTTGTTGTTGTTTCATTGTTATTACTCATATAGAGTTGTTTTTGTTTTTTTCACCGTTTTTTTATTTTTAATTTTTGTTAACTGTGCTCTTTTTATTATGTATAATGTTGTTACACCGAGATAATAAAAGAAAAAAGAATAAATATTTTTTTTGCACAGATTATTTGCAAGTATGTATGTGCGTACATACATACATATGTAGGTATATTTTTTTACTTGTATTTTTTTTCTTAATTTTTTTATTTTTTTTTTTTTTTTTATTTTTTTTTATTGTTCACTTTTATATTGAGCGTCCAAATTCGCTTGTTAAATTAACTAATTTATGTTAAAAAAAAAAGAACCGTATGCGGAGTTAAAAGAAACACGTCTTTTCTCATCGAGCACGACCGACTGAAATTGATATGATGAAATATAAATCTAATTTAATAAAGTAGTTAGAGTTCATACCTTCTTTTACTTTCATGCCACTTAATCGTGGAAAAATTCGGCGCAATTCGGTAAAAGCAACACTATCTGACGTCATGAGATGTGTCGCTTTCAAATGAGACCAATACCAGCACGCTCAGCGATGGTACACCAAAGATACACGTATTTAAATCTTTAAAATGGTTTTAAATGGTTTTTATCCTTAGGTCCCTTTCTATTTTACGCGTCACATATATATGTACATAATGTTGAATAAAGAATTTAATAGTTAAAAAAAATCCTATGAAATGCTCCATATAAATTATATTCTTCATATATATTGAAGAAAACGACCCATAAATTCTAGTGGTATATAATGTATGACCGACCTCAATTAATTTTTTGTCCTTAACATTTTCTTGAGACATACTTGCCCCTTATCACCACTTCTTAGGGGGGCGCACATAAAAATATTGCGTTTTATGAAATTCTTAAATTAATTAAAATTTGTCGACTTTTGTGAATAAAATCAAAAGTTGCTAACAGATTTTAATCATTTATGGCTTGTTTTGTTTGCAGCTTCGTTTTTTATATGTCTTTAGAAGCTTAGCTGCATTTTTTAATTTTTTATGAATTTTTTAAAAACAAAAATTTCGAAATTTCGATAAAAAAATTAATTTTTTTTTCAAAAAAAAAAAATTATGATTCAATAACGACTACTCATATAAGAAAAAAAGTTTTGTTTTTCTTAAATGAAATTGCGGAGTTTCGGTTTTTTGAGTAATTGCAATAGACTAAACCGTTTTTGAGTTACGCGAATATATGTTGTGCAACCTCCTCCATTTTCGAAATAACGATATATCTCGAAAACCAGAGCCAATCTTAAAAAACCGCGGGCACCACTGGATTTAGCGTACCCGAATTATGTTAAAACGCCATGTGCCCGGCTTGTCTGTTTTTTCAACTAGCATAGTGTTATTAATTTATAGACCTATATTCTAACTGTTGGTGGAGGGTATCAGAGATTCCGAACATCCGAATATATTACTCTTACTTGTTTCATGTTACTGGTTATATCGAGCCTTTGCTGCAATAGAGTCGTAACTTAAATTTGAATTTTCTAGTACCTTAAAATTTAATTCTGCGGTCTAAAGTTGAGTTAACAAGATATTTTTATGAAATGTGTGCACAAAATATGAATAAACGATATGACGATTAACTCAACATTATTACCTACTAGGCAGCCCTATGTTCCACTGGGTATTAAAGAATAAAATACATAAGCTCAAGAATCAAGTTGCTTGAGTTATGAATCTAGTGGAGCAAATGCTCGATATGCCCACAATTTTACTATACACGCATTTTTAATATTTTTGTTTTTTATTTAATTAGACTTAAATGAAAAACCAACAAAAATTTTATATAAAAATAATTAAAACAAAGTTAAAATTAACAATATCACTTATCATAGCACGTTATCGGTAATCTCGTTTAGTTGGTGAGTTATATCCATATTTCCCATTGCTTCTTCATAACGCTGACGATCCTCTGCTTCCACAGGATACCAATCATTCGGCCTACAACAGCGTTGAAACCGAGTTTTGAATGAACCCATACTTTGATGCATGGAATAGGCTGCATAGCCCGGTATTATTAGCCATGGTAAACCAATAAATATTAAAGCGAAGAGACCAATCATGACATTAGATATCATATGTTCGTAGTAGGTCGCAAATGCAGAAATTATCTGGAAAATGTAGATTTTGGAAAACAATTGTTATAAGGTTATATGGAATATTAATAGAAGTCTATACTATTGAAGAGGTTTTTATTACTTTAACAGGGTTTATGAAAGATTTGTAAACATTTTTAAATTTTTCTGTAAAAAGATTTACTCAAAGTTTGCCAGCTTTCGATTTTAGCGAGCGAAAAATCGGAATTGGGTTACATTTCTTTATTCTCTTTGTTAAGGTATGTCTGATAAGCATTCTCCGCAGAAATGCTTAACCATTTGCAGAATTTCTTTTTTAAAGTATACAATTTAAAGCTTAAAATAGTAGTTTTTTATAATTTTAGAATCTTTTGTTAATATTTTGTAAGTTTATTTCACTTTTATCTTTTTAGCGCTTAGCAAAGCTAATTCCCCACTTATTTTAATTCGAAAACTAGAATTGACTTTCTAAAAGCCCTTATTTATAATTTAAGACAAACAAATAATTTAAGCACTTAATTGATTTTTAAATCAATAGGATTTTACACCAGTTTTTAAATCACTTCCTCTTCCTTCACTTCGTTTAGTGTGTGCGTAATATCTGCATTTCCCATGGATTTTTCGTACTGCTGACGATCTTCGGCTTCAACTGGATACCAATCAGTCGGTTGACAACTTCTTAAAAAACGAATTTTGATGGTACCCATTGTCTTGAACATACAATAAATGGCATAACCGGGTATAATCAGCCATGGTAGACCAATTAAAATTATGGCATACAAATCGATGAAGAATCGTGAAAAAAAATGTTCCCAGAGGGACATATATATGGACCAAGACTGCAAGGAAAATAAAGCATGAAGAATATATACATGGGGTCAATATTTCTTAAACTGTTAACATTGAAAACGAAAGTGATAGAGAAGAAAAGAGAGAGACAGAGAAAGTGAAAACTAAATAAATGAGAAAAGTTGTAAAAAAATAGAAAGAAAGGTATAACAAAAATCCACAAAATTTTCGAAGGAAAATAATTGCTTAAAAGTCACCACACCAATTTTAACACACTGCACATGAACAGATTTAACTCATAAAATCACAAAAATACTCATATTTGACTAACAACAATAAAAAACCTACCAAAGCCAATAACATTCCCAAAGGCGCTACAAATCGTAAAATATTTATTTTCCATGTTGAAAAACGTTCATTAATCATAAATTCTATATCTCGTTGGAAACGCACACGTCCATATATCCATAGAACAATCAACAGCAACAACAAATTAATTGTGATTTGTGTGGTGAAAGTATCCGTAGCCAAGGCGGTGATATATGTAACACCATGCTGTATTAAAATCAAAAGAATTACAAAATATTTATAAATATTTATTTTTCTTAAAACTTTGAAGACTGGGGCCAAATTACGGCACTCGATATCGATCGAAATTACATTACAATTGAAATGGGAATTTCGATCGATATCGAATGCCGTAATTTGGCCCCTGAACTTACATTTGAGGTGAAGTACAAGGATAACACGGCCGTAAGAGCTATAATGCCCATGCAAACTTCCACTTTACGCTCTCTTAAGGCAATAAACTCATCGAAAACACTGGTCAATATTGAGTACAGTTGTATGATCTGAAAGGTGAAATACGAAATTTTATAATGCATAACAAACAAGAATTTATAGACATATATTAGAAAGTGTACCTTATATGGGACCAATGGCAAAATTATGCTGTGAGGTTAAAGCTACGATCACAATTGGAAAATATTTGACGAAAAAAGCGGGACCAACAGTAAAACTAAAATTTAATATAATAGTCTTAAATTCTAGTATCTATTTGGATTATAATACCACATCTTACAAAAAACAGATTTTTTCCTATTTCTAGCAGTAAAATCAGTTTTATTTTTTGATATTAAGATCATGTTTAATCTCACTAACTGTTAACAAAAGTATTGCTTATGCTTATTTGGTCAAATATTTAATAAGTGTGACCGTAGCTTAAGTCTCATATAATAGTTCATGGGTTAAATAATTATATATGTATGTAGATAAATACATCTATATGAGGGTATACACACATATAAAAAATCGTTTTTATATACGTGTTTTAAATAGTTTGTAATATATATTCTGAATTCTTATACGTAGCAGATTTGCTTTAACAATGTTCCTCTATCCGTCCGTGTGTAAGTTGAAATAGGTTTCTGCAGAATCCAGATACGATGGGGAACAAATTGTTATATATTTATTTCGCGTAAAGCCCGGAATAGTTTGCGATTGAAAGTCAACAAGATCGGTCCACAAATGGCTAAGATATCAGTCAAAAATTACAGCGACCTATAATTATTACCAATAAATCGCAAAATTTTACCCATAAATCTTCACTTTTTAAAAACTTGTTATAATTTGTGGACTATAAAGTGTAAAAATTAGTCTATAAATGAGCTAGCTATTAGGGTATTTATTCGGTTAATCGGTTAAACGATTAATTACTATCCGATTAACTGATCGGTTAACATAAAATGGCCTATTCTCGATTAACGATTAAACCAGTTCATTTCAGTCGATTAACCGATGTAACAAAATTTTTAACTTTTTGTAGTATTTTAACATATTTTTTTGGGTTTTTAATTATTTGGTTAGTCTCATATACAAAAGGTATGTGTTTAGAAAAAATTTTTTCAAACAAACAAAGAAGGTGTTAAATAAGTGTTAGCTGTCAACAGCTTTTTGTTTCACGTACTTTTTATATGTATGTGTTTAGTAATTTGTTTCTTCTCATATCTTCTCAAATCAATCTTTTAACAGAATTAACCGAAATAATTAGAAGTGATAAACATTTAAAAAAACTAAAAAAGGAATCTAATGACGTAATGGAAGTTTTTATATGTTAAGAAAAATCCAGGAAGAGGACTTAGAAGTTAGACATTCTCTATTATGGGTTGCTTTTGATTTCTCCAACATCTACGATAAATTTAAGAATTTTTTTAAAGTCAAGTTTTATCAAAACTAAAGAAAAGAATCGCTTAAATCCTAAATATTTGAACCAAATTAAAAGATTATTTTATAAGATCTTCTTAAACTATTGAAACTATCTCACAGTTTATTTTTATATTTAAAAAATATGTATTACATATTTATGAATTATTCTTTTTTTTCTCGTTTTAGTTCAAGAATGGTTATGTTTTTTATGTTATTTTTTTTCTTTTATTAATAAACTCGAAATAAAAAGCCCGATTAATTGAATATCCTTCTAGCTTTATACAAACAACTACCTTTTTCTCCAAATGCCCACAGCATTTGATTAAGGAGGAACTTTATTTGGAAAACAATTTTCGTGTATTTAGATATTACCACAAAGAACCTCGATATTTTTGGCATTGCTAAAGGCTAGATTACACTATCTCACAAGCCTTACGTATTCCATAATACTTTGTGAGATAGAAATCAAATGAGTTTTGTTTCGACTGTCAAAAAATCGAATGTAACTATACAGTTTGTAGTCACACTATCACACATGAACGTGCTTTTGTTAAAATGCAACCCTGATCCAATGAAAAGTATTAGCTTTTAGAAAATTTTCAAAAAAACAATGAATTCGTATGGGATGTCAAATTTTTTTTCGGAACACTTCCATTTTCATGACACATTGCATTCACACTATCACACTTTTACATATTACTTGAGTTTTTGACATGTATTAATACAAAGTATAATAGTGTAAACTAGCCTTAAGTAAGATTTAGATTTTTATCGGATTGGCAACAAAAATTTATAAAATTTTATAAGAAAAAAAGTTTAATCGGCATCTAACTTGGGAAGCTCAAATAAGGTGACAAAACCATTCTTTATAAAACTCAAAGCAACTTGCTATTAACGTAATACATTTCATTTCATTGGCCACATCCATAGTATCAGCGACAATCAAAAAAAATTTTGTGTTTTGTAAAAAAGATATTAGATTTGCACTTGTCTGCTTTGCGACTAAAGTTCTAAATTTGTTTAAATAAATATAGTACATTTTCTCAAACCGATCATAATTATGTTTGGCCTACCATCCGACCAAAAAAGAAAAATATCCGTCCAAATTTTAAAGTACAGTGACAAGCAAAACTAAGCGCATAGATTTGCATTAACATTTAATATCAAGAAATGGTTTTTGTTGTAAAACATTTATAATAATGGGGGTCAAACTAAATTTTCTATTTTTTAAATTGACTTTTAAAATATTGACATGTAAAAAACAAAATGTATTGAAAATTGTTCAATTTTACCAAGTAAAAAAAAAGTTAATTCAGGGTGAACTGCGGGCATGTTGCAAATTAAAAGTAAGAATAATAGCTAAGAAAACTCCAATAAAATATTCTACATTTATGCTTTTATGACAGTTTCGGAAAAGCATTAAAATATTTTAGAATTTATCTTACACACTGTCTGACGAGCAACTGAATTAATGATCGTAAAAAACAAACAATTGTTTGCCTGAATGAGCATCACTGTTTTAAAGCTAAATCTGGCATTAGACGGGCCACAAAATGCTAAAAATGATTTTAAAAAATGCTAAAAAAATGCCAACATTTTTTCAAGGTTTTTGTTAAAAATTTATTACCAGTATGAAATTTAATTCGAAACTAAATAAATTTTAGTGACTAATTTTTTAACGAAATTTAAATTAATGGTTAGATTTAAGCAAATCGCTAAAGTTTGGTAAAGCATCTGATACATATAAATATGTAGCACAGGTAGTTGATATAAAATTTTAAACAAACCTCTGATGTATGCAAAATGTAAACGACTTATTTCTATGATATACAAAATTTTTTAGATCATTTTATTTTTTATAGTTTAAGAAACGTTGAAGCTTTAAAATTATTATTTTTCCAGCAGTTTAGAGCAAGCAATTTTTTCAAACATTTACACAATTGAATATTTATCTAAATACAAAGTGAAATTTCCTTGTACTTTTATATCGTTATATCAAAGGGCAAATAATATTTGCAATCAACATGATAATCGAATTTCTAATATTCCCTGAATATTTTATTGTTTTTAAAAAGACATGAAAGATGTTTGTTAACATAAGAATTATGCATTTTCATGCGAAATTTCATTTTGGGTACAACTATTTTTAGACAAAATTTATTATAATGTATAAAATTTTTTTAGTGAAACCAATAAAAATATTCGTCCAAGTTTTTAAACTAAATAATGCTAATATTGTGGTTATTTTATTGAACTGTTAATGGTTTTAATCCAAATTTAGATATTTTAATTAGGCTTAAGTTCATTGAATTTAATTTGCATTAAATTATTTTTATGAAGAAAGGAATTTTTACAACATGGAAGATTAATTAAAATTGTTATTGATAATTTTTCATTCTTGACTGACCTGGGATTCGAAGCCAGGCTGTCTGGCGTGTGATTCGAACCCAGGCGGCTGGTTACCCTGACATGTTTCGACCTCAACCACTAGGTCTTCTCAAAGGGATTTGCCGTCTTACACTCGCAGCCATCGAAGACTGCTGACGTCAGTAGTCAAACATCAATCCTTAAACCAAATTGTATTTTAACCTTTGGTAGATCGAAATTTGCTTTTTGAATGATTATCCATTTTTAATTGATCTCACATGTTTTCCTTACTTCTGTTTTTTCGTACTTTTGTCAAGAATTCTTCTTGAAGTCCAAAGTACATTTTTTTGTTTTTCCTGTTTTTGTCTTTCTTTTTAGTTGACCTTTTTCAGCACAACTTGAAGGACAAATGTAAACATAGCTCGTGCCTTAGCTGTTAACAATAATTAGTATTGTGGTTATTTTATTGAACTGTTAATGGTTTTAATCCAAATTTAGATATTTTAATTAGGCTTAAGTTCATTGAATTTAATTTGCATTAAATTATTTTTATGAAGAAAGGAATTTTTACAACATGGAAGATTAATTAAAATTGTTATTGATAATTTTTCATTCTTGACTGACCTGGGATTCGAAGCCAGGCTGTCTGGCGTGTGATTCGAACCCAGGCGGCTGGTTACCCTGACATGTTTCGACCTCAACCACTAGGTCTTCTCAAAGGGATTTGCCGTCTTACACTCGCAGCCATCGAAGACTGCTGACGTCAGTAGTCAAACATCAATCCTTAAACCAAATTGTATTTTAACCTTTGGTAGATCGAAATTTGCTTTTTGAATGATTATCCATTTTTAATTGATCTCACATGTTTTCCTTACTTCTGTTTTTTCGTACTTTTGTCAAGAATTCTTCTTGAAGTCCAAAGTACATTTTTTTGTTTTTCCTGTTTTTGTCTTTCTTTTTAGTTGACCTTTTTCAGCACAACTTGAAGGACAAATGTAAACATAGCTCGTGCCTTAGCTGTTAACAATAATTAGTATTGTGGTTATTTTATTGAACTGTTAATGGTTTTAATCCAAATTTAGATATTTTAATTAGGCTTAAGTTCATTGAATTTAATTTGCATTAAATTATTTTTATGAAGAAAGGAATTTTTACAACATGGAAGATTAATTAAAATTGTTATTGATAATTTTTCATTCTTGACTGACCTGGGATTCGAAGCCAGGCTGTCTGGCGTGTGATTCGAACCCAGGCGGCTGGTTACCCTGACATGTTTCTACCAAAGGTTAAAATACAATTTGGTTTAAGGATTGATGTTTGACTACTGACGTCAGCAGTCTTCGATGGCTGCGAGTGTAAGACGGCAAATCCCTTTGAGAAGACCTAGTGGTTGAGGTCGAAACATGTCAGGGTAACCAGCCGCCTGGGTTCGAATCACACGCCAGACAGCCTGGCTTCGAATCCCAGGTCAGTCAAGAATGAAAAATTATCAATAACAATTTTAATTAATCTTCCATGTTGTAAAAATTCCTTTCTTCATAAAAATAATTTAATGCAAATTAAATTCAATGAACTTAAGCCTAATTAAAATATCTAAATTTGGATTAAAACCATTAACAGTTCAATAAAATAACCACAATACTAATTATTGTTAACAGCTAAGGCACGAGCTATGTTTACATTTGTCCTTCAAGTTGTGCTGAAAAAGGTCAACTAAAAAGAAAGACAAAAACAGGAAAAACAAAAAAATGTACTTTGGACTTCAAGAAGAATTCTTGACAAAAGTACGAAAAAACAGAAGTAAGGAAAACATGTGAGATCAATTAAAAATGGATAATCATTCAAAAAGCAAATTTCGATCTACCAAAGGTTAAAATACAATTTGGTTTAAGGATTGATGTTTGACTACTGACGTCAGCAGTCTTCGATGGCTGCGAGTGTAAGACGGCAAATCCCTTTGAGAAGACCTAGTGGTTGAGGTCGAAACATGTCAGGGTAACCAGCCGCCTGGGTTCGAATCACACGCCAGACAGCCTGGCTTCGAATCCCAGGTCAGTCAAGAATGAAAAATTATCAATAACAATTTTAATTAATCTTCCATGTTGTAAAAATTCCTTTCTTCATAAAAATAATTTAATGCAAATTAAATTCAATGAACTTAAGCCTAATTAAAATATCTAAATTTGGATTAAAACCATTAACAGTTCAATAAAATAACCACAATACTAATTATTGTTAACAGCTAAGGCACGAGCTATGTTTACATTTGTCCTTCAAGTTGTGCTGAAAAAGGTCAACTAAAAAGAAAGACAAAAACAGGAAAAACAAAAAAATGTACTTTGGACTTCAAGAAGAATTCTTGACAAAAGTACGAAAAAACAGAAGTAAGGAAAACATGTGAGATCAATTAAAAATGGATAATCATTCAAAAAGCAAATTTCGATCTACCAAAGGTTAAAATACAATTTGGTTTAAGGATTGATGTTTGACTACTGACGTCAGCAGTCTTCGATGGCTGCGAGTGTAAGACGGCAAATCCCTTTGAGAAGACCTAGTGGTTGAGGTCGAAACATGTCAGGGTAACCAGCCGCCTGGGTTCGAATCACACGCCAGACAGCCTGGCTTCGAATCCCAGGTCAGTCAAGAATGAAAAATTATCAATAACAATTTTAATTAATCTTCCATGTTGTAAAAATTCCTTTCTTCATAAAAATAATTTAATGCAAATTAAATTCAATGAACTTAAGCCTAATTAAAATATCTAAATTTGGACTAAATAATGCTAAACAAAAGCTGAACACATTTCCAAAAATGCTAAATAAAATGCCAAGTGCAAAATTAAAATTTTGAAGCTAAATAAAAAATTGTAATGCTAAATTTAGCTACAAAAATGCCAAAATCAGCAAACTCTGCATGTTGTTGTTCTTTTTTACTATGTAACGACAACAACAAAGCATACTGCTTCCCTCCAAGCAATTGGTAGAGTGTTTTTCGATTGTCTACGAATTTTAACTACTTCGTCACATTTGGTAGTTAAACAGTAGATTTTTCGGAATTAAACAACAACAAAATACGGTAGAATCACATTATGAGTTCTTAAATTATACTTTTTCGTCACTTTAGTGAGTTGTTCAGATAATTGTAACAGTTATACAACTGCAACAATGGCACAATTGAATATTTAGCATATTATATTGACTTCTTCGCAACGATTTGCTGTTTAATAGTGAATATTACAAAAGCAAAATACGTAAAAGAGCACAGTGTGTATTTAAGTTGCCATGTGATCGGTGCTACGTGCGTGTAAAATAATATTAATATATAAAATTATGTTAAATAGAGTGAAATTTTTAATATTTTAAAATAGAAATAGTTATAGTATTGTACTTAAAATTGGGACTCCGCGGAATCCAAATGTTACCGAAAAAAAATGTTCACGTATAAATGAGTGCACAAAACTGCCCAAACTTATTCTTCGGTTAGATTGGTTAAAGTTTTAATAATTTCTCATGCATATTTTTTTTAGAGCAAATGAAAATGAAATTAAAAAAAATAATTTGATAATTATCTTTTTTTAAAGGATATAAGTGATTTTTTTAAACTGTCTGTTTATTTACTGACTTTAAAAATTTTAGTGTGAAAATTAGTGTTTTTGTTAAATTTTTCTAGTGAAGATCAACAATAACTTTGAGTGAAGAAAATTTGTAAATAAAAATTTGCAATAAAAAGATATGCTAGTTATAATATGATGAAAGTTTACAAAGTTATAGCCTATTTCCAATGTGCGAAAGAATTCTTTCGTTCGCATAAATATATTGAAAACAAAAACAAAGTCTAAAAATTTGTTTTTGTTTTCAATGTAGTTATACGAAAGAAAGAATTCTTTCGCACATCGGAAATAGGCTATTAGTGTTTGAACAAATTTGTGATTTTGTGTAGTTTTCTTTAACAAAATTTGTCCACATTAGGTTCTTAACTTTAAAACATTAACAGCTATTTTTGTTAAATGTAACGTAGATTTTTTAATAGTTGTTTAACTTTAAGCTCATTTTTTTATATTTTACTTAGATTTCCCTTACAAAATCAAACAAAGATAAACAGTAAAATGACCCACTTTTTATTATAAAGAACAATAAGAAAAAATGTAACTTCAAAAGAGTAGTTTTTGGAGCCAACAGCGATACTACTAAATTTAATTGATATTAAATTTCCAAAGCGCTCTAATTCGTCATATAATATAGACACTAAGTGGATTCTTAAAGTAACTATTACCATAGTGGGACACTTCTTCCCGAACGATGTAACTACATCAATAAGAATTGAATAGCAAAAGCGATATGTTTTTGCTAAATGGGGAAACTATTTAGATTATTTTTCGATCGAAATTGTTTGCAGGGGTGTTAACATTTTTTTTTCTCACACGTATGTGAATTGTTTCAATGTATTAGTACCACTTTCTAAAGCGTATAACTCGTAAAATACTGAACCGATTTTTACAGAATTTCCGAAAAAATATCTTTCGAATGATATATCATTTGTTAAAATACAATACATATACCTATTCTTTAGGCGTAAAAGGGATCCAACGAAATCCACTTGCCTATTAATATATATGATATGATTTTATACAAAAGAAGCCAAATCGGACCATAGGAAACAATTGGCCTTTAAATGTAATAGTGAATGGAAATTTACATTTTTAAACATTTTACAGTATATGAGTATATGGGTATTTACATTGTGACATGATGTGATATTTGTACGACAAAATGTAAAAAGGTTAAATGAAGAAGTCAAATTTGTAAAAAGGTTTTCATATTTGCAAAGTAATCAATTAGAACTATATTCAGAAAAAATTACAACAATCAACCCAAAAATTGCGTTGTGGCATTAAAAAAAACAGAAATGGACTGTGACTTGCATTAAAAAATTGCATAAGTCTGCGAATTGAGCAAGATTTTTTGTATGAAACCTTTTTTAGTAAGGTTTGCACTTATAAAGATTTATTTTCCAAGCTAACAAAGTTAAAAATCTTTGCTCATTTAAGGTACATATGGGGATTTCCTGGCGAAAAGCCTACATTTTGTAATGTAACGCCAGAAAGCATATAAGCTTGTATTTTAGGACCATGTTGATCAAATGTTTTCGCTGGAACTGCCCATACACATACATACATATGAAGGAAATTTAAAGTAAAACAAATAAAATGCAATAACGTTAATACTGGTTTAGCTGATTTAGCACATTCATTAGTTTAGCCATTATAATGCCTATAGTACACGGCATGTAAAAAGACACATGCGCATGTCGTTCTGACGTAATTTTGACGTCAATGCGAAGCCACAATAAACATTGCGTGTTGTGTGATTACGTCAAAATTACGTCAGAACCACATGCGCATGTGTATTTTTACATGCCGTGTACTATAGGCTTAAGGGCTGCGATTCTCATGCACTAAAATATCAAAAATATGAGCTTAAAATAGGCACTAAAAAAACCAACATATGGACTAAAAAAATAAAAAATATGCACAAACAACTTGACAAATTTCCATAAAAAATCGATTTTTAAGTTTATTTAATTAAAAAAAAAAAAAAAAACAAATTCAGTATATTGTTATTCTAATATCTTTTAAAAACTTAAAAAACTAATTTAAATTTTTGTTTGTTTATACAAGCTTTGCGGGATTAGCAAAGAGGGAAAAAATAAGTTTTATATAGTCAAAAATAAAACTTTATCTTATCATACCAGTCATGCCAGTTGATATTTTGAAAAATTCCTACGTGTCTTCAAAAATTTCTTTTTTCCCTACAACCAAAAAAAAAGTTTCCCTACACTTTTCCCTAAGTTAAAAATTTATTGCTTTTGAATTAACGCATTTATCAACAAGAAAAAAACCAAAATAAATAGATACCTGCTATACACATATTCATTTTCAAAAATTACACTGTGTGACAAATTTAATTTTATTTGCAGAAACGCCACTACATATCCTTTAATCTAGAGACAAAACATAGACAGACTGCAGGCTTAATTTTTAATTTTTTCATCTTTTTCCGTTTTAATGGACATACAATTTTTCAAGAATACTTATTTTAATAATTTAACAAAATAAAAGGGAAGGCTGTGTAACATTTTAAAAAAATATTTAGCTTAGTTGCCCTGAACAAAAATATTAAAAACATTTTCTTTTAAAAATATATCCTTAAACATTTTTATTAAAAAATTTTTAAAACTGACTTATTGCTCTTAGTTAAGAAGGTATTGTTTTTTTCTCGAAATAGAATTAATTTCTATATAGAAATTTCATTCATTAGATATTCACTTTTTGTAGCCTCCACCACCACTAGTGGTGAATGAGGGTATACTAAGTTTGTCATTCCGTGTAAACATTTTTTACTATACATAAAAGACCCCATAAAGTATATATATTCTGGCTACTTGATGTGGATTAAGCCATGTCCGTCTGTCTGTCCGTCTGTTAAAAACACGTTCTTTTTCGAAAAACGCAAAAGAAAAGAAAAAACTTGCTCTAAAATTGGTTGTAGTTATCCTAAGCAGTTTGGGCTTGAACATCGAGCAACATCAGTTCTTTAGGATCAGAACTATGAATCAAATGTGGAACCACCACCCTAATAACATGGATAATTTTATACAAAAACTAACATAAATTGTGGAATAATGCACGGACTGATATAAAATATTTCGCGAATTTGTTTTATACGACTGCAAATCATACTGTTAAATTTCGTGAAGATCGGTCCATAATTGACCATAGGTCCCATATAAATCCTACTCCCGGAAAACATTTTAGTACGTCTAAAACCGTAATAAATAACGCTATCATACTAAAATCACACTGTAAGATTTTTTGAAGATCGGTCCATAATTTACACTAGGCCCCATATAATCCCTACACCTGGAAAACAGTTTAGTACGCCTAAAACCGTTAAAAATAATGCTATCGTAATTAAATTCGGTACGGTACAGTTTTGTAGGACTAGAAATCATGCTGCCAAATTTCTTGGAGATCGGCCCATAATTTAGCCTAGGCCCAATATAAGCCCTACTCTCGGAAATCAGTTTATTGCGCCTAAAACCAAATAAAGCCCACTTTTGGAAAATAATTAAATTCGCAACTTGTGAAATCCACTGTTAACGCTAAAACTAATTACACTGCTGTATTGCAATTTATTCTAACTTATTTTTTGTTATACCAGAAATCGGTCTTCAGAATTTTGGGATGATTGGTCCATAATTTACAGGTCCAATACAAATTACCCTCCTAAAAATCATTTTAGTTCGCCAAAACTGTTACGAATCATGGTATTTTAGTCAAGCCAGTTCAAAGTGCTAACAAGAAACGCATAAAACTTTCTTATTGTCAATAATTTAATATAGGCCTAAAGCGCAACCAATTTTAATGCTGACGTTCGTTTTTGTAAAATTTTGGTTAATAATATATATGTATTTATCATATAGATCCCACTGCTGTCGGTGCAGGGTATCAATTTTATTAGTTTAAATTGTTTTTGTATTAGTTATGCTTATTTCTAATGTAAAAATCACTGTACAACATTTTCTAGTACAAATGTAATGTTAAAATTGTTATACATAATTGTACTTCAACCCCACTATAATTTTCGATATAGATAATCATTAAGCCTTAAAGTATACTTTAGCTTATTGATGTATAAAAGCTCAATTTAAATTCAGCCATATTGTTAAGTCTATAGTACACGGCATGTAAAAAGACACATGCGCATGTGGTTCTGACGTAATTTTGACGTCATCACACAACACGCAATGTTTATTGTGGCTTTGCATTGACGTCAAAATTACGTCAGAACCACATGCGCATGTGTATTTTTACATGCCGTGTACTATAGGCTTTAATGTAGAATGATATTAGCTGTTAAGGTAATAAAAGCTCAAATGGTCGAGACAGTTCCAAAATGTTCAATAAATCGTCAAATTTTAAGAAAAAAAACTGTCAAAATCGTCAAATTGACTAAACTAAATCGTAACAAAAATCGTTATTGTAAAAACACTAACTTTTAATACGTCGAGAAAATTGATTGTTATTTTTAATTTACGTTCCTAATAAAATGTTAATATATTTTGCCTGTTTTAGAAATTAAATAAAAATTTTCGTTTAGAAACTTATTGAAGTAACACAACCAAAAAAGTTTTCAAAAGTATTGACATTCATAAGAAAAAGAAGAAAATAAACTACAACCAAGAAATTTTAAATACCTATTTTTGCATTTTTGTACCTAACAATCGTCAAAATGACGCTAAATATGCCAATCTGGCAGCTATGCAGACAGTTCGAAAACTTCAAATGTTCTAGAGCCTTCTAGACGTCAGGGTTCGAACAAAGTATAAATACTCTTCAAGGTTGGCATAGTTAGCCAGTATTCGTATAAACGTTTAAGGTGACACAATTATCTAGTTTCTAAAAGCTGTAAATAAAAATTGTGAAAGTGACTACGTTCGAAATAAAGTTTGTGAACTGAAAAGGTGTCTAAAGTGTAGTGTCTTGTTTATTTTATTAAAGTTGCAATAAAATAAGTCAAGAGTTTTTTTATAAAGGATTTAAACCAAAAACGTTATTGAAAAGAAAGTAACGTAAAAATATTGTATTTTAAGCACATCTGCAACAGAATTTTTTCTTTATAATATGGAAATTAAAAAAAAAATCACTCAGAAATTTCAAGATATGCCAAAAATATGCATTTAAAACAAAATATTTTATTATTTTAGTGAAAAAATAAGCAAAAATCAAAAAAAACAAATCGATGCCATTTAAACGCAAATTTATTGATTGGTATAGATATAATTGGTCGAAATCGTTCATATACTATCGACAAAAAACATGCATTTGCATGGAAATCGCAGTTCTAGTCAGTATACTATGCAAATTCAGCATTGTCTTCTAAACCCAATTTTGATGGATGAAATTATTGCATTATGTAATAAACGAAAAACAAACAAGACTCTAATAGTGCTATACATTCTTATTGTACCGATTCAAAATCTAATATTCCTTGAGATATTAATTTCCATAGCTCTTTCCGGCAATTCTTTTTCCCATATTTTATTGGTTATTATATCCTTCACCACCACTAGTGGTGAATAACGATATACTAAGTTTTTTATTCCATGTGAATCTTTTTTATTATTCATCTTAGACCCCATAAAGTATATATACATATACATATATTCTGCATAATAAAAAAGTTTTACACAGAATGATAGACTTAGTATTAGGGTATTCATATAATCGAGCTTTTGCTCGAAAACCGAGGTTTTGGTTAAATCGGTTAATAATCGGTTAATTTGGTTATTGATCGGTTAACCGATTAATGCAGTTTTTTTATTAATTAAGTAATTTCAATAAATAAAAATTCATAAATGATTTATTATTTGGAGTTTATTAGCAATAAAGAGCAAAGCCATAACAATTCTTGAACTTAAACGAGCAAACAAATAAATAAAATCATTTATCGTAGAGGTTGGAGAAAACAGAAGCAAGCCTTAATACAGTATTTATAATTTCTCAGTCCTTTTCCTGGATTTCTCAAAACATATAAAATCTTCCAAAATCTTTTTTTTTTCGAATGTATTCTTAGTTAAATTTCAGTTATATATTTTATAAACCTTTTGTAATAGTTCTATTCCTTAAATTTTTTAGAAATGACTTTAAACACTACCAGACTATTATCTTGTATTTTCTTGTTACATTTTACCTTAGCTTTCCGTTGGATAGCAATGAAGTATATTGTATGTAAAGAAGAATTTACAATTATTAGACACCAGCAGAATGTAATGAATTTTCTGGCCCGCTACGGCCTTCGTCAGCATTCTTTGTGTCACACTGGATAGTGATACTTTATAAATTGAATGGTTTTAACTCAACTATTTTAACAAACAGATATTGGGAATTATTTCTTTTCATAAGCAATAGAACTATTACAAAAAGCTTTATAAAATACATAACTAAAATTTAACTCATAGAATAAATACGAAAAATAAAAAAAAAATTTTGAATATAATAAAGTTGCTTATGAAAAGAAATAATTCCCAATATCTATATTCCAAAACCTTTAAAAAATGTTAGCACTTCTAATTGTTTCGGTTAATTCAGTTGAAAGATTGATATGAGAAGATATGAAAAGAAATAAATTAACAAGCACATACATATAAAAAGTACGTGAACAAAAAGCTGCTGACAGCAGAAAGATCACCTTCTTTGTTTGTATAAAAACATATTTTCTAAACACATAACTTGTGTATATGAGTCGAAGCAATTAATTAAAAACTCAAAAATATGTTATAATACTACTACAAAAAATTAAAAATTTTGTTACATCGGTTAATCGACTGAAATTAACAGGTTTAATCGTTAATCGAAAGAAGCCAGTTTTAAATTAACCGATCAGTTAATCGGGTAGTACTTAATCGGTTAACCGTTAAACGGTGAATACCCTACTAAGTATACCCTCATACACTACTAGTGGTGGTGAAGGGTATAACAATAAATGGTATTGTTAAATATCAACATCAGCTGGCTAATGATTCCGTCAAAAGTAGACCTCCGCTGCATGTATCTAGATGTTCTAGATTTCTAACAACATATTTTTTCATAAAAAAAACTGCTGATGTCAGATGGTTTGTCGGATGGATCAAATTGAAATTTTACAAGGCGACTTTTCGTCTGACTTTTGTAGCAGCAATGTTAAAAAGGTTGTACACGTCATGTATGTATTTTGAAGTGAACAGTTTGAGAAGTCAGATATAAAAACATGTCGGCTTAAGGTAAGATGTAATTAAGATGTAAATTATATGTAATTGCAATTGAATCAAAGCCATGAATAACGTTGTAAAAGCCACTTTTTGCAAAAACAGTTTTTTTCAGATTAGCGTTAACATTACTCTCTTACGCTGTTTAAACGTCAATTCACCCAAAATTATGCACCTTAAGGCCATCAAAATGCGATACAAAGAGTCAGCTAGTGGAAGAACGTTGTAAGTTACTAACAAAATGATACAAACGAACTGGTTTTTCAAGGTGGAATAACGTTCTAAAAGTCGCTTGTGTAGTGGAAAAACGTTTTAAATGACATCGCGATTGTGGATATGAAACGTTTTTCTACTGAAAAAAAGAATATAAACTGTAATTAGGCATGTTACTTAAAATTCGATTTACTTGATATTTTGCATAAAGGTTTTTATTGTCATTAGTTTTGAAAATCTAAAAAAAAAATTAAAAAATGAATAATCCTGCCTTTTAAAAACGTTTTTTTGCTCTCCTCAAAAATATTTAATTTGTAACTTACAACGTTATTCGCGGCTGTGCTTCAATTGTCTGTCAAAATTTACAAATACAGAAGGTTTATAATTAATAAGATTTCTCTATGACGTGCTAAATTCCCAATTTTTAATTTTGATAAAAACACTAAAATTTATTGTTGAGGGAAAGCTTGTTTCTATGCGCATTTCGCTGGTTGCTTAGGCCAGCTCGTCAGGAAACCTTTTTTCAAAGACTTTAGAAAAGCTAAAAATGTTATACAAATAAGACTATAAAGTGAATAAAAATTTTAAAAACTCAGGTCTTACTTGTCACGACTAAGAAAACTTTTACAACGAAAATTTTTGAAAAAGTTACCAAATGTTAAAAAATATAACCAAATTAGAAAAGCCTTTTATTAATTGCGAAAAACATTAAAATTTATTTTAAGTTGCATTGTAAAACAAAGATGATTTGCACTTTATAGGAAAATATTTATTACAAATTAAGAAAAGAAAACAAGAAATATAATTCTTGTACATGTTAAAAAAATAACGAGAAACTTAAACTAAAAGTTTTTATTTATTTGAGGCCTTGTTCATAAAAAATATTTTTATTTGTTAAGAGTTAAATCCGTCAATTTCCATACAAAATTCAGTATATTGAAAGTTAATAAATTGAATTAATATAAAAAGGCCCCAACTCATCAAAAACACTTTTTACAGGAGAAGGAAAAAACTTAATAAAAGCTGAAATAATATAGCTACACAACCATTGTCAAAAAACATCTTTATTAAAATTAAACGAGGAATTCAGATTGAAATTCATAATATGTATTTCTTTCGAAAAATTGTGTGTATGAGTTAGGCCTTTTTTTCTTTAGAAAAATTGTGTGTATGAGTTAGGGCTTTTTGTATTCTGCTTATAACTTCTTTATTTTTAATCTAATTTGCTTGAAATTTTAATAGAATGTGTATTAGCAACCATTCTACAATAATCAATAAAAAAACGGATTTCCAAAAATAATGAGTTGGGGCCTTTTTATATTAAGGTAACGATATGTCCTTTACAATAAACGAAATTTGTACTTCACTGTTACAAATAACAAAAAAGGAAAATATTAAATTGCTTTCCGCTTTTTAACTGTCAGTGGCAGGGCTGTGAAATGTGCCGTTTTTTAAATTCTTTTGGCGATGAACATTTACGTTTGGCGAATGTTTTGGCGAAATTGGAAACTCTTGGCAATATGCGAAATGAATTTTTTGTGAATTTAGATACATGTATCCAAAATATTATTAAAATGGATATAACTTGTTTCTCTTGTTTGTAAATTGTATTTTAAAATTTTAATTGTTCGCGAAGCGTTCAATGAAAAATTATTTGCCGCTAACTGGTTATTTCTGGTTGTTTTATTTATCTTATATATGAAACAAGATACATACATACATATATATATTTTTTGTTTTTCTTTCACCAAATAAAAGTTTTGATCTAAAATATTCATAACGACTTTCTGAAATTTCATTTTAGCAACATTTCACTACAAATATACTTGCAATAAGCGTTTTTTGATATTTAATGTATGAAGGTACCCGGGTAACTTGCCATCCCGTTAAGGGTGTGTGATTAAAATTGGTCCACCACGCCCTTTCGAAACTATTTTTAAGCTAAAATATAACGATAATTTAAAATTTATTAATAGTTCGAAGTTCTCAGAAAGTTTTAGCTATGTGAATTATATGCTTCTATAAAAAACAATCAAGCTGAAAACGTCAAAGGTACCCGGGTACCTTGCCAGGCACATAAGGGTTACATCTACCTTAAGACCTACATGACTTATTTTGTATGTAAACACTTATGCCATGACGTTAACTAGTGTTAAAGCTTAACTCCGGATGAAGATTTGTATGGGGACTAAAGAAAAGATAATGAGCGAATTGGAACAATAAAAAGTGAGTCCTTTTATACTTTACAAATATCAAATGAAAACAGTTAATAAAGTTATAATTTAACACTTACAATCAATAGCATTGATGCTAAAAAGAGCATAAAGTAAAATAATATTGACCAAAGATTTGCCCAAGCCATATGGGACATGGCACTACCAGTGGATAAATATAAAGTCCAAATATTTTCCACTTGTCTATAATAATTGCTATTCGTTACCTCTGTAATTAAAAAATAAATATATAAACATGTATATTTATGATTAAGCAAACATCCCAGCAAAAACTTACATTGCAAAGTAATGGGTTAAAAAGCTAATATAACGACTCATCACTACTTATACATTGGCATTTTAACTCATTATTTTAACACGGTGATGTCATTGGAGGCAAGTACTTACCACCCTCGCTTACAAATAGGGAGTTAAATAAGTCATTACCACATTCGCTTACAAATAGGGAGTTAAATAAGTCATTACCACATTCGCTTACAAATAGGGACTTAAATAATGACTTAAAAAAAAATTTTTTTTTATTATTTTTTTTTAATTATTTTTTTTTTCTATATTTTCTTATTTTATTTTACTTTGTTTTTTTTTTACTTTGTTTTTTTTTCTGCCTCTGGCGGGATTCGATCGCGCAACCTCGGTGCTGATAGACTAGCTCACTACCAGCTTGTCTACTGGGGCATTGTAGTTTTTGCATAAAAAAACTATGTTTTTTACTCAATTATTAAGAGCGTAAATATGAGATTAAATTATCCATAATAACAATAAAAACGCTGATTGAAAGTGGATTGAAAGTTTTTGTTTCATTACTAAAATGACATTTTTATTGTCATAATGAAAATTTAAATTTATGAAGGCAATTATTGAAATATGTTGCTTTTATAAAAACATTTTTTGATTTCATAAAATTAATGGCAAACATGTAACATTAGATGTATGAAATAATTAAATCTTACATTTTTTTAATTAACAATTAAACATTTTTTTAAGGAAACTATAATTTTGTATTAATTTATGAATATAGTTATGTTTGTATATTGTTTTTTTATGTTCCCAATTAAAATTTTTTGTTTAACTTGGACAAACTTAAGTTTTCATATATCCAATGAAAATTTTTAACGTAATTACGAAATCCAATGAAGCGATTTTAACGAAAATACTTCATTCTAACTATGAAATTCCATTTAGACTATGAAAATTTTCATTTACCCAAGGAAAATTTTTTTATGAAAATGATTCATTAAATATATGAAGCATTTTTCTTTCAGTGTAATAAAAAAAAAAAAAAACAAATTGTAAGAATAAATATTAAAAACCAATTTGTATTAGATTTGAAAAAAATTAAACCGTAGATGCAATTTATTATGAATGAATTATAAATTTCCATAATCAACTTATAAACAAGTACTTATGTAACAGATTATATGTCAGCCATTACTCAACTACTTCTATGTAATGCAGATGGTAAGAAGTAGTCATTGAAAAGTAAGTTGTTCAGTAATTGCAAGTCATTACCAAGTTTTTGCTGGGATGTATACAGATTATCAAAAACTTACCCCCAAAGTATTCTTCTGAAAAATTTGCCAACAAATCTAAACCCAGGATTATGGCCATTTGTCCAAGACTAATAATCCAACTCTGTTTCATTATATTAGTTTTGAATTTATTTAAACTGGACAGAGTTATAAACAGACCCCAGCCAGGACCAAAGGCTGACAAACCATAAACCGGTATTGAACCAATACCGTGTGCAATATCGCTCGGTGAAGGTATGATAACACGACGATAGACATTGCTTGCACCAGGTAAAAAGCTAAAGCGTATCAGTAATAAAAACAAAAGCCCCGCTAGAGTCCAAACCGAATACCGTACGATTTGCCCAAACTAAAAGCAATTATGGCTTATTAATAATTAGATTTTCGAGTGAGAAAAAGTGCAGTTTTAACCCTAGCTCTATCACGAATCTTTTTCTACGAATCCTGGCACTATTTACATTTGTAAATACGTTTAATTTCATACATTTCGTTGGTTACTTCGCAAATTTGGTTTTTTACAGTCAAACAAATACATAAGTTTATATAAAAGGTAGAGATGATCAGGTGAGTTGCGTAAATTTTGTATACACAGGTACGGGAATAAACACCCGTATAAAAATGTCAGCTAAGGTGAAGAAATTAAGTGAGCCAAGAAATAAAAGCTAATATTTTTTTACATGATCGTGATTGAAAAGTTACTCACAATGCCGCGTCTAACTAAGAGACAGAGTAGGTATACTATTTGTTTAAAATGCCGTTACATTTTTTTTCCTCTGTACAATGTTAAGCTCTGTTGTCAGTATATTGTATTTCGTGCTGGTAAAATATTATATGCATAATTGTTCAATTGTTCAGTGAAAATGGAGAATAACAAGAAGAAGATTAAAATGTTGAGTGCATCTTCTGTAGCCCGGTAAATATACTCATTAGTTAATGTAGCCTGACTTCTATGTTTCAAACATTTTATGCTTCCTTATTATAAGCAAATAAGGTATTTCGAAAACCTCGTTGAAAATACGGACTTCGATGAGGAAGACATAATAGCTGATGCTTCTATAAGTGCTTCAAACGATAAAGGTGATACGTCCTTATTGTTTCACGAAATGGATGGTGATGCCTCTGATGCTGAAGTCTCGGCATATCCAGTAGAGTTGGGACATGGAGGTGAGAAAATGAATTGAAGGAAGAAAATGAAGTCGCCTCAGTGAGGAAGAAAACTATTTTGTTGCCAAGAATGGAACAAAATGGTGTAAAGTTCCGCCTAGATTGCAACGGATATGGTAGCAAAACATATTTCGCGAAAACTGTTTTGTTGGTCCTAACCCAAATACCAAGAATTTGAGCATTATTGACACATTTTTTGTTCTAATGCACCCTACAATACAATCAATTATTTGTAGGAATACTAACAGGAGAGGCGGTGTATGAAAAACTGGAAAACTAGAACGGCGAGTCAAAATACAAGGTAGGTAAATATTTTATTTCTGTTAGTATTTCGTATAAAAATTGTGCGTTTGAAAAATCTACAGAAAGTATATTTGGGAGGATATTAATGAAGTAGAGCTCGGCGCATACTTTGCCATATTAATAACAATGGGAAGTCATAATTCCAGCAACACAAGACTTGAAGCGCTTTGGCAAAATAATGCTCTTCCTCTGTACCGAGAAACTATGTCAGCAAAACGATTTTTAAATATTACAAGATTTATACGGTTTGATCAGCAAAGTACGAGATAGAAAAGATCTCTAACGGACAAAGCTGCGCCAATATCGGAAATTATTGATATCGTCGGTTGATAATTTAAATGTCGTATGTGGATTTTTTGCGGTTTTGAGTTAAGATCGATTACTTAGGTTTTCCGACCTGATCTTTCATTTGGCGTAATCAGTTTTTCGATACCTCATACGGGTTTCGAGATATGGAGTGTTGAGTTTGTCGTATGTGGTATTTGCTGAAGCAATTTTAAAATTAAATGTCGTATGTAACTGCCACATACGACAAATTTCCATATAAAACGACCAAAAAAATAATTTATTATTTAAATGTCGTATGTGGATTTTATAAGAGTTCAAACTTCAAACTCAATTTACTCGAAACTATCGGAATCCACATACGACAATTAAATTATCAGCCGACGATATGCTAAATGCAGAAGGCTTGGTTATCTTCTTTTCCTACAAAAAGGTGTCGCCGTTTGTTTCTGCAGCAATAAGGAGAGCAATTATGTAAACCAATGATTTTAAAGAGAGCACGAATTCCGCGGGTAGTTTCATATTTTCCAACGAAAAATGCAATCGAATGCATAATCGGGGGTCCTATCGAAGCAGTGAGTAGTTCTACAACCGATAATTTTGTGCCAGATAAAGATGACCGCGGGCATTCAAACATTAAAGGGGCTTGCTACTTATTTTACCACGAGGAAAGCAAAAGAAAGCGCTCAACTAGAAAAATATACGGCCGATGTAAAAAACCAGTCTGCATTGAACATAGCAAAGTGCAAACCAAATGCAACAAATGTTTAAAATATTGATTTTTTATATTTTATAAAATTGATTTTGTGCTTTGGTAAAAATTTAAGAAAATAAAATGAGTTTACATAAAAACAACAGAATATAAATATATTTACAAATGTAAATAGAGTCATATAACGAAGAAAAATTAAAAAATCTCAAAAAAATATCGGTAAACGATGTTTCCACGTAGAGCATACAAAATTAGTCACACACAAACCATATCCAAATCGGACCAGAAATGTAGTTATTGTAGCCTTTTTAAAAATGACATACGAGTATTAACATACATATGTAAATAGTGCCAGAGCTAGGGTTAAAACTACGAATTTCTGTCTTTAAAGAACTTTTGAATAAAACTTACCGTTGCGGTATTGAAACATTTATAAACAACTAAAACCACTATGGCCCAAACAAAAATGGCACAAAGAATTAACTGCCATGACATAGAAAATTCAACACTCTCGTAAGTGAACCGATTTAAGTCATTGAAAAGGGTTCTGTAAATAAAAAAAAACAACTTTTAATTTATTATTCCAGCATTTTAAAATAAAAAAAAATCATACTTAAAATACAAGACCGAAGGTATATGGTGCTTAACCCAATGGGAATTTGTGGAATTGGTAGTCTCCGTTTCATTTTGAACATACAAATTGCAAAGCTAAATAAAAGAAAAATTAAAATCAAGTTTTATTTAAAAGTTTGAGTTCGAAATGGTACTTAATGCCTTATAGAAATAACAAATAATACTCATGTTTCAAAATATTTATATTTATCATACATTAGTCTCTTCCTCTTCGGTTAAATTCGTGGCCCATTTCTTAAAACCTTCACAGCTCCAGGGCAATGTCGGCTGCATGGATGCAAACATATACAGTAACGGTACCATGGCAAAAATACTATAATACGAGAGCACACAAATATTTAAGGCCAACGTGACATATCCGATGCCTAGAAAGAAATATTTTCAATAAATTATTTTTAAAAGTTTAATATTTGAGCGAAAAAAATTTAACAAACCTTTAAAAAGGGGCGTTAAACGAAATGCTGATATGAAACCGCTACTGGAAAACTGCCCCAGAAAAGATTGTATCACAATAAATGGTACTATGTAGAGGACTACACTAATTAAATATATGGGCACAAAAGCGATAACTGTAAAGATAAAAATAATATGCTTGTGAAGTGATATAATAACTTAGTTAAGGTTTAGTCGGTTAAAGGTAGGGATTCAATATCCTACACAATCGTACGATTCTTTCACACGAAAATCAAACATAATTCTATCCGATAGAAAAACTGTTTGCATAATCTTTTGTTACTATCATACTTTTCCAGAAATGGCATCTCTGATCTCACAGAATCTATCATTTTATGAACATTTTCAAAAACATATGCCAGAATGTAAGAATCCTCAAAAAAAAAATTTTTCACTCATACGTTATGAGACACACACCATTTTTTTTATACCCTCACCACCACTAGTGGTTTGTCACCACTTAGTTTGTCATTCCGTGTGAAACTTTTTTATGAAACTTTTATATATATATATATATATATATATATATATATATATATATGTATATATATATATATATTGAGTAATTATAAGGCCTATAGTACACGGAATGTAAAAAGCCACATGCGCATGTGGTTCTGACGTAATTTTGACGTCACTACAAAGCCACAACGACTATTGCGTGTTGTGCAATGACGTCAAAAATACGACAGAACCACATGCGCATGTGGGTTTTTACATTCCGTGTACTATAGGCTTAAGACGATTTAGCAATGTCCGTCTATCTGTCCGTTGTTGAAAACACGCTCACTTTCGAAAGACTCGGAATGATATACAATTTTGCACAAATTCGTTTTATATAACTGTAAATTTTACATTTCTAAAAGATCGGTCCATAATGTACCCCATATAAATACTGCTCCCGGAAAACAGTTTGAAACTCCTACATATAAATAATGTTATCATAATAAATGTTCGTATGTAACAGTTTTTTAAGACTAGAAATCGCACTGTCGAATTTCATGGAGATCGGTCCATAATCTACCCTAGGCCCCATATAAACCCTACTCCCGGAAAACATTTTTATTTCATAGTTTTAAAGGACTATAAATCACACTGCCAAATTTCATTAAGATCGGTTAATAATTTTCCCTATGCCCCATATAAACCCTGCCCCGAAAAAAGAGTTTAGTACGCATAAAACCATAATAACTAATGCTATCATAATAAAGCTTAGTACGTCACGCTTTTATAGGACTTAAAATCACAATGGTAAATTTCGTGAAGATCGGTGCCTAATTTACCATATGCCCCATATAAAGCCTTCGCTTGGAAAACAGTTTAGTACGCCTAAAATCGTAATAAATAATACAATTGTAATAAAATTTGGTGCTTAACAATTTCGTAGAACTAGGCGTACTTAACATAGAAAACTGTTAAGTACGCCTAAAACCGTAATAAATAATGCTATCATAGTAAAATTTGGTACGTCACAGTTTTATAGGGTTATATAAGACTTTGTTAGATTTCACGATGATCGGTTCATAATTTACCATAGGCCCCATATAAACCCTTCGCTCGGAAAACAGTTTAGTACGCCTAAAACCGTAATCTATATATATAAAATTGTAACGTTACTGACTGACTGACTCACTGACTGATTCATCATCGCACAGCCTAAACGCCTGAAGCTAAAAACTTGAAATTTGGACCAGGGGCTGGTCTCTCCCCAAATCGATCCACTAAGAAGGAATTTATGGAAATTCGAATGTTTAGGGGGTAAAAAAGGGCAAAAACGGGTAAATTCAGTAACCTTATATCTCTAAAACTAATGGAGATACAAAAAAAAATTTAATGCTTATCGTTGTTCTTCAGAAAAATAAGCGGACAGGTGTCTGGTACTTTTTGGAAATTCAGATCTTTAACGGAGAAAACGGGTAAAATCTGTATTTTGGTAGTTTTTTTTCACCCCATCTATCTTTTAAACTAATAAACATAGAAATAAGGGTTATATTACATTTGAAACTTATCTAAAAAATCCAAATACAAATTTGGTACTTTTTCGAAATTCGGGGGTAAAAACCGTTACTATTTTTGGTACTTTTTTTATAAAAGATTTTTATTTATTTATTGAAATAAATGTATTAAATTATGGGCTCCTACTAAAATATTGAAATTTTTTATGCTTCAATGGGGAGAAAAAAGTACCAAAAAGGGGAAATACGGGAAATTTTATTTCTTACTTTAGGTTTTTGGTTCCACAACTGACAATTTTTTTAATTATCGTTAATATTGGACCTAGAAACATAAACTTCAACATACAATGTCCTGAGTGGATAAGAACCTCTGAGGGTACTTTTTGATCTTCAATTTTTCCGTTAGTATTAGACATAGAAACATAAAACTAAACATGCAAAGTCCTGAGTGAATGAGAATTCGTTAGAGGGATCTTTTTGGTACTTTTTCGTTATTTAACTGGTGCTAAAAATTATTTTAAAAAAGTGCTAAAATAATGCTAAAATTTTTTTAAGATTTTTGTTAAAAATTTATTACCAGTATAAAATTTCATCTAACAAAACTTGAAAGTAGTCTATTAACAGGTGGTACTTGATGGGAGCAGTGTTGCATGTCATATAACTTTAAAATAATTATTTTTCAGCAGTTTAGAGCAAACAATTTTTTTAAATATTTACATCATTGAATTTTTATTTAAATAAAAAGTGAAACTTCCTTGAACTTTTATATCATAATATCAAAGGGCGAATAATATTTACAATCGAAAAGATAAGGGCATTACTAATATTCCACGAATATTCTATTTTTTTCTATTTTTTTTTTATTTCTAACCAAAATGTTTTATAATTTAAACATTTTTTTTAGTAAAATCAATAAAACTATTCGTCCAAATCTTTAAAATAAATAATGCTAAAAAAAGCTAAAAACATTTTCCAAAAATGCGAAATAAAATGCCAAGTGCTAAATGAAAATTTTGCAGCTAAATATAAATTTTTATTGCTAAATTTAGCTGCAAAAATGCCAAAATGGCCACACTGATGCAAAGACACAACAAAGTGAATGTCTTAAGCCTAGTACTCAACGTTTACCTATCATACATTAGAAGTATTGTTCCGCCACAAACATAATTTGGGAATATAACTCAAGTTAATATTAAGGTTCAGTTAGTCGAACGTTGCTGTACCGTATCTGTATTGTATCAATCAGCCGTTCGCTTTTTGGTATATGAAAAGCAATGCAAAAGCTTACCGAAATGTAATGCACCGTAGTTGTAACGTTTCATTCTGTATAAAATAGAATTTCATTCCGTTGTTACGTGACATTTGTAAACCAGTGGTGAGTTACTCTTATGTTAAATTGAATGCGGGTGTTTTCGCTCTCTTGTTGGTACTTCTTTTTTAGTATTTCTATGGACTTTCGACAAAACTACTTACAATACAACATATTTCCATATATTCCAATATACATGCTTATATATATAAAATAAACAAATGCATGTGCACATACAAAAGAAATGAGAAATATATAAAAGGCTTCAAATGGTTAAAAACCTTATTTTGTCTATACACATTTACAAAATAATACATGTCAATGTGTATGTATATGCTAAAATATTACTTAATTGTAAGTCTATAATATAAATATCAGATATTAAATAATTAATGTTTTTTTACATACACTAAATGTTTTAATACCATTTAGTTCACTTGGTAATTTTTCTGCACAGCTGTCACCATTTAAACCTTTTGATTTTCCATCACTGTATGTGTTGTTTTTAGTTTCTGTTTGTTTCGATAAATACTTCGAGAAATTCCACACGAGAAGGAGTTTGCCCTCGATGACTTTAAAAATTTTACACAGTGCAATTTAAGTTGGAGCAATTTTTTAAAATTTATTCCAAAGCAAACGTGAGATTCTTTTCCAATTAAATTTTAAATATCAAGTGGCACTAAAGTTCGGATTGCATCTCCGAATTCGGCGAATATTGGTGGAGGTATTCATAAACGCAAATATTAAAAATTTACATTCGTAACATCACTAGTACATACATTCATAGTTTTGTCAAATTGTATTTAACATTTCACTTTAGGTTAGGTAAGGAAGGGTTGTGCGACCAAGAGCACACTTCCACTTGGCGACCAATGTGGTTCATTGTGAACATTTCTGCTTTACTACTATAATAGTTAAGCACCAATAAACTTAGACTTTCTGAAAGAAAACTAAAGGGAGCATAAACTTCAATTTATGGCCCATAGAATTGTTGTAAGATCAAGCATAAATTTAAATTTAGTAAATAGGTCTCGAACGCAGATTAAAGTTTACCACATTACAAAAAAGAAGTGCGCGGTAAACCCTCTAATATTAAGTAATTTTACAAGGCGTTTTTAAACTTTTCGTTTTATCTTTAACGTTTACAGTCGCATCTTCAAGTATGACCATAACCATAACCTACTTCTCACTAAGCTTAATTTATTAGGGTTTACTTGCAACGCTTTGTGCTGGTTACGATCGTATCTAACCTGCAGGACACAGTGTGTTCTTTTTGATAACACCACCTCCAAAGAAATTTATGTTAGCTCCGGTGTCCTCCAAGGAAGTCACCTAGGCCCTTTGCTATTTTCGCTTTTCATAAACGATTTGGCACTTGTAATGAAGCATTGTAATGTTTAAGTGTACTCTGATGATATTAAGATGTTTCTCAGCTACAAATTATCCTCAGATGGGGCGTATTTGCAGCAGGATTTAAATAGTTTTTACGCATGGTGTAAATATAACCAAATGGAGCTAAACTTAAAAAAATGCAAGCACACTATTTCCTAGATGGGTATCAACTAGAGTTAGTTGGAGAATTTCTGGATCTCGGTATTCTACTTGATCCTAAGTTAGATTTCTGCAAGCATATTACAATGACTATAAATAAAGCTCGAGGTGTGCATGCTTATATAAAACGATGGTCTAAAGAGTTTACAGTTCCCAATGTATCGAAACAGCTATACACATCCCTAGTAAGACCTATTTTGGAGTATGGTTCTATTGTCTGGAATCCTGAAATTAATATGCACATAGACCGAATTGAATCTGTTCAAAAGCAGTTTCTCTTATTCTGCCTGAGAAGCTCGTTTGGTCGTAATGCTGGGAACCTTCCTTCGAATACTGCGAGGTTATCATTAATTAAACTACCTATCTTAAAAAGCGAAGGACTATGCTAAATGTCGCATTTCTAATTAATTTGATTAATGGCGATGTCATCTCCGATTTACTTCTTCGAAACATAAATTTTAATGTTCCACGACGTTTTACCCGACACCTAATACCTCTGCACCTTCCTGTTGTTCAAACAAATTATGCCGATGCTGACCCTTTGAGGAGAATATGAAAAAATTTCAATGAATTGTATAGCTTAATTGATTTTTCTATTAATGTAAATGTAATTAAACGCAATATTATTGTGTTTTTAAATAAATAATATGTCTTACAAAAATTTTTTTTCGTTAATAATGCCTTTATATAAAGTCTTGTAATATACTTATAATAGTCTGTAAGGATTCATATCCATAGATTTAATCAAATAAATAAATAAATAAAATAAAAAAAACAATGATATGTGATTTTTTTTTTTTTTTGTCTCGAGTCTTCCTCTAAGGGTCATTGATTTCAAGTATTCCGTTCTGGCATTTATCTAATGAACGAAACTAATGACATAAAATCAATGCTCGCGAGAAATAATTAAACTTTTCCCTGCGTTCTTATAAGGAGCATAGGGGCATCCGGCACAAACACGTTTAAATCTAGTTATACAAAAAAAAAAAAAAAAAAAAAAAATAAGGCAAAATAAAATGTTGGAACTATAACTGTACATATCATATCGCACACTAAATCATAAACAGGTTAAACTCAAATTTATGAAAATCGTTTATTTTCATAAACCAGTTTACAAATAATATTTATAGCGACCACACATATGGAACTCAGAAAGTTTTCTGCCTCTCCTAAGCATTTTTGAATTTTGATTTCTGCCTGTTATGATTAAGTAGTGACATATGCATAACAAATAATTATTTAAAATAATAATTCATCTCTCGAGCTTAAAGAATTATACGGACGTTCTTATCTTTGATATTGAGATTTTTATTGCATTAAAAAAATTATTTGTTTTAATATTAATTTAGTGGAGAATTTCACAATATTCATATTAAAATGAAAAGATTATCGCTAAACACTTTAATACAAATAAAAAAATTTGACCTGGCCTTTTTAAGAAAGAAAACTGATTTTACAGCGATTGCCTTTATAACTAAAAATATAAAAAAGAAAAAAAATTCAAAATCAAATAGCTACAATATATACATATGTCCCAGTTGGCAAAACTGCCGTCGACGACATTATCATCAACGATTTATGCACTTTATGCACGACATGTCCTCTATCACTTATAATTTTTGGAAGACAATTTTATTTTTATTATTTATATTTAATTATATCAACTACTCTACACGACAATATGAACGACATTGTCTTGTAGGATGTCTTCTAAACAAACAAAAATAATTTGTTGTGAATACAAAAAAAAAGCTGTAAAATAATGATATGAATAAGAAGCAACCAAAGCAAAGTGAAGAAAATCAGTCAGGCAATTCTGATAGGTCAAAGCACATATTACACACAGTTCTTACGTGTGAAAAAGGCCCAAAATCAGTTGCGAGGGCAGCTTTTGAAGAAAGAGACAAAAAGCGTTTTTTGGCAATGTGTAAAAGCAGGCCGCTATAATCAACACAAATTGCGTGATCACAACAAAAATAACAAAACACAAACCACGTTTAACAAAAGCATTACTTCAACAAACGTTTTATTTTGTGCAAAAAAAAATGTATTTGGTAATATTGTTTTGTTTTATAATGTTATTTACTTACTTAAATATTATTTACTAGTGTTGAGGTAAATTTAATAGTAAATTTTTAATAGTAAAGTTTTGCAAATAAATCTCAACTAAATAAATTTGTTGCGGCATAAAAGATGGTTCAAAGAGAAATGAAAAAGGGCAGCTTTCTAAGAAAGAGACAAAAAAAAACCAAAATCTTCCGTTTCGTGACATATCTGTGTGTAATCTGTGGGTCAAAGACTAAAGTATGATTTTAAAAATATGTGCGGTTAATTATTTTTATTTATTTCTATAGGCTTATAGGCGCCGTCGCGTAAGCTGTCTTCGACGACAAAATGAATGCGAAAGAGTTGCACACGGTCATCAACGACAACTATACGCAGTCGTTGACGACAAATCAGAATCCATTGTCGTCTATATAGTCATCAAAGACAATATGGAAGACAATGTCGTTCATATGGTCATCAACGACAATATGGACGACATTGTCGGGCACACATTCATTGACGAGAAAGTATACGACATTGTCCTCCCTGTACACGTGCACGATTTTCGCGACACTTGCTTGAAAATGTCGTCGACGAATTGCATTAGTTGTCCCTTACGTGTCGCGTAGGAGTTAACATTGTCGTGCACGAATTATCAATAGTCAACTGCGGTATATAGTATATGTATGAATGTAGCCGATGTTGCCTCTAAAGCTAAACAAATAAATCAGAAATACAATAGCACATACATTTTTTTAAAATCATACTTTAGTCTTTGACTTCTCACACTTGACTGACTAATTTTCTTCACTTTGCTTTCGGGTTTTTTTAATTATTCGTTATTTAAAAGTTATTCTTGTTTTTTATTGGGAACAAATTATTTTTGTTTGTTTAGAAGACAATGTCGCTCATACTACCATGTATAGTTGCTGTTAGAGGACACCTTACAAGACAATGTTGGTCATGTTTTCGTGGATAGGCGTTGAAAAAAGAGAACTTGAAGGACATTGTCGGTCATGTCGTCGTTTATAAACGTCTTTAGAAGACAGTGCAATAGATAATGTCGAATATTTTGTTGTCCACGACATTTCCCTAAAAATTGTCTTCCAGAAATCCTAAGTGTACGAGGACATGTCGTGCATAAATAGTTAACGACAATGTCGTCGACGGCAGTTTTGCCAACTGGGATACGTCTCTAATACATACATATCTATATATATAAACATTAATGTATGTGTGCTTAATTGTTTGTATGTTTGTACCTTCTAGCCGTTGAACCGATCTTCATGAAACTTTTACAGTATATTACTGATGGTCTGGAAGGATCTATAAGCTTTATATTTTTATGCAATTTTGAGTGGGTGTGGCACCTCCCATACAAAGACATATAAATTTCTGTATATCTGAAGAACGTAAAGACCTAAAGTTTCCAAATTAGGTACAAGCATCTTGGTTATTAATACACAACATCTGACAAAACATGGGCGGGATTGGAGGAGTTGGCGTGGCATAAAATAGATTTACTTATATCTAGGGAACGGTAAGAGTTATCGAAATTTGGTACAAATAGCTGGGTTATCAGTACACAACCACTCTAAAAAATGGACCGGATTGGACAAGTGGGCGTGGCCCCACCAATACAAACACATTATAGATTTCTATATATCTGAAAAATGGTAAGAGCCAAGTGGCCCATATTAGGTAAAAACATCTTAATTATCAATATCCAACATCCGACAATGTGTGGATGGGATTGGAAAAGTGGGAGTGGCAGCTCCCATACAAAGAGATTGTAGATATATTTATATCTGGAGAACGGCAAGGGCCAAAATTTCCAAATTAGGTACAGGCGTCTTGGTAGGCAATACACAACATCCGACAATATTTGGGCAGGGTTGAAGACGTGGGCGTGGCATAACATAGATTTATTTATACTTAAAGAACAGTAAAAGAACATTTTTCAAAATTTGGTAAACATTGCGGGGTTATCGATATGAAACATCTCTCAAAAAGAAGTTGGGGGTAGATAACTGGGCGTGGAACCTCACATATAAAGGCAAAAGAGATTTCTGTATATCTAAAGAACGGTAATAGCTAAAGTTTCCGAAGTTCGAACTAATAGATTGGTGATTAGTACGTAACATCAGTCAGAAAGTAGGCGTGATTAGATAAGAGGACGTGGCACAAAATAGAATCCCGTACATTTGAAGAATAATAACTGTAAAATTGTCCAAATCTGGTGCAATTAGACGGGTTATCAATATACAGACTGTATCTGTAAAAAAAAGTGAGGGATTGCAGAAACGGGCGTGAATGAGAATAGATTTCTGTATATCTAGAGAATGGCCACAGCTTCAATTTACAAATTTGGAACAAATAGCTTGATTATAAATAAACAATATCTGTAAAAGTCCCACTGCCTTATTGCAGACATAGGCGGGACAACTTCAATACAAACACCATATAGATTTCTGTGCCACTAGTGAATGGTGACAGTAAGAGTATTCAAACTTGGTGCAAATAACTTTATAAACAATGCACTAGATCTGTATTGAAAAAATTACATATTTTATTTTAATGTGGGTAGCGAAGCTCACTGGGTTATGCTAGTGTTTTATATTTTCAACTTAAAATTTTTGAGTCCCACAACATATCGCATTATTATATAAAATATCATATTTAATTTAATAAATATAATCGTCTTTACAAAAAAGTACAAATAGTTTTACCATCCACCCCTTTTTTCTTTTAAAAAAAATTTTTTTTTTTTATATTCTGGGTAATATAAAAGTAAAACCATTTTTATATTTTTTCTATCAATTCAAATTGTTACTAAACAATTTTGAGGCTTTAAAATAAATTAACCCGATATTGTTGCGATAGAAGCGAGACCTGAAGAACAGGTCCGCGACCTTAGGTCAACAAGGTTCCAACTGACATTTTTTCCGAAAATAAGTTATATATCGCATCGCTATAAATCGACTAATCTCTTTCGTTTGGCATTCTCCGTTATTGTATATCTCTTACAGCTCTAGAGATATTTAATAAAGTATAATCTAACTACGAAATTTTGGTTTGAGATTCAGTTAACAAAATTCTAACTGACTGATAGAACCTTCTTCACTTAGAACCATGTGAAAAGTTTAATTGCAACTAGAACCATGTTGCTCAGGTTCAAAATTTAATATTGCAAATATAGAATCAACTGCCTGGAAATTTATTCAAAACCGGGTTTCTTACCAATTGGTATTTTTAGGAGAGGTCAATATTGTACGTTCTCTCATATACTTACATAAGTATTTGATTACTTATCTATCACTTTAGGGAAATCTACTTTGAGTTTATAAAATATATTTAAACAACTTATCACATTTTATGTTGTTAAAAAGTTTTAACACGATTTTAATTGCGAAAAGAACCATCACAATTATAACGTAGTAGATTTGTTAGGGCGAAATGTAAAATATTCGATTACCATCTCGCTCACGGAAAATATGAATTTTATATGGCGAGCTCCAGACAAAACCCGTGAGGGTGAGGGTTACGATCAGCTTTATACACTGCACGTTTTGTTGTCATAGTTATTCTTCAATATTCACCCTTACAAACCTGCTTTGTAGTAAGGGAATGCCGTGGCCCTTTAAATGATATATTGTTACGAAATGAAATTTGTCTAAGAATTAGTTATAAGTTATCTTGTTAATTATAGTTTTATGTCATCTTAGAACGCCACTGTAACTTAATTTTCTAGCAATTGTAATTGTAGACTTTAGATTTAAAATAATTCGAACACAATTTTCTAGAAACTACTAGACGGTTCTTGAATCAACTAGGAATAGTTTTGAACTTTAAATTCAGGCTAACTCATAAATGTTTAGTTTTAGTTTGATTGGAGACATTAAACGGTTCAAATCGATACTTACAATAGTGGTTAAAATTTCTGAACATTATAATTAATTTCAATAAAGTTTGTTAAGTTGAATTCGCGTGTGTATTTATTTTTATTTGCAATTAAAAGAACTCAAAGGAATAAACCTTAACTCGTTTTATAAAGTAAAAACGTAACAATATGTATTTGTTTTTATACAATTGTTTATGAATTCAATTACTTATTATTTTTTTTTGTCTTGTTGCCGTTAGTGCTTCGCGAAATTAGAAAATTTTTCATTGGAATGGTGCTCAGATTCGTTATTGAAAATTTTTTAAGTTTGGCACATACAGTCTTCGAGGAAATACATGTAAGTAATTTGGTAAGCAATAAAAACTTTGTGGTAGAGGATGAATCAAATGCTGCATTTACGTATGAACAACCGCAAAAACGGGGCATAAGCCAACAATCTGGGGAGCGAAACGTTTGACAAAGAAGGAGTTATACACTCTCAAAAAAAAAAAAAAAAATTGCTGGTGTGAAAAGAAATATTTTCTTTAATATTCCAATGCCTCTGTCGACAAACACAACCAGGCCCATTTGCCGATTTATCGGCATTTTGCCATTAAATTGTCAAAGTGGCGATGTTTTCTCAAAATTGTTAATTTTATGATAAAAACTTTAAACACGCTAAGGCTACGGTCACACTTGGCAAATATTTGACGTAAAAGACGTAACCAACAGGCAAACAAACATATTATTTTCTTTAGTTGCTATTTTTATTTTGATTATAACACTACGTCAAACAAAAAACAGTTTTTCGCCGTGTCTGGCAGTAAAATTATTTTTATTGTGTGATATTTAGACCATGTTAAATTTCATTAACAATTAACAAAATTAGTGGTTCTGCTTATTTGGTCTAATAACCCTGTGCGCTTCGCTACCCTCATTAAAATAAAATATGTAATTTTTTCAATACAGATCTAGTGCATTGTTTATAAAGTTATTTGCCAAGTTTGAATACTCTTACTGTTACCATTCAACAGTTGCACAGAAACAGTATTTGTATTGAAGTTGCCCCGCCTATGTCTGCAATAAGGCAGTGGGACTTTTACAGATATTGTTTATTTATAACCAAGCCATTTGTTCCAAATTTGTAAATTGTAGCTGTGTCCATTCTCTAGACATACAAAAATCTAGTCCGATCCACGCCTACTTCTTCAATCCCGCACATTTTTCACAGATGCTTTCTGTATATTGATAACCATTCTAATTGTACCAAATTTGGACAATTTTACCCTTACTGTTCTTCAAATAGTGGAATTCTATTTCGTGCCTCGCCCACTTATCTAATCATGCCAACTTTTTGGCTGATGTTGCGTACTGATCACCAATCTATTTGTTCCAACTGTGGAAACTTTAGCTACTACCGTTCTCTAGATACACAGAAATCCATTTTGTCTTCGTATGTAAGTTACCACGCCCAGTTATCGAGCCCCACATTCTTTTTGACCGATGTAGTGTGTCGATAAGCCCACACATGTGTACCACATTTGGACAACTATTACCTACTGTTCTCCCGATATAAATAAATATATTTTATGCCACGCCCACCTCTCTTTGTCAGAAGTTGTGAACTACTAACCAAGATGCTTGTACCTAATTTGGAAGCTTTGGCTTTTGCCGTTCTTCAGACATACATAAATCTATAATCTCTTTGTATGGGAGATGCCACTCCCACTTTTCCAATCCCGCCTACACTTTGTCGGATGTTGTGTATTGATAACTAAGATGTTTTTACTTAATTTGGAAACCTTCGCTCTTACCGTTCTCTATATATACAGAAATCTATGTTCTCTTTCTATGAGAGGTACCACGCCCACTTCACCAATTCAGTCCATTTTTTAGACAGTATGTGTATTGATAACCCAGATATGTATACCAAATTTGGACTATTTTTCTCTTACCGTTATTTAAATATAAATCAATCTATTTTGTGCCACGCCCACTTCACCAATTACGCCAAAATTTGTCAGATGTATTTGACATATAATATATGGGCACTGATTTATATCTGTTCAGTTTAATCTACAAATAAATTAATGTTAAGTTCAACTAAGCCAGCGCTTAAACATTAACTGATTTATTAGCCATAAGATAAGGGCTAAGAAACTCACAAAAATATCTAAATGTAGTCTGAAATTGTTGACCGCTTAGTAAGTTCTACGGTCCAAGATCTTAACGAACTTTATTTGAGATTGGGACTAGAAAAGACCTAACTTATCTTGTAAATCGACCCAGGCACAAGTCAACTCATGAATAGATTCTTACTTCATGACTTTTTCATTTGCTAATAATACGAGTAGATGTTAATGTGTAATATTTTGTTTTTTTTATTATACCCTCCACCACCACTAGTGGTGAATCAGCGTATACTGAGTTTGTCATTTCGTGTGAAACTTTTTTACTATACATCTAAGACCCCATAAAGTATATATGTTCTGGCTCCTTAAATAATTCTAACTCGATTTAGCCATGTCCGTTTGTCTGTCCATCTGTTGAAAACACGCTCACTTTCGAAAGATTCAAAAGAAAAGAACAAAATTGGTGTCAAATTGCTTGTAGTTACCCTAAGCAGTTTGGGATTAAAATTCAGAAAAATCGGTGTAGTATGATCAGAGCTATGAATCAAAATGTGGAACCACTACCCTTAAAATAGATAATTTTGTTACAAAGCCTAACATAAATGGTGGAATAATGCTCGAGATGATATAAGATTTTGCATAAATTCGATTAATATGACTGGAAATTATAGTGTTGAATTTTGAGAACATCGGTCCATAGCTTACCGTAAGCTCCATACAAACCCTACTGCCGGAAAACAGTTTAGTACGCCTAAAACCGCAAATAAAAATGCTACCATAAAAAAATTTGGTACCTCACAGTTTCATACGACTTACAATCACACTGGTTAATTTCGTGATTATCGGTCCATAATTTACCATAGGCCCCATATAAAGCCCACTTTGGGAAATTACCTAAATACGGCTAAAACCGTAGCAGATATACATAGATAATGCTGTAAAATTTGTTCCAACTTAGCTTTATATGGCCATAACAAATGTCATGCAATTTTATGATATACGGTCCAATAGTTTACCTTAGATCCCACTTTCTGATTGTCGGCCAATAATTTAGTGGAGGTCTACACCGCAACCAATTTTAATGTTTTAAAATTCTTATTCACTTTATGGTCTTACTTGTATAGTATTTTTAGCTTTTCTAAAGTATTTGGAAAAAGTTTCCTGACGAGCTGGCCTAAGCAACCAGCGAAATGCGCATAGCAACTAGCTTTCCCACAACAATAAATTTCAGTATTTTCATTCAAAAATTGGGATTATTAGCACATCATTAATAAATGAATTGATTAATATATATTCTGGCTCCTTAAGTAATTCTAAGTCAATTTAGCCATGTCCGTCTGTCTGTCCGTATGTCTGTCCGTCTGTTGAAAACACGCTCACTTTCGAAAAACGCAAAAGAAAAGAACATACTTGGTCTCAAATTGCTTGTAGTTATCCTAAGCAGTTTGGGATTGAAATCCAGCAAGGACAAGGATCAGAACTATGAAGCAAAATGTGCAACCACCCAAAAAAAAATTTATAATTTTGATACAAAAACTAACATTAATGGTGGAATAATGCACGGAATGACATAACATTTTAGACGATTTCGCCTTATACGACTTCAAATTATACTGTTAAATTTCGTGAGGAGCGGTCCATAATTGACCATAGGCCCCATATTAACCCTTCTCTCGGAAAACAGTTTAGTACGCCTAAAACCGCAATAAATAACGCTATCATACTAAAATTTGGTGCGTCGCAGTTTTATAGGACCAGAAATCATACTGTAAAATTTTTTGGAGATCGGTCCATAATTTACACTAGGCCCCTAATAAACCCTACTCCCGGAAAACAGTTTAGTAGGCCTAAAACCGTAATAAATAATTCTACCAAATTGACGTCACAGTTTTATAGGACGAGAAATTACATTACCAAATTTCGTGAAGTTTGTTCCATAATTTACCCTAGGCCCCATACAAACCCTACTATCGGAAAACAGTTTATTGCCCCTAAAACCAAATAAAGCCCACTTTGGGAAAATTATTAAATTCGCCTAAAGCCATTACAGATATAGATATTGCGGTAAAATTTCTTACTTAAATTCATATGGCCAGAAAAAAAATCATGCAAATTTGTTAAATTTACTGTTAACGCTAAAACTAATTACACTGCTGTATTGAAATTTATTCTAATTTATTTTTTGTAATACCAGAAATTAGTCCATAATTTACCATAGGTCCAAGATAGATTACGCTCCTAATAATTATTTTAGTTCGTCTAAAACTTTTACGAATCATGATATTTTGCTCAAGCCAGTTCAAAGTTCTAACAAGAAACGCATAAAATTTTCTTATTGTCGGTCAATAATTTAATTCAGGTCTAAACCGCAACTAATTTTAATGCTGACGCTCGTTTTGGTGAAGAGTAGCTTATAATATATATGTATTTATCATATAGAGCCCACTCCTGTTGGTGGAGAGAATTAAAGATTCGGCACAGCCGAATATAGCACTCTAACTTGTTTTTTTTTTTGTTAAAAAGGATTGTTCCACTAACTGGATTCGGAGTTAAATGGTTGGACGGACAAACCATGAAATTGAATTACAGATGGTTACACTCTTCTTTACGAGGCAACGAGCAATTTGCTAAATCTTATTTAATTTATATAAATATTTTCATTAATAAATTTATTATTTTAAATTTATACTCACAACTGGTTTCCATCATAAACCACCACGACAATGAGAACATGTCCACACGAAATGCCAAACCGAGACCAGCATAGATAAAATCACTAGGATTCGACCAATAGCCACGTTTAGTATCCGGTAAAAAGGGGCTACGGCCACTTTCGTACGATGATTCATACACCATTTTGAAAGCAGACAAATCTTATGGAACTCATAAACAAAACCCAAAAGATAAATAATAAATTCTTTGCACAATTTTTTTCTTCTTTTTTTATCTACAGATTTTGTTTTGTACACATGAACTTGACATTGAATTTCAAAAATACGAACAAAAAATTTAAAATATGAAGAAAAAAATATTTATAATTAAAATTAATAGTTTGCGCGCACGAATGTGTATAAAATGTACGAGGGGTTCTTTGATTGCAGTAATATTTTGCAGATAACACACTAGTTTTTATTGGAATTATTAATTAAGAAAATGAACAATTTATTTTACTAATACACTTCGGTTAATAGTATCGGTCACATAATTTTATTTTTAAATAATTTGTTTTAAAATTTTTTGTTTATATTTCTCAGTTTAGTTTTAATTAAAACCATCAACTTGTTCTAATTAGTAGAAGCTTTGACAAACGACTAATAAGTAACGATAAATTTTAAATAAAAAACACACTTTTGCGATGCATTTTGAATACTAACGGGCACAGAATACACAATCCCACAAATACTCTTTTACACTTTTATTATTATTTTTGTATTATCTCTTTCTCTCATTTTCATAATAAATACTTTGAACGTATGGATTAGGGCAGACAAATTAGATTTACATTTTGTTTTTTTTGGTACTAATGTTATATTAAAAGTATAATGGTGCGCTTCAAGGTGCGATTTTGAAAACGGATTACTTAAACTTAAAATGGTTTAGATACGTTATTGCCATTAACGTTCATGTTAAGGCCGTTTTACTCTATAACACAAGTCCTAAGTACTTTGAGGAAAATGCTTCCTTGATCTACTTTTTCATTGAAATTTTTCCTCAAAATACGCAAGACTTGTGTAATGGTGTAAAGTACTTTTTAGTAAAAGTTGTATTAAGATAAATTAAGGATTAAAGGGGCATTTAAATATATTTTTTATTATTATCAGCCTTATTATGAATAAAAAGTTCCCGGGAGTTTTTTCCCTTTCGCTATTATAAAAAGTATTGCTATTATTGGTAATTGCTGTATTATTGTCATATATATAACAATTTTATATTTATTTTACAGGGATGTTGAATATCCCAATTATAATTAAAAATTCTCCTTTTTTCATTTTTGCTATTTAAATTCTATTGTAAAAATGGGAGAAGCGGAATTTCTAATTATAATTGGGCTGTACAACATCCCTGTAAGATAAATATAAAATTGTTAAACATATGGCCATACTATCGACAATACCGAATACTTTTGACTTGTCGTCACTTCAGAAATGTTTTGTCCCAATAGCCATTTTTGAAAATAATTAGTTAAGTATGGAGTATATGTATGTACATATAACTCGAATATACTCTTTGTTATTCCAATATCCATTTCAAGATATCTCGTGTTATATTTGAGATATCCGGTAACGACTTTGCTTTACGTCCACAATTTTAAGGTTTTATGAATATTGTTGTGCCCTTAAGGCCAATGTTTGAAGTATGGGTCAATTATTGCACAGAAAGAAAAGAAAATCAACGTAAACTCTTGTTTTGCCTCATTGCTGCTAAACAAAAGTAATGCAAAAAAACCGCCCAGTTAAAAAAATAAGAATAACTGCCTGGCCCACAATGTCGACAAGAGCATTTCTTTCGTATATTCATATTGAAAACAAAAACTAATTTTAGTTTTTTATTATCGAACTTTTCGAATGCGAATGGGATGAGACCAATTGCAAATTAAAGTTGACATTATCCATAACAAAACCTTCGAGGGCTTTTTTTAGTTCAGTGCGAGATTTTTTTATAGACACATTTAAAGTTGGTGATTTTGGAGCGCTGCACATTGGGCGATTAATTTAAATTTAGAAAAAAAAGTTTTTATAATAAATTTTAGTATAGGGTAAAAGTAAACAAAATTCTGCATCACAAGCTGTAAAAATCAATCAACTAAGTTGTTAACTTTCTTTTCAGTGGGTGGTCAAAGTTAGCAAATTATTGCTGTTTTAAAAAAAGAGTGAACAAATTTTAAATTTTAAAAATCCAAGAGATTATTATTAGTGTTAAATTTATTAAAAGTAAGTCTTTTATAATGGAACCTTCAACATCAGGTATTAAAGTATATGGTAAATTTTTTTTTTTTTTTTTGGAAAAATTATGCGTAAATATTTTTAATAATTATTTTAAAAATGGTATAAAATTGGTATAATTTTCGCATTTAATGGGTCACAAGTATTAAGTTAGAAAGAGTTAGAATAAGTTTTATACATTTTAGAGAAGTATAGATCATCAGCTTATATTAAAAAAAAAGTCCAGACAATGCCCGGCCGCTTTTTTATTTTCATTTTGGTGTACAAACAATTGAAAACAAAGATTTTCCAAAAAGTTTTAAATTTTTTCAGCCTAATTTTTACATTTACTGAAAGCAAAAACTGTATATAAATTTATACTAATAGGAATACATGTTAGTAACTTATTCTTTAAATTTATTTTGATTTCAAAGTTACAGCGAAAATTGTGGATCATGTTTATACCGAAATAAAAACCGCTAACAGGCTAAAAAAAATTTTTTTTCCATTTTTTTTAAGTTGTGTTTTCATGTATTTATGATTAATCATTACTGAAAAATTATAATATTCTCTTTTGTGACTTTTTTGAAAAAATTTGTACATTTATAAACTTTTGTGAAAAACAAAAATTGGACTTTAAATTAAATTTATACTAATACATATAATAAAAGTATTATTTAAATTTTTTAATAGCACATTAAGTATGGTTAAATTTCCAAATTTAACTCATCAATAAAAAAAAAAATTATATTTTAAAACCAAAGCTTCTTTGAATTAATCGCCACTTTGCGTACCATCGAACCCACTGTGTGCTGTCTGACAAGAAAAGATCATTGAAAATTTAATAAAATAATGCTTATTTATTTTTATTATCCTAGAAAGTTGCGGTATCTTACTGTTTTGGGGTCGAGGAATTAATTTTTAATATTTGTTTTTACCTAAAACTTACCCTAGATAGCGCTGTCATACAAATGGTGCTATTTCTTGTAAAAAAAACGGTGTATTTGCTTAAATATAAATTAATTAATATAAATTTGAGCTAACACATGCAAAACACATGTAAACAGCTGATTTGCCTATTCATTTTAGTTCGTTGGTCGAGGAGAGTAGAGCGAAAAATCTGTGCCAGTACGTGATAAATGGATTGTGCATCATTTGCCCTGCCCCAGCGTTTCGTGTGGATATCGTATTATTTTAATATTAATGGATATTGTTTTCATATTAACTTATATACAAATTAAAATGCTGCATGAAATCTTTTTGCCTCAGAAATTACAAAATGATTTCCTCGCATACTCTGTGGTGGCCAAAAAATTGGCCTTTAGAATTGACCCATTTTCAAAAATTAAAGTTATGGTGTATAAAAATCTGATGAATTTCAAATTTCTTTTGAATATTCCATCAGGGATAAAGAATTTTATATCGCCCTTTTAATAAAATCAGCGTCAAGGATTGTTTAAAAGCCCCCACAATATGTATTTGTTCAAAAGCTAAATATATTGAATAAAGTTTTTATTTCAAAAGAAAAGGAGGAAATATATTAAAGATTTACTTCTACTCCTTCTGAATGATAATCGGCTTGATAAATTAAAATTGGATTCACTGAACTCATTCAGAAATAAAAAAGGTTAATATTATGTGTGTTCATTTACTTTACTAGCAGAAACTTTCAACAAGAGAGTAAATTTAAAATTTACAAAATTGTTCTCAAATTACTCAAAGAATAAAAAAGGAAATGAACGCTTTATCAGCAAAAACTAGCACGTTAGGCATATTGACAATATTCAGCTGGAAGATACGAGATTATTTCTTAATAAATTTAATTGATTTCAACTGTTTTTTAAATTTTAAAAAAATAAATATCCTACACAGAAAAAAGTGTTTTATCAATTAAAAAATTGGTTTAAAAAGTATTTAAATTTAATTAGTGTGATAATTGAATCAATTATTTTTTTAGTTGAAAGAAAATTAAACATTTAATTTTGATTTAATTAACATTTTAGTTGTTTTGAAATAAATTTTCAATTAAAATTTGATTTAAATAACAAAAAATCTTAATTGACTTTTTTCGTTTAAAATAAAAAAATTTAAGCATGTAGAAATATTTGAAATGGCAAAGTTTTTTGATCACTTTTTTAATTAAAATTAAAAATATCATTTATTGAAAATATTTTTCAAAATTTTAAAATTTTTAGTAATCAATATAATCATTTTGGTAATAGGTGCAAAATCAACAACTTGTTTGCTTGATATTATGAATTTAGAACAAATTTGGTGATTGGAGAAATTTAATAATTTTTTCTGTGTATTTTATTGAAAAACTTTTAATATAAAAATTATGCAATTTATTTTTGTTTTGTAAACAAAAACATGAAACATGTGTTTGAATAATTCTTGCTAGTAAAAATTTTACTTTCAGAAATTTTCAACATATTTTTTGTCTCTCAAATTTGTATGCTCTTTTTCCGCACTCTACTTCCAAGTTTTTCGAGTACGTGAACACTTACTAGTAACCATTATTGAGAATTAGCCAAAATTATCTGTAAATGAACACACCTATTATTATTTATAATTAAACAATTTATTAAATATAGATATTTTTAATTAGGCTTAAGTTCATTGAATTAAATTTTCATTACATTATTTTTACGAAGACAGGAATTTTACAACATGAAATTAATTAAAATTTTTTTTTTTTTTATTGATAATTTTCATTCTTGAGTGCGCTGAGATTTGAACCCAGGCTTTCACGGACAGGTTGCCCAGACTAGTTTCGATTGTAACCACACAATCTCTTCAGTGGGGTTGGCTGTTTTTTACTCACACGGCCATTAAAGCCGGATGACGTCAATAGTCAAACATCAATCTTTAAACCAAATGGTATTTCACATTGGTAGATCGAAATTTGCTTTTGAATGAATGATTATCTATTTTAATTGGGTTCAAATCTCAGCGCAGTCAAGAATGAAAAATTGTAATTAATTTCATGTTGTAAAATTCCTGTCTTCATAAAAATAATTTAATGAAAATTGAATTCAATGAACTTAAGCCTAATTAAAAATATCTAAATTTGGATTAAAACCTATTAACAGTTCAATAAAATAAATAACAAAAAATCTTAATGGATTTTTTCGTTTAAAATAAACTTATTAAAACTTATAAAATTTATATTGGAATTTGTCAAAACCTGAGCAATATTTATCAAAAAATAATTTCAAATTCAATAATTGTTATTTTTTAATAAAAAAAAATTTTAAATAAATGTAGGTATGACTGTAGTTATTTATCTGAGAAATTTCCAGATTAAAAATAATTTAATAAAACAGATTAAAAATACATAATTCAATAAAAACGTAAATAATACTAAATATTATTATAAGTTTGTCTTAAATAAAATATTATGATTCATTTTTTTTTTAGGCTTATTATTTTCGGAAGGGAGTTTTATATTTGATCTTTAGTAAATCATAAAAATTGGTAGTGATTTCTTGTATTAAAGAACTAAAGTGGGTTAAATTGAAATACAAAAATGAAATATAAGCACTTTAAAATGCCAAAAACGTGTTTATATCAAAAATCAAAATTGGGAATCTAGCACGTCATGGAGAAATCTTAATAATAATACATTTTGTGTTTTCAAAAATATGTTTGAAAGTTATTTTTATTTAATATTAGAACATATTTGAAATTGTGTTTTTATTTGAAGATCCTATTAGTTTAAAATAATGTACAATTTGCAATTCTGGTTGCTCATCTCTGTTTTGAATTTCATTAATTTAGGGTTACCGCTTGTCGACTAAAGTCGCAATGTATCCCCTTTTGGCGGGCTGCGATTTTTTATACGACTTTTTAAACTAATGAGCCATTTACATTACAATGAAATCTAGTAGATTTGATTTGAAATCTTCCATAACATCTAGTGCGTTTACATTGTACTTAAGTGACATTAGCGAGATTTTGCTTGCATAACAAAAACATCTGACTGAAAGTTTTTTGTGTAACACATACTTACATACATATAAAGAAATAGGCATTTAACAATTTGCATTACCTTTTATTTATAGCCCATTTCATTTATTTTATCAATATTATTTGTCTTTTAAATGTCTTTACTATATTATTAAAATTTTAAAAAATATAGATATTTTTAGTTCATTGAATTTAATTTTCATTAAATTATTTTTATGAAGACAGGAATTTTACAACATGAAATTAATTAAAATTTTTTTTATTGATAATTTTTCATTCTTGACTGCGCTGAGATTTGAACCCAGGCGTTCACGGACAGGTTGCCCAGCCTAAATAAAAATATCTAAATTTGGATTAAAAACCATTAACAGTTCAATAAAAAAAAAAAAATAATCACAATACTAATTATTAAATAATCACAATACTAATTATTTTAAAAAATATTTAGCAGTTTTAACAAGCCGCCATTTTTATATTTGTTTTTTTTTTTTTTATTAAAATGTCAATTTTTTCTTGTGCAGGGAAGTCTTTTTTTAGTGCTTCATGGAAAAAAACAATAATATCATAAAATCTTGTCACGGAGTACATGAAAGTACTAGATTTCGTTGTAGTGTAAATAGGGACGCAAACGATACATCGGTGTTTAGAAAACATCGATGTATCGTTCATAAGCATTGATGTTAATATCGATGTTTTGATGGACGATACATCGTCGGTACATCGGAGTCAAAACCAAAAACCGTCGACAACGTCCATTTAATATTGTCATTTATTTAAATTTTTTTCATAATATTTTACAAAAAGTATCTGGGAATTATTTCTTTTCATAAGCTTCTTTATTATATTTGAATATTGGCCCTAATCATGTAAAACGCAGCGCAACGCCAAAGAATAACATTGAAAGCACAAACAGTGTCATAAATATTTTGTAATTTTATTGTTGGGTTTTACAGAAATTCATGTACCGTTTTAAAATTTTCAACGACACAAGCTATGCAGCGTTTGAAACGCAATGTGAATTTCTGTAAAAAGCACCAACAAAATAACCATATATATTTATTATATTTTTACCGTTTTTAATTTTTTTTTTTAAATTAAACTCTTTTAAAAATATAAAAAGTGCATTTCAAAGCATATCCGTACAAAGTACGTACATATGTATGTACATTGGAGCGTACCACCTAACAAGGATAAAAAGTGCGCCGTACCACCTCTAATATAAAGTATTTTTGCAAGGAGGTTTCGATTTTTTTTTTGCCGAACGTAGACGACGCCTTTTTACATTTTTCATTATATCCGAGGCATTTACAGTCCGATCTTAAAGTGTGATATATCAATGTTTTTGTCTCGAGAAGACCAATGCTTTGCCCTTAGGGCCATTGGCCTCAAGTATCTCGTTCTAATATTTATCCGCCAAATCTCTGTTCGTACTACCCTAATGTACCACTCTAATGTCAGAAAATTAATGATCGCAAGAAACTATAAAACTTTTGCTAAGGAAGTAATTCGATAATTCCAGCAGAAACAGTTTTGAATTTAATTAAAAAATTAAAGCTTGCTAAAAATCATTACATTTTTGGCAAGGAAGAATTACTGTAATTCCTGCATGACAGTCAGCATTTACAGTCCGATCTTTAAATATTATGTAACGAAATCGTGTCTTTTTGGCTACTCCTCTTGCTTCTCTAGCCCGTTCACTTCGAAACAAAAGCAAATGTTAATTTTCTGACATAAGGGTGTTAATTAGGGTGGTATAAACAGAGATCGAATAGATAAATTCTTGGTCTCGAGACAAAAACATTGATATATCATACTTTAAGATCGAACTGTAAATCCCTAAGATATAATGAAACATGTAAAAAGGCGACCCGACCCTTACGTTCGGCAAAAAAAAATTTTTTTTTTCGAACCCTCCTTGCAAAAATACTTTATCTTAGAGGTGGTACGGGGAAACTTTTTTTTAAAGGTACGGTCTAATGTACATACCTGCATAACATGCACAGCATAACTAAATATACATATCTATCTATCTATCTATCTATCTTCTATCTTCTATCTTCTTCTTCTATATATATAAAAATGAATTATGTATGTTTGTATGTTTGTATGTTTGTTTGTCGCTTTATAGACTCCGAAACTACTGAACCGATTTTCCTGAAATTTTTACAGTAACATCACGTGAGCCCTAAAAATAAAATAGGCTACTTATTTTTTCGATAGGGGCAGGGGAATTGGTACCCCCCATAGGATGCCAATATTAATTATCGCAGATCTTAAGAGCCGCTGCACGCATTTTGCTGAACTTTTTGTAGTAGGATCTTCTGAGCCCCGGAATTGAAATAAAATAGCAGCGGGGGTATAGGAATACCCCATAGGACGCCAATGTTTAACATCGCATATCTTAAGAACTGTAATAGTGAGAATGTTCAAACTTTCTAAAAGTCACTCTTATGGTATACTACACTTTTGAAAATAAAAATAAAGCGGGTAGGCGCAGGGGGGGAAATACCTCCTATAGGATGCATACATTAAATATCGCTCAACTGAAGAACTATTAAAGGGAGAGTCTTCAAACGTGGTTAAAGCTACTATTATAGTAAACTATAAATTTCAATATAAAAATGTGCGGGGTAGACAGAGTAGGAGCAGTACCCCTCATAGAAGACATATTAAATACCATATATCTGAACACAAGAGCTATCAACCTTTACAGGACAAATTTTAAAACAAAAATAAATGGGGTAGGTGCAGGGGTAGCGAAGCGCACCGGGTTAAGCTAGTCTTCTATATATATAAAATAGGATGTGTGTATGTATGTATGTATGTATGTATGTATGTATGTAACGTATGGACTCCAAAATGGCTGGGCCGATTTTGATGAAATTTTCAGGGAATCTTCAGAATATTTAGGCGGGTGACACTGTGAAGTCTGATGTCTGATTTTCGGTCTGGGGGCGGAGGGGAGTGGCAAAATCCATAACTTGAGAACGGCTTGACCGATTTGAACGATTTTTTCTTTAAAATGATAGCCATGGTCCAACTTAGGTTTCTACAGAAAGAAAATTTTGCCCCGCCCACTTTTACTCCCACTTTTTCGATTTACCTAAAATCAGAAAACGGCTCCATCGAGTTGACTAATTGTTCTTTCAAATGTTCGTATTAATCAACTTTAAGTTTTCATCGAAAGAAAAATTTACCACGCCTACTTTTATGCCCACTTTTTCTAATAAGCGCATAACTGGAGAACGGCTTGACCGATTTGGACGATTTTTTCTTTAAAATGATCACCATGGTCTAACTTAGGTTTTTCGGCCCACTTTTACGCTCACTTTTTTCGTAAGATTCACAGCATATATAAACATACATACAACCATATGCATTTTCAAATCAAATGTAAACCAAACATATGTATATGAACAACATTTTAATTTATAATATTACAAGCCGTCAATTATCCCACTGAATTTTTGAATTCATTAGAACCAGCCGGAATGCCACCGCATGTACTAACATTAAAGGTTGGGTCACCGGTATTTCTTATTCGCAACTTAAACGCACCAAAGTTATGCAACGGAACCAGATTGACCATCAAAAACTGTTCACCAAATTTAATCGAGGCAACAATCATCGGTGACAGATTCAAAGGCGAAGACGTACTTATTCCACGAATTCCGATGATTTCCAACGATTTACCATTTGAATTCAAGCGGCTCCAATTCCCTTTGCGTCTTGCCTTTTCTATTACCATCAACAAAGCACAAGGCCAATCATTGACTATTGCTGGCTTAATTTTGGAAAATTCATGTTTTTCACACGGCCAGTTGTGGCTTGCTCCCGAGCTGGCACCCCAAAAAATTTATACGTTTTTACACCAAATAAAAAAACAAAAAACATTGTCTATCCGCTAGCCTTAAGATGAAGTAATCAATAAATATAATTTCCAATTTGCCTTAAATACATGTGTTTCTATTTTCATTGAACCCATATCTACACCATATGTAAGTTATTCTGTAAAAAACTTTATGAGAGGTATTTCATGGATTTTTATTTAAAGGCCGTAAATTTCGTTTAAAGATCAATTCAAATCGTCTGGTAATACAACACTAATGTTTGCTCAGGGCCAGCAACGCGGACCGGGTCAGCTAGTGTAATTATAAACTAAAGAAAGGTTTAAAAAAATTTTGGAGACTGTGTAATAAGGTGATAACTTTTTTCATTTATTGCAAATATCAGTTCTCCCAAGGTAAAATCGTGTAGGACATGCAAAAATATTGAGAACTGCCTTTTTAGTTTTTTGCTTTCGTTAAAAAACGCCAAACGCCATGAAGTTTTTTATTAAAATGGTTTTGTATTACTAAAATTATATAATATTTATTTGAAAATACTTTGCATTTCATGTAACTTTATGTTATGTTTTATAAACAGCCTGGCCGACGATGTCGGTCACAATTGCTTGTTGGCTTTTTCAACGACAAACAGCTGATTTGCGCCCCACTTAAAACTTTCAGCACGACAATTCGATCCACAGATGTGTTTTTTTACTTGTGGCAAATCAAATAGCACACAGCTGCATTTTTATGGCTTAATTTACATATTTTAATTTATATATTTTATTTTAAAATTAGCGTTTAATTTGTGGAACAGTTGATGCGGCATATGGCAATCAATAAATGGAAAGTAAGTGGCAGTTTAAGAGAACGATAATGAGTGACTTGTTTTTGTTTGCTTAAGCTGTCGATCGCCATCGTCGGTCAGGCTGATTATGTTTTGTTTTTATAAATAAAAGTCATTAAAAAAGGCTTGATACTTTTATTTCTCTTAAACGATTTTTGTGCATCTTTATTTTTATAAAGCCGCCTTTTGTTTCACTTTTTTAAACATTCTAACGGTAACTCTGCATTCGTTTACGTTTTAGTGAGCGCTTTTACATCCGATCAGTTTATTATCACAACAAAAAACACACAGATGTTAACAACAGCCACAACAAAATTAAAAATTGTTTTTACTGTTTGTCTGTATAGAATTCAAAATACCGTGACCACTTTGCGATAATCGTAATTTTTATAATTGTGATCATCATTATCATCGATGTTTTTCCTCTCTTTTGATTGTCGACGATCTTAAGATTCTTGAAAGCAAAACAAATCAAAATTTTTATTCAAGTGCAGTTTTAGCGAACAATGTCATTTTCGTCTGGCTTCCTGCTACGTCTGTGTGTTTTTGGAATTTGTATAGTTTTCCTTTTAACTTTCCCCATGCGTTGTTAGTTTTGTTTTTTCCTCAGCAGCTATTGGAAAAAAACACATTTTTGGGAAATTTTTTAAAGTTCAAGTGTAATTGACAAATTTGCGATGATTGCGAGCCAGGAATTTTGTTTTTGTTTTTGCTTCCAAGGCCTGCAAAAGTTGTGTTTTTTTAGAAGCAATTTTATTTTAATAATAATAATTACACAGGTCGACATTGAAAAAGTTTTTTTTTAACCATTCCTCATGATTCATATTTTTTTGCATGCTAAAGCCGAATTCTCCCATAACGTCACATTTGAACTGTGTGTGGATAATTAGCTTTGGTCGGAGCAAAATGACCGAGTTATAATCGATCAAAGCTAAGGCTTTAAACTGTTTTAGTATTGAAGTAACGATACGCCTTTTTGCCGATACGAAACCGATAGTCAAGAAGAAATATCGCCAAATATTAAAACTCTAAATTTAAAACTAAATTTAAACTCAAGGTAAAACTTACAAAACTCAAGTACCTATAATAGATTTATATATTAAAAATTGATTTTAATAAAATTTTAAAAACAAGGAAATTAATTTAAATTCATGTTAAAATAATTTATTTTTTAAACAAAAAAAAACAGTAAGGGTTTTCATGATATCGCTTAAAAGGATCGCAATCTGTGCAAACTGTGTAAAACTTGGTAAATTTGCCCAACAATTTTCACTCGCAAACTTGGGCTGTTCAATTGTGCATTTATATAAACCGAATTTTGTAATGCTTACCGTCGTTTTCAATGAAAAGTTCAAGTGTTTATAAATCACAAACAATAAATTCTTCCAATAATTTGAACAAATTAAGGCCCCGTTACTCTTACGTAAACGTATACGTTGATGATCAGCTGTTCCGTTTTCATTACTATTCATTCATAAATAGGTACTCTTACGTAAACGTAACGTTGCGTTGCGGACGAACCTGATAAAATTAAAATTTCTCTCCGTTTCTCTCCGTGTTGTCAACAAAACGTATTGGCCGGCGGTTTACTTTTAGATTTTATTAATAAGATTCTCTTTTTAAAATATAAATTTAAAGAATATAAACATTACATACATATACATATATAAATAAATATAAATATATGTATATTAGTTTATTTGTTTTTGATTAAACTTGGTAAGAAGATAGAATGTTACAGCGAAATTACTATAGGCTATATTTTTCCGGAATTTTGGAGCAGGGAGGAATAAAATGGTTAAAAATGAGCAAAAACCTATTTTTTGGAAATAACCCTACAATCATAAATCTTAATTTTTTCGTACGAATTCCTAATCGGAAAATCGGCATTAAAAAGGCAAATTTCAGGTCAATTTTGATCAATTTTAACTACAAAATTTTAAAAGTAAATTAATTTTTTTGGCTTAAGCTACCATTAGGGATATAGGTTTGAAAAATGTTAACTTAAGGACAAAACAGGGTAAAACTTTGTTTTAAATATTTTGGCGATGTTTGAATGAATTTTACATTGTCGCATAAAAGTGCATTTTGAAATTCGTCGCCTTTAAGGTTTACCCCCTTAAAGTGGGTAATATAAGGAATTTTTGGGATATTTTAATAAAGTTCATTTATACTGCAAAATTTGAACAGTGTACGGCTTATTTCCGATGTGCGAAAGAATTCTTTCGTTCGTACAACTGCATTCGTACAAATTCTAAAGTTTGTTTTTGTTTTAAATGTAGTTGTTCGAAAGAAAGAATTCTTTCAAACATCGGAAATATGCTATTAATTATTTCATGCTAAAACTATCACTAGGGACATACATATATAACAAATACTAAATTCTTTCACATAAAGGTAGCAAAGAAATAAAGTACATTTAAGGGCAAACAGGGTAAAAATTCGTACTCTTGGTACTTTTTTGTGAACTCGTTTTTTGCAGTAATTTTGACTGTTTTTCCCCGGGCATCTCCGGAATTTATCACCGTGAATACACATATATAGGCGAGGATTTAGTAGCACTTTTAACTGATACCCATATAAGTGAGGTCAACTTTGTACTTAAAGAGATATTAATTAAGTCTTAAAAAAATTTTAAGGGGCATAACTCCTTAACTAGCTGCTTAGGTGCAAAAACACTATATCAAAAGTTTTTATGTTATAGCATTTTTCAGTGCTGTACATACAAACATATCTGTGAATATACATATGCACATATATTTTACTTCTTTTTTAGAAAACCGTCGATATCGTTATGTATTGGCGATTTCAAACAAGAACATTAACAACATGCTTTAAACCAACACTGAGTGCAAAATCAAAACAAAACAAAATTTTTTATTTCATTCTCTTTGTTTTTTTAACACACTTTAAGAACATATGATACGTTTACGTATTTTTAGTAACTACCAACCATTGACGTCGACCGCAACGTTTACGTATCCGCAACATTTACGTAAAGAGTAACGAGGCCTTTAGTCTTTTGGCTTTCCTTATGAATTTTTAAAAACAGATTTCACATTTTATCACAAATTTCAGCTCTTATTTTTATATATTTTAAATTTATTTTTTTCAAATTTTTTTTTTTTTAAATTTATGTTTGCATTGACGTTTCTTACAAACTGATATTAATTGTTTAAAATTACACAAAAATTAAAAAGGGTATTCATGAAACGAGTCTCGCAAGTTTGCCCATTTGCACAAATGGCAATTTCATGCGATATCATGAAAACCTTTAGTGCATGCGATTATTAATATTCCAAATTAATATTAATAAGATTTTTGTTTAAAAAACACAACTTTTGCGGAGATAATTTCACAACTTGTAGCAGTAAAAAATCATCTCTCAGATGTGACTGAACTCATTTGAAAACTTAAGTATTTCTACGCCATGGCCTTTAATTTTGAGCATAATATTTAGTACCACGGATCTGCGTCCCTAGAAAAATTAGAAGATTTAAGGTATATCTAGACTTATTATTCAGTTGAACCACTGCGCAGGATGGACATTTGGTCAGCGATGAGGCCTAATTCTGGCTCAACAAGCAAAATTGCCGCATTTGGGACGAAGAGCAACCTGAAGAGATTCAAGAACTGCCACTTCATCCAGAAAAACCAACGGTTTGGTGTGGTTTGTGGGTCGGTGGAATCATCGGTCCATATTTCTTTAAAAATTATGCCGGTGCGAACGTAACCGTCAATGGCGACCGTTATCGTGCCATGTAAATCGACTATTTGATGCCTGAAATTGAAGCTCGTGATCTCTGCGACATTTGGTTTCAGCAGGACGGCGCCACTTTCCACACATCGCATCAATCAATGGATCTATTGAGAGAACATTTCGGTGAGCACATAATTTCACGTTTTGGTCCGGTCGATTGGCCACCAAGACTGTGTGATATCATACCGTTAGACTTTTTCCTGTGGGGATATGTAAAGTCTAAAGTTTATGCGGAAAACCCCGCTTCGATTCAGGCCTTGGAGGAAAACATCATTCGCCAGTTACCAGTCGAAATGGCCGAACGAGTCATGGAAAATTGGAATCAACGGATGGACCATCTGCGACATAGCAACGGCCAACATTTGATAGACATAATCTTCAAAAAAATAAATGCCAAAGAATGTTCTTTCAAATGATAATAAACATTCCCCATTAAATTTGAATTTTCTATGTTTTTTTCTTTAAAAAAGTAGGGAACCTCGAAATGGATCACGCTTTATTTTCCGCGTTTGATGTATAACTTGTCAATACAATTTTCCACTTCGACTTATTAGCATAATCGCATTGAACGCTTGATGTGGACCTGCAACATCAGCCGTTTTGTTTTTCACCAGAATGGTAAAACGTTCTCTCATTGATAAATGATGGTTGTATGTATTTACACTTTTTAAGAATCTTCTGCTTTTGTATAAAAAAAATCATTTCGCTACAAATTTTAAAAGAGACCACAAAAAATCCATAAGCAAAACCACTGCTACATTTTCTGATGAAATTTCGCTAGTTAACAGTCTTCGAACATTATTAGACGATATTAATATTAATTAATAAACTGAGATGCAGAATAGTTTAGAGTCCTATAAAATGGCGACTTATGCAGCACTAGCTCTGAATGGAAGATTTGAGGGCATAGCGAGTAATGAAACCTTTTGTATATCTAAAATTCTTTACATTCGATACAAAGCTGGAAAATTTCATTCAAAGACAATAGATCGAAAAAACGTCTTATTGAACTACTCAAAATGACTCTACATTCCGAAAGTGTTGAAGACACGGTCACCCTTACACCTAGTAAAAGTTCTGATAAGCGCGTTTGTGAAAATCTTAAAAGAAAATTTGGAAATGCGGCAATTTTGTTTGTTGAGCCAGAATTGGGCCTCATCGCTGACCAAAATTTGCCTCGAAAACGTCGGATCTTCTAGGAACGTTTCAAGAGCCCATAGAGCGAAGCGATGTGGCTTGGGAAGGTCGAGTGGCTTCAGTTGTTGCACAACCTGTATTTTGTACGCTTGCAATTTAAGATCTCGACGTAAAACATTGGTGTTCAGAAATGTTTTGCATATGTATTGTGAGAGAATTTTAAAGTACAGTGACAAGCAAAACCTAGCGCACAGATTTTCATTTACATTTAATATCAAGAAATGGTTTTTGTTGTAAAACATTATTATAATGGGGGTCAAACTAAGTTTTCTATTTTTTAAATTGACTTTTAAAATATTGACATGTACAAAACAAAATGTATTGAAAATTGTTCAATTTTACCAAGTAAAAAAAAAGTAAATTCAGGGTAAACTGCAGACATGTTTTCAAATTTAAAGTAAGAATAATATCGAAGAAAACTCCAATAAAATATTCTTCATTTATGCTTTTATGACAGTTTCGGAAAAGCATTAAAATATTTTAGCATTTATCTTACACACTGTATTCGAAAAAGTATCGACACAGCTTTCGTGCAAGTGAACTCGTCGCTGTCTGACGAGCAACTGAATTAATGAGCCTAAAAAACAAAGGGGTGGGAAAAGGCCTATCCATTAGATCTGCGCAAAGATCCAGATGTTTATTTTGTTTATTCCTCAACGATGTCAAAAGTTGTTTACATTTTGCATATACATGTATATTTTGTTTACGTTGTTTGTTTTTTGCCACACATACATTCATACAAAACACGTTTTTCTTTTTGTTTTCCATATGTAGTAGTAAGATTTCGACAACCGTGAAGAATTTTACACAAACAAAATGCCTGTTGTTTTTTGTATTGTTGTAGCGGTAAGCAGTCCTATTGGATAGAACAATTGTTTGCCTGAATGAGCATCACTGACGTAAAATGCGCCAAGTCGTTCCATACGTCAGTTCGATTTGCTGCGAACGGGGCCGAATCGACTCTTTACGGTCTTCGTGTACACTCTCAGCTACGGCCGCTATATTTTCTTCACAGCGTGCTGGACGTGGTCTATTCGGTCGAATATTATCCAATAATGAATGCTGGGTCTCAAAATGGGTGATGGTGTTGCGAATAGTACGCTAAGAAGGCCGATTATGTTGACTACAAGTTGAGCGAAGTGCACGGAACACATTCCTCATAGAACGTGAATTTTCGTAATAAAGTTGAACGATTTGTAAACGTTGTTCAGGCGTAAGTCTTTTCATTATGAAACGCCAAACAATACTAAACAAAAATAACATGACAGCATGACACGATTCAGTCGTGATCTGTCAAAAAAAGGCTATTGAAAAAAGTATCTATACTTGAATCACCCATTACTTATACATATCGAAGGCATGAAGTAGGATTACTTTCTTCTTTAGCATGCGTGGCGTGGACTGACCTCCAGCTTAAGAATTAAAAGAAACAATTTTTTATTCTGTTTGATTTTTTGCTATTAGTGGTTATGCAAAAAATAAGCATTGAAAATTAAATTCTTTGTTGAAAAAAAATATAAAAAAGTATCGGCATATCGACAAAGTCAAAATATTTTGTAATTTTGGTGGTGCTTGTTACAGAAATTCACATTGCGTTTTAAAATTTCAAACGCTGCATAGATTGTGGCGTTAAAAATTTTAAAACGGTACATGAATTTCTGTATAAAGCACCAACAAAATTACAAAATATTTATGACATTGTTTTTGCTTTCAATGTAATTCTTTAAGAGAAGAGACACTGCAGCACTCACCCAATCAGATGAGCGATAAACACCTACATACATATGTGAACAGAAACCGTGATGACTAAATATTTTTGTGTAGCACCGGCAGGACATAAAGTAAATATTAGGATAAGATTTGATTAATTATTGTTAGTTCATATTTAATATATGAAGATTCAATAAATAAATACTGAAAAAAAAAATTTAATTCTTTGGCGTTGCGTTGTGTTTTACATGATTAGCGACTTAGTGTCTAAAACGGGGTAATCCTTATTGTTCAAGCTACGTAGTACCTGCCGAGTTATGTTTAAAAATTAGTTTTAAAGAAACATACAAATAGCCAAAATTTATCCATAGTGAACTATGAAATGAAGACGAGAATGGCCAAGAACTGAAAATTTTGTTTAACAACGGGAAGGCACGATCTTAACGCAAAGTAAAAGCTATATGCATACACTTTTGTTCATTAACTTTTGCCACCACCACTAGTGGTGAATGAAAGTACGGGGTGTCCGCCGGGAAGTTATACTACTTTATTTGTAAATGGTCTTGTGGAAAAAGCTCTTGTGTCAACAGAATCTTAAAGGGAAACAAATGCAAATGCTTGTGCAAAATTGTGGCCAAGTTGTTATTTGAAGACCAAGCTCCTGAGCACGGCGTCAAATTGAGGTTGATGGATTGTTTTGAACACTTTTTTGAGCAGCAGTAATGTTTTCAGCCGATCTGGCAGTACTTTGTGGTCCATGCTTGGGCCTATCACCTACAGACCCTCTTTCTTCGAAATCATTTTTCTCTCAAAAATTTCACGTAACTTTCTCATCGTCACAGTAATCGATGGTTGATTTTGATAAAATGATGTTTTAACGATTAAAACACGTTGGTTTATCGAATATTTTTCCATAATAAATTTGCCACGTGTCTACTTCACGACTGTCATAAATGAATTGGCAAGACTAATGTTTACCAAAATGGCGGCAACACAACGTAGTATACCTTCCCGGCGGACACCCTGTTTTATTATTCAGTTTGTCGTTCCGTGTGAAACTATTTTATTATACATCTAAGACCCCATAAATTATATATATTCTCGCTCCTTGAGTAATTCTAATTCGATTTAGACATGTCCGTGTGTCCGTCTGCTGAAAACACGTTCACTTCCGAAAAACTTAAATAAAAAGAACAAACTAGGTGTCAAATTGCTTGTAGTTATCCTAAGCAGTTTGGGATTGCAATCCAGAAAAATCGGTTCAGTAGAATCAGAGCTATGAATCAAAATGTGAAACCACCGCCCTTATAATATTGTTACAGAAACTAACATAAATGGTGGAACAATGCACGGAATGATATAAGAAATCATACTTTTGAATATCGTGAAGATCGGTCCCTAATTTATCCTAGGCCCCATATAAAGCCTACTCCCGGAAAACAGCTTAGTGCGTGTTAAGCCGTAATAAACAGTTATATCATAAAAAACTTTGGTACGTCACAGTTTTATACAACTAGAAATCACACTATCAAAGTTCGTGAAGATCAGTCCATAATTTACTATAGTCCCCAGGAAAATCGTGTATAACGCCTACAACCGTAACAAGTACTGCAATCATAATAAAATTTAATACATCACAGTTTTATAGGACTAGAAATCATACTAACAAACTTCGTGATGATCGGTCCATAATTTATCATAAGCCCCAGTCATAAAGCCCACTCTGGGAAATTAAGTAAATGCGCCCAAAGCCTTAGCAGATATATATATCATAATATTTTGTGATATACGGTCCATAATTTACCTTGGATCCCGTATTAATCATCCTTTTGAAATGTACTGTAAACGCTTAAACTAATTTCGCTACTGTATTGAAGTTTAATCTAATTTAATTTATTCTAATTTTATAAAATTTAATACCAGCAATCACTCCACACAATTTTGGGACGAAGTACATTTGTATATCAAATAAAATAGAGGTCCTTAATAGCTTCCCTATGTGACTCCAGCATTAATCGATTGACGCAAACTAAGAAACTTTCCTACTTTAATAATGCATTTTCTACTCATAAAATAGCACTCTAACAACTTGTGAGTATTTTTGGGTAAGTTTATGCATTAAGCAAGGACCGTAACAGTTGTTCCTTTTTTCATAAAAGTCAGATGATAACAGTTATTTTTTATTTTTTTGAACAAAAATAACAGTTATTTTTTTATTTTTATTTTTTTGAACAAAAATAACAGTTATTTTCTGAGTTTTATTTTTTCGATCAAAAATAACAGTTATTTTATGATTTTTATTTTTTGAACAATAATAATAGTTATTTTTTGATTTTTATTTTTTCAATCTAATAGTGCATTTACACCTACACCATAAACACGTTATAAGTTGTTTATGATGATAAACTAGTTTAAGAAACTTGTTTATCCATACAAATTATAAACTCGTTTGTAACTAGCTTTTGAGATAAACTAGTTGCAAACAACCAGTTTTTGTTAATGCAGCTCTGTTCTTTTCAAATTTTGCTCTGGCAACGCTAGTGATATTTGACATTTCATAAAAAAAAAAAAAAATTAAGTTAAAAAAGTTTGCGTTAAAAAAAGGAACACATCAAGAAAAAGTTTAAAAAAATTAATTGAAAATTGTTTTATATAATATGGATAACGAAAATATAAGGTATGTTTATCGTATGTATAAATGTACGTGCACCAACGTTTTTAAGTTTTTTTTACTGAAGTCAGCTGTTTTGTGACACGGCTGTTAAACTGTTAACTGTCAAAACTGCTGATGTAAACGATATAGTTTATGAAAGTAGTTTACGATCATAAACTAGTTTGAAAATTCCAAGTGTAAATGCACTATAAAATAACAGTTATTTTATGATTTTTATTTTTTCGAGCAAAAATAAAAGTTAAATATTTATAAGATATCCCAATGATGATAACACATTTAAATCAATATTTAAAGAAATCTCAATAATTATAACACGTACATTAATTATATACAAATTAAAAGAGATATTTTCATAATTATGCTCCATGAGTATTTTGCTGCTCTTTCAAACAATACCAACTGCTATTTTGGGGTTTAATCAGCAATCACCTTGTCAACTTCACTTATCTCAAATCATTGAGATACATATATATGTTTCGCAAACGTAACGTAGCAACTCGATTGATATATCGCTTGCTATATTGAGGGGTAAATACCTTTTTTAAAAGCTCAACAACCAGTTAAACATTTTTATAATTTAATGTCAACAAATTTTATATCAAACGGGTTTATTCATTTTGATGTCTCTAGCGATTATTTTAATTTATTACAAACTGAATGACAAACTCAGTACACCAATCATCTTCTTGATAGGGGAAATTTTAATCTATTTTTTCCGAATTTTAAACAAATCAAAATAATAGATCTTAGTATTTTTACATTATTAGTTCCCTGTTAATGAAGTACAATCGCTGACAATCGCCAGCTTATCAAATTTGTTCCATCTATTTTTGGCTTGAAAAATATTCATTGCCAGAAAGAATATTAAATATCACTCGATTCAATACTACGAAGTATTTCGAATTTTTTAATACTTAAGTGGAAAATTAGAGATCAAATAATAAATGTTTCCTTATTAAAATGATAAGTTGCAATCGAATATGAAATCTAAATTAATTTTAAAGGCCTTTGGGGTATTCCAAAAATGCAAATGATGCCATATAAAATGTTTCCTAATACAATTTAAAAGTGATGCACAATTTTGTTACAATTAATAATTTTATACAAAAATGCTTATTTACATATGTGTGTATGTATGTTAAACTGATAAAATGCAACGATTTAATTATTGTTTTCACAATGTTATAATTAAGAAAAACACATGTATATTTTTACACTGAAACTTTTCTGCACTAGAAACAAAGAATCTTTCGTAATACGAATGAATTGTTTTTTGCGTTTTAAGAAATAATATATTTTAAATGTTTAATTGTGGTTTTATGTTATTTTAGGAATTTTTTTTGTGGAATAGAGAGTGTATTAAGTGCATTAAGTTCTTTTTTATGAAATCACAAAGTATTTCTTTAAATTTCAGACAGTTTTCCTATTTCTCAGGTAAATTTTTCTTTCGGTGTATATAAATATATACACATGTACATATGTTCAAATATTTTTTCTGATATCTCTATGTTTTTAATATTTTTTTTATACTCTTTATTATAACAAAGGGGGTTTTTAAGCTCGATAGAACTTAAATTTTTAAAAAAAAATAATACAAAAGTCAGTCAAAATGAAAAATTATTAAAAAAAATTTAATTAATTTCGTGTTGTTAAATTTTCTTTTTTCATAAAAATAATTTAATGAAAACTAAATTTGATGAACTGGATTGGATTCACGTTGATGTCAAAATATGCGTTTACCAACCGCTCCCGCGTGTACACGGATACCTAACACACAGGTGGCAATTTTGGGTTTGTAGTCCGACAAAAATTATAAACTCGCCGCTTGTTTAGAAGCCGGAGATACATGTCGCACTGGTTCCTCTAAAAAGAGTTAACACAACATTTTTCAATTTTCACTTTTTGCAAGATATCGATGTACAGTGGTCATATCTACCGACTTTAAAAATCATACTTAATTTTCTCTAGTATTTTGTCAAAAAAAAATGCAATTGTATCCCCCTTTGTGATATAAGAGTACATATAAAAAGAAAACAGTTTTTAGTCTCTACTGAAACTTACATATTTTAAATTAACCCCCTGTAGAGTAACTAGTGCGCTATGTATATAACCTCTACTGCTACATATATAAAAATTCAGCATCATCCGTCGAATAGCTAGATCATTGAGGGAACCTCTACAGACCAAAACTTCTCGCAAGAGCGGAAAATAAGCTTTCCATGTGGAAGCCTCACCGCAGTTTTGGTTATAAGCCACATCGTGGTCCCCGAGTGTATCCTTTCGTAAGAAAGGCAAGGCTTCCGAAAAGACAATCATCAATAAAAACAGGAAGCATTTCTCACAAGAACCATACTAACAAAGGCCGGTAGCATATTCGCCGGTGGCTACTGACTACCGTAGCACTAGAAAACCAGTTACTCTAGTAAGTAATCGGGCCTCAAGAAATCACGAAGCCTTCATGAGCCCTGTCATTTTGGATGTTTTTTTTTCGCATCCCCAAATTTCGAATCACCAAATTTATTCCAAATTCATAATACCAAGCAAACAAGTTGTTGATTTTGCACCTATTAACAAAATGGTTACATTGATTAATAAAAATTTTAAAAGTTTGAAAAAATTTTTTTAATAAATGATATTCTTAATTTTAATTAAAAAAGTGATCATTAAAAGTGATTAATTAATATATTAATTAAAAATTTATTTCAAAACAACTAAAATGTGAATTTAATAAAAATTATATTTTTAATTTTCTTTCAACAAAAAAAAAAAAAAAAAATAATTGATTATATTTATTAAATTTAAATTTTTAAACCATTTTTTTTTTTTATTGATAAAAAACATTTTTCTGTGTGGCATATAGCGCCATCCTGTTGTAGCCGCACTGAAAAAAACATTAGCCATGATGTGGTTACGATCTATATTCCTTATTACTGAACACAATCTTGCAAATCGATGACTGATTTTGAAAACAAATTTGGATAACTTGTTAGCGTTATGCAAGCGTGAAACTATTTGTGATGGTTTGCAAGAGTATACTGCTCATGAATGTCAAAATGTCAGAGCAGTAAGACTGTTCGTTTGACAGATAACCCTTTTGTGAGTTCTGTCAGGCTTAAAAAATACACTTTAGCTGCCATAAGTTTTTTTTACATACATTTTGTACCAGTTTTTTGTTAACTGGTCATATGCAAACTGAAAACACATTGGGGGGATTCACAAGGTGTGCTATCAAGTTATATCGTCATAATGTCCTAAATAATATTTTACAATTGTTTAAAAAAAAAATATTGTTGTGTTTCAAACAACATAAAAAAATATTTTTTTTTAAACAATTGTAAAATATTATTTAGGACATTATGACGATATGACTTGATAGCACACCTTGTGAATCCCCCCATTGTGTACACTATTTTAGTATGCACATTTGACCATTTTCAACAAAAGTAATAATATTTTAACCCTACAAATATGTAGTGCACAGTTAGTGCAATGTTATTTGTTGACTTAAGTCTGTATGTGCTTACAAATATGTAGATAAACTTAATCATTAATATTAATATTTAATTGCAAAAATGCACAAAAGACTATTCGCTTTAGAGATAAAATACATTCGTGCAATGTAATAAATGAAAAATTTTAAAATAGTGCTTAATTAATTTTTATCAAATAATTATCTTAGAAAAACAATTTTTAAAATTTATATTTTTAAAAAAGGAAAATTAAGCCAAAAACATACAATTAATAGGATGCCTGGATGAGGAGAGCATAAAATAAAAAAATAAAAAAATAATAATGGCCGAAAATGAGTCCAGATTATATGGGACCATTCTACGGTGACCATTCGTTTTATATTGTACAGAACAGTTCTATATTTAAGATCTTTGTTCTGTGGAGAGAGATCGATTATTCGACTTTTTGCAAAAACCGGTGTACGAATATTCTAAATAATTTCTTTTGTAAAATAACCGGTTTATGGTTAAGCATTTATAAAATAACCGGTTTTATTCGAATAAATAAAAACACAAAAATCATATTACCGCACGCAAAGAAAAAACATGATTAAGGAATGGTCACTACGACCATTTTTATTCATATTTACCTAATATGTTTACCCTAATAAATTTATTATAGTCATAATATAACCTTAAAAATTGTTATTTGTCCCTAACATTTTTAAATTCGCTATAATAATATTATAGAGCAATTCCATATGAAAACGATCAAAATTGGCAAATTTTTGGACGACCCCTCTCCGATTTTAAAATAAATAGTCTCAATCGATTGCCCAGCAAAAAATAATGTACCTACATATTTTTTTTTTTTTTTATAGTGACTGGTTTAGTGGTGGTGTACACCACTGTCATGTGAAAAATTGAAGAATTCTTCATAAGGGACCTCATTGAAATTTATGTGTTATTAATATTATTAATAATTAAATTAATATTTAAGATTCTTAAATTAATCAAAATTTGTCGACTTTTGTGAATAAAATCAAAAGTTGCTAACAGATTTTAATCGCTTATGGCTTGTTTTGTTTGCAGCTTCGTTTTTTATATGCCTGCAAAAAATTAGAAGCCTCGCTGCATTTTTCAATTTTTTATGAATTTTTTAAAAACAAAAATTTCAAAATTTTGATAAAAAAAATTATTTTTTTTTTCAAAAAAAAAATTATGTTTCTAAAACAAATGCGGATATTAGAACGAAGTTTTACTTTTCTCAAAGAAAATTTTATTGCGGAATTTCGGTTTTTTAAGTTTTTTCAATAAGCTAAAGCGTTTTTGAGTTACGCGAACATATGTTGTGCAACCTCCTCCATTTTAGAAATAACGGTATATCCCGAAAACCAGAGCCAATCTTAAAAAACCGAGGGCACCACTGGATTCAGCGTACCCGAATTATGTTAAAACGCCAGGTGCCCAGCTTGTCACGAAAAAAAAGTGTCAATTTCGTGCACAGTGTAATTTTTAAAATGTATTTTTAACAAGGTGGTCTCTTAAATGCTCTTCTCCTGTCCAAACAAGGAGTCGGGGCCCATTTTTTTATTGCTGATTCTTAAAGCAAAAATTATGAGGAATCCAAAAAAAAAAAAATTAGCCGGAAAATTTAAGAGCTTCTGTGGAAAATCGGAAAATTAAATTTTCTTGGGAAAATTTAAAGGTAAATTTCTAAGAAAAATTAGGAAAATTTTATTTTTATTAAAGCCTGATTCAATACCTTTCCAACGAGCTATCACTCGTTGCGATCGCTTTAGTAGTTTTTTTTTAAAACAAATATCAATGAGGTCCCTTATGAAGAATTCTTCAATTTTTCACATGACAGTGGTGTACACCACCACTAAACCAGTCACTATAAAAAAAAAAAAATATGTAGGTACATTATTTTTTGCTGGGCAATCGATTGAGACTATTTATTTTAAAATCGGAGAGGGGTCGTCCAAAAGGTGATCGCTTTCATATGGAATTGCTCTATATGGTCTTTTACACCTAAAAAGTTACTCTGATCTAGCTAACCATTTTAAATTATTTAATATGTTTGCTACTATAATATATGTATTTTCAACTATACAATTAAAATCATAATATTGCTGTACACAAAAGGTATTTTTAATACCATAATTTTTGTTTGCTTTAAAGCACATTCTCTTTATGAGCACATTCAACAATAAAGCACATTCTCTTTATTGTCGAAACAACCAGTCGAAACAAACCATCCGCGAGCGTTAGTTAATCATGAAACATGAATTATTACAAAATAATTAAAACATTTTTCGGGGAGAAAATGCCACGCTGCCTTGCAAAATTAACGATATAAACTATTATGCATTTATTGAAACAGGTAAGTTATTTATATATAATTATAAAAATATATAAATAAGCAATTCCTTTGTCTTTCTTGCAGCCAAAGAACCTACAACACTGAAACCAGCATAGAAATTTCGGCACAAGATGTTGTCATTAGCCCCGATTTTTTTTCAATAACTGTTCAACAGCATATTGATATAGTGTATTTCATAAAAGAAATAAAAGGTAAATTTAATTTTACTTTATCTTAACAAATCTCAAGTGAGCGGATAAAAATAATGAAAAGTGTTAATGCATGCCTCCTTTTTTTTGGATAAATTTGTACCACAAAATATAATTTATAATTTATAAATTGACACACACACAATTTTTAATTTTTAAATATAAACTATATTTTATTTATTAATATACATATGCTGTATATTTGTAATAAAACATAAATTTTTGAAATTAATTTTTTTATTGTTTTTATTGCGAGAACCATATTACATGTTGAAATAGACATTTTGTATGGGGTTGAAAAATAAAGAAACATGGTTTGAAAGATCGTTTGCGTTGTTCTTCTGAACATAATAATATGTTTGAGACAATAATTAGCTAAAAACATTCTGTCTGAACATATATTGTTGCTGAAGACGTGTTTGACACAATCATAACCACAAACATTAATGATAGTTTGCGATTGTGATTGTATCAATCATGTTTTTTCTTTGCGTGCGTACTTTTCGCTTAAAGAACATTCCGCTTAAAGGCCAAAAACGGGTTAAAGCCAAAGCTATCATATTCACTTGCAGATTTTTTTGAATTTCATACAAATTATTTGTTCTAAGGTCCATTTCGCTTGTAGTCCATTTTTGCTTAAGAGACACATTTTCTTTGCATGCGTTTCTAAAACTTTATGCAAAAAAATTCGCTTACAGTTTACTCTGTTTTTTATATTTTTTTTAACAAACTAGAAATATGTTTTCATTTACCTTTCTGGCAATTTTTAAAATTTTAAATTTTGGTTACTTCATAAAAGTAGCAAAAATGAGTAAACGCGTTATATTGAGTGATTTTATTGAAGAAAATAATTTTTATATAGTCCAAAATGTGGATTATACTAGGATTCACTTTTTATCCATAAAATCCCTTATAAAAAATCGTTTATAGCCCAAATTCGCTTGTAGTCTACAAAAGTTGTGCAACTATAGTAGTGGACTATAAGCGAAAAGTACTGTAGCATGTTCTATAATTCAAAATAAAGTGGATTTAAAATCGAAGAAATTTTGAAAACGAGCCGGTAAAGAAAGCTAACGCCTATGTGCTAGAAATCGCAAATCGCAAGAAAGTTGTGATTACGATTTGAAATCGCAAAGAAGGTGTGCTGGAGTTCGTAATCGCCTTAAATTTGGCGATTTTAAATCACAAGCCTACAGTAATGTGATCCACATGTGAACTTGTAAATTTCCTTTAAAATTTATTTTCAACATCAATAAATAGCATATAAAAATGAAATTTACTGCCAGGCCCACAATGTCGACAAGAACATTTCTTTCGCATTTTTATATTGAAAACAATAATAACAAATTTAAATTTGTTTTTGTTTTCAATATAAATATAAGAAAGAAATGTTCTTTTCGACATAGTGGGCCATGCAGTTAATGTTTTTCTTTTCCATTTATTTTAAAAACTCAATTTTCATAGAAAATATAAAATTAAAAAACAACATTGTTTTAATACTGATTGTTGTTTAACAATTTCTTTTAAATTTGCGTTTTGATTGTGAGCAGCTGTTTCTATACAAAACTATGAAACTAAGCATAAGAAATTATAACCATTTATCAACAACATGTACTTATGGTACTTACCATTGTTCAGGAATATCTCTTGGGTTGTAATAATCCCTTAGAAGACGTTTTCTGATACGTTCTTTTATAACGCATTTTTCATTCAAAAAAATTTTTTTTTTGTTCAAATTTGACAGCTAAAACATATGTTTTTTTTTCGACTACTACTTCGAAAAAAAAACAAAACGCGTGAACTCTAGCACATGCTTAAATAAAATTGGCGATTTTCAGATCGCATGTGATTTTCAAATCATGCGATTTTCAGCACATGGCAGTAATAAATATATTTCATTTTATATACCTCATACTTTGAGTACCAATTACACTGTGCTAGTTGAAAAAACAGATAAGCCAGGGTCCTGGAGTTTTAACCTGATTCGGGTACGCTGAATCCAAATATACCGTTATTTCGAAAATGGAGCAGGTTGTACAACATATGTTTGCGTAACTAAAAAACGCTTTAAAATAATTAAAAAAAAAAACCGAAATTCCGCAATGAAATTTCCTTTAAGAAACGTACAACTTTTTTCTAATATGCGCAGTCGTTTAAATATTTAAATAATTTTTTTATCAAAATTTCGAAACTTTTGTTTTTTAAAAAGTCATAAAAAATTGGAAAATGCAGCTAGGCTTCTAATTCCAGACGCATTAAAAACGAAATTGCAAATAGAACAAGCCATAAATGATTTTAATCTGTTTACAATTTTTGATTTTATTCTCACAAAAGAAAAAAAAAATTATGTTTCTTAAACTACTGCGCATATTTGAAAAACGCGGATATATGTTGTGCAACCTCCTCTATTTTCGAAATAACGGTATATCTCGAAAACAAGAGCTAACCTAAAAAACGGTTATCACCAATGGATTCAGCGCACCCGACTTAGGTTAAAACGCCAGGTCTCCCGTTTGTCTTCAAAAAAAGTATCAAATTCTAGCACAGTCTAATCGAAATCCAAATCTCGTTCCATTTCCATTTCACTTCATTTGGATTTCTAGAACATGTCCGAAAGAATTAAATAAACACAATTAGCAAAGGTATGGAACAGGAATGTTAAATGGGGTTTTAAATTTTGTACCAACTTCCAAAAAAAATGTACTTTTTGGACCTTCACGCTACCATTTTTTTTAATTTATTAAAACAACAAAAAAGTACATAAAAATTCAATTGTGCACAAAAAAATAACAAAACTTAACATTAACATGCATCATATGTATGAATAAAATAACCCAATAAATTTTTTTCTTATTTTGCGAAGCACTAATGGTACATTTTAAAAAGTAAGCACACATTTATGCGCTACGCAATAAGACATACAGAGATGCAGTATGGTAAGTAAACGAATTCTTAATAAAAATTGAAAAAAAAATATATATAAAATTTGATGAGCCATGACATTCCCTTACAGCGAAGCAGGTTTGTAAGGGAAAATATAAGAGAATAACGGTAACAGAAAAATCAGTGCGCAAAGCTGATCGTTACATTCACCAATTTTTATATGCGCTGAAAAAAGGGCTTTCTATGCCAAAAATGAATTGCTTCAAAGTGGGAACTCGCCATATAAAATTCCTGTCTTCCGTAAGCGATATGCTAAGCGAAACTTTTACGTTTCTCCCTTACAAACATGCTTCGTTAGAAGCTCCATTTTTTATTGAGAAGGTAAATAAAAGTCTTTATTATTTATTCAATAAACTATTTGAAATTTTTACATCATAGCAGCATGAATTTGTCGATCTTAACTAATCCTTTGTTTGTATGAGACTTGATTATGTTGGCAAATGCCGTCTGTTTCTTTCCCTAGTTTTTATTATATTTTGAAAAGAAAAAACTCTTTCCACATTTGCAGACGAATGTGGAATGGATAAAATTCCAGCAACGACTCTAGAAATGTCAGTAAACAATGGGCATTCTGCTCTTTTTGTAAATTAGCTACTACCGACCAAAAACTACAAATGTTTTCAGTTTTTAACGACTGCAGTTGCTCGACATCAGCTAAAGCTCTAAATTGCTTATTGATTGAAACAAAATTTGCAATTTCATTTGGAATAATTTTTACTAGAAGATGTACAATACAACTTGTTTTGCCTGAAATAACATTTTCAGAAGTAAATTTATGGAACCACATTAAAACATCGTTTTCAAAGTTGACTTTGGTTCTCAAAACTTCGCAAAATTTAAAAAATTTATAAAATTGTTTTGCATTTTCTCTCATTTCTTAAACAATATTAATATTGATATTATTTGTAGAAATATATAAACCCACTTCTGTTCCGCAATAAATTTCTTCAAAGGGAATGCGATTTTTGTAAAGGTCTACGATAGATATATCACATTCATCCAAAACATGTTTATTCATGAAATTACGTGCTATTTGGCGGAACAAAAAAGTGGCCTTTGTAAGAATACATGCATTCGAGCATCTTCTGATTGCATTTCTAAAATAACCATGTTAATAATTTTAAGTGCATATTGCAGAAAAAAAATTCAAAAAAAAAGATCATCGTGATTAGTGAATGTGATTTAAAAATCACTGCTCCTTTAAACTGTGATTGTGATCACGGCTTATCAGTTTTCTGTTCTTTTAAAGCAATTGCGGCCAAGCTATATGTACAATGCGCGAGCTTTTGCAAGAGCTTTTGTAAGCACTTTACAAAGAAACAACAACAAATTGTAAGAGCTTTCAAATCTGTTTACTTTCATATACATACATACTTGAACAAATAAATTTTGGCATAAAAAAATTCCAATAAGATAGAAGAGAGAATAAAAGGAACAGCAATATCATTCGACATTTCATTCAAAAAACGCTATTACCCACACAAACAGTGAAATATCATAAATTTGTATATGTAACAAAATACAAAAAGAACGACTTAGAAGGTACCTGTTACTTGACAACTGTGATTCGTGATTTTTCAGTAACAGTGATTAAATCACAGGTACAGAAATATCGCTCATCTCTACTGACAACCCTGAATTCTATGTATACACATGAAAAAGAAATACTAATAAAGTACCCTGCAAAAAACATTGGACCACCTGATCCAATTTGATTAAATGGACTACTCCATGATTTGGTCAGATGTAATGCAAGCATGGACCATGTCATTGTTAAAAAGTGTTTGTAGTGAGACGACATGTCTTCAATTTTTTACGACATGTTTTCGTTTTTAAACGAAGTTAAAACTAATGCTCTTGTGTATACAATGGAGTAGTTTCAAAACTACTCCTTTGTAATGCATAGCTGGGTTACGTGGTCCAGCCCTAGGACATCGCAATGTAAATTGGAGTATGTTTTTACATACATTTAGGTTAGGTTTTGGAGTAGTTCTACTCCCTTATGGAGTAGTCCATACACGCATGTATAGAGTAGTCTCGTTTCTTGTAGGGTAGGCGAGAGAATAAAAGGAAGAGCAACATTATTTGTTATTGCATTGAAAAAACGCTATTACCCACACAAACAGTGAAATATCAAAAATTTTTGTATGTAACAAAAAACGAAAAGAACGACTTAGCAAGTACCTGTTACTTAACAAATTTGGTCACTACTGTGATTCGTGATTTTTCAGTAACAGTGATTAAATCACAGGTACAGAAATATCGCTCATCTCTAATGACTATGCATTTTGTTTGTAAAAATAAAAAAGGAATTTCATTAATTTATTATTTGAGATATTCTCCCAATTTTAATTTAATATATTTCATATGATTTTGTTTCAGCATTATAGAAACGAAAAGTTAGACGAACATATTTTATGTATGAAATATCTGTACATTCGTTCACCACAATTAAAAACCTTTCATGAATGTGTTTGATTTCTTTAATTTTGTTTTTTAGTTCTTGATGTGTTAATAAATAAGAAAACTGGTGAATTTTTTGCATATCGCTGATTCCGCCGAAATGTTGTTGTATTTAGCATGACTATAAGCTAGAACTACTTGAGATTTTTAAGTGCCTTAACGGGCATTCCATCCGAGCTAATATTTCACCTAGTGATTCATTTTTGGCAGCGTATTTTAGTAAAATATTACTTGCCGTCTCTTTAGAACTACTTGGAACAGAGAACATGGGGTAATTTGCCAATGTAGCCGGACATTACTTTTTGTTTTAGTTTACATTGCTTCTTAAAAGTTATTGAGTGCCCCCAGATCGATGAAATATGGGTTATGGTCTTCGGACCAAGAAGGAAAAAGTTCCCCCCTAGAAGAACTAATCCAACATCTGAAAAATGCAATTTTTTTTAAAGTTTTCCCATACCTTTGTTTAGCAAATGCAACTTTTAACGTCGGCGAAAGTTTAAAAAACCAAAAATTGGACCCAGAATGTCGTAAAATTACAACTTTCGTCCCCGCCCCCTTTTGTGGGCGGTTATTAACAGAAATAGCTTATTAACGCCTTAATACTATAAGAATTACATTTTTGAACTTTAATGGGCAGGGGGAGGTATCCCTAGTAACCCACCCCCCGGAACGACCCTGTCAAAAAAAATTTTTTTTTATTTTTTGGTATTTTCCACAAAATATTCATTTTTAACCATTTTGTGACTTTTAAGTATTTCATAGTATTTAATTTATCTGAAAATAATTTATTCGTAATTATAACTTATTTATAATAGTAACAATAAATATTATTTAATATAATAACAACTAATTTATTTAAAACAACTTCTCTTTTGCACTAAGATGATGATAAGTGCCATGGTTCTTCTTCGTCTGTTTCTTCAAATTCCTCTTCAGAATCTAAATTCCCTTCAGAGCCAGGTACAGGTGGAATCATAAAAGAAATTGCTTCTTTCGTAAAGTGTAATGATTTTTTTTTTGATGTTGGTCTTATGTTAGTAATCAGTGGGTCAGAACTGAGCAAAAATCTATTTATAATATCTTTGCAACACTGAGCCCTCGAAAACTTTCTAGCAAAATTCTACATGTAAAGCCGAAAATGTTTATTTTGTGCCGCAGACGCTTCTTCTGATAATAGCCCGATAGGCAACAATGCCCCGCTCATTACAGTTGCGCCACGTATTAAAATGTTGTGCATTTGTAGATGTCATAGGATGCCAGGGATATAGAGTAACGTAAAGTTTTGCAGTGTCTAAGCAATAATTGGCAAACTCGTGCACATGAATTTTGTGACCACTTGTAATTACTTCAATAATAACGAAATATTATATTTTCATATATTTTTATCCAGCTTCAGGTCACTTTTGATAAAAAATCGATTAAAATATTATTTATTTTGCAATATTTCGATTTCCGTTGGAAATCTTCTTCAGGAAATCTTTTTAAATAATATAAAATTACAAAATTGTTTTTGACAATAAATGGAAAAATTAAAAATGGAAAAATTAATTTAAAATTTCAATTTACAAACTTAAAATAAAAAAAGGAAACCAAACCAATTTTTAAAAATATTCAAAACCTAAAACCTATTTTAATTTCCCTTTCCGTCAATCTATTTATTTTTATTCAATATATATTTTCAGTCTGTGCTGTGCCATCTGAACTAAATTTTATAAATAATCAAAAACAAATAATTTTTTATTTATAATTTTCCCTTCCATCAACCTATTTATTTTTATTCAATAAATGTCTATAAATCTGAGCTAAGTATCTTTTTAAAAATTAATCCTTTTCTCAAATGGAACATTATTAATCTGTAACATTTCTAGCATATATCTACGTTTCTTAAAATTTTCCATGTTCAAAATAGACGTGTTTTCAAAATCAGGATAATGATTAGAATCCCTACAATGTGTTGACAATGCCGTTCCATGGGCTGAATTATAATTTCGATATTTTTGGGCAGGTTTATGTCCTGCTAATCTAGTTTTCAATTTTGTCCCAGTTGTTCCTACATATATTTTCCTACAGTGTTCATTATCATTATCACCACAATGAATTTTATAAACTAAATGCGACATATCCGACTTTTGTAATCTATCCTTAGTTTTTGTGAATAATCTCCCAACAGTATTATTCACTTTATGTGCCATTCTGTATTTCCCTTTGCCATATATATTTGTATTTCCCTTTGTCATATATAAGTAAACGTTTTATTTTAAGTTTATAAATTGAAATTTTAAATTTATTATTCCATTTATTGTCAAAAACAATTTTGTAATTTTATATCATTTAAAAAAATTTCCTGAAGAAGATTTCCAACGGAAATCGAAATATTGAAAAACAAATAATATTTAAATTGATTTTTTATAAAAAGTGACCTAAAGTTTGATAAAAATATATGAAAATATAATATTAAATTGAAGAAAAAAGGTCGAAGTAATGAGAATAAAATTAATTCAATAATAACTTTGATTCGGTAGATGAAATCAAATGCAATTCCAATTATTTCTGCAGCTAATTCAGGATTAGAAAAAAATCTTCTGCGTGTGTTACCATCGTTGCTGTTTCCAAGTCCAGTCTTCGGTACATCCATTATTATTCCTAATTCACTTCTAAATTTTTCTTGGATAGTTTTTTGCTCTCTTTAACAATAATTTTGTCCTCATTCGATCTTAATTGCCTCTTTTTCAATGTGAGTTTATACGACAGGTCTAATAGACGAATTCTGGCGTGCAATGTAGATAATCCGAAAGAAAAGGCATCTACGTCTATATCTCTTTTGATGTTCAAATTGTTAAATTCTTTTGAAGTAGCCCCACAAATATACCACTTCATTGGACGTGGCTTGTGCTGCGACATTACGTACTTTTGCATCAATCATTGTAAATACCATTGTATGTTTTATGAAATATAACTTTCCTTCCATTAAACAATTAGTGTTTTATTATGTACTAATAGCATCTGGTATATAGTAAACTTCTTCTTGGATTTTATCCACAGTTTCTTTAACAAATCTGATGCGAATAGGCCGACAAGATCCGGGTGATGAAGGAGTTGGATTTTGCCATAATATTTTCTCTTTTTTTGTACCATATATTAGCCAAAGTGGGACGAAACTGCTGTGACAATTATGAGAATTAGTGGCATAATTTTCCATGTTTTGCTTCAATTGTACCTGGTGTGAGCCATCGCCGCCCCTTTTGCTTATTAGCTCGAAGGAGTTGCATTCTTCTATTCGTGAACCACATTAAACATCTTTTAAATATGTAAGTAATATATTTGCAGTATGACTTAACAAATCTTGAAGATTTATTTGAGCACATGTTTCCGTTACTTCAAATGATTCTTTTGGAGGATAACATTCACTTTTTTCTCTCTGCAGAATATTGTAGCTAGGATCAACCTTCTTGTCTGTACTTCGGATTATTTTATTTTTTTTTCGAGAAAGATCAGCTTCAATAAATATAGAAAGAGCCTTAAGAGGGGTTAGCTGTTTTACTTTATCCTCTTGTGCAGATTTGTATCCTTTTTTTTTACTTAGAAGCTCTTGTCGGAGAAGGCACAATTTCTTTAAGCAGACCATTGGCATCTTTTTTCCACACGTTTGTAATTGTGTTTGGGCAAAATGCATCGCACTGAGTTCGCAAGATTTCAGTTTTTCTTCTCTTACTTCTTTCGGTCAATTCAACGAACGGCTTTTGTAGTCGTTTTAAGGACGATCTCCGAAATATAGGTATTATCATGGTTCCTTCCAGCCATTTGGCATCCATGCTTAAAAATAGATACTTATTTCTTTGTGCTGAATGCTAAAATATCTCAAATAAATATTTGAAATTCCTTAAGCACTGATTTACTACTGATATGTCACTATCTCCTTGGCATTTTGAAATTTCGCACAATTTTCTAACTACAATTTGTAATTTATCTTCAACGAGTTTAGCATTACATTCTTGTACTATTTGTAATACCTCTAATCTCATATGGGCATTTCCTCCGAATGGTCAACCAGGCTGGAAAAAATGTTGATAATCTTTGTGTTTTATTGCTTATAATTATAAAAAAGTCTATGTTTTTATAATAGAATGGTATATATGCTATGCTACGATATCTCAGATGTTTTACTTGAGGAAATTGGGCTAGAAACTGGAAAATTTAATATTTTTATTTTAAACTACTTCTAAAGACATTTTTGTATTTAATTATTTTACACGCAAACAAATTTGTTATGTTTGCACTCTTTCTTTAAAATATTTCTATAACGATCAATTAAGAAGAGAAAAGTATAAGAAGAACAAAAATTGGTCGATTAACGGTTAATTAACGGTTAAAATATATGGAAAATTCGTACGTTCGCGACCGGTACTTAAGCCAAATAAACAAAAACCAATAGAGATATTTTATTGGGTAAATACTGGATGGAGATCTACATTAATACGCTTTTAAAATAAATTAATCACTTTTGAATATTCCGTTCCATTTCGCAGATTTTTACATTTCGCGTACGTTCGTGACCGCATGTTTATAACTATCATTATGGAAACTTAAACTCGATGAAATCCATCTTTTGCACTAAATAAAGAGCTACCAAAATGCTATCGAATAGCAAAAAAATGCTAGGAAAAGTTTTGTTTTCTATATTATTTGTACATCATAAGCGTACGAACGTACGTTCGTGACCCCAGGAAATGCCCATTTTACTCTCGAAGCTTCAAAATGGTTCTGATAACAATGTTATGCAATAACCACAATATATACTCGTAGTTAAAAAAAAATAAGTACCTGTAGCCCAGATTTGATTTTTTAAATATTATTTTCGTTGTTAATATAAAATAACGTCATTTAGCTGCTGTTTCGCACATTCCTTTTTTTACACAGGTAATATTAGTCTTAAATGTAAAAATTTGAATAAAAAACATCTACGTACAACCAAAATATTTTATGACTGGCGAAAGGAGAAATTTTAAAATTTTCAGAAATTTTCAGAAAAAAGGAGAAATTTTCAAAAAATCACCAAAAAATGGCGTAAATTTTAATTTAAAAGTAGAGATTTCAAATCTTACCGTGATGAATAAAATTTTTCATAACGCAACTAGATTCACTTTCCTACACATTTTATTTTTTTTTTTACAAAAAAGTGAAAAGAAAATATTTTTTTTTTAAATTTCGAACGAATTTTTTTATTATAAAAATTTAAAGTAAAATTTTCCTAAACATTTTCATAAGTAGCTGTTAATTCACAGAAAATAAAAATAAATGTAAATTCTTTTTTATTCGTTTATCCACAAACAAATATATTGTAATATTGTAAACCTCTTAAAACCGTAAAAAGTCAATGAACACGCATGCAATTTACTCGACTTTCCTGACTTTAACAGTGTCCCAAAACCACAAATCTCAAGCAAAAGACTTAAAAATTCACCATACGATTTGTTGTCTGTCGAGCTGCGTTTAAATTTAAATTTAAATTTCTTAAGTTAAAATGTTTACCTTATGTCAGGCTAGATTGGCAAAAATCCCTATGTGCGGAGTCAAGTTGTATTTGGCGCACATTTATGTCAAGCTTTTAAGCTAATTAAAGGTGATTTTTAAGTCGTGACGTCGAAGAGCCTTTGCAACTTGTCATTTTGGGGCACTTCAGTCACCTTACTCTGCCTTTTCAATCCTATTTGAAATATCTCCAGAGATAACATCTGTATAAAAATATATATTGTCTTTTTAACTGAACAGTTTTTTTTTTGTAGTATGTATTTTGAATTGTTCTTAGTTTTTTTTTGGATTTTTTTACATTTTGTATTAACATTTTTCATACAAGTTTATACGGCGCACAATACTACAATTAGAAAAAGACTAAAAATACTGGTATATTTAGAACAAAAGAAAGGAAAACGTATATAAATTATACATTATTAAAAAAAAGAGGTTTATTCGATATTCGAAAAAAAGGATATTTAAAATAACTGTCTTTAGCAAAACTAAAAACTCGGTTAAAACCGGTCGAATAATAACCGTTCGGTCTCCCTAGTTATGTGTGAATTATTTACTAGTGAAAACCCTTTAATTGTTCTGTATTTAACTTAAAGTTCTGTATTTATACTGTATAGTAAAATGACTTAAAGAGATACATCCCCAATTTTATTTTTTTTAAGCTAATGCCCTTTTTATTCTAAGTAGCACTTTAGGCTCATAAATACTCTATTCGACACCTACGATAATAATCTCGTTTTAAAATCGGTTATGTTCTTTTCGATTATCGAATCCCTTCTTAATACTTTTCTAACTTTTTTTTTTTTTTTTTGTGAAAGCCGAAATCTTTAAAAACAAGAAATTAAATGGCAATTTTCGAAAGTTTTTGGAATAATTTTGGTTATAAAACGTCGTAAATTTAAAAAAAAAAACTCTTCAAATCAAAGAGGTATCAAAGCAAATATACTGCAATTTTAAAATATGCAAAAAGATTAGGTTCATTAAAGATAATTAATGCCCTATTTAAAAAATTATCGAAATTTCATATTAAGGGATTATTCTCTTCAACTAAAATGATAAATAGACCTCAAAAAAGGGGCGTTAATCGAAATGCTGATACTCGTATAAATCCACTGAGGAAAACAAAAATTATTTTATCACCATAAACGGCTTAGTATTGGAAATAAATATGTACAGTAGAATCGCGATAGTTCGTACCCCGTTATATCGAAAATGTTAATAATTCGTAACAATATGTTAGTCCTCTGAAAAAATCGCGTTAAATCGCAATATACATTTCGGTCCCCTCTTTAGTTCGTATTTTGTCCAATACAAAATCTGCTGAACGTCTTCTAAATCGTAATTGGCTGTTGATAACCTATTATAATTCGTAATGCGATGCAAAAAACACCATTTAAAAATGCACTTATGTACATTGTACATATGTATGCAATGCATACTATGCTTTTGTGTATGTTTGTGTATAGTCATATTTAGCTAGAAATATACTGATTGATATTTACTTTAACCTAGTTGCACTTTTGATTTTTTCATATACCAAACTATCGTATTTAACGTTGGGTTGTCATAGGAGCCCAACTGGTTTAAAACTAGTTGTTTTATTTATAGTATAAGGACTAATAAAAGCAAATGTTAATTTGACATATTCGCCTCAATGTTTTTTTTACTTAAGTAATGGCTTATGTATCTATTTTAGAATAATTCTGAGCACTTAACTTTGGAATCAGAGAGAGAGAGAATATTATATAATCTGTTTTCCTGTTAAACTATGTTTCAATTTTGCTGAATTCCCCTCTGTTACCAGAATTCTAACAGCCAATTCACAAGGAGGCTTTTGCGACGTCGCTTTGTCGACATCTCTTTTGGTTTGCTGGCAAGCGGTGTAGAGAAGAAAGAGGGGTAAACAAAACGTCTCGTTTTGTGTTTTTCATGTCGTTTTCTTATATTGCTCTTCAAACTTATTTCTCTTCTTCTTGTTTTGTTTTATTCTTTTTCTTACTTTGAAGCGTCAGGTTGCAAACAAATACGGAAAAAATAAAAAAGAATATAAATAAAAGCTTGAGTTTTAATTTAAACATATTTCTTACATACTTCTTATTTAAAAATCACTTTATTATATTTTTCTTAATGAGAAAAATCAACTAAGGCAGATTTACCGATAAGGCAATAAAAATCAACTATGGTTGCAAATAAAAATTAAAATTGAAAAAAGCGACATGCCACTAAAAATCATCGTATAAACGCAAGAGGTTTTTGGAAGATGCTTCAAAAGGGAATTAAGAAAAAAACGACGTCGTAAACGCCTCCATGTGAACTGGCTGTAAGAAACTGCCCCGATATGGGTTTCGTCATCATTCTACATTTAAGAATTTTATATATTTTGCTAAATAATTTTGAGAAAAAGAATACGGGCATTTTCCTTCTTTTTTTTTTATTTTTAAACATGAAAATAAACATTAGATCCCTTATTAAGCAGCCTTCTAAAATTCTGTGAAATTTATTATAATTTATTTTTTTTTAATACCCAAAATTTGTCTTCAGAATTTTGGGATGATTGGTCTATAATTTACCATAAATTTACCATTAGTTCGACTAAAACTGTTACGAATCAGGAGCTAGTTCAAAATTCTAAAAAGAAACGCATAAAACATTCTTATTGTCGATCAATAATTTAATATAGGTCTAAACCGCAACCAATTTTAATGATGAAGTTCGTTTTTGTGAATATTAGTTAATAATATATATGTATGTAGATATCATATAGCCCACTCCTGTCGGTGGAGAGTATCAAAGATTCGGCATAGCCGAATATAGCCCTCTAACTTATTACATTAACATTTAAAGTAAATTAAAGCAATAAAGTAAATTGCAGACCGACCATTATTAAATTAGATGGTATTATTATCATTATGTTAGGATCTTTTATTACACCATTACAAGTGTACAGGGCATTATGAGTTTCTGGTTATGTGTGCAACACACACAAATATTGGTTCTCAACTTTTATTATTCCGTTCAACTTAGAATTTCTGAAAAGTTCTAACGATGTCCGTTCTTCCTGCTGACTGGCTGGATGTCTATGTAAACCTTGTGCGCAAAATGCAGGTCGCAATTTTGAAGGTAATATGATGAAATTTGGTAAGTACGTCTTAATACTCATAAGGCCAAATAGTATTATATATGGTCATAATCGGTCCAAAGTTTCAGATAGCCCCCATAAAATCCTCTTTTCAGGATAAAACCTTTGTGCCCATAAATCGTCTTATTACACCCAGATAAAAAACATGTTTGAACATGCTCACCTCCAACAAAACTTTTTTTACAGAACATTTTTAAACATATTATATTGAATTTAACCATTTTATTGTCGCCGGTAACCATATTATGGTTAAATTAGTCCTTCATCAAGCAGCCACAACCACATTGTGGTTGCCTCCGATCACGTCATCATTAATAATGGTTGTTTTCTAACCGTAGCATGTTGCTCTTAGAAAAGAGGGAAAAACCATTGTTAATTTAAAAACAAATTATTGTTATATTTAGCCATAACATGTTTAGATTTAGCCATAATATGGTTGTGGTTTCGTGTTGGAGAACTAATTTACCCATAATATGGTTGCCGTTGACAATAACATGGTAAAATTCAATATAATATGTTTGAACATTTTCGTTAAAAATAGTCTTGTTGGAGGTGACCATATTGAAACATGTTTTGTCTCTACGTGTATGTTTGTGTTTAATGGCGATTTCTTTTCTGAGAAAAATGTTGCATAAATGGTACATGCTCTACACAAAAGAGATAGAGCATGTACCATTTATGCAACATATTTCTCAGAAAAGAAATCGGCATAAGTTAAATTTGGTCCAAACTAATTTAATTACAATTGAAACTATCCTTACAAGTTTTGTGTAATATGTCCATATTTGATCGTAGCTCCCATACAAAAACAACACCCGAAAATAGCTTTTAATGCCAATACGTCCTTATTAAAATTGGGGATTTCCCATAAATAAAAGAAATTAAATTTTTTTTTTTAAATAATAATTAAAATTAATAACATATTGCAGCATTTCCAAATCCTTCTACAGGAAGAGATGTCCTCAAATAGATGTCCAAATCCCCTTTTAGAGGGCAAGCCAACAAAGAGGAGTTACGGCAAATATAATAAATCTTTTTAGATAGTTTCATCACCCTGTAAAATATTCAAGGGATGTGTCATATTTACATTATTAACAACTTCTTCATATTTTTGACGATCTTCGGCTGCAACTGGATACCAATCGGTTGGTCGGGCACTTTTCAAGAAACGGGCTGAAAAGGAACCTTTGGCTTTCAGTAAACAGTAAATGACATAGCCCGGAACACAAAGCCATGGTAAAGGTCTTAACAAAAGATTAAAAATAGTTATAGACGTTTCGCCATATACGCTGTGAAATAATGACACCAATAAGCCTTCGGTCTAAAGAAAAAAATTTCAATTAATAATACAATTTAAATTAAAATGAAAAGGTTTTGTATTTTGTACCAATGCAATTAATAAAACCACTGGCGCTAAAAATCGTAAAACAAAAATTTTCCAGGTGGCAAAGCCTTCATTAATCATAAACTCTAAATCACGTTGAAACCGTTGACGTCCATAAACCCATAAAACAGCCAGAATCACCAGTAAATCAATTAATGATTGTGTTATTACGGTATCGAATCTTAAAAACAAAAAATTTGAATAACCATGCTGTAAGGAGAGGTTGTATTATTTGGAGGTTATGTACACTATATAATAGAGGAAAGCAAGGCTATTTCATACCTGTGTGGCAAAATATAAAGAAGACATTCCCATTACAGCTATAAGACCTAATCGAACTTTCATTTTATTTCTCCTTAATAAGATGAATTCATCGAAGAGACTGTGCAAAATAATATTTAATTGGATTATCTGTAAAAAGAAAAGTAAATCGTAGAGATATTTAAAAAAATAAAAAACTTTAAATTAATCGTATTTAAAACATGGGTGCTAAATTCGGCTAAGTATATCCGAAAATAAGTTAAGACGCCGGGACCTAAAATTCCAAGAAAGGTAATGGGAAATGCTCTGGAAAGAGCATGTCAGGTCGAGGCAACCAATGGGCATCATTTGAAGGATATTAGGTTCAAAATCTGAACGCATATCGCATATCGGCAGCCCTTAAGTTCTAAAGAGCATTTACAAGGGGAAAAAATAATTTTTTTTTGAAAAAATGTTGCCAGTAAATAATTACTTTTGCAATTAAATGTAAATAATCGATATGTGTACATAATTATCGTTCAAATATATACTTATACTATAAAGCTGAAACATTTATATGTTTCAGATAATCTCCGGAAAGGCTGGTCCAATTTTAAAAATATTATCATCAAAATAAAGAATGGAACCTGCTAACGGACATAAGCTATATAAAGTTCCGCTAAAGTGCCTAGGATAGGGTTCAGGGGCGCTGAGGCTCAGATACTCAGAAAATATTAATTATCGTTTTAGAAGATAACTATCCTCACTTATATCTCCAAAACTAAAATAGATAGAAAAAATGTAATACTTATAGTTGTTCTTTAGAAAAATAAGCGGACAGGTGTCTGGTCTTTTTTTTAAATTCGGCCAAGTTAGGGAGGAAACGGGTAGAACCTGTATTTTAGTATGTTTCAAATCAATTGCAGTTTGAAATAAAGGTTAGACAACATTCGAAAATTTTCTAAAAAATACAAATACGATATTGATACTTTTTCGATATTCGAACGTTTAAGGTGTGAAAATTAACTATAGTCGGTACTTTTTTAACAACAATTTTCTCTCCATTCTTTGGCATATACGTATTCAATTATGGGCTCCCACTACAATATTGAAAATTTTCATACTTTAATGGGTAGATAAAAAAGACCAAAATGGGGAAATACGAGAAATTAAAATTCTTTCACTAGTTTTTTCGTTCTACAACTGGAGCTTTTTTTAATTACCGTTAATATTTGACCTATAAACATAAAATTCAACATGCAATGTCCTGAGTGATAAGACTCTATCAGGGAACTTTTTGATACTTTTTTCAACTGGTACTTTTTGAATTTCTGTTATTATTGGAGACAGAAGCATTACATTAAACATGCGAGGTCCTGAGCGGATGAGAATCTATGAGGGAACTTTTGAGGTTTTCAACTGATACTTTTTGAGTTTTCTTGAATATTGGACCTAGAAACATTAAATTTAACAAGCAAGATACTGAGCGGATGAGAAACTATAACAGCGAACTTTATGGTACTTTTTTCTTTTTCAACTTTTACTTGTTGAATTTTCATTAGTATTGGACCTATAAGCATTAAATTAAAGATGCAATGTTCTCAATAAATGAGAATCAATATTGAGGAGCTTTTTGGTACTATTTTATTCTACAGCTCGTACTTTTTGAATTTTCGTTAATATTGGACCTAGAAGCGCCAAATCACACATGCAAGGCCCTGATCGGATGAGAATCTGTAACAGTAGTTTTTTTGTACTTTTTTGTTCTTCAACTGGTACTTCTTGCATTTTCGTTAGTATTGGACCTAGATGCATGAAATTAAACATGCAAGCCCCTGACCGAATTAGAATCTACTTCTTCACTCACCACTGATACTTTTTTCTAGTTTTCGTTAATATTGGACCTATAAACATAACATTAAAACTGTCCATTAAAACGAGTACATGTCCTAAGCGGATGATAACTTTTTGGTACTTTTTTGTTCTTCAACTGATGCGTCTTGAATTTTCGTTAGCATTGGACCTAGAAGCATTAAATTCAACATCCAACGTCCCGAATGAATGAGAATATGTAAGAGGGAGCTTTTTGGTATTTTTTTGTTCTTTTTCTGGAACTTTTTGTATTTCCGTTAGTATTGGACCCAGAAACATAAAATTAAACGTGCAAGGTCCTAAGTGAATGAGACACTGTTAAAGGGTTTTTTTTAGCACTTTGTCGTTCTCTAACTGGTACTAATGCTTGATCCATTTCGAGGTTCCCCACTCTTTTAAAGAAAAAAACACAGAAAATTCAAATTTAATGGGGAATGTTTATTATCATTTGAAAGAACATTCTTTGGCATTTATTTTTTGAAGATTATGTCTATCAAATGTTGGCCGTTGCTATGTCGCAGATGGTCCATCCGTTGAGTCCAATTTTCCATGACTCGTTCGGGCATTTCGACCGATAACTGGCGAATGATGTTTTCCTCCAAGGCCTGAATCGAAGCGGGTTTGTTCGCATAAACTTTAGACTTTAAATATCCCCACAAGAAAAAGTCTAACGGTATGATATCACACGATCTTGCAGGCCAATCGACCGGCCCAAAACGTGAAATTATGTGCTCACCGAAGAGTTCTCTCAATAAATCAATTGATTGATTCGATGTGTAAGAAGTGGCGCCGTCTTGCTGAAACAAAATGTCGCCGAGATCACGAGCTTCAATTTCAGGCATCAAATAGTCGGTTATCATGGCACGATAACGGTCGCCATTGACGGTTACGTTCGCACCGGCATCATTTTTAAGGAAATATGGACAGATGATTCCACCGGCCCACAAACTACACCAAACCGTTGTTTTTTCTGGATGAAGTGGCAGTTTTTCAATTTCTTCAGGTTGCTCTTCGTCCCAAATGCGGCAATTTTGTTTGTTTACATACCCATTAAGCCAAAAAGGGGCCTCATCGCTGAACAAAATTTGCCTCGAAAACGTCGGATCTTCTTGGAACTTTTCAAGAGCCCATAGAGCGAAGCGATGTCGCTTGGGAAGGTCGAGCGGCTTCAGTTGTTGCATATTATGTATTTTGTACGCTTTCAATTTAATATCTCGACGTAAAATGCGCCAAGTCGTTCCATACGTCAGTCCGAGTTGCTGCGAACGGCGCCGAATCGACTCTCCACGGTGAATTTTCGTAAAAAAGTTGAACGATTTGTAAACGTTGTTCAGGCGTAAGTCTTTCCATTATGAAATGCCAAACAATACTAAACAAAAATAACATGACAGCATGACACGACTCACACGTGATCTGTCAAAAAAAGGCTATTGGAGAGGGTTCAGAAAATATAAATGATCGTTTTAGAAGAGATATTTATAAAGCAACAGTTTATGTACTCTAAATAAAAAATTACGTTTTTTACCTATTATTCCGCCTCCATTCTATCTCTCCGCTCGGCGGTACCCTGACCGAATGCGAAAGTGACTTTTGCATTTGCTACGCTATATCGACTGAACTGATTTTAGTGACATTGGAAATAAAGGCTTTTTATGTTTTTAAAACTAGGACCAAGAGAAGGAAATAGGGAGAATTGCTGCCTCTTCGAAAATATCTAATTAATTTTGATGAAATCTAAGCAGATAGATTAATATAGATAGATTAAATAAAACTCACAGGGCTTATATGTTTTTTAAGCAGGAATATCAAGGGACAGAGGGGCAAATTCTGCCTACCCGATAACTATTTTACCGATGTTGATGTAATTTTAAACTTATCTAGATCGATCTTCATACAATAAACCATACAGGCTTTATATTCGTTTATAGTTAGTTAAAAATTAATTCTAGTCGTCGACGCGGTCACTAGCTGTAAAAGACAAAATGTAGTCAAAAAAATTTTAAGTTATTAAAATTTATCTAAGCTATTAACGTATCTCCAGCCACAGCAACAAGAACTGTAGAAATAAAATTAACATATTTTGAGAAATATTTGAAAAAATTTATATCCATATTTACTTGCTATGAGTGTTTGTCTTCGTAGCATACCGTTTACCTATTAGCGGGTATGACCAAAAAAAAAATATATTTTTTTAACGGCACTTTCATAACTCCATTTTTAAATTTGTAAAAAATTTCCGAATTATCTGATCATTACATTGGGGAATCTCCCATAGTTTTTCCTTATCTGCGATTTTCGGAAAAAAATAATTTTTTGGCCATATTTTGCCAAATGAACCCAATTTCCTTACTGTTATGAATTTTAAGTACAACATATTCAGAATATTATATTCCAGATCTTTTCAAAAGTCAAATTTTGGCATATTTGGAATTTCAAAGGGAAAAATATTGAAATATTGTATATTTTTATGCCGATTTTTATGAAACTGGAGAAAAATATACCCTTAAAAAAGAGGGAGACATGCTCGTGCAAAAATGCATTTAATTGCGTGGTGTCAAAATGACATCAGACTTTCTAAATTTTGAAAAATTTGTCTACTTATTATTTTTCTTATTATTATTCTCTCAAATTAAAAAAAGGTGCTAAATTATTAAGATCGTTTTGCGGACCCAATTTAACCAACTTACCATTAATGTAACCCCTGATAAAAATAGCATAAAATAAAAAATTATGGACCATAAATTAGCCCATTGCATAGAAGCAAAGATACTGCCACCAGTTAAATATAAAGCGAGGTACGGTTTTGATTCCCTCAGAACATCATCTTTGGCCAACACTATAATAAATTCAAATAAAAAAAAGTTACAAAGTATAGTCGGTCAAGTCCGATTATATGATACCCTAGACCACAATATTTAAAAAAAAATTTTCGAGAGTGTACCCAATTTATGAGGTTAAGATTCATCTATATGAGAGTTGTTTGCTTTACAGTAATTTTTGAATGGGGGCTTATATGGGACCTGTGGCTAATTTTGGACCTACAGGCACAACATTTTCTCATGGCAAAGTTGCCATCGCAAAAGTAATCACCAATTGTATGTCAATGGTAACATATACAAGGAAGTTATGGCACTAAAAACTTTTTTCGGCATACTATTTGTATGGGAGCTATGGTCCTATATGGACCGATTCCAAAAAAATTTGGTCGAATGATTTATTAAGATTGTTTATCATATTAAGATGGTTTATGGCCACAAAGATTCTATTTCGGATAGAATCTTGTATGGGACTATGTGAAATTATGGACCGATTCTCAACATTTTTAATAGAACCTATGAACTAAACTTGATCAAATTATCACCAAAATTGCGACCTGTACTTTGCGCAAAGGTTTACAGGTACAGCCAACCACCCTAACGGACGGACGGACATCGTTAGATCGACTCAGAAAATGATTCTAAGTCGTTCGGCTTACTCAAAGGTGGGTATATGACCAATATTTTAAGATGTTACAAGCATCTGTACAGACGTATAATAACCTCTCCACTGCTGTGATGTGGGTATAATAAAGTAATAGGGAAGTATAAAAATAAGTTTCAAACAAATTTCAATATGGTCAATACTTACATGACACACAACCCTTAATCAACAGTTGCAATATACTGTATAGCATTATCATCAATATATGGCCACCACCAATTAACCAACTGGTATATCTGATATTTGTGTTAAATTGATTAAAACTGGCCAGTGTTAAAATTAAACCCCAACCAGGTCCAAATGCAGAAATACCAAAATTTGGTATCGACGTCATGCCATCAACAAAATCTCTCCAATTTGGCGCAAATATATCCTTAATAACTTTACCAACTCCGGGTACGAAACTTAAGCGTACAATAATTGTTATTAGTAGGACTAAAATAATACAAACGGAATAACGTATTATTTGGCCGATCTAGGAAAAAAAAACTTTATAAAATTATTTTTAGTTTTAAATATGTAGTATATTTTTACGTACTTTACTTATATTGGTAAATTTGACAGCCACGAAACCAATTATCATGTAAATACAAATGGATGATAGAACCAGGTGCAAAGACATTGTCAGCTTTAGACCGAAAAAATTAAATGTCCTAAAAATTGTGCTTTAAGATAAACGGGAACATTTATTTGTAAACTTTTAGCTAAAAAAAAGTACTTTATTTTTAAATTTGAAATTAGGTGTATTCATTTACTAAATTTCTTACATATTTGCAAAGTATTCATTAAGGCAAAAAATTTGCAAGAAGAGAGCTTCCAAAGGGAGTAAGAAATTGAGAGACAAAAAATTCTCGCAAATTTCTACTGGTAAAATTGGTATTTGCAAGTATTTTTGAAACAGCTGTATCATGGTCTTGTTTACGAAACACAATTTTGAAAATATGTAAGACAATTACATTCATAATTTTTGTATTAAAAATTGTTCAATAGCAAAAAATATATATTTTTCTTAAATTTTGGAATAGTGAAAATTGTAAATAGTTCAAACTAGGGATGTAATATCGGCGATACTTTAGATTTTCTGGTGTCGGTTTCGGCCATACTTTGCTGTCGATACGATGATACCTTTTATATGTTTTTTTTTTGGAGTATTTTTGAACAAATAAATTAATTTTCTATGCTTAAAAAGCAGAGCATAAAATCTAAACAGATTCATGAAACTTTTTCATATAATATTTGAATCAACGGAGATGGAGAATAGTCCAAAAATTAAGCAGCTGACTTAGCATCAGATATAAATAACATATTTGAGGACTTAGAAAATAATGAAACCTATTGTTTATTTACAATTCTTGGCCCTCGATACAATGTTCGAAGATTTTAAATGACTTCAATCATACCGATGTCTCTGCATTCCGAAAGTGTTGACAATAAGGTCATCCCTACAGGTGGTGCAATTTCAGATAAGTCTAAAAGAAAATTAACAAGGGACTCCGAGGAGGATAAGCCTCTTTCCTTCATTTACTATAAATCTGCTAAAGAAGAAGTCGAAAGATACCGTAGATGTTCTAATATTTCTAAAGACGCAGCTCCGCTTCTTAACGGCCGCAATTACATGTTTTAACCAAACTTGAAAAAATGGCACAGAAATTCTTTAGTTTTCAAATTAGTTCTATCGCATCTAAGAGACTATTTTCTACTGCAGGTCAGATTCAAACGGATTTTCGAAATCGTCTTTCTCCGCAATAGTTGAGAATACTTTGTCGTCTAAGCAAAACTCTTATTAATGTAAAATTTAAATATTAATTACACTGTGCTAGTTAAAACAACTGTCAGCCGGGGCACCCGGCGGGTTAACCTAATTCGAGTAGTCTGAATCCAGTGGTGCTAAACGTTAGCTCTTGTTTTCAAGAAATAACGTTATTTCGAAAATTGAGGAGGTTACAGAATCTAAATTCGCGCTAACCACAACTAAATTCTAACACTGTGCTACATAATTAATTTCTTACGCTTTTTTTTGTTTATTTTATTATGACTTCAAATTTAATTCTTGGTTTTTTGGATCTGATTTAATTAAAAATATTAATAACCTCTTACACTGTAATTTTGTATAATAAAAAAAAAAATAAATTACTCTACTTCAGTTTTGTTAATTTCAACTCAATTTTATTTTTATTTTGAGTATCGGTATCGTATCGGAAAAAAGGCTTATCGTTACATTCCTACTTCGCACCAAATTAATTAAGGAAGACAGAAATTCGTATCTTACAGCTGGATGCAGTCAATGTGCCGAACTGGCTACTTTTTGCTGGTAATGCGTTTAATTTCTTTTTTATTTATTTGAGTTATTGGGAGAACAATTTTTAATTTACTCTCTCGTTGCAAGTTTCTGCTAGTAAAGTAAACGAACACACCTATTATATTATGGTCTTTGCTAAAAATTTAGATAAGACTTACTCAAAGTAAGCGGTTGATGGAACTTGAAAGAATTGCTCTGATTCTGAAAATAAAATAACAATATTATTTTAACGGTACTCGTTTGAACTACTTACATTAACAACCCCTAAATTGTTTGCATTCAGCAACAAAGCAAAACCGAGTACCCCAATTACAATAAAATTATATTTGATGCTCCTACTCACCCAAGTATTCTTCAGTTTCATCGCTGTCTGATACTTTCCTACAAAACTACAAAATAAAATATTTCGGTTATTAAATTTTTAATATATCAACAGAGTACAGTCGGGAAGAATTCTCAAACTTCATAATAACTGATCAACAATATTAACACTGCCGTTATTTACACGTCCAAATTTTTCACACATACTGCTTGTCAAAATTAATTTGAAATGACAACACTGACCTAGTCTGTACGCAACTTAAAAGCCATTTTTAGACGTATAAATCTTTCGATTTTGTTAACTGTAAAACTAGCTGTCATACTAATAAAGGGACTTTTTAATGGAAATTTATTTCCAAAATTAGCGGTCTCTGCATACAGATTTTTACGATTTATAAGTTTTTCTTAACAATAAAAGTTTTAATTTGATCAGGGTTGAATTTTAACAAAAGCAAATATAAGTAGTACAGTATTTTTCGTTTAGCTGCACATTCAAGTTTGCACGAAAATTCGTGCACTTACTCAAAATATTCTGCAACGCATTATTCACTTACCTGTATAAATATGCTCTTATGTAAAAGTTTTTTTCTTATTTCAAAAATAGATTTAATTTGAACAAATTTTTTTCATACAATTTTAAATTTAATATAAATCTATGCATCTTAATTCATTCATTTAAAAAACAAATTAGAGTGCTATATTCGGCTGTGCCAAATTTTTGATACCCTTCACTGGAATTTAGAATTTTTCAGGCGTGTGCTCTATATCTATCTTCTATCTATATATATAAAAATGAATTATGTTTGTATGTTTGTTTGTCGCTTTATAGACTCCGAAACTACTGAACCGATTTTCCTGAAATTTTTACAGTAACATCACGTGAGCCCTAAAAATAAAATAGGCTACTTATTTTTTCGATAGGGGCAGGGGAATTGGTACCACCCATAGGATGCCAATATTAATTATCGCATATCTTAAGAGCCGCTGCACGCATTTTGCTGAACTTTTTGTAGTAGGATCTTCTGAGCCCCGGAATTGAAATAAAATAGCAGCGGGGGTATAGGAATACCCCATAGGACGCCAATGTTTAACATCGCATATCTTAAGAACTGTAATAGTGAGAATGTTCAAACTTTCTAGAAGTCGCTCTTATGGTATACTACACTTTTGAAAATAAAAATAAAGCGGGTAGGCGCAGGGGGGGAAATACCTCCCATAGGATGCATACATTAAATATCGCTCAACTGAAGAACTATTAAAGGGAGAGTCTTCAAACGTGGTTATCAAACCCATGTTTTTCTCATGGACAACTTTACGTTGCATGCTCACGTGTAGGAACCCCTAAAAATTTATTTGTTTACGCCCTTGAAGGAAAGACCAAAAATATTGTATATCATAAAGCATTACAATAATCATGCATAATAAGAATTATTTAATTAAGTTAGCTGCTTTTGATAATATAAATTAATATATATATAGATAAAATTAATTTTTTTGTTAAAAGTATATTTAAAAAAAAATTTTAAATGCAATACGTATGTAAATAAATAAATTATATCACAAAAACAAATACTGTAATTTTTTTCTTATTTTTTTTTTGCCAGTGTAGCGAAGCGCACCGGGTTAAGCTAGTGGGATATATAAATTTTTATAAAAACGGACGTCAGTATTAAAATTCGTCGCGGCCTAGACCAGCATATGTTAAATGATTGACCGACAATCAGAAAGCTTTATGATTTTATTTCTACTTATATAAATCTAAATATGAACAAATTTGAGTAAAATATCATGATTCGTAACAGGAATTTATTTTGGATATTATCATGGACAAATCATCACAAAGTTCTGAACAGTGTTTTCTAGTATTAAAAACCCTCAATTAGAACAACTTTCGATAAAGCAGAGCAATTTTCTGTAGCGTTTTGTAGTTTTAAAGTGGTTTTCAGAAGCCCTATTGATATGAAATCTAATGTAAATGATAAACTGATTATAACACAATTGCATAATATTATTTCTGGCCATATGACGTTAAATTGGACCAAATTTTATAACAATAACCTTACTTCTACGGTTTTTGGCGTTTTTCAAAAATTTGCAATTATATGCGCCGTATGGTAAATTATGGACCGATCTCCACAAAATTTAACAGAGTGATTTTTCGTTCTTTTAAACTGTGACGTATCAAAAGAGCAATAGCATCATTTGTTACAGTCTTAGCCGTACTAAGCTGCTTTCCGGGAGTATTCTTGATATGGGGCCTTTGGTAAATTATGAACCGATCTTCACGAAATTTATGACATGATTCCTAGTCATATAGAGCGAATTTGTGCAAAATATGTGCATTATAACACTATTTATTTTAGTTTTTGTATCAAAATTGCAAATTTTTTCGTGTGATTGTTCCATATTTGGATTCATAGCTCTTATCTTACTGAACCAATTTTGCTGGATTTCAATCCCAAGCTGCTTAGGATAACCAGAAGCAATATGGCACCAACATTGTTTCGTTTCTTATCGGTTTTTCGAAAGTGAGAGTGTTTTCAACAGACGCACAGACAGGCGGACATGGCTTAATCGACTTAGTATTACTCAAGGAGCTAGATGAAATATACTTTAAGGGGTACACACAATTACAGCTGCAATATCAAACGAATTTTCAATTCAGCGACTTGTGTTACCATATCAGCAAAATAAAATTTGTTGACTATTTTTTTTTTAAATAGCGATTGATACAATCATAATCTTTTTTGTTTTTTATACTTAAAAACAAATATTTTGTAGTAAAAATAAACGCTTTTGACCTAAAATTGAATGCTGCTATCCACAATATTCACTTTAGCAAAATGACGTACACGATTGTTTTTCTAATACAATTTAGCCATCATACACAATACTTTGTAGTTTGTGCAGACAGGCAACAAAAGCAGTTAAGTGAAATGCGGCTAAACGAATAATACTGTATTTCAAGTTTGATAGTGTGACTACATACTGGATGGTAAATTAGATTTGTTATAGTCGCAAAAAAACTCATTAGATTTCTATCTGACAAAGTATTGTGGAATACGTTAGTTAGACTTGTGTGATAGTGTAAACAAGCCTTTAGCGATATTGTCCGTTATGAGTCAAAAATAAGCTGAACGCTGCAGGATTTTGTCTACTTTACGTCTGCGTCAACGAATGGAGCTAAATATAACATAAATTTCGATACGCGTGGATCCTAGCGAGACAAAATCAAGTTCTGTCATCTAAGGAAGTTTGTACATTTACTTTAAAAATTTATATATGCCACCAAAGAAAAATCATAATCCGTAATCGACAAGGACTGTAAATACCGATTATTTTTCAAATTTAAACTAAAAAAAATACAAACTAAAATAGATGTGAAGCGTGCATAAGTAATACACCAATATAATCTTTGTAACATGGACAATCTTTAGATGCATTCATTTTTATTTTTTTAAGTTTTACTAACTAGAACCAACTTTACCGATTACACAGTCAGACATTTTAAAAATTTTTTTAACGATTCCAACTGATTATTCTTCCCATCGCGTCACATTTATCAGATAACTGTCCATTTGTGTATACTTTTCTTTCAGCTGCTACGGTCCCCAGTCTTCGATAGTTTAATATTGTCAGCGTTTGTCACGATCAACCATTATGACTTTCGCCACCAGCCATTGCGATCCTTCACTGTTGGAGAAAATCCAGATTTACTTCTTCGTTAATTGGCTTGGTCCAAAAAATTAGCTGTTCTGTTGGCAGGAATGCATAAGTTACAGAGATGGGATAATTAATTTATTTATTAAAACTGATGTAGATTTGCAATAAAAAGGGTCTTCCAATGGGGACCTTTGACATATGGCTGTAAATAGCGGCTATATTGTCGAAGCTTAATCTATTGATTTGGATGTTATTTATTCAGTCTGTATTATTCCCATAATCCGTTTATTATGTGGGCGATAGACTTGTTTTTTTTCAGTGATGACTCGAAGATGAAAGGTAAGGATGCGGGGGTCTACATTGAGGGACTGGGCACTAGAAGGTCATATCAGCCTCCTCACGACTGCAGTGTTTTTCGGCTGGAGGTTCTGGGGATATTGGGAGCCGTGGAATTGAGCAAGGGCAACACTGCTGGGGGCTCGGAGGTCACTAAATATGAGGACAGCTAGGGGACTCTTACGGCCTTGGTGGGCTGTTATGTGAACTGCAGGCTAGTGGAAGATTGTAGCATGAGTTGGCAAGACTGGGCTCGGAAATAGAGGACCCTGACTGTTTGGAGGCAGTCAAGCCTCCAGTCGCCTTTCCAATGGGTTTTGAGCGAGACAAATCGGATCTAGGGGAGCAGAACGTACCGGTTTTAAGGAAGTCCGATTCGGATTCGCTCCTGGGAAGGAGTGAGGTCTGCGTTAGGACCACGATAGGTATGAACACGGGCCACTGTATGACAGGCAGAATGGCGGTGAGAATGGGATCTAACTAGTCAGATATTTGCAGGCTGTGCGAGGACCCAGAGGAGTTGGAGACTGTTGAGCACATTCTGTGTCACTGTCCCAGACTGCAGAACAGTAGACTGAGATGGGTTGGTTCTTAGCCGAATTAGGCTACGTCTCAGGCTGTGGGCTTGAGAATCTCATGGAATCACAGGCGACTGGGTACATTGGCGCATATTCAGAAATCATAACTAAAATCGGAACTAACAAAACAGAAACTAAAAAATAGTTTATAGATAGTTATAGATCTTATTCACAATTCATAACTAACGTAGCAACTGCTCTCAGCTAATAGAAGAAATGCAACAGAGTATATTGGCATTTAGAAAAAATTAAATGTCGATAATATTTTGAACGATATATTTTGTAATTAATTAAAAAGTTTACCAAGCTCTTAAAAAACATTTCTGTTCTTTAAAAAATTAATACAAACTCTAAAAAAGTGTTTTTTTTTTTATAAAATTAAATCAATCAGCTGTTCTTTGACCCATAATTAAGTCTAAACTTTTTATGCTGAAAGTAACCAACTGTGAATAACTTAAATAGGTACTTAAAAAAGTTAACAATTGGTGATCATTTATGAATATGCGCCATTATATATATATGGTAATTTTGTTTAGTAGAGTAGTTTTCCTTTTTGGTCCGATTATTATTATATCTTGTAGTAACTTATATTATTAGTCATATATAAGTAACTACAACGTCACAATGGATCATATTGGGGTGGGTTTGAAGTTGACTTCGCGCCAGCCTTTCTACCATACCTAATGTATTCAGTCTGTTCTGCCAAATCAGCATGGAGGGATATACCGTTAAACAATGCACGCTAATGATAAAATAGTTAAATCAAAATGGGTGTGCTAATTTTCTTCGAAAAATTATCTTCAGCGATTATTTAATTTTTTTCGAATAGCAATCCACATGAGGTCCAAAAATGTTCAATGTATTTCGAATAAGTCACTATTTGTGGATTTCGGGCTTTTGGCATCATATGAAAACCACGTTGGTCTGGCCGTTACTTTTAATGGAAAAGAATATAATTTGACGATTATCAACTCCTTTTGCCCTGAATTTTATTGATATAAACGCTAATGAAACACAGCTCATCGAGGGTCTATATTGAAAAAGTGCTGTCTGCAAAATCACAATTTTACAGGAGAGCGAGACAACCATTTCTTTCGTTAACTATAAGAGTAATAAATAAACTTTATTTAAAAATGTTATTAAAAAAAGAACATTAAAGTAATACATATGCTAATATTTTATTAAATCAAGATATTCATGCTTATATGCTTGATAGCATTTTTTACAAGTTAAAGTTTCATCCACAATCAGGTTTAATGATAGGCATAATGGCGGTGAGAATGGGGTGTGGCTTATCGGATATATATAGGCTGTGTGAGGACTTAGAGGAGTTGGAGACAGTTGAGCACTTTCTGTGCCACTGTCCCAGGATACAGAACAGCAGGTAGCAGATTCCTGCACGAATTGAGAGATGTCTCGGGCAGCGGGCTCGAGAATCTGACGGGATTCGTAATGGGAATGACCTTGCTGCGCGGCAGGAGGCTGGGGACCGGAAACATGTAGGGCAGTTTTTCTGTTTGGTAGCGTTGTTTTTGCTTGTTCTGTCTGATTTCTTATCTTTCACTGCCTTCCTTTCCTGTGCTTTCACCATTTACTTCTCCTACTCTGTCACACTATATTTCTTTCTCTTCTTTCGTCCTTTCTTTCACTAATTAAGGCGTCACAATGGACCATATTGGTCTCTGGGTGAGGGTGTGAAGTTGGCTTCACACCAGCCTTTCTAACCTAACCTAGTTTCATCCATTCGAAAATTTGAATAATTAGATAGCACCATTTGAACCAAAATAAAAATACATAAAATATAAAATATAAAAAAGGATATTAACATTTTAAAATAAATGATCTATTTTATTATCGATTCATTTAATTCAGGAGCAAACAAAAACTTAAAATAACAATTTTTTAAAAAACAAAATAAAGATTTCTATAAAAGCAATTTAATTTTCAAATAAATCTGTTTCATAATTGTCATCACCGAACCGCAAAGCGGGTTTAAAGTTCTTTGAAAGGTTTGATTTTAATTAATTTTTAATAAATACTTGAAAGCAATTTGTAAATGAAACAACAAACTTTTTCGTGCTTTAGACCGTTTAAATATGTAATAATAAATTGGCTGAACTTATAGAAAGCCAATTTATAATCTTTGGTTTAAAATAAATCTTTAAACTAAATGTTCATTTGTCTGTGGCACTTTTGAGTAAGGAACCAAAAGGGTACGAATTATAAAGTAATATAGTTCTTGAAAAATATTTTTCCCAGAAACATTTTTAAAATTGTAGACTTCAATCCAAAATTGATCAGTTGTTTCCTTATTTTTCCGTTTTTGAAATGTTAATTTTATATATGTATTTATTTATAAATTACACACAATAAATTGCTATATTTTGTTGCAGAAATTTAACATTTGAAGGAAGTTTACCTCACAATTCGAGTTGTTGCAAAGAAACAGAACTTAAATTACAAAAAACCAAAATCACATGGGTGGAACAAAAAGCAAAAAAGCGCCACAAAAAAATGGAGAAAGAGTCAAAAAAAAACCTTTTTCTTAAAAGGATATTCGGAAAATATTAAATCATAATCAGTAGTGCTATTCACTAACTTTTTTAGATTATCTTATCGTTAAAATAAATATAACGAAAATTTATCGAATTTGCTATTCAGCAACATTTTTAACGATATTTGTGTCGATTAAAGTCAGCTGATACTTTAAGCAGTCTTTTTTTCGTTATTTTAACGACAATAATTTAGGTTGTGTTTATTTAATCGATAAAGTGTATTTTATGTTTAAAGTGGCTGAGGCCCGACAACTTACATACATATGTACATACTACATGCATACTAGACCCCTACACGAATGCATTTGTTTCTTGTACACAGTTGTCAACACCATATTATTGTTGTTTCAACTACTGTAATTTTTTTTTTTCAAATCAGCTCGAATGATCCATTATGAAAAACTAAATCAATGTTAAAACAGTAGTTCGTTTCAAACAAATCAGTGTAAAGCAGTAGTTGGATTTAAATAAACCAACTCAATCCATAATTTGATTTAAACGAAAAAACAACACACAACAATTGTGTGTCTATAATACAGTTATGTACGGTAAACTTTTCAATTCACAGTGTGTGATCTTGATGTTTATTGCCGATTGTTTCTCCGATTTTGATCGTTGTACCTATGTATTATTTTTATATTAATTTTTCATCTAATAGAATTACCTTTTAATTTTTTTTTTTACTTTTAATTAAATATTTGATAATATGTTTTGGTAATAATAAAATAATTTAAAATAAAAACTTAAATATTCTATAAAAATATTTTTTATCTTTAATTGTTTTTTGCTTCATACAAATCTAGCTAGTCATACCTAATAATTGAAAAAAAAACAAGATAATTCATACTTATCACCTTTTTTGCTACAGTTCTTTCGTGTGATTTGGTTTAGTTAGTGTGATTTGTATTGCTTTGTTGCTGTTTGGTGTAAATTCCGTATTCTTTACACTTCGTATTTGGTCGTTTATAACACACTAATTACAATAAATTTGCAATTGTGTGTTTTTATTTATTTTTTGTTATATGTGTTTTTCACAACATAGCATTTGATTCGTTAGCAAAGAGTGAGCGACAATCAGTATTTAAAAAACAAACGAATGTCTTGAAACGGCTTTAAATGCATTTGTGCAGAGGTTTAATGCATACATACATCCATATGGATATGTATAAACAACAACCAAATTCTTAGTTCAAAATATACAAAAAAAAAAAAGCAAATTATGAACAAAAATAAAATTATAATGTAAAATTCACAAAATAAAATATATAAACAGTAAATTAAGCACAATTTCATTTGTTTTTTCTTTATTCTCTTTTGTGCTTTTCGTTTATTTAAACATTTTGTAGACAGAGATGTTACAAAAACTATCGTTAAAAATAAATTGCAGAATCACGCTAGCGTTACTGCAAGCGAATGAATATATCGACAATAATTACGATTGTCGGATCGTTAAAAGTTAGTGAATCGCACCACATAGGTGCTCTGGAAAACGAAAGCGCAAGAACTTAAGAGTCGTTTTTTTAATAAGATTTTTGTAGTAAAAGAAATACAAATACAATACAATAAAAATATTTCTCTATTAAAGAGAATTCTATAAGAATATTATATGAAATTGGACTAAGAGTGTATTAAAAAGAACTTTAAAATTCGCGTTTTGCGTTTTCGATTTCCAGAACACCACTGAATATATATACATAAAAAAAAGAAAAGCACTCGGGATAAATTAAGTTTTTTTAACTCACTTTAAATACCAGTCGTACTCAAAAATTTAAGTACGAATATCACTTAAACGTACTTAAAACAATCCTAAATGGGTCTACTTTCGAAAACCTTTCCAGGAATTTCTTAAAATAAGTATAAAATTCTTAAACCAAGTACAAAAAAGATATAACTTTTCGTTGGTAATGCCACTCTTATGGCTAATAAGTCAGTCAATGCTGCTTTAGTACAACTAAACTTAAATTTATATGTAGTTTAAACTCAGCAGATTTAAATCAGTGCTCCATGTATTATATGTAGTTTAAAAAATAAAATGTGGCAGCACTATGGTAAATGTTCCCAAATTCATATCTAGCCTTTGCTGCAATAGAGTCATAAGTCAAAAAACCTGATTTTTGAGCTAATCCCTGCAGATAACGAGACTAGTCCATACATGCGTGTAAAGAGTACTCCATAAAGGAGTAGGAGTACTCCAAATATATGGTTAAAAGGTGGTATATTTAACATTACGATGTCCTAGGAGTGGACCATATAACCCACCGAAGTAGTCCCTAAACTACTCCATGGAGTACTCAAGTGGGTTAGTTTCAAAGTACTCCATGTTTCTACTTTTTAGCTAATCGCCTTTTATGGCGTGCACTGTAATCCATTATTGCTATTATTATATATATTTACTTGGTATTTTTAATTTTTTTTATTTTTTTCACAAATTTTAAAAAACTATCCTGTTTCACTTTTAAATAAACAATTAATAATGGATAACATCAGGTCTACCAATGTGTAATACTGTTAACTATAGTATAGTATACCTATACATCATGCAGTTGTTGGCAGCACTGCATGTTAATTTGTCTAATATGGTCCATACTACAGTACATTGGACCATGTTGTAAGTAGTCCATTTAAGCCACAGTGGACCACGTGGTCCAATATTATCTGCAGGGATGTATTTAATTCTTTAATTCCCAGTGGAACATACGGCCGCATACTAAACTATTAATGTGAAGTTAATCGACATATCGTTTCTTCATATTGTGTAAACATTTCATAAAAAAATCTTATATACTTAACCCTAGAGAGAAGAATTAAATTTTAAGGTGCAATAAAATTTAAATTTAAGGTATGACTCTATTGCAGCAACCCTGCAGAGAATACGTCACGCATATATAATATAGCCCATAAGGGACTAGGGCTAGTCAAAAGGTCACCCAAATGTATTGGAAAATATGGTATATTTAACATTACGATGTCCTAGGACTGGACCATATAGCCCAGCTTTGCATTATAACGGAGTAGTCTTTAAACTAATTCATGTTCCTACATACTCCCAGTCGACTAATTATGAAACTACTCCATGGTATACTCCAGAGGATTAGTTTTAAAATCGTTTAAAAACGAATATATGTCTTTTAAAAACGAAGACATGTCGTTTAACTACAAACTCTTTTTTAACAATGACATGGTCCATGATTTCATTACATCGGACCATGTTGTAAGTAGTCCGTTTTATCTTAAATGGATCAAGTAGTCCAATATTATTTGCAGGGACAGGCTCGTCTGTATTGGTAGCTTAAGCGCCCAATTTTATGCGTTTAAAGATGGTTTATATGTTTACTGATTTATAGATTTGTTGGTTTAAGCATATTTTAAGCCAAAAAGAAAGTTTAACTTGCTCTGATTTTTTTTTTTATTGCATTTTTTATGCGTGCATACCATTGTATTTATCAGAGTTTGTTGTAAAAACTACAACAACACCACACAAGTAAAAAACGATTTTCTTTGCAACAAAACAATACAACAGAACAAGAAGTAAAACATACATTATTTTCCTGTTTAAAAGGTAAAATATAAGCCAAAATTCCCATTTGGTTTGTGTTTTAAGTTAAAAATGTACAGGCATGATGTTGATAATAAGTAATTGAAATTCTCTAAGGTGTAAAACGGGTAAGAATATCAATCATAATAATATTCTCCTTCCCTGTTTTAGGTTAGAATCAATCTAATTTCACTTTCGGATTATTTTAAGTAAGAATTCAGTATTAAATCAACTCTATAATACTTGAATCAAGCACATTTTGAGATTGATTCAATCTTAGTTTTACTTAAATCAATATCATTATCGCACTATTTCAAGTACGAATTCGGGATTAAATATGGATAAGTTAAGAATTTCGCACTTGAATAATCCGTACTTTAGTGGGTGGATTGATTTTTCTTTTCAGTGCACATATTTCAGAACTGGTGCGAAATTACACGCAAAGTTTAACTCTTTTCAGTTCGGTAAAGGTCTAAATCAAAAAAATTTTCATCCCTAAGGTAACAGAAATAAAAAGAAATAGCAGAAATAAGGTAATGGCTCCAGAAGTTAATGACAGTTAAGCTACTTAACCTCAAAATATTTTCGAATTATCATTTTTGACTTTGATAGATCCTCCAAACAGGAAAACACCGGTTCTCCCAGGTATTTTTCCCTGATGCCCCGTAGCCCAGGGCATTGACAGAGAAAGTGAAGCACAGTTTCCTCTTCCTCCTCATCATGACAACTTCTACAGTAGTCATTGAATCCCAGACCCATTCTTCTAGCATGAGTCCCAACAGGCCAGTGTCCAGTTATGACCGACACCACGGTCCTGATTTGGTTCCTATTGAACCTAAGTAGAGATTTGGTTCTCCGTTAATCATATCCAGGCCAAAGTGCCCTAGATATAAAGCAGGTGGACTCACGGGTCCATCCCTCTTGCGCAATTCTATAGTTCTCGCGCCGAATGAGTGACTTACAGTGAGCCATTGGAAGGCCAATGAATTGATCAATGAATGTTTTATCCATACGACCACCTTCCTTGGCCAGCTCATCTGCTATCTGGTTTCCCGGGCAGTTTGAGTGCCCTGGTATCCATATAAGCGTTAACTCTGAATGTTCAGCAATCTCATTCAAAGACATCCGACATTCCACAGTCAACCTAGATGTCGTGTAGACACCCGCAAGAGAGGCAATGGCAGCCTTGCTATCAGTAAATATACGTATATCTCCCGATACGCGATAATACCTTAGCCAGTTGGCTGCCCGCTTTATAGCCGATATTTCCGCCTGCACGACACTACATCCATCCGGCAGACGAAAGGAAACTTTAACGCCCAGTTCCTCTATGTAGAAACCTCCGCCAACTCCTTCCCCCTTCCTTGAACCATCAGTGTATACCCCCAGGGCTAGTTCATGGAAGGTGCCCATGGCCGACAGCGCACCCTCGTGCGCTATATGTGTCGCATACCTCGCGCCAAAGAAAGGCTCCGGGGTACAGTAGTCCACTCCTTCAGGAACAATCGAGTATCCCATTATACTGGAGTGTCCATAGTCACGGTTCGACCAGCCGTGTGCCGCGTTCAACCGTATCGCCGAACAAAGAGCCATATGTCTGGCCGTGATGTCCACCGGCAGCCAGTTTAGCATTGTAAACAGCGCCCTGGTGGGAGTGGAGCGCATTGATCCTGTGATCATCAATGCGACCAATCTGTGAACCTTCTCAAGCATCGCACGGTACCTGCCCTTGTCCAGCGCAGTCCACCATACGACAACACCCTAATACAGAGTCGGCTTTACTACAGCTTCAAAGATCCAATTGACACACCTCGGGCCCATGCCCCAGTTCTTGCCGATTGCACCTCTGCACGCATATATAGCAACAATTGCCTTTTCCATCCTCGTCCGGATGTTCAGCCCCCGAGACAGTTTACTGTCCAGGATTACGCCCAGATACTTGGCGCTGTAAGAGAACTTAAGTTCAGCCCCATTTAGCCTCGGAAGTCTAATGACCTCAGTCCTATACTTCCTCGTGAAGAGCACCAGTTCCGTCTTAGACGGATTAACACCCAAGCCGCATGATACGCTCCAGGTGCTAAGTACCCTTAATGCAGCCTCCATACACTGAGACATTATGTTCAAATGCTTCCCCGTGATGGCCACTGCAACATCGTCAGCGTACGCCACTGTTTTAATCCTCATGTCCATTTTCGTCAACATGGTGTTCATAGTCAAGTTCCACAATAGTGGGGATAGTACTCCTCCTTGGGGAGTACCCCTGTTTACCAGTCTCAGCAAAACACATTGCTGAAAAATGGTTTTGAAGTTCGTGAATGTTTTTGAAAACAAAATTAAATTTCTTATAAAAAATTTTTTTCGGGAAAGAAATATTTTATTAATTAATTCATAAACTCATAAAAATTTTATGTTTTGTAGATATAAAATTTAAAAAAAAAAAATTTTTTTTTTTAATATATTGCTTTTAGCCCCAAGTATTCTCTTTAAAATGACATACAAATCATCTTTGTATGTGCAGTAGTTTTTAAGATATTAAAAAAATAAACTCAACACATTCGGCTAATTCGGCGAAATTATGACATTTTGAAAAAAAAATTTATTTAATTTTTTTTTTCGTTAATATATATTCGTTGTAGGAAGAAAAGGACCTTCACATCAAATTTCATTCAAATCGAAAGGGGTCGGGTCCCACTCTTGGTAGATTTGACATGGAATTAATTACCCATATATTATTGTAAAGATGACAAAAAAGAGAAAATTACATGAATTTACTGAAGTGGCAACATTACTATAAGAGAGAGTGAGAACTGTAAAACAAACGCCGTTTCATTGAACAAATGAAATTTTAATACACGATCAACCAAGTTTATTAAGAGTTAATTTCAGTTTTACCGTAGACTCCCGATAATTCGTAGTAATATTCGTGCTTTTTACGAGTTAGAGGAGTTTTCGAAATAAACAGATTTATGTTATTATTAGCTGATTGATAAATCCTTAACTAAATTAGCGCGAAGTTAATATTTCGATTTTGTCCAGTATACATATCATTTTACGCTATAATATGGTATTGGGTTGTAACATTCTGAATGTGCTTCATGCGGCAAGATGATATTTTCTCCGTAGTTCTAAATGATACAATTTCTTTCCATGCATACATATAAATTACGTTGTGATGAAAAGTTATGTCTGCTTAAGCGCAGTGTACACTAAAGTCATAATAATTAAATAATAATTGCAATACGAAAGTTGTTATAATTATAACTATTTGAAATGGACTTATTTTATTTTCAAAAGAAAAAAAAATATATTTACGATACCATTTTACATATAGAATCTGGGAATTATTACTTTTTTATAAGTTACTTTATTATATTCAAAAAAAAAATTTTTTATTTTTTTCAATTTATACAGTGTGACATAAAGAATGCTGAGGAAGGCCGTAGCGGGCCAGAAAATGCATTACATTCTGCTGGTATATAATAATTGTAGATTTTTCTTTACATACAATGTACTTCATTGCTATCCAAAGGACAGCTAAGGTAAAATGTAACAAGAAGATACAAGATAATAGTCTGGTAGTGTATAAAGTCAGTCCTAAAAAATTTTAAGGAATAGAACTATTACAAAAAGCTTTATAAAAAACATAACTGAAATTTAGCTCATAGAATAAATTCGAGAAAAAATACCATTTTATAGTTTAAATGAATTTGTTTATTTTACGGTCAAATCGCACTTCATGGAACAACTATATGATAATAAATATGGATAGAAGGCAAATTTACTGTCTAAATCAACTGTCCTTCTCAATTGTGTTCAGAATATACACTTTTTTGGTCTAAAGCTACGGTCAGACTTGTCAAATATTAGACGAAAAACGGGACCAGCAGACAAACTAAAATAAAATTTTCTATATTTCCAATATTTATTTTGCTTATTATATCACATTTGACATAAAACACTTGTTTGCTATCTAGCAGTGTAATTGGTTTTATTTTGTGATATTAAGACCATGTAAAGTCTCACTAACTATTAACAAAAGTAGTGGTTATGCTTATTTGGTCAAATATTTAATAGGTGTGACCCTAGCTGAAGTACAATATTGTAGAAATTACAAGCGAAATGACAAACTCATTTGCTTCTTAAAATTGCGCAAACTCAACTTTAACGTTAAAAACATTTTAGCTGGCCCTTTTTACTGGTATATTAAAAATATTTTGTTTATATAACACAGGATATTATCAAATTATGGATCAGCTATTTTTTAGAATTATTACAATCGAAATTATCTTCAAAATTTTAATCGATTGTAACTAAATTAACACCTCAATCAAAAGTATAAAACTTACTTACATCAACCCATTGAAAGGCTCCATCACATGACCATGGTAGTTCTGGATTAAAGGAAACAAATAAGAAGACCAACGGTATCATGACAAAAAGACTATAAAATATCAACACTAAAATATTTAGTGCCAGTGATACATAACCAATACCTGAAATTGAAGAAATACTAAAAATAACATTTATTACACTCAAAATAATGCAAATAGTGTACCCTTAAAGATTGGTGATATACGAAATGCTGAAATAAAGCCACTACTGGAGAATTGACCCATAAATGACTGGACCATCAATAAAGGTACGGTATACAAAGCCAAGCTTATAGCAAAGGCTGGTAAGAGGGAAGTAACTGAAAGTTCAATAAAATAATTAATGTTTTTATTTCTTTACTTATATTTATTTTTCAAACTCACCCGATACTCTATCCGATATATGTATAAATAATAGAAAAATATCCATGCGATAGGACAGACCCAAACCAGCGAAAATAAAATCTGAGGTTTTGGACCAATGTCCACGATTTACATCGGGCACAAATGGTATCCGTCCACTTTCATATGATGATTCATAGATCATGGTTCTTCCTTATATATTTTATAATTAAATTATTTGTCTTAAGAAATTTATTTTATTTATTTAAATCTTTTCAGATGCGAGAGTAAAAAATAAATGTCATTAGAGATTTTATGAGCTACACATTTCACCTCATCTTTTGTCAAATTATTTTGTTACTTAAGATCGGGGATGGTGTGCTAAAACACAGTTGTCGTAAATTTTAATTTTGAATTTTTCTACTCTGTTGCAAATTTAAGTTTCAAGGCCTGTGTGGGATGGTTCAATGGATCCAACCGAACATGGGACTCCCAACATCACTTGAGAATGCAGTGGTGTACACTGTTATATGCCAAAATTTTACTAAATACTAGAATATAATTTCTAATGGTTTCTAACACAAGAGAGGACACTTTGCTGAACACTTACTTATCGACTACACAATATTATTAAGTACGTTAATGATATTATTACTGTACTCTTGCTCCACACTATTCAATAAGTTGCGCAATAAAAAAAAATATATCATGGAATTTTTAGTTCAAATTATATGGCAAAAACAAAATTAAATGAAAATCCAATTTTACCGTTTATGTTAAACATGTTTTTCCTCTCTTCCCTCACTAAAAGACTCAGTCAGACTTGCTGAAAGAAAACTTTCATATACTTAGCAATACAGTTTAACAGTAGAGTAATGCTCGTGGAGATGGAAAGTGAAAAAAGTCAGGGTCATAGTATAATAAGTAACAGGTATATTCATAAAGAGAGTTGATATTACCCATGTAATGTCAAACGAATTAATTTGAGTTTTGAAGCTAGCTTTAATTGTTTCCCTTATTTTCTTTTGTGTGACGTTATATGTGTTTTTAAATTGAGAACAAAATTTCCATTGACTTTACCTTGCACTTTTTCTACTAAAAAATATTTTTACTGTGGTTAAAACTGTAAAAAATTACAAAAACTCAATGTTCGAAAAGAAAATCTTGAATGTCCAAAATTAATGGAAAAACTAGAACTGAAAGTAAAATTACACATACACTACACTTGGAACTAATTACACATGGGCTACACATTCAAGTAAAAATTACACAGAATATGTGTAGTTACACATGGATTGGCAACACCACTTTAAAGTCAAAGAAACTTGTTTGATGCTCACCCACACCAAAAAAAAAACATCTTATCAAGTTTTTATCTTAAAAGACAACCAGTAAAAATAGAGCAGTGCGACAATGGCTTTTCGTTTTTTTGACTTGGTTTAATTGATGTGGCTTACATCATACATCATACATAAGAAAGCACGCAGTTATGTGCAACAATGTTCGTTTCAATCTGTTTTGTCTTACTCTGTGTGGGTATATTGTAGCAAACCACATGTATTTTTTGCAACCAATGTTTTGCTGCACTATATCAAAATGACAATTTTGCGGTGGTTTTGTTTGGTGTGGGTTGTCTCAAAGGCAGTGTTCGAAAATAAACCGAACATTATTTAGCGTACGGCTCACACACCCAGAAACAATATTTATTTTCTAGTGTTTGTGTATTACGAACATTATATAGAGTTCTGTAGCTCGTTTCTGTATTGCTCGCATCGCAAAATTTCTCACATTAAGTGAGAAACAAAAAATTCCATCGTTTCTCGATTTGTGAGAAAAAAGTGTTTCTGTATTTAAGTGCGAGAACAGACAACAAAGATTCTGTTTTAACTGGAATACTTCCAGTAATTAAGTGTCAAATGCCAGCGAAACGTCAACGAAAGAAATATATAAAATAAAAATTAGGCTACCAGATTTAAGGATTTATCGACATTTTGACGATTTTTTTTGTTCCAAAATTGGCAAAGTGACAATTTGCTGATTTTTTTCTAGTGACGATTCAGTCTTCGAAATAAAACAATTTTAAATAGTTTTATATGTTTGTGTAATAGGCACCACAGAAAATCGATATCTTTAAAAACAAGGCAGCTTAAAAAATGTATCGGCAAAAGCAAAATTTCGAACGAAAACTGTTTAATTTTTATTTGCTTAGATTATTTAATACATTTGTTTATGTGATTAAAAGATTAAACTATTACCCCATTTTTCAGTCAATGCACTTTAAGAAATGTTTGCCTTTTATTTTGTCCAAAAGTGTTTATTTTATTTCAATATGATATTTTGTCACTCCTTTGTGTGATTTCTGCAGGGAAAAATAACAATCTGAAATTTTAAACTGTTATCGGATTAAGGAAAAATAAAATAAATAATTTTATTTAAATAGACCTCAAGCTTATGTATGTATTAAATATGTATTTTACCCATGAACTTAATGTTTTTTTTTTTTGATTATGGGTTTACATGATAAAAATTTGTGATTATGTGATAAAAATCGAACAAAATTAATTTTAAATTGTCCCAACAAAATAGACGATTTTTTTATTTTTCTTAGGATATTAACGTTTTTTTCACAAATTTATCTGGCAGCCCTACATAAAACAAACACAATGAAAGGCTAAAAAAATTAAAATAACAAAATATAACAGTTGTGTTTTATATACTTATTTTTCTCATTTAAATTCTTGCTTTTCAAATAAAAAAAAAATAATACACATTCTTGTGTACATACATACATAATTTGGGCTCCATTTTTTAAAAATTTTTTTTTCGCGCATCAATTTCAAATATGACTTATTTTGACAGTTCTTGTGAGAAACTTTTTGCAAGATATTGTTACAGAAACACTTTTTCTCACATCCTTCCAATAATTGCTGGAAAATTATTTAAATGACAGATAATTCTCGCAAAGTAAAAATACAGAAACACTTATGTGAGATAAACCATTTTTTGTTTCATATTGCACTGTTTTTGTCATAATTCACTTGTTTCATGCGGGAAATTTTATGATGCGAGAAATACAGAAACGGGCTACTGATCTTCATTATAAAACAAAACAATTGTAGTGGTGTGAATCACACGCATTCTTAAGCCCCAGTTAGCTGATAGTAACAGTAATGTAACCGTACAGTAATAAAGTAAGAAAAATCTATTTTCTACAGATTTAAATGTAACGGTTAAGTAACATCTTACTGCTAACTATAATCGTTATAATTGCTTTACATACAACAACATGAAGTTGCTGATTTACAACGTTACTGTTACTGTCAGCTAACTAGGGCTTAATTCTATTTCATTTATGCTTTAAACACATTCGAGAGAAAAAGCTTCCGACTTCAGTATGTCAAAAATAGAATACATGTGTGTATTTGGAAATAATTATTTTAACGACGACACGGCTACATGGCTGCTGGTTGCTGTCCATGCTGATTTTGTCGTTGTAGTCAAATTAAACTAATTTCTATTTTTGTCCGCTACAAAACAGAAAAATTATAATCAAAAATTAGAAGAATTAGTGTCTAAAAAATATTTTTTTTTGATTGTTACAAGAATATAAGCACGGCGCAATACCAAATGTTTATTATTATTACTTTTTAGTATCCTTAAAAGAAGTTATTAAGGAAGATGGTTGTCACGCCAACGCTCCTAGTTTAAGAACTATTTGTCGTAAAAGTTTCAAAATACTTTATCCATATCTCTTAAGGTATAAACTGAATCTTAGCAGTATGGGTATCATCGAAAAATTCAAAGTTGAGAGTTTCAACAAAATTAGAAATACCTTTAAGAAAAACTATCGTCGTTGTAATATTGTACATCTGAAGTAGCCCGTTCAAAAATAAAAATGAAACGTCACACAATTCTCGAGGCGTTGAAGAACACATAGGAAAAAGCACAGAGGAAAACATTACATAAACCGAAATATGCCGATCTTTTTCTTGTTTCAATGTTTTTCTTGAAGGAACAAAAACGTTATTGCGCAATGACTGTTCCAATTTCAATATCAATAGCTAAGCATGAGTTCGCGTAACTGCAATTTGAAAAGACAATGATGTCAGTAATGGATGGCTGGCAAATTTTTTCAAAATACACAGAATTCGCTATCTGAAAATTTTTGAAGAACTAATATTCTGAGAAACGTCAGATGTAGCACCTTTAACTAATAATACATGACTGATTGTATAATTATTAATTATAAATTGTAGCCCAAGAGCAATTGTGAACTTGAAGCCAGCCGGTACAAATTAGATCAAATTGTCTTTTTTGTAATGATGACAACTAAGTAATTGAAAAAACTAAAGGTACACGTATTTAATATTAAATTTTTTTACAATTTTAAACCGCTTAGAAATGTTAATACATAAGTCGAACAAGGTTACAACCCTAAGGACATTTCCGTTAACTTTTCCGAGATTCTACTGTATATTAGGATTGTTTTATTCAACCTACCGTTAAGATGATATTCTTTGTGAGTCCCAAAAACAACAAAATTAAAATATATTAAATGTTTTTTTTTAATAAATTCAGATGTTTTAACGTTACAAAATGTAACATAAATAAGTATTTATATTTTTGTAGGCTTGAATTAAGTTTGTGTACGAGTCTGCAAATATGAATTTTGTTCAATTTAAAAAAATTTATTTACTCGTTGCTTTCGTTGATCGATATGTCAAAAACACAAGCAATTTTTTATATTTCTCTCTCTAAGTCTACATTCACACGTTTCATCTTTTGATGCTCAACTCTTGTGTTTTTAGGACAGGGAAGCAAGAAGAAAAGTGGTTGGTACGCTTTGTGTTCTCATTCGTAGGTATATGCAATGGCTGCATGTAAATATTTTTCTTTTCTTTTTTTCTTTAGTTCGCTTGGAATAAAAGTGTTGTTGTTTTGAAGCAAAAAAAGTTGAAACCGGTTGCTGCGTGTGAACATAATGGCATCTTCAAAAGGGAATTGAATATAAGTTGAGCATCAAAAGATGAAAAGTGTAAATTGAGACTAAGTAATAAGAAAAAGTAACACAGCTGTGCTTTCAACGCCACCAAGGCGAATTCATGTATACGGTTACAACAAGTAACAAAACCAAAAACACAGCAATGTATTTTTTTGTTGCTTTCGTTGATCGATATGTCAAAAACACAAGCAACTTTTGAGATTTCTCTTTCTAAGTAAGAAAAAAAGTAGCACAGCTGTGCTTTCAATGCCACCTGATAAATGAATTCGCCTTGAACGCCACCTGAAAAATGAATTCGCCTTGCTGTCGCCTTTAAAAAAATTCAGTAGTTGATTACGCGAATACGATTGCAGCCAACAGCATTTGTAGTCGTGTGTTTGTGTTGCCTGCTGTCTCGAATGTGTTTAATGCATTAGTCGTCAATTAACCAGCGACGAGTGCTCATGCGGCGGAAGACTTACCAGAGTATAGACGTGGCTTACGTGGTCTGGGATCGAACTTTGAACTTTGGTTCAGATAAACTGTGTTTTTCTTTAAATATACACATTTTTCTACATATAAAAAAGTCCTTTGTAGTTAAATAAAAATGCATTAGAATCGGGACCAACCTTGTAAAAGTATTGAGATTTTGTATTTGAATGAAATTTCTGATTACAATAAACATTTCTTGGTAAGAGAAGTTTTTGTTGGGATATAACATTATGATGCAATCTTTATAAAAACTGACATCCCAGTAATGCAATTCGTTGTGGTTAAGGCGTATTAAAGTCTATTTTGCGAGTACGCTTTATATGGGGCCTATGTTAATTTCCGGGCCGATCATCAGAAATATTAATGATTCTGTGTCTATAAAACATAATTGGAACTAAATTTAATAGCACTTCGAAGTCCAACTGCCAATATTGCTTGACTAGTGCTTCGATGAAATTCACAAGGCTGAGGCGCCGCGCAGTTCTGTGTCCCATAGACAAAAGTAAAAAAAAAAAGTCGCAGAATTTGCAGTAAAAATTGCTAATCAACTCCTTGAGTTTTACATGCGTAACTACCCGTCTCCACTATCCATCAACTCGGTAAGAACAGCATGTCGCACATGAATTCTACTCGCGTAGACTGTGCTGCCATCGTTGGCTAAACATATATCTTAGAAACCATGTTCGCCGTGATGGTCGCCTTACAATGCCATTTTCTGTCTACAACCAAACGCAAAACAACAAAAATTGTGGTAAATTAGAACATGAACATCAAAACGTATTCGCCACATACAAGAACATGAACAAATTAATACCCTTGCTCTGCCGGAGTCATGTTCATGTCTTGTTCAAGTCGATAGCGCATGAAGACGTGGAGTCAGGAAAACTGTTGTAAAAAAGTACGAGATGGAGTACGAGTTCGAAATTTTTTTCTGTAGTAGTTAACTATATTTAAAAGTAATTGTAAAAAACTTTTGTGTGAATTCTTTTCTGATAAGTATTTTTTATTGGTTTGAAAAATGGTTATTATTCACTTAAGCTCTAAAATTTTTTTTAACTTTGAAAGAAAGAAAAATATCGTCTGTGGGCCTTTTCTGTTTTCGAAAATTTACATTGTTTTCTATAAACTACAAGAAAAACAATTGAAAATTTTTTACCACAACATAAACAAAAGAGTTTTTTTAAATAGCTATTTTCGTGATTTTTGCTCAAATTTCCATAGTTTTCAGGAGTTTAAAGGAAAATAAACTACAAATTCTGTGAAATTTAAATTCAATTAATACTGCTTAATAAAGAACAACAAAAATTTAAATATGTGTAAAAAAGTTTTTGTGTTTGTCTGTATTTTACGGTACAAGAGGGCGCTAACATCACAAATGACCGTGGTTTTTTATTGTTTCAAGAAAATAATTGAAACAAATTAAGGTGAATTACACTAGCCAACAAGGTTTTGGACTGGAGCAACCAAATATATTTCCTAGGGTAATTTGGTGGGCTGAATTCGAATCTGTAATTGGGTTTTCTCTATCACGTCAGTTTTTCGAGATACAAAAAATGTTTTTATTCGTTTTTACATAAAAAAATCATGAATTTATTTAAAATCAATATATTTTCAAAAGTAAATGGGCTTATTTGAACGTCGTTTGTATTTTGTTGGTTTGGAATAGAAAAATCGAAATAGATCTTTTTGCCATTTGACCACTTGTACAGCAACTATAGAAAAACATTGTCGGTGGCCACGGTTTGCCCAAGTTTCTGACAGCAAAACCAAAATAATGTAAATATGCATATTTTAATGATTCTGATATTGCATATCCTTTTTTTCCAAACAAATATTCACCACAAAGCAAAAATAGCTTGAATCAGTAACACACGATCTCTCTGACATGCTTAAACGCTACCATTATAAATATTTAGAATAAATGGAGGCTTCTGTCCAATTAATAATTGTGAAATTGAAGTGTCAGTTTTACAGTATTGCCAGCATGCTTCGTTTCTGCAGTCAATTTTTTTTTTTACAAATTTGCAGACAACATAACAGAAATATCAATTGTTTAGGGTGGTTGTTCCATATTTCTTTTCATAACTATTTGCCTACTGAGCCGTTTGTGCTGGAATTCTACTCAAAAGTGTTTAGGAGATCAAAACAATTTGACACCAATATTGTTCTTATCTTCAAGTCGTTTGAAAGAAAGCATGATTTCAACAGCCAGACAGACCGACGGATATATCTAAATCGACTCAGAATTACTCAAGATCCAGATTATGTATCTCTAATGGGGTCTTTGGTGAATTTTAAAAAAGTTTCACACGAAATGACAAACTTAGTGGTGGATGAAACAAAAAAAAAAACATAATAATAATAAAAATCAATTTAAAAAAAAAATCTGTTCAACTTTAAATTTTTTTGCTTGAAGATTTAAGGATACCTTCCCATCTGCCTAATAATTTTCAATAATTCTTATCAATAAATACACCCTACGAATAGAAAAGATTAATTCAAACCATTAACAAATTATATTACAAAAAACGCATGACATTCCGAAAACAACTCGGAACAGCAGGTGGCCCGCAAGGCAAGAGGTAACGGATTTGATTTCTGACATTTTTGTTTTTCAATTCAACTGATTAGAACATCGTCATAACCTAAATAAACTTTATTTTGCTTCTATTATTAAGTGTTTAACAAGTCGGTGCAAATGCCCTAGAAATTTTTGTTACATTTATAAATTATTTCTTTATATTTGATAACGAATCTTAAAAATATTTAAATCGCTTTATACAAAATATGTAAACATTATCTTCATTTTGAGCTACAACGAAAATAATAAACGGGCAATTATATTGGATTTTGAGCACAAACGAAAGTGTTGTAATATTTTTAATCTTTGCAAATGAAGACACCTTGAAAAGCCATTATCAATCATAATTTATCAGTGATCATATGTTTCCAAATGTAAGACAAACTTGAAAGCCCACCTAACATTTTAATCGAAATTCTATTGCTCTATAATGTGAGTTGCTTTATATTTTTTTTTGTTTTTTATGAATATATGTTTATTATATATTACTTTCAAATATCAACTGTTTATTTAGATTATTTCTTTTGATTTCAACTTTTTTTGTCTGTCCGTTATTCCGAATTAATCCAGTGTTGCCAGATTATATATATTTATAAATATATATATATATATACATATATATTAGTGCACTCTCAATGTAAGAAAAAATTTTCAACACATCAGTTTCAAAAACGAAGAGCAATTTTGTGTGAGGTAAAGGTAAAAACAAACTTGAGCTCGATCGATAAAAAATTGGCATGCCATACGAGGCTTAGAGTTCGTTAGAACGAAGCTCGAGGAAAATCAATATTTAAAAGCCCGTAACTATTCAGGAGTTATCCCTAGAAAGCAAGCCTCAGCGTATTAGGGGGTGTTCAGGGGGTCCCAATACAAAAAAAATTATCAAAATATTAAACATTGGAATTACACCAAGTAGAGCGCTTTGAATGTGATTTGGATAGCAGAACCAAATTATTGTTTAACCAGAAGCACGAATGTTTTAATTGGAAAAATACGATTGTATACATGTGAAAAGCCGAATATAGTTCTTTGATTAGCATTGCTCTTAGATTTGTTTGCGCATCGTCTGTTTTTGTTATGTTATATATTTTTCGTACAGCTGACACTTGCATTGATGTTTTTACGAACACGATGTGCATCAGATGCAGTGCACATAGCTGCCAGATAAAATTGGTCGAAAGTCGTCAAATTTTGAGGAAAAAATCGTCAAAATCGTCACAAAAATTGCGATTCTAAAAAACCACTAACTTTTAACAAGTTTTGAATATAAAATGTTATTTTTAAATTCCGTTGCCGATGAAATTTTAATATATTCCGCCTGTTTTTGAAACTAAATAAAAATTTTCGTTTAGAAACTTATTGAGGTAACACAACCAAACATTTTTCAAAAGTATTGGCATTAATAGAAAAAGTAAGAAAATAAACTAAAACCAAGAAATATCAAATTCCTATTTTTCACGTTAAAAATCCTACTTAAGAACTTAGTCTGGTTTCATAATGTGAACGCAGACTAAAGAAAGTGGTTGTAAAATGCCTTTAATCAGTGCTAACTGATCAAATAGAACTCTTAATAATATGCCTCGTGCAAGAAAAAATCATATTTTATATGATGAACAGCTTAGACCTGAAAATGACTGACAATCAAATTCAAATAATGCAAATAAATCAAATTATCTAAGAAGCTAAGAAAAAAGTGAAATTATATTAAAAACATTTGTAAATTTGAACCAAATTTGTCATATGAAAAATCGTCAATTTTAGGGTATAAATCGTCCTATCGTCAAAAGACAATTTGAATGCCTAAAAATCGTCAAAATGACGACAAATCGTCAACTCTGGCAGCTATGGCAGTGCAGTGGTGCGTTTCCGAACAGGCTCGTACAAGGCGAAATTATTTATAAGGTGGCGTTGAAAGCGCAGCTGTGCTACTTTTTTTCTTAAGGGCATAATAAACCACACAAATTGCTTGGCAAACATGCACTTTGTTCTTGCTTCTGTTTGGCAATAAACGATACAATCTTATCTCGTATAAACATAAATTTTTCATTTTTGTTTTGTTTTCAATGCATGCAGACGACAATTGTGCTGCGGCAATTTTGCTCGCGATTTGTTAAAAACGGAGAAGAAATAAAAAAAAGAAAAATAATTTGGAGTAGAGAGTGCCTTAAGTGACAAGCTGTTTTGGGGAAACAATGTTACTAAAAAAATTAGAATTTACGGCTGAAATTGATTTTACTGCTTCTTCTTCTACGTCTTTACTCTGCAAAGTTTTCGCTGAAATGATTACTTTTGGCACTAGACACCACAAAAAGTTTGACAAATATCTAACATGTCTGCCAAATATTAAAAATTTTTAATATATCTGCAAACATTGCTTCAAATGTTTGTCCAAACAGCAAACACCCCAATAAACAACACAAAATATTTGTACAAACGTAAAACTTTGACATGTTTGCCAAGCTATTTGTGTGGTTTATTATGCCCTTTACTTAGAGAGAGAAATGTCAAAACTTGCTTGTGTTTTTGACATCTTGATCAACGAAAGCAACAAAAAAATACATTTTTGGTGTTGTTACTTGTTGTTGTATCAACACCACCGTACACATGAATTCGCCCTGGGCCCGTATTTAAAATTGAAAGTACGAACAAAGCACAGTAATTTTTTTGAGTTTCAATTTAAATAAATATTTTTATCAAATATGAAAGAGCACTTGTTATAAAATGAGAAAATGCAAAAACTTTACCTAATTTGTCAACAATAACGGTACTTTAAACTTGAATATTTTTGAGTGAATAAAAAACAACAAAAACACTTCTATTAAATTGATCATTTTTAAAAGCGTATAACTCTTTAAACAATTACTTTTTTTGTTAAGTTAAGCAAAAAAAAATTAAATTCTATAATCGATAAATTCTTTTCTTCATAACGCTTCAACACCAAATTAGTTTTAAACGAACCTCTGAAGTACCTACAATAAGGCACACACAAAATTACCTGCCGAGATTCGCCGATTAAAAAAAAAAAACAAATAATGAGTGATAATACCACATACCACGAACATTTTTATATATGGCTTAAAACACACGAAAATGAAAGGCTTGACCATTCCGTAAACCATATTTGTGGAAAAATAAAGGTGCCCGTAGACGACATGTTTTTTACATCTGACTTGTCAAGTTTTCAAGTCACATGTAATTGTGAATGTCTGTCAAAATTGCTGTTTTACATAAGCTTTATAATATTTGGTCACACACTGTACATGTAATTTGCTTCTGACATTGTCTAGGTTTTTTCTCTGTAGTTATGGAGTAAACCAAAGTAGTTCTTGGTTTCAAAATAGCGTGCTACCGCCACAAAAATTTTTATTTGCGCCGTAAAAAAGTTCAGCCATCTAAACATTTTTTTTCTTTAAATGCCAATATACCAATTTAGGATATTATAATGATACGTTTTTATTTATATATATACATAATTTCTATTCAACGGTGAAATGATCATACATATATCGGTATTGTAAAATATTAACTTAAGCCAGCTAATTATTCCGTCAACAATGCACCGCCGCTGCGGTTTTCTTCCCGGCATAGATTTCTGACAGCTGATGTCAGATGGTTTGTCAGAAGAAAATAGAGCACGCTCTAATTGAAATTTTGTCAGATGACTTTGCGTCTGACTTTTACAGATGCAATGTTTTAAAGGTAACACACGACATGTATGTATTTTGCAGTGGGAAATTTGACAAGTCAGATGTAAAAAACATGTCGTGTACATGCAACTTAAGCAGTAGTTCTAATTCTCATATTGATTATGAGCAATTACAAAGTTTTTTTAAAAAAATTGTATATGTGTGCATTCTTACTTTAATTTATATGTAGATATGAAATATATTCTTAATTTTAAATTAATAAAAATTAATGAAGAAAAATTAAACACTTAGGGCTAATAAATCAGAGCAAGTTAAACTCTATTTTTGGTTTAAAATATGTTTAAGCCAACAAATCTATAAATCAGAAAACATATAAGCCATCTTAAAACGCATAAAATTGGGCGTTTAAACTACCAATACAAACCATATGAATTTGTCTACATTTATCGTAGTGCTGCCACATGTTACTTTTTACACTACATATAATACATGGGACACTGATTTACAACTGTTGAGTTTAAACTACATATAAATTTAAGTTTAGTTCAACTTAGCCAGCGTTTAAACACTCACTGATTTATTAGCCATTATTGTTACTTCTGCATCTTTATTATTTATTTTAAACATTCTCATGCATACTCGCCGCTTTTTTCTTTTTAATGATCCAACGCGAATAATATCAGATATAAAATGTTCCAGTTGTATGGGAGGTGGGCGTGGCAGTGGTACATATTGGTCTAGTAACACCTTGTACCAAAATTCATAAGTCTAGCTTCATTTTTTTCAAGATATTTAATTTTGTCTCCCTAGGTTGGCAAAATCTTACACTGTGCAAAGGCTGCACGAATGCCGACACAAGACAAATTTTCGGTCATAACGGAAATTTAGAAATTCTACCATGACTGGAGGCAATTGAACAAGACCACAACAAAAGGAGGATCGTCCCACAGAATCAGCCAAAAACTTGAACCAGATAGAGATAGTTTAGAATTTTTTTCTTGATTGAGAGATGATTTCTTGAATTTTTCTTCAGGAATAATTTCTTTAAAATCGGATAGCACATATATATATATATATATATATATATATATATATATATATATATATAACTAAAATATGCTAAACATTTATAATAGCATGGTTGATTTTCAACCATAGAATGTTGCTCTTGAAAAAGGGGAAAATACTATTTTTAGTTTAAAAACAAATTTTTGTCATATTTAACCATAACATGTTTAGAGGCAACCATAATATGGTTATGGCTTCTTTATGGAGGACTAACTAAACAATAATATGGTTGTCGGTGACAATAATATGGTTAAATTAAACATAATATGTTTAAAATTTTCTTTAAAAATAGTTTTGTTGGAGGTGACCATATTTAAACATATGTTTTCTCTGCGTGTATACAGAAATAAAATTTTTTTTAGGTGTTCACAAAAATACTTAAGTATTAATATAGGTGGTTCGATTGTAGGCTATATTTTTATTCACTCAATTGTCTTAAATTTTGGCATAAAATTATTTTGTTTACTATTTTGGAAAGATTGATATTAGGTATGACATATCAGGTCCGAGGGTTGTAGCGTCACGAAAAATAAGGTTTTTTTCATCATAAAGCATATCAAGCTTTATATTCAGAGGGGTAACAAAAACACTTTTTTCAGCTCCATAGAAGGTGAGTCGGGAGCTGTTAAAGATTGCAATCACATGATATCTCGTTAGTGATTGCAAATTTTATGTTTGTATTCAAAATCGGAAAATTGATTGTGTGATTTTAATTTGAAATAATACAATTCATTTTTCGATTTAGAATGCAATAAATTTTTTGAAATCAGTTTATATATTAATTGACTGCAGTCAAATTTGATTGCAATTCTTTATCTGCAATCAAATCCAATAATAGATTTCAAATAAAAATAATTTTATAAAAAAAGCTGACTTTGACAATTTTGAATTGCCAACGATGTCAGTTTTTGTTTACAACCGCTTGATATTATTGAGGAGTTATTAAAATTTAATTGCAATCAAGTTGATTGCATTTTGCCGATTCGAAGATTTTTGTTTCCCCAAAACAGAAAATTTATTTTAAGTGAAAAATGTAATTAATACTTGAAAGCAAATTTAAGCTTAACTTAAGACGATGGACTATAAATTATCTTAGGCTCACATTTTGGGATCTAATTAAAGCACAAGAACATCTTTTAAATGGTTTCACTTCTTGAGGGCTGTTCTATATTGCGATGCGAAAGAAAATTGTTGAAAATCTAGTGATTGGTACCCTTTAATGCATTTGCGCATTTGTCTTTCGCATCTTTTTATTTTTAATTTTTTCTTTCGCTATTTCAATTTTTTTTACATATTTTGCCATTTCATTACTGGACATCTGCGCTATCTTTGATTTTTATTACCAGTATTGCTTAATTTTCAAACAATATTGCGAAATTAATATAGAGTACCAAGTTGGCATATAGCTTTCGCATCGAAATTGTATTCGCGTCGCAATAGAGAGTAGCCCCCCTTGTTTACCTTTCGATATCAAAACTCTCTTTTATGTAACATACCGCCAGCAGGCAAATAAGCTTGTATTTTAGGCCCATTCAAATGTTATCCCTCTTGTTACTAAATTTAGAGGTAGTTGCGCTTTAAACCAAAATAAAAAAAAAGTAAATTATACATAAACAACTTTTTGAGAAACAATTTTAATTACTTGCTGGCGTTAAGCTACAGAATGTAGACTCTTCGCTGAAAATTTAGTGTGATATTTTGTCGACTTATGCCCGTAATTTTAAGTAACGGATATCTGGTCGTGTTCGTAACTAACAGTTATCTTTACTTTTTCAGTAACTCTATTTTGGTAATTTCAACGTTAAATTGGCCTACGTGAATTAACTATCGAACATCGATAGTGTAAAATACATTACACTTTAACCCGTAGCACTATAGGAAATTTACCCTTTTTTTGGGCCAAAACTAATTTTTAGCCAAACGAGTGGGCCAAACTAAATGATTTTTTAGATTCGCTTTTTGGAAGTGTTCCCCCTAAATGATTTTTAAGATTCGCTTTTTGGAAGTGTTCCTCCTTAAGCTAATACATTTTTAGTCACGCACCGTCACGGGGAAAAATGTTTGTCACGCGTAAGTCTGCATTTAGTACGCTGAAGTTACCTGGAAAAATACGCTTTTTTTAAGAATTATGCAAGTATATGCAGCTGAAATAAATTGCGAATGGATGACAACTTATAGCTCTATCGAAATGCGTAAGTGTTATATCTATCACTTTTAATCATTTTTTTTCGGAGCTTAGTGAAGTTGCAATTTATTATTACAGTATATAACATCAAGGTATTTTTCTTTCCTTCGATTTTACCAAATTAAAAACAAAAGTTGAATATCTTTTTAACTACTATAAAAGTAATCACTTTTAGCATTATTGTTCATTTTTCACTTTTTTACATGAATTTTTTGAATAAAAACTTTATACTTAAATACACGTCTAATTTAATATAGTAACTTCCTCGTTTTGTTTAATAAACAAACCTCATGTTTTTGCATTTATAAAATAACGGTAAAGCATCATTGATGCTTTATTCTTCGGGGATGCTTTTTTTATTATGTTTTTAAGTACATAGTGAAAAAAAAATTCAAAAACTCCAAGAAAAAAATAAAGTACTTTTGGCCAAAAGGGAAATTTCCTATAGTGCGTAGGTAAGAAATACCGGTTAAAATTCGTTACACCATAGATATCTATACACAGCTAGAAATCTATTTGTAGAAATTACGGGCATTAGAGTTTGCAACAGGTGCCGTATAAAGCTGCTTTTGGAAAAGAACTTTAAAACACCTAAAACGATAATAAATTGTATATGATTCCCTTAGCGGTCGCTATAAAGCAAAATTCAAGTTGTGTTATCGTGGCTGCTAACTTTATCTCTCAACCAATTGATCGATTAAATGAAGGAATGAATCCCAACCAAATCAGTATGGAAGAAAAATTGCTTATGCCTGTAAGGGTTCTCTGACGAAACATTTTAAATCTTAGGTCCCTGAAACCGATTATATAACTACATTAAGATTTGGTCCAATTACGTTGTTTTTATACCCTCCACCACCACTGTGGTGAATTCGGGTATACTAAGTTTGTCATTCCATGTGAAACTTTTTTATAATACATCTAAGATCCCATAAAGTATATATATTCTGGCTTCTTGAGTAATTCTATGTCGATTTAGCCATGCCCGCCTGTCTGTTCGTCTGTTACAAACACGCTTACTTTCGAAAAACGCAAAAGAAAAGAACAAACTTGGTCTCAAATTGCTTGAAGTTATCTTAAGCAGTTTGGGATTGAAATCCAGCAAAATCAGTTCAGTAGGCTCAGAACTATGAATCAAAATGTTGAACCACCACCCTAAAAAAATTGATAATTTTGATACAAAAACTAAAATAAATCGTGGAATAATGCACGGAATGACATGAAATTTTGCACGAATTCGCTTTATACGACTGTAAATCATACTGGTAAATTTCGAAGATCGGTCCATAATTGACCATAGGCCTCATATAAACCCTTCTCGTAGAAAACAGTTTAGTACGCCTAAGACCGCAAGAAATAACGCTAGCATACTTAAATTTGGGACGTCACAGTTTTATAGAACCAGAAATCACACTGTAAATTTTTTTGAATATTGGTCCATAATTTACCCTAGGCCTCATATAAACCCTACTCTCGGAAAACAGTTTATTGCGCCTAAAACCAAATAAAGCCCACTTTGGGAAAATAATTAAATTCGCCTAAAATCAAATCATATAGATATTGCGGTAAAATTTCTTACTTAAATTCATATGGCCAGAAAAAATATCATGCAAATTTGTGAAATTTACTGTTAACGCTAAAACTAATTACGCTGCTGTAATGAAATTTATTCTAATTTATTTTTTGTAATACCAGAAATCAGTCAGAATTTTGGAAAGTTTGGTCCATAATTTACCAAAGGTCCAATACAAATTACCCTCCTAAAAATTTATTTTAGTTCGGCTAAAACTGTTACAAATCATGATATTTTACTTAAGCCAGTTCAAAGTTCTAACAAGAAACGCATAGAATTTTCTTATTGTCGGTCGGTAAATAATTTAGTTCAGGTATAAGCCGCAACTAATTTTAATGCTGACGTTCGTTTTTGTGAAGCTTAGTTAATAATATATATGTAGATATCAAATAGAGCCCACTCCTGTCGGTGGAGGGTATCAAAGATTCGGCACAGCCGAATATAGCACTCTAACTTGTTTAATACTAGAAATCCCTGTACCGAATTTTGTGATGATCGGTGCATAATATATCTTAGATCAATCTTACTTTAAATTGGGGGCATGAGACAAAACTTGTTTGGCAACAATGGCTATTGTTCATATGTATATTATCTAGACTGCTTTCAATATTAAAGGTTTTTATATTAAAGGAGTGAGTGTAAGAGGTCTTATTTTTAAAATTTTTATATCGACTTAAAATTTTCCTTCAAACAAGAAAACAAAATATTTTACTAAGTTTTCAAAAGAGTAAAAATCTGTTCATGTAATCTGGGATTAAACTAAAGTAAAGCGTCGAGTTTTTAACGTCTATCATTTGATTTCATGCGTAATTATATGTCGCATAAAAATATAATGTTTTGCCTATTTTTAAATATGTAATTTTAATTAAAAAAAAAAACATAACAAAACAACAAATTTTTTATTCGTTTTTATTAATTTTACTTATAAATTCATGTACATAATCATAATTAAATATAATTTTTAATAACAAAATAATTTATTAGACAAACAGAGTATAAAAATTGTTCAATAATTGCGATATTTAACAGTTTTTATTTACAAAGAGAAATATTTTTTTTTTTTTTTTGTTGAGTATTAAATTATTTAATCAGTAATAATTTTATTGAGTACCCTACATCAAAAATGAGAGAGAAATTAAAATCTTATTTTGCTTGCCGCTATGTAATAATGAATGAAATCTTTACATCGTTGGTTTAGAGTATAAAAACCTGCCAACTTCTAGCAAATTATACAGGGCAGACAAAAAGCTTCTTAGATTTTCTATTTCTAGTTTAAGAAACAAATATATATATATTTCGCTTATTTTCTAATATTCTATGGAGTCCAAAAGTTAAGTAAATGTATTTGGTTTTTTAAATCCAACATATTCCGTTTAAATAGAAAAAGACCTATGGATCCAAATATGACTACACTTAAATCCAGCAAAAGCGGTGCCAATAGTATGTTAACTACGGATTTCATTAAGTCAAGTACAGGATGCTTGATTCAAGTACGAATAATACAAGTGCCAAATACCTTAATTTAGACAATTTAGTCGATTCGGCGTCCCTTTATCTTTCGAACGGTATAAAAATGTCGCATAATTTAAAAAATGGACTTAACAGGTTTACACTATAAGCCGACGATATGTGTGTATGTACTCTAGATACGAGTTAAAAATTTTCCGAAAATCTTAAGATGACTTTAATTTATTATTTAGTACAATATAAAAAAAATCCAATAACAAAATTTTATCATCACCTTTTACTTAGTATAAAAGAAAAAAAATGTCTCTGTAGCGTGTATATAAAATTCGACTTAATGTATTATAATAATTTTTGTTTTTTAAGACACTTATTACTTTATTAAAAAAAAAAAAAAAAAAAAAAAAAAAAAAAAATACACACACACATACGGCCATTTGTTCGATTTCAATTTTACTCGAATTCGATTTCCAGAACTGGCTGATAATAACGTTTTTTGTTTCGATTTCATAATTTCATTTTTCATTCATTTAACAAAATTATCAACAAATTTGCTGTTCATTATTCAATATGACCAGCATTTCAGATGTACCCATTATTTCCTCATAAAAACGACGATTGTCAGCATCGACGGGATGCCAGTCGTGGGGAGCAAAACACTGACGAATGCGCTGCTTTAACGAGCCCGTAGTTTGACTGATTTTATAGAGCATGTACAGAGGCACTACAATGTACACAAAACTTTGTGTCGCCAAAATTAGGCCTGAAGGCGGATCGATAGTGAAGAAGATTATTTGTGCCTAAAAAAATTTTTCAACAATAAAAATAAAAACAAAATTTAAATAGATTATAAATATAACAATGAGTTTGGGAGGCGTTTTTAGATTAAAAATAATTAGTTCAAGGGGTCTTTTGGGAGTACTTACAATGCCACAGCCTATAAAAAAGGGTGTTACGAAACGCAGCAGTATGTTAATTTTAAAATTTGATATCGTTTTGCCCAACATGAATTGCAAATCACATTGGAAACGTTCACGTCCATATATCCAAGTCGTAATTACTATTAGAAGCATGGATATGGTTAAATGTGTTACGGCCACTATGTCTGGTAGGAGATGTAGTTGTTCAAATCCTTGCTGAAATGATTTTAAAAATGTTTAAATACATACATATGTATGAGTACGAAAATCAACAAAAAAAAAAAAAAAAATGTTAATTAACCCAGGGTTTACACATGCAAGTGCAAGTTCGAAAACCTCAAAACACTCACATATTTTTACTAACACCATCACATTTTTCGTACTTGCAGCCCAACTTGCAAGAGAATTTTCTTGCAAGTAAATTTTTGACACTTGCAGCAAGTAAAATGACAAATAAATAAACAGTGTTACCGTGGATGCCTTTTGTATCAATTTACTAGTACTTAGTAAAATAAAAATTATATATTTATAGCTGATTTTCTGTGTATTTATAAAAATAACAAGCAAAACATGGTATTTTTAAACATAAATTTAAAAAAAAAAATTTTAAAATTAATACTTTTCTCAAATGGAACATTATTAATCTGTAACATTTCTAGCATATATCTACGTTTCTTAAAATTTGTTGTTCAAAATAGATGTGTTTTCAAAATCAGTAGCTCGTTTCTGTATTTTTCGCATCGCAAATTTTCTCATATTAAGTGTGAAACAAAAAATTCCATCGTTTCTCGATTTGTGAGAAAAAAGTGTTTCTGTATTTAAATGCGAAAACAGACAACACAGATTCTGTTTTAACTGGAATACTTCCAGTAATTAAAGGCCATGTCAGATAAAACTTTTGCTTCGCGTTGCGTTACCGATTCGCTTTGACATCTAAGATAAAATATACGTACTTATACGAAACATGTCACATAAAGTACTTTCAAAGCGGAGCGAAGCAAAAAGTTAGCCAACTCTCATCTTTTTGCGCGCTTTGACAATTGGCTAGTATAATTTTCTTTTTTTTTAAATTTTTTTTGCCAAATTCAATTCCAAAAAACCGTCCAATTAAATTTTTAACTTTTATTTTTGTAACAAATAATTAAATGTACAAATTACCAACCGCTTTTATAAGAAAACAAACAATGCGTGAGTGTTGTCAAAGTTATCATTGTGGCATACACCTTTTGCTTCGCGTTTTTCTGCCGAAGGTAGAAACGTCACGCAAAGCGACAAAGTTGTATCTGACACGGCCTTAAGTGTCAAATGCAAGCGAAACGTCAACGAAAGAAATATATATAATAAAAATAAGGCTGCCACATTTAAGGATTTATCGACATCTTGACGATTTTTTTTTGTTCCAAAATTGGCAAAGTGACAATTTGCTGATTTTTTCTAGTGACGATTCAGTCTTCGAAATAAAACAATTTTAAATAGTTTTATATGTTTGTGTAATAGGCACCACAGAAAATCGATATCTTTAAAAACAAGGCAGCTTAAAAAATGTATCGGCAAAAGCAAAATTTCGAACGAAAACTGTTTAAATTTTATTTGCTTGGATTATTTAATTTAATACATTTGTTTGTGTGATCAAAAGATTAAACTATTGCCCCATTTTTCAGTCAATGCAATTTTTGCCTTTTACTTTGTCCAAAAATTTTTATTTTATTTCAATATGGTATTTTGTCACTTTTGTGTGATTTCTGCAGGGAAAAATAACAATCTGAAATTTTAAACTCCTATCGGATTAAGGAAAATAAAATAAATAATTTTATTTAAATAGACCTCAAGCTTATGTATGTATTAAATATGTATTTTACCCATGAACTTAATGTTTTTTTTTTTGGATTATGTGTTTATATGATAAAAATTTGTGATTATATGATAAAAATCGAACAAAATTCGTCAAGATTAATTTTAAATTGTCCGAAAAAAATAGACGATTTTTTTATTTTTTCGTAGGATATTGACGTTTTTTTCACAAATTTATCTGGCAGCCCTGCATAAAACAAGCACAATGAAAGGCTAAAAAATTTAAATAACAAAATATAACAATTGTGTTTTATATACTTATTTTTCTCATTTAAATTCTTGCTTTTCAAATAAAAAAAAAATAATACACATTCTTGTGTACATACATACATAATTTGGGCTCCATTTTTTAAAAATTTTTTTTTCGCGCATCAATTTCAAATATGACTTATTTTGACAGTTCTTGTGAGAAACTTTTTGCAAGATATTGTTACAGAAACACTTTTTCTCACATCCTTCCAATAATTGCTGGAAAATTATTTAAATGACAGATAATTCTCGCAAAGTAAAAGTACAGAAACACTTATGTGAGAAAAACCATTTTTTGTTTCATATTGCACTGTTTTTGTCATAATCCACTTGTTTTATGCGGGAAATTTTACGATGCGAGAAATACAGAAACGGGCTACAGGATAGTGATTAAAATCTCTACAATGTGTTGACAATGCCATTCCATGGGCTGAATTATAATTTTTATATTTTTGGTCATGTTTCTGTCCTGCTAATCTAGTTTTCAATTTTGTCCCAGTTGTTCCTGCATATATTTTCCTACATTGCTCATTATCATTACCACCACAATGAATTTTATAAAATAAATTAGACATTCCGACTTTTTTAAACTATTCTTAGGTTTTGTGAATAATCTCCCAACATTATTACTCACCTTATGTGTCATTCTGTATTTCCCTTTGTCTTATTTTAACGCGCTGTCAAAATCGGATTTTCCAATTGCAAAGCGTTGGCGCCGAGCTATTTAGGGATGTTTCATACTAATTGTATGGGCAAGAGGAATTTTGACGCGTGCCGCTCTTATTAGAACAATATTGAAACTTTCTGAGAAAAAACGTTTGGTAATTGATTTACTCATTTTAATAGAGAATGTACTATACTCTAGCTACTAGAGCGATATACACATAACTTTTGTTTCTAAGTGAAATGACAAGAGTGGTTGTAATGTTTTTTGTTTTTATTGATGCTCATATAGACTACTATTAATTAAAAAAAAACAACAAAATAAAAAGTTATTCAAAGAAAGAGGAAAAAAATAAAATAAAAAAAAACCAAAAATTTGTATCCAATTAAAAACTGAAAATAAAATAAAATTCATACAAGTCATTCAAATCATATTTTGGACGAGGCATTGTTATAACGATTTTGATTTTAATTCGTTACGAATAAGAAGAATTTGGAATTAATTCTTATCACATAAAAAAAAAGAATTGAATGAAATGCAATTCGTTTCCAATTCAAATGAATTTGTTTAAGTGAATTGCAATTCATTCTACAAATTAATTTGCATTGGATTGATTTTAAATTCATTCAAATAATTTAGAACAATGAATTGCAATTCAAATGAATGAAATCAAAAATGAGTTGCAATCAATCAAATTCAAGAGCTGATCTAGGGGGAATGAAAAATTTTAATTTCTCCTACCACAATGAAAATATTCAGTTCAAAAATTGAAAAGTCTTGTCCTAGATCCGCGCCTGATTAAAGAAAACATTGTGCTTGGAGTTTGTTTCTTCAAGAAGAACTGATTTTTATTTTGCAATACGGTAAACGACAAAACACATTTAATATTAAAGAAGCAATTAATAATTTTTGAAATTTTGTGACCCACGACCACCCAACGACAAACCTTTTTGGTAATATTTATTTCAAAAAAATAAAACGATCTTTCACAAATAAACAAAAATCAGGAAATATGGCAATGTAGGTATGTAGTTCAAAACACAATTGTGTTTCATAAATATGCTAAGCATAAATACATATCATATCGCTCATTTACTTAAGCTGGGATCACACGATTGCCGCAATGCACCAATTTTCACGATTTTTAATACCCCAATCGTGTGACTGCACAATCAATTGCCTCATGTACCAATCGAGGGCAGTATTGTGATTACTTTTACCAATAAAATGCAGCCCTGGTGCGGCAATCGTGTGACTACTTAATATGCAACCGCACGTCAATAAAAATGACAAAAATGTACCAATATTTATTGGTTTCTTGTGCGGCAATTAAACAACACAATACGCGCCAATATTTGCCTTTTTTAATCAATTTACTTTTGTGTGTTTCATTTTGTAGGAATAAATTAAATATAAAAATTAAATTTAACAAAAATAAAAATTGGGAATTTAGCAACTCATTAATAAATAAATTAATACTAAATTTTGTATTCCCGAAAATAACTTTTGATATATAATTTTTTTTTATATTAGTGCAATAGCTGTTCAGGACAATATAAAAAATATATACAGGAAAACGAAGCAAATTGTATTGAAATTCTTTAAAGCGAATATATTTTTATATATAAATATTCTCTATTTCTTTATATATTTAAAATAAAATTTTACTTTGTTTGATTTTTGGAATTTCATGTATATTACTTAAAAAATTTGTTTGAATATATGATACAATTTTTTTTTTTTTTAATAAACAAGCCAACTAGATCTTCCAAACAAATAAAAAAAGGTACCACAACAGCTGTTTTCGCAGTTGGCACAATTAAGGCCATGTCAGATAAAACTTTTGCTTCGCGTTGCGTTACCGATTCGCTTTGACATCTAAGATAAAATATACGTACTTATACGAAACATGTCACATAAAGTACTTTCAAAGCGGAGCGAAGCAAAAAGATAGCCAACTCTCATCTTTTTGCGCACTTTGACAATTGGCTAGTATAATTTTCTTTTGTTTTTTAATTTTTTTGCCAAATTCAATTGAAAAAAACCGTCCAATTAAATTGTTAACTTTTATTTTTGTAACAAATAATTAAATGTACAAATTACCAACCCTTTTTATAAGTAATTAAACAATGCATGAGTGTTGTCAAAGTTTTTATTGTGTTATACACCTTTTGCTTTGCGTTTTTCTGCCAAAGGTAGAAACGTCACGCAAAGCGACAAAGTTGTATCTGACACGGCCTTTAAGAACAATCGTGTGACTGTGCTGCGGCAATTATTGTACCCATTTCGCCTTGTACCAACTAGCGGCAATTAAATTTGTATAAAACAGGGCAATTGTGTGATTTCATAATATTTTATTGGGGCAATTTCATTATTGTGCGTCAATAAAGCACAATCAAAATTGTGTCATATTGGTGCATTTGCGGCCAATTCTTTTTCCTAATTCATTTGTATTAATTCAAAGTCCATTTAATTCAAATGAATTGCATTTCACTTTGACAAATTCAAATGAATTGAAAATTAATTGCAATTAATTTTGACCAATTCATTTGATTTGGAATCGAATTGCAATCATTTGACCAATTCATTTGAATTGGAAATGAATTACAATTAATTTTTACCAAATTCAATTGAATTGACTTAAATTTCATTTAATTCATTTTTTTGTGTGAAAGCAATTAATTAAAAATTTGCTAATTCAATGCATGAATGATTCTCGAATTAATTCAAAAATCAATGATTCATTTACAGCTCTGGGTATTACACTAAAAAAAACCAAGCAAGAACTAATAAGGCCCTAATCAACGCCAAAGAATAACATTGAAAGCACAAACAATGTCATAAATATTTTTTAATTTTGTTGTTGCTTTCTACAGAAATTCACATTGCGTTTTAAAATTTGGGGCGTTGAAAATTTTAAAACGGTACATGAAATTCTGTTGAAAGCAACAACAAAATTACAAAATATTTATGACATTGTTTGTGCTTTCAATGTTATTCTTGGCGTTGCGCTGCGTTTTACAAGATTAGGGCCTAAATCAATTACTCCAAAAAATACGTTTCTCTTTTTGTTTTGTACGATTGTAACCAGTGCTGCCATAACTAACAACATTTTTACAGCCAAAATTTTTGAAAAAGTTACCAAATATTTTGAAATAAATAGGAAAATATTAATTACAAATTAAGAAAACAAAACAAAAAATGCAATTCTTGTACATATTGAACAAATAACGAGAAATATATATTAAAAGTTTTTATTTTTTTGAGACTTTTTCATAAGAGACAAAGCCCGTTAAATGTTCATATAAAATTCTGTATATTGAAAGTTAATAAATTGAATTTTTTTAATACATATATCGTTTACAATAAACGAAATTTGTAAATTTGTAAAAATACTGCCAAAAAAAAACATTAAATAAATATGCATACCGACAGGTTACAAAAAATTAATTATAAAATTTCTTAATTCACGCCATTTTCTTACAGTAAATTCCATAAATTCTAAAATGATAGATTATATGTATATCAATTAATTTTTGAAAAATCTTTAAAATTCCTACATATGTGTATTTCAATATATTACAATGTACTACTGGAATTAATGTAAACTTACAACATTTTACTTCTATTCAAGTGTAAACTACTTTTGTGTACTTTTTCAGCCATTTTTGGAAATCGATTCCGCGTGATATTATGCACTTTCAAATTTAAGTGCCACTTTACTTCTCTTATGTCCGTTTTCTCATTAGACTATTATCTTTTTCCCAATGAAAAAATGCATATTAAAGAAATTTGGTTTTCTCAATGCCGCATTCGCTAATATCTATATCTACTAAGATTTTAGGCGTATTAAAACAATTTCCCAGAATGGGAATTATATGTGGAATATGATAAATAATGGAGCGATCTTAACGACATTTTCTACTGTGATTAAAAGTTTTATGAAACTACGAAAGACCAAATTCTGCTACAAAAATATTATTAGCTAAGGTTTTAGGCATACTAAACTGTGTTCTGATTGTAGGCTTTATATGGGGCCTATGGTAAATTATGGACCGATCTTCACAAAATTTGATAGTATGATTTATAGACCTATAGTACTGTGGCATACCAAATTTTATTTCGGGTTATTATTTGGTAAAGTTTCAGGCGTACTTAACTGTTTTCCGAGAGTAGACTTTGTATGGGACCTATGGTTAATTGTTAACCGATCTTCATGAATTTTGTACGGTTTTAGGCGTACCAAATTGTTTTCCAAGAGTAAACTTTTTATGGGTCATGTGGTAAATTATGGACCGATCTTTACGAAATTTCACGTTGTGAATTTAAATAAACAACTGTGCCCATGTTCTGTAACTTCCGCGTCGAAAAACTTTTCGATTGAAATGTGAGAAATGAAACAAAAATGACATAAATTGAATCAAACGGCTGTTTTTCTCACTTAACTGCGTCTGTAAAATTTTGGCGAGTAATAGCTGTCACGTAAGGAAATTACTCGCCAATATACTGAACAAGTGTGTCTGTAAAATTTTTGTGAGAAAGTTCCCGCTTTTAATTGTCAAATACAAGGCATTTACACATGAAAGTAGTTTCTTGGAAGTCGCAATACACTCACACTTTTTCACTAACACATTTACATCTTTCTACTTTCAGTCCAACTTTCAGCTAGCTTTCAATGAAAATTTCAAGAAAGCGATTTCATGAAAGTAAATGAAAATAACTAAGCAGTGTTGCCAATTGAAATTGTTTTTTTTTCGTATATATAAAGAATTTTAATATATTTTTTTTAACTAAATATTAAGAACACAATGATTCTAATTAAAATTTTTAAATATCATGAAAACTAATAAAATTAAATATTATTTTGAACGAATGGATGAAGTTCGGCGTGAATAATTGGCTCGGCAACTCTGAAACTTGAAATAAGCAAGACAGTAAAAAAAAGAAGAAGAGAAATTTTTGATAGAAGTTTACCCTTTGACGACATTTTGAAAATGAAATTTCACATTCATGTAAATTTTCATGAAAGTTTATTATTTTTCTGTGAAATTTGTGGTGATAATACGTATACAGAATTTTCATGAAAGTACTTTCATGTGTAAATGCAGCGATAAACTCACGCATAAAAACAGGGTGAGAAAAATTTTTAACACTAAAAAATATATGCAATGAATAATAACATGGAAGAAATAAGTATTTTGTTTTTGACTGATTTTTTCATTGTTTAATTATTTTACTTTTAACATTTTTGAAAACTATACGAATGTCTTCAAAGCTATTTTTTAAACACCAAAAATTAAAGTCGCACTCTACATTATTTGCTATAGCCGACGGTTGTTTTTTCGCCGCCGTCAGTGATAATTTTAATAATTTTGGCCGCCGTCAACGATATGTATTACTGGCGTTATCAACGTCTGCAATTTCATATCGGCTTCGGGTGGAATATTATGACATTTATAACGTAACGACGTAATCTCTTTTGATAGTTTTCGACATGAGTTAAGGCTGGTTCACCCACAAGTTTCTGAAACATTTTTGGTTCGGAGAAATTTATTGTTTACTGAGAGTTTTCTACACCATGGTTCACCCATTTCAGAAACTTGGTTCGTAAAAACAGTGCTGCCATATATAATTGAAAATGACGTAAATACATATGTGCATAAATTTAAGAAAACTAATTATATTTGTGTCAAAATAAAGAAATAAAAAAATTAATATTTATAACAAAAAAAAAACAGCATTTGTTGTGAATTATTTGGTAAGAATAAAAACATCTTTTTCTGCGATTGATGAAATGGATATAAATTATTTGCTACTCTTGTTCGCCATTGAAGTGACTAAAGTAAAATTACTTTTAAAATATATTTATGAAAAACGAAAATCAAAGATAAACAAGAGGACGGCTGTAAAATCACTTTTGAAAGAAAGAGAAGCCAAAGGGTATTTTCACTCACTGATTTCTGAAATGCGTTTAAATGACGTAGATTCATTTATTAATTTTCATCGCATGGACCCCGGGACTTTCGATGAACTTCTGAAAATATTGGGGCCTTACATAAAAGATATGCCTGTTCGCAAGCAAGAATATATTACTCCGTCAGAGAGGCTTTCCTTAACGTTAAGGTAGGTAATAATCTAAATGATTAAACAAATTATTTTTACATTCCCTTCCTGGCTTTTTTATTTCATAAATTAAATTTAAGACAACATCTTCTGACAACTCCATCTTAAATTTGTATCTAAAGGACAAAGAAAATTTAAAAATTATAAACTAAATTGCTTTAATATTACAACTTACCTAATATAATATTTTTTAATTTTAAATTGTTTTTCCAAGTTTTTTATTTTTACCGCCAATACTTCTTTTTCTTTATATGTTTTTTTCTTTTTTGCTTTTTGTTTACATTTTTTAGTTTACCATACTGAATTTAAAAAACAAATTCCAAACAATATGGCATGTCTCTTGTACAAATTTCACATGGTGTGGCAACCTTTTCTAAAATGGTTCGGACCAAATTTAAAATTAATTTAATTCACACTGAGAGTCGTTCGCACAAAATAATTTTTCTTGCTCTCTGAGAGAAACGTCAAACTACATATAAAAAAAATTTTGTGCGAACCAAAAATGTTTCAGAAACTTGTGGGTGAACCAGCCTTTACACACACTTTTTTCTCATTTTTCGAGAAACGATGGAATATTTTGTTTCACATCTTTTCGATGCGAGAAGTTCTCACCAAAGTTACAGAGCATGGGTACTGTTTATTGTTTATTTTCTTGTGTGTATACTAAATGTCAAGCTTTGCTTATATTTTGTGAAAAAATAGTTAAAATTTAGTAAAAATCTAAATACTTAAAAAAAAAAGTGAAAAAAGAATTAAAATAAGTAATTAAAAGTGCGTTAGGAATAAGTGGAGCCACAATAAATTTGCATTACAGGACAAAAATTTACATTCGAAAGCAATTGTGTATATTTTATTAACAAAAAAGTTCTTGTTTATATTTTCAACAAATAATTTTGACATTCACTCTAACATTTTACAAAAACAAAATACATAGTATTTTTTTAAAAAAAGGGATAGCTAGCATAACTCTATTTCATGATGCGGTCACCTGTATGAATTCGCCTTGATACATACAATGTAATGTGAAATATATTCGATAAAAACACTGAAAGAGTTAAATACGAGTAAATAGTTCATAAAAGATTTTTTTTAAGAAAATATGTTAAAGAAAAACACGAATAATTGTCATGAAGAGAAAAAATAGATTCCGTGGTCTACAAATGTGGGAATATACGTTGTAATTGTGCATAATTTTTGTGTCAGAGTGGCACCACAAAATAAATTTGTACTTGGTTCAAGCTTTTTTTTTAACTTGATTTAAGAGTTTTATATTTATTTTAAGCAATTCCATGATTGGTTTTCGAGAGTTATCTTATTTTTGGATGGTTTTAAGCATATTTTAGTGCTATTCGTACTTAAAATCGTAAGTACGACTTTAAGTGCAAAAAGTAAGTGGAAAAAAACTTAAATTTAGTACGAGTTTTTTCTTTTTGTCAACTTTCAATTAACCGAAGACTGATTCATTATATATCACAAATCCCATATAAAGTCCGTTCCTATAAATTCATAAAACTCTAATAGCCAATTTCCAATGTGCAAAAGAATTCTTTCGTTCGTATAACTATATTGAAAACAAAAACAAAGTCAAAAAATTTGTTTTTGTTTTCAATGTAGTTATACCAAAGAAATAATTCTTTCTCACATCGGAAATAGGCTATAAATCTTGGTGGTGGGTATCACAGATTCGGCATAGTCGAATTAGGTATTTTTAATTTATTTATTTGTATGTATGTAATTTACCTTTGTACAAAAGTATATAGAAACCAAGAACATAACGAGTACTAAGCCAATCGTGATGCTTGTTTTCTTCATTCGCAATTTTTCAAATTCATCAAATATGGCCGTCAAAACAGTCATCATTTGGATTATCTGTAATGAAAAAAATTGTTTTTGTAACACACTTAATTATTTGTTCCTGTAATAAAATATTGGCCAAGCCATTTACACTTCCCAGCTCTGATGAACCAGGACCTAATTACCATTGTAAAGGTATTTTCAGATCTAATAAATATTTGACGGAAAAATTAAAAAAAAACGTGACCAGTAAATTGATCAAAATTTAGCTTTATTTTTATATCCATATACTTAACTTTATTTGAAAGAAGATAGTTGTATAATGCAATTGAGAAACTGTTTAATGATGTTTGATCTAGCCAAACGTTTTGCAAAAGAAAATAATTGTTTAATAAATCTAGTGGTTACGTGTAGGACGTCAAATATTTAATAGGTGTGAACATAGTTTAAGTATAGCAATAATATTTTTAATATAAAAGTACTCACCACAGCCGAAAGTTCTGCAAAAAATAACATGGCAAAGAAAAGAAAACTCCAAAAGTTCGGTAGACTAACAAAACTACCGAACAAATAGGCGTAACAGATATAAATGAAACGCATGTTGTGTTGCTCTTCTATTTGGTCATGCAATATTGCGACATGATCTAAAGTAAAAAAAGAAGTAAATATTTTCTTTATAAATCTTATAAATTTATATTCTGAAAATATATAAAATTTTAAATTAATGCTTTGATTTACGGCAAAATTAAACAGTCTAAAATTTGCATGCAACTATGAAGCTTATGCGTGCTAACATTTTAGTGCCATTTTTATTGAAATAGAGCACAATATTTTTAATTAAAAAAAATTATGTAGATTGCATAAAAAAGAGAAGTTAGCTCCGGCTTCCTCCGTCTTGTTACTAGTACCAAATGATGTTGATGAGGGTGTATTCTTTGAATTTACCCAAAAATACATCGATTTCAACCGATCGCTGAACAAACATGCATTTGCTGAAAAAGTCACAAATATTTCAGTGAAATTTTGTGATAAAATCTGCTGCATACATATAGGCTTAAACATATTTAATGATATTGCAGTTATTAATACAATTTGTTAATAATCGAAATAAAACAAAAACACGTTAGAGTGCTATATTCGGCTATGCCGAATCTTTGATACCATCCACCTACAGTTAGAATATTTCTGGATTGGGCTTTATGTGGGACTTATGGTAAATTATGCGCCGATCTTCATGTAAATTGATAAAGTGATTTATAGTCTTACAAAACTATGACTGACAAAATTTTATTATAATTGCTTTATTCGTTCTGGTTTCAGGCATAGGTTTCCGAGAGTAAAGTTTATATGGGGCCTTTGGTAAATTATGGACCGATTTTCACCAAATTTGCAGTGTGATTTCTAGTCATATAAAACTTTGACGAACCAAATTTTATTACAGTAGCGCTATTCGTTATGGTTTTAGGCGTACTAAGCTCTTTCCCAAGAGTATGCTTAATATGGGGCTTAATATGAGGCCTTAAATTATAGATCGATCTTCACGAAATTTAAACAGTATGATTTTAGTCATATAGAACGAATTTGTGCAAAATCTCGTATCAATATGTGCATGCTGCCATTTTTTAAGTTAGTTTTTGTAACTAAATAATAAATTTTTTAGGGTGGTTGTTTCAGATTTTGCTGATTTTGCTGCATACCAATTCTAAGCTGTCTAGGAGAACTAGAAACAATTTGACATCAATATTGTTATTTTCTTATGTGTCGTTCGAAAGTGAGCGTGATTTCAACAGACGGACAGTCAGGCGGACATAGCTAAATAGCCTTAGATTTACTCAATGACCCAGAATATATACACTTTATAGGGCCTTAGATGAATATTAAAAACGTTCAACACGGAATGACAAATTAAGTATACCGTCCTCATAACTAGTTGTGGGGGTAGGTGTAAAACCATATGATTTAAGTAATAAAGCCATTTGGACTGATAATAGAATTTGAAAAGCAAAACTATTACGAGGGTTAATATTCAAATAGTGCAATCTGCTATTTTTCGTTGTTAGTAAGTAAATGCTGTCTGCGTTAAAATATATTTGTGTATACATTTTTATTTTTGCACTTTTTGTAAAAACCCGATATATAATATTTTTATCAAACCGCTGTAAAAATATCGCACTATTTTGTCTACTTTTTGGTAATGAAACGGTTGGTTTAAAAATCCGTTTTTATATGCCTATTTTCCATTATTGGCCGCTACCATAACACGCACGAACTTTTTAAATCCCTTGCAGGGAGGTGCTTTTGAGACTGCAATTAAGAATATTTTTCACAAATCAGGAGATATCCTGATTTGTAGTTCTCTGTATATGGACTGGTCGGAAAATCGACCAGTGGCCGAAAACAGTAAAAAAAAACTTAATTTTTTTTTTTTTTTGAAAAAAAAAAATATTTCTTTGGGCTTTATTTATGGGAATTTATTAAAAAAATATTTTTCTTAAATATCTTAACGGTAGTCTATGTAAATATATGTATTTTTGCATGTAAATATACATAGTATGTGTCTAATAATCAGTGTTGCCAAAACTTGATGAAGGAAACACTGCTAGATTTTTGTTAAAAAATGCCAAACAAAATGATACAAAATTAAAAGAAAAACGATTTAATTTGATATTAACAATTGAAATAAATCAAAATAGATGCAAAAATTTATATTTAGTTAATAAAAAATAGCGCAGATTTAAAAAATTTATATTGAATTACATTTCAAAGCTAACTTGGTTAAAACAATCCACTTCCATCTATTTAAATATAAAAAACAATAACGACTGATTATTATTCAACATCGAGTACCGTAGTAAGGCTGACTGTTTTTTTTTTAGATATGTATAATGATATTCAGCCGTATTACGGTTTTCGATGTCGAAAACGACTCTGTAGTAGAGAAACACACAACCAGTGTTCTTTAATCTATTACAAAATTCGGCTTACGTTGTTACCGACATCGAGCACCGTAATAAGACTGAGTATTAATATTTATGTACATGTTTGCACATCTAGTAAAAAGCTATAAATTATTGGAAAAAATAAAAATTTATCACTTAAACTAAAAAATGCTAAAAAAAGTGCTAAATAATTTTGGTAAATTCTGAAAAAAGTGCTATATGCTAGAAGCGTTTCTTTCATGCCAAATGAGTTTAAAAGGTGCTAGATCTGTCAATTTCGAACAATGCCGACTACCCCGTTTGCCCAGAGAAAGTATCACAACATATCTTCAAATATTTTCACATGCCCTTGGGGTATTTAGGAGAATATAAAAAATCCTCACTGTTAAACCCACTGTATTGTGACTTTAGATCGAAAATCAATTTGTGAAAGAGGGCAATTGTCATTAAAGTTTACAGCATCCATTACATGACTATATCCCTAATTCGCTTTCGGCTGTGCAATACCTTTTAACATTAGCCATTGGTTCGACTGAGGAGTTATTGATAACTACATCAGCTACATCTCTGTCATTCCCTTGCTCATTCAACAGATGAGATGTTAAGAAAAAATTGTCAAAAAAAACTATGTATATGACAATCGGGATAAGGTGCGTTCATTACAACCAGAACAGTTTTGAGCATTCAAGTAAAATACTGTAGAATAAATCTCTACTTTCAGAGCACATGCAAAATGTTTTAAATCCAAAATTAATTGGTTTTCTCTTAACGAACATTTTGCACGAGCGTCACCCAACATATGAACTATTAGCATAAACTACAAACAATTTGTATTGAGAACATCAACAAGTGGGCGAACTTTGACAAAACAATATGTTGTATCTTACCGACAATTATCTGATAGATGTATTTACCTTTGAGTTGTTCTTAACCGATGGCCAATATGTGGTAATTCTATTTTAGTGCTTCCGGGCAGCGGACGATTTTTCGACCACCAAATATTATGCGCATTTATAAGTCAGAAAACTTGTCAACTACAAATTTATTTTTGTCGATTCTAATAATACACAATTTATGCTTTAAAAATAATTAAACACAAAAAGTAACATTTTCTATTTTTAATATAAAAATGGCCTTTTTTTAATCCTCTTACCAAAATATTTTATAGACTTTAGAAAATCAATGTATTACATTATATTAAAATTTATACTAAAAATTAAAAATTATTTCAAATTTTATTTTTATGAAAACAGATCAAATTATAGGAAACGTTAAAGATATACGTTAATTAATACTTGTCGAAGATCGACCGGTGACAAAAAATGCGTTAATATAAAATCAAAAACTGTTTTGCTTCTATTGAAAATTTTTAAATTTTTAGTTAAAACCTCGGAGTTGAGGTTTTTGTACCGCAGTTGGGGTCGTAGTACCCACAAAAACTCGCGACTCCGATACCAAAAATTTTCGACAAAACAAATTTAAAAAATGTTATAATATTTTCCAATATAAAAATTCGTCGGAATATCGATTTGAAATTTTTACAGAATCATTTTCTTGTCATATTTGACCTTTTAAAGGGTACTTCATTGAACACAAGTTAGAGTTCTATATTCAGCAGTGCCGAATCTTTTATACCCTCCACCGACAGTTAGAATATATGAGAGCTATAAATAATTAATTAATCTTTATAAAAATGGACTTCAGTATAACAATTGGTTCCGGCTTAAACCAATTAGAAGACAATCAGACAGTGTTATGCTTTTATTTCAAGCAATTCAATTTGAACTAACTTGAATAAAATATAATAATTCGTAACAGTTTATGCCAAACTCAAATGATTTTCGGGAGGGGAATTTCACGAAATACTGTAGTGTGGTTTCCGTTATTAAAAATCTAAATGGAACAAATTTCAGTACAGAAGTGAAATTTGCTTAAGCGTTTAAAGTGCTTTTCAGAAGGCTGTTTAATATGGGATCTAAGGTAAATATGGACCGATAAATAGAACATTGCATGATATTATTTCTGGCCATATGAACCAAAATTGGACAAAATTTTACAACAATATCAATATCTGCTACGGTTTTAGGCGTATTTAAATACTTTCCCATAGTGAGCATAATACTGGTAAATTATGGACCGGCTCAACAAAATTTTATAGTGTGATTTTTAGTCCTTTCAATCTTTGACGTACCAAATTGTATTACAATAGCATTATTTATTTCGTTTTTTAACATACTAATCTGTTCTCCGAGAGTAGGTTTTATATGCGGCTTACGGTTAGTTAAGGCCCGATCTTCACGAAATTTTTAAGTATGATTTCTAGTCTTTTAATTCTATGATGTAGCACATTTTAATATGATAGCAATATTTATTACGGCTTTAGACGTACAGTAAGATTTATAGTCATATAAAACGAGTTTGTTCAAAATCTTATATCATGCCGTGCAATATGCCAAATTTTATGTTAGTTTTTGTAAAAAAATTGTCAATTTTTTAGGGTGGTAGTTCTACATTTTGATTCATAACTCTGATCCTACTGATCGGATTTCGCTGGACTTCAAACCCAAACTGTTGAGGATAACTAGAAGCAGTTTGATACCAACATTGTTCTCATCTTTTGAGCGTGTTTTAAAAAGACGGACAGACAGAAGGACATGGCTGAATCGACTTAGAATTACTCAAGAAGTCAGAATATATATACTTTATGGGGTCTTAGATGCATAATAAAAAAGTTTCACACGGAATGACAAACTTAGTATACCCTCGTTCACCAATAGTGGTGGTGAAGGGTATAAAAACGAAAATATCTCTCTTTCAAATTCTTCAAATTAAATCATATGCATTAAACACATTCGAGACAGCAGGCAACACGAAGGCACGACTACAAATGCTGCAGGTTGCAATTGTAGTCGCGTAATCAGCTACTGAATTATTTTGAATTATTTATTATGTATTTACATTTCAGTGGTGCCACTATCATTTTTAATTTTTATAAATTTAACAACATGCATAATTGCAGACTCGTACACAAACTTAATTTAAGCCTACAAAAATATAAATACTTATTTATCATAAATTTTTTAACGTAAAAACAAATGAATTTATTAAAAAACATTTAAAATATTTTAATTTTATTGTTTTTGGAACTCATAAAGAATATCATCTTCATGGCAGGTTGAATAAAAAAATCCTAATATACAGTATAATCGCGAAAAAGTAAACTGAAATGTCCTAAGGGTTGTTAACTTTTTCGTCTTATTTATTAACTTTTCGAAATTGTAAAAAAATGCAATAATAAACATATGTACCTATATTTTTTTCAATGACTTAGTTTTCATCTGTACAAAAAAGAAACAGATCTAATTTGTACCGGCTACAATTTATAATTAATATTTAAAAATATATACAAATTTTTTATTTTATAATTTTTTATGACCTTAAGCCAAACAAATAAACAACAACATATATAATTAATAATTATACAATCAGTCATGTATTATGTGTTAGGTGCTACATATGACGTTTGTCAGAAAATTAGTTCTTCAAAAATTTTCAGATAGCGAATTCTGGGTATTTTCATTACTGACATTATTGTCTTTTCAGGTTGCAGTTACACGAACTCGCGCTTAGCTATTGATATTAAAATTAGAACAGTGATTGCGCAATTACGTTTTCGATGCTTCAAGAAATCATTTGCTTCAAGAGCGGCATATTTTGGTCTATGTAATGTTTTCCTGTATGCTTTTTCCTATGTATGCTTCAAAGCCTCGAAAATTTTGTGACGTTTCGTTTTTATTTTTGAGATGGCAACTTCTGATATACAATAATACAACGCCGATAGTTTTTCTTTAATGTATTTCTCAATTTTGTTTAAACTCTCAACTTTCAGCTTAAAATTTAATCTAATTTGTTATCGTTTGTACACATCAGTACTTTTACTAATACGATCTGAAAAGTTAACTTAGAGTTAACGTTTAGAGCGGCACAGAAGCGCTAAAATTTGGTTAACTTGACCGCAAGATTACTGTATCGCGATTCTACTGTAATTTTTTGGTTCAACGCACTAAGTTTATGAATTATAGGTCGTAAAGGTTTCAGAGCACTTTATCAATAGTATAGGAAGAAAAATATAATCTGAATCTTTAAAGTATTGGTATCATAATAAAGTCTTTCGAAACACATTTCATATAATGTATTAAATAACCGATTTATTAACCCCTTAAGAGGATTTATCTTAAAATTTTGTCGATATGTATAATAATATTTCCTCAAATATAATATGTTATAGAGAATACCCCAAGTTTTTGTATGCTATATTTTTAGAAACTCCATCATATAAAATTTTAAAGTTATTAGGGTTATAAAAATTTTATTTTGGAAAACTTCACAATTTATTTATAAGTTTGAGTTAAAATATATAGTGGTAATAGTTTATGCACTTGTTACATATTGAAATATAGTAATATGTAAATATTTGAAAAGTGTTTCGGAAAGCTAAAAACCCGCAATACAGAAAAACTTTATTAATCAAAGTCCTAATAACTTTGGTAACATGTGTATATTATTGTTAAATAATTATTATTATATCGACATAATTTAAAAGTCAGTCAAGAAGTATGAGCATTTGAAATGGGCTCTTAATGGGTTAATAAATCGGTGTGCTTTAAACACCATGTAAAAAGCACTTTCAATTTTTTAATGATACCCATACTGCTAAAACTAAGAGCGTTGGCGTGACAAACATCTTCCTATATAACTTCTTTTAAGGATACTAAAAAGTAATAATAATATAGATTTGGTGGTGAGCCGCGCTTATATTTTTGTTTCAATTCGGTTCTTTGCTGTTTAACCAAAAAATTATTATTATATATTATAAGCACTAATTCTTCTAATTTTTGATTATATTAGGAACACTTTTTCTGTTTTGTAGCGTACAAAAATAGAAATTAGTTTAATTTGACTACAACGACAAAATTAGCATAGACAACAACCTGCAGCCATTTAGCCGTGTCGTCGTTAAAATAATCATTTCCATATACACACATGTATTCTATTGTTGACATATTGAAGTCGGTAGTCTGCTGTCTCGAATGTGTTTAAAGCAATAGCCTTGATTCACACTAACAGCAGTACCTATATAAGAGCGGAAGGCGGAACGTTTTCTTCCGCGTAGCTTTTACGCTGATATGTCATACCTAAACAAGAGCGTCGGCGTTGTGTCACAAACAGTAGTGTTAACGTTCGTGCTTACTTAAACCCTCATGAAAGAAATAATAAATGGAATTAAAATCGCTAGTTTGACCAAAAAATAGCTAATTTGCCATTATTTATTATCAAAAGATTAAAACAGGGCTGTAAAAACCACAAATATAACAACCCTGCTTATTTTAACGCGCTGTCAAAATCGGATTTTCCAATTGCAAAGAGTTGACGACGCGCTATTTAGGGATGTTTCATACAAACTGTATGGGCATGAGGATTTTTGACAGCTAGAAAACGCGTTCCGCTCTTGTTTAGGTATGGCTATAAGAAAGTTTTCTTTCAAAAAGTCTGAGCTAATTAGTGAGAGGAGAAGAGAACATGATTTTCTCCTCTCCCCTCTCACCAATAAACTTAGACTTTCTGAAAGAAAACTTTCATAGTGTGAACACGGACATACATACATAAATACACGCAAGTCAATTTAAATGCTAGTATTTTAGTTTATTTTTATGGAATTTTTAGGTTTTATTTATATTCTTGTGCCGACACCATTTTTTCGAGGTTGGTATGTTTACAGAAAATACAGAAACAACCGTTTTTAACAAAATTGTAGAACATTGTTAAGTCATATTTTGCGGTTTGGAGGGGTCTAATTGGCGATTTTCTTCAACAACAGAAAAATAACGGTAAATTTTCGGATACGCCAAATATGAAAAAGTCGTGAAACAACTATTGTTTTCGAGGCCCCAAGGCACCATTTTCACCAATATAAAAGTTCTTTTTCGCAAAAAGTCGACTTTGATATATTGCTAACTTAAATTAAAGTCTCAAATAGTTTTCCTTACAGCTCATTTATATCTTTGTTCAAGTAGTGTTATCGGCTTATTTATTTCAATGTTGAAATCGATAAAATTTTAACTTGTTAATAGTGCTATCAGACATGTTATCGCGAATATCTAAGATTAATAAAAAATGAACATATGTAGGATTTAGATATTGTTATACCCTTCACCGAAGGTAAAAGGGTATATATAATTTTGTCATTCCGTTTGTAATTTCTACAATATTGATTTAAGACCATACAAAGTATATATATTCTGGCTTCTTATGAGAAGGGAAGCTCAAATCCGGTTGTCCGTCTGTCCGTCTGTCCGTCTGTCCGTCTGTCCGTCTGTCCGTCTGTCCGTCTGTCCGTCTGTCCGTCCGTTGAAATGGGTTTTCCGAAGACCCCAGATATGATGAAGGCTAGGGTGTTATACATTTATGTCACATATAGTCCGGATTTGTTTGCTATTGAAATTCAGGAAGATCGGTCCATAAATGGCTGAGATATGAGCAAAAAACCACGACTACCTCTAATTTTTCCCATAAATCCCATGTTGTTGTTGTTTTTTCCCATAAATCCCATGTTGTTGTTGTTTTTTAAATTCTTTTTTCTGCATATCTCGAGAACGGCAAGAGCTACGGCTTTGAAATTTGGTACAAACATCTTGCTTGCCAATACACAAACTCTCTAAAAAAATGGGCGGGATTGGATAAGTGGGTGTGGCACTTCCTATACAAAGACGTTATGTATTTCTGTATATCTGGAGAACGAAACGAGCTGAAGTTCCCAAATTAGGTACAAACATATCGGTTATCAATACACAGTATCCCACAAAATATGGGCGCGATTGGACAAGTGGGCGTGGTACCTCCCGTACAAAGACATTATTGAAAATACTCAAAATTTTAAATTTTAGGGCTCTAGTATGACATATGAACACGTTTTATATACCAAAATGTCAGAAATTTTTAGCAGCATATATTTCCCGAAAACCCTGAAACCTTTCTCCCAAAAATGGAAGAGTAATGCCCAAAATAAAATTTTTTTTTTTAAACATACCCATTTTCGGGAACAATAGGTCTTCCCGAGTCCAAGTTTTATAATCTAAGTAAATGGTTTTTTCTTCCTTAAAACGTGGGTATATAAATCTGCCAAATCGGTTAAGAAATGGTTAAGTTATTAGCAAAATACTCCAAAAATGGGCTAAAAAGCATCAAAATTTCTATAAAAACTAAAATTTTAGAGCTGTTATATGACCTATGAATACATCTATTATATCAAAAGATCGGAAATTTTTAGTAGAACATATTTGCTGAAACACTCGGAAAAATCGGTTCAGATACAAAAAAGTTATTACCAAAATATTATTTTTTTAAGAAAAATACCTATTTTCGGGAACCGTAGACCTTTTCGAGTCCAAGTTTTATTACCAATGTAAATGGTAAATTTCTTCCCAAAGACGTCGGTATATAAATCTATCAAATCGATTGGAAAATGCCCGAGTTATGACCAAATTACTGAAATACCAATATTTACTTTTTTTTTTTTATATAATTAAGTTGTTTTATTTGCGTCCCCCCCCCCCCTTCCTTTTTCTTTATTACAGGCACCAGCATCATGTCCAGCATGACTTCCGTTATCACTCTGCTTTTAAACTTTGATCTATTTAAGGAAATAATTTTAACAAATAGAGATTGGGAATTTTTGCATCTTAAAAACTTCCAAAAACCAATAGATCTACTGTACATAGCTGCCAGATAAAATTGGTCGAAAATCGTATAATTTTGAGGAAAAAATCGTCAAAATCGTCAAATTGACTTAGCCAAAACGTCAGAAAAATCGTAAATGTAAAAAACCTCTAACTTTTAATAAGTTTTGAAAATTAATTGTTATTTTTGGTTTCCGTTGCTAATAAAATTTTAATATATTCTGCCTGTTTTTGAAATAAAATAAAAATTTTCGTTTAGAAACGTATTATTGAAGTAACACAATCAAAAATTGTTCAAAACTATTGACATTCATAAGAAAAGTAAGAAAATAAACTAAACCCAAGAAATATTAAACACCTATTTTTCACGTCGAAAATCCTGATTAAGAACTTAAGCCTGGTAAACTCCAATAAAATCAGACTTTCTAAAAGAAAAGTTTCATAATGTGAACCCAGACTAAAGAGAGTGGTTGTAAAATGCCTGTAATAAAGCAGTACTAACTGACCCTTCAAAATATGCATCGTCCTAAGGCATGAAAATTACTGCCAATCAAATAATGCAAATAAATCAAATAATCTTAGAAGCTGAAATAAAATGTGAAATTATATTAAAAACATTTGTAAATTTGAACAAAATTTGTCATATGAAAAATCGTCAAATTTTGGACATAAATCGTCCTATCGTCAATAGACCATTTTTGTACCTAAAAATCGTCAAAATGACGATAAATCGTCAAATCTGGCAGCTATGCTACTGTATGGCAACACGACAGTGGTGGTGGTGTGTTTCCCTTTTTCGCATATTCACCTTTCATACTCAAACAACAAACTCACACAAACATATTTGTTTATAAAAAAAAACTTACACACGGCCTATTTACTTATATAAACGTTAATTTCGCATGCGTACCGGTGGTCGAGTGGTCTAGCAGTTATGTCACAAGTAAACTTCTGGGTGTTGGCGGGTTCAAATCCCATTCGATTAATTTTTTTTTCTCTTGGTATTTATAAATTATTTTTAATTAAATAAAAAATATATAATTTTTTGCTATTTTTTTTTTTTACTTTTATATGCTTTAAAAAACGCTCTTTTTTTTTATAAAATTTACAGTTTTGTACTATATAAATGCGCATTTCTTTTCTGTGGCTAATAATTTTATATAAAAACCAAACAATTTATTTTAGACAAAACCCTTAATATCTCAAAGCAAGAAATTTCGACTTAAGCCATTATTATTTAATGCCACAGATATATTACATATGTATGTATATTTATATAAATATCCTTTTGTTCTTATCGCACCATGGTGAAGGGTATATAAGATTCGGCATAGCCGAATATAGCACTCTTACTTGTTTTTAAATAACATTGTAAAAGAAAGTTGTATTATAACCCTTATGGCTAATACATCAGTGAGTGTTTAAACTCTGGATTAGTTGAACTAAACTTAAATTTATATGTTGTTTAAACTCAGCAACTGTAAATCAGTACATCAGTGTATTATATGTAATTTGAAAAGTAACATGTGGCAGCACTACGATAAATGTTGTCAAATTCATATGATCTGCATTGGTACTTTAAACGCTCAATTTAATGCATTTATAGATGGTTTATAGTTTACTAATTTATATATATGTTGGTTTCAACACTTTTTAAACCAAAAACAGAGTTTAACTTGCTCTTATTTATTAGGCATTAAAGTTAACAAAAACAGTTTTTTCGCTCTCCTGTAAAATTGTGATTTTGCAGATAGCTCTTTTTGAATTTATGCACTCGATAATTAAATGATCAAACATAAGGAATTTATTCTGTAAAATTTCAAATTTTTTTTTAAGATATGGCTGTTGTATTTGTTAAAAAATATAACTAACATTTCTTGCCTGTCACTGTCCATAAAATACTAATACATGGAAAGGACGTAATTGATGCAGCAGTACTTCCTATTGGTATGCTCTCCGAGGAAGGTGAAGAAACACATTATAACGAATACAGGAAGTATAGATTATTGTTTTCCAGAAAGTGCAATATCGCTTCAACAAATAACACATAAACTTCTTTTAGAAGAAATTATAGTTGATGAATAAAATGTTTGCTCATTTTGGACTCATTGCCTTATACTGGACGTGGTTGCTGAAACTTGATATACATCTTTTTTTTATTTTATAAAGTGTATATACCAAGTTTAAAGATTTTTTCTTGGATATGAAACATTTCAAGCGAAAAAATTTATTTGAATTGCATGCACTGAACCAAATCTCCGTAGGTAAAATTAACAAAAAAGCATCGGTAAAATTTAACGAAAAATATATTCAAATCAACTGGGTTTTTATTCAAATACACAAAAACATTCTTCAAATAAACTATTTTTTATTGAACTCAACAAAATCTTTTAGTTAAAAGATTATTTTAGTCACATTTGTTAATTTGAATAAAATTTTCTTGAAAATAATACAAAAATTCTGTCAAATCAATCAAAATTTATTTAAAAGGGTTGTAACTCGTCGTAAAAATATTTATTTAAAATAACACATGCATTTATTCAAATTAACATACCTAAATTTATTCAAATTGACAATATGCAATTAGAAATTAAAAAATTTTGTTAAAATTAAATAAATCATTTTAGTTAAATTGAATAAAATTCTTCAAATTGAATAAAGGCGTGTAGAATTGAAGAAATTTCGTCAATATTTAAAAATGTGCGGTGGAGAGGCAAACGATTCTTATTTGTTGTCATTTCGTAGTTAAAGTGAGCATAAAAACATAAACAAATAAAATATAGATTCAGTGCTTCAAATTAAAATAATTATAAATATTAGTTATAATTATATGAATGATCTGTACATCTTTTAATGTTGATTTATAAGATTCAGTGATTGTATGCATATTAAAATTTTTAAAGAATAAAAAAAGAGTAATAACAGAAGTATATTGGTAAACAGTTTTTTTGTGGTGATTATGTTTGTGTTTAGTTACATAATATAAAGTCAAGAAAATATAGTTTATAAATAATATAAAGCTATGAAGTGTTTTAAATGTAAAAAAAAGTTTTCTTTTGTTGATGCATTAACTGTTCACTTAAAAGTATATCCTTTAGTTTCTCCTTATAGCACATTCCAATGTTGTGAAGAGTCGTGTTCTCAACTTTTCAGTCATATTCACACTTTTAAGCGTCACATCAAAACAAAACATATAAATTTTATTTTGGAAAACTTCACCATTTATTTATAAGTTTAAGTTAGTGGTAATAGTTTATGAACTTGTTACATATTGAAATATAGTAATATGTAAATAATTGAAAAGTGTTCCGAAAGGCTGAAAACCCGCAATACAGAAAAACTTTATTAATCAAAGTCCTAATAACTTTGGTAACATGTGTATATTATTGTTAAATAATTATTATTATATCGACATAATTTAAAGATAAAGCAAATTTAGTAAAAAAGTCAGTCAAGAAGTATGAGCATTTGAAATGGGCTCTTAATGAGTTAATAAATCGGTGTGCTTTAAACACCATGTGAAAAGCACTTTCAATTTTTCAATGATACCCATACTGCTAAAACTAAGAGCGTTGGCGTGACAAACATCTTCCTATATAACTTCTTTTAAGGATACTAAAAAGTAATAATAATATAGATTTGGTGATGAGCCGCGCTTATATTCTTGTTTCAATCCAGTTCTTTGCCGTTTAACCAAAAAATTATTATTATATATTATAAGCACGAATTCTTCTAATTTTTGATTATATTAGCAGCACTTTTTCTGTTTTGTAGCGTACAAAAATAGAAATTAGTTTAATTTGACTACAACGACAAAATTAGCATAGACAACAACCTGCAGCCATTTAGCCGTGTCGTCGTTAAAATAATCATTTCCATATACCTACACACATGTATTCTATTGTTGACATATTGAAGTCGGTAGTCTGCTGTCTCGAATGTGTTATAGCATCACCAAAAAACGGAAATCTAAAGCTACAATCACACTTGGCAAATATTTGACGAACAAAACTTGAGCAACAGGTAAACTTATATATAAATCTAATATGTATCTATTTTCATTGCGATACCACATCTTACAAACAAATATTAAAAGAGTGTTTTGCTATATCTAGCAATATTATCAGTTGTATTTTGTGATACTAAGATCATGTTAAATCATACTAATTATTTGCAAAAGTAGTGGTTACGCTTATTTGGTCAAATATATAACAAGTGTGATCATAGCTTAAGTAAGCATAGTAAATGAGGGTATTTAGCTATTATTAAAAAACAAGAGCTGTTATACGGCGTTTATATTTGCCAGTACTGGCAAGATAGTAGCAATACATGCAAACTTTTGCACTTATACACGCACACTTTCCCAACATTCTTGTCTACAGTCTTAAAAATTTCGCAGACAGTAAAATTTAACAGTAATTTGATATTTGCTGACACTAATTTGAAGTTTTGTTCGCGAAAGAGAGAAAAAAAATAAAAGTAAAAAATATAAATATAGGTATTCTGATTTTTTACGTTTTAGCTAAGGCGCCAAAAATTATATGGAAAGCAAAAACAAAGTCAAAAATATTTTATAGTTTTCTTGTTGCTTTCTACTGAAACTCATATTGAATTTTTAAATTTCAAACGCGGCATATCTTGTGACGTTGACAATATTAAAACGCAGTATGAATTTCTGTAGAAAGCAACAACAAACTTTCAATGATTTAGAACCACTCCTTATATTTTTTACATACAAATATGTATGAAGAGGGAGGGCTGTGTACCGTAACACAGGGAAGAATATAATAAATCATAAATTTTCGTTTAAAATATCTGTTAAATCTGCATTTAAAAATGCAGCCCGAAAGACTCCCTACTTTTAAAAGTAGCTCGTGTTTAACTCATTGATTCAAATAAATTGTCTTAAACGATCTTAAAGTATAAAAACCAATTAAATTAATGCAAATAATCTTACCCTCAAAATGATCAAATGCTATATGAGAACAAAGCGCTGCCATTTGAGTCATAATTAGGAACGTGAACGCAATCCAGTACGTAGTTTTTTCACTATCATATCGAAAGCGATTATGGCTGGCCAGTTGTAAAACACTGCCACAGCCTGGACCTAATAACCACATGGGCATTATAATAGCTGCTCTCATACCAGCCCATATGGCAGAGTGATTGTCTGTATAGACATATGGCTTTAGATAATCCAAGAAGGATTCCCAACCAAAGCCCACTTGCATTAGTAAATGGGTAAAGATGGCAATAAAGAAAGTCATCATAAGGAGACATAAGCAGCGCAAGAATTTTCCTATCTAGAAAAATATTTGAAAATTTAACAGTTTGGATGTTTAAAATGAACTAATGGTTTTAGTACTTACAAACGTAATTCTTTTTAAAAGTACCAACATGGTAAGTAACCAAATACTAGTAACCGCAAATAAAATTGGCCATGAGATCGATAAAGGATTTGGTGAATTTTCATCGGAACGTATAATGGAGCTAAAGTAAAAATAAGAAAAGGAAACTGCTTAATAATCTAAAAAAAATTCAACTAAAATGGATATATATAGTCGAAAAACTCACCGAAAAAACTCCACTGTGGCATGAGGAAATAATTCTTCTTCCTTAGAAAATTGTTTAAAAGTATTTCAGTTTGCATTTTAAATTTGTTTCTCAAATAACTTACATCTTCATCATAAAAATCATGAGTTGAACAATTAACCGTATTCCATGTATTATTACAACTCATCCATGGTATCACAGAATGTAGAGAATTGGCAGCATAAACTAGAGGAACTGCAGCAATTATGGCATAGTAAGACAGTGATGCTAAATTATGTAGTAAAATGGAATAACCAATTCCTAAAATTAAAAATATTATGGAAAAGCTATTATTTTAATATTATTTATTATTATTGTATATATTGTAGGAGCATTATTAGTATTTACCTTTAAAAATAGGCGCTACTCGAAATACCGTTATGGTACCCGATGACGAAAATTGCCCAAGAAATGTTTGTATACCAAAAATTGGAATGGCATATAAAAGAATGCCAAGTAAATAAGGTATTAGCCCGTATCCTTGAAAAAATTATAAAATATCGTTTAAAAACTTTTAAAAGTACTTTACAAAAATATTTGCAAGAAAAAAAAAATAAAATATATTTTCATCCAATATCATTACTAGAAATCTTAGTAAAAAATTTTGTAACGATCACTCTTAAAATGGCCTTACTCCAAAACGAATAAAAAAGTGTGAATCGAAATCACACTACCAAATTTCTGTTTTTAATATATCATCCCTCTATAAAGACAACTCCCGAAAACATCTAATAGCCAATTTACACTACATCGAAATCTAGTACTTTCGAGATTTCGAGCCAAATCTAGTTGTTTTTGGCTAGATTTCCCGTACAAAACAAAATCTACTCCGTAACTAGATTTTGACGAAATCTATTCGAAATCTAGTAGTACTTATTGATGCAACTATGTTTTTTCCCCATATAGCACTAAAAACTACTTCCCTGCACAAGAAAAAATGACATTTTAACAAAAAACAAGACAAAAACAATAATAGCTGCTTGTTAAAATTATTAAAAAAATTTCGTAAAAATAGTAAAAAAAATGCAAATGACAAATAATATTGATAAAATAAATGAAGTTGATTATAAAGAAAATGTAATGCAAATTTTTAAATGCCTATGTCTTTATATGAAGTATGTGTTACACGAAAAACTTTCAGTCGGCGGTTTTTGTTGTGAAAACCAAATCTCGCTAATGTCAAACAAGTATAATGTTAACGAACTAGATTTGGAGGAAGATTTCAAATGAAATCTACTAGATTTCGATGTAATGTAAATGCCCTATAAAACAATTCCGACACAGCTTCGATCTGCATGCCCCATATAAAAATTTGCATGATACCGAATTTTTTTTACAACTCGATATCAGTTGAAATTTACGAAAACCTAATTTACTTTTGGTACAAATTCTATCTATTAAGTGTACGAGATCTATACTGAAACTGTCCTAGGAGGTGAAAAAATCAGGGATTAAAGCAGTCTTCATGTAATCTTAATATACATTAGCACAATATACCGCTTGTTAAAAACTAATTCAGTGCAATACCTACTATTTCGTATAGCTTCCATAAAAATTTTATAAAAAAACAAGTAAAAGTGCTATATTCGGCTGTGCTGAATCTTTGATACCATCCACCGACATTTCGAATATTTCAGGAGTGGGCTCTATATGATATCTACATATATATTAAACTGGGGAACAGTCATTTTGTGGCCTGGAACTTTATTGCAAATTTTTACTAATTTGAGGTCGCTGATTTCAAATCTTATCTCCATTTTTCTCTATCAGCTCGACTTTTCGAGATATACTGTTATGTCCAAAATTAAGGCACGTTCACTACATGTCTTTTAAAGAAATTGTTATTTTTTCAAAACTTCAACGATATCTCTGAAACTACTGGGCAAATTTAAAAATAATGTAAGTACGGCTTAAAGATAATATTGTTGAAGAGTTTCCAAAGTATTCCAATATATGAAGTGAAAGTGCCTTCATTTTGGACACAACAGCATATCTCGAAAAGTCAAGCTGATAGAGCAAAATGGAGATTAGATTTGAAATCACCGATCTCAAACTAGTAAAAATTTGCAATAAAGTTTCAGTCCGCACGAAAAAAAAATCAATTTTGTTCCCTCGTGTTATTAATTAATCTCTATTAAAACGGACGTTTGCGACTTAGACCTATATTAAAGTTGTATTTCTTGTTAAAGATGTAAAATAAATAAAATATTATGATTCGTAACAGTTTTAGCAGAACTAAAATGATTTTCAGGAGGGGAATTTATATTGGACCCATGGCAGATTATGGATCAATTATCCCAAAATTCAGAAGAGTGATTTCTGGTGTTAAATAACAAAAATTAGAATAAGGCCCTAATCATGTAAAACGCAACGAAACGCTAAAGAAAATGTTTTTGACATTGTTTGTGTTTGCGTTTTACATGATTAGGGCCTAAATATCAATACAGCAGTGAAATTACTTTTAGCGTTTTATGGCCATATGGAGCTAAATTGAAACAAATTTTACCGAAATATCTATATCTGCTACGGATTAAGACGTATTTACCAAGTAAAAACTTCGTTTACTTTTTCAAAATGAATAGCTTCTTTCACTCATCATTAAGTAGCTTTCTGCTATAACTACAGCTTTAAGTACTTACTTTCCAGATGTATGTATGTAGGTAAAAAATAATGACAAACTTTTGAAAGCGTTCATTTTGGGACATCCCTTGTAAAAATTCAGGGATTCTTTCAGTAGAATTGCAAGTAGTCTTTTTAGTTGTTCCTGATTACTTAGCATATTATTTTGTAGGCGAAGTTTTTACTGGGTAGCTAATTTCCTAGAGTGGGCTTTATAAGTGGCCTATGGTAAATTATGGACCGATCATCATGAACTTTATTAGTCTGATTTCTAGTCCTATAAAGCTGTGAAGTATTAAATTTTATTATGTTGGCTTATTTATTACTGTTTTAGGTGTAATAAACTGTGTCCCGAGAGCAGTGCCTAAATGGGTCTTATAGTAATTTATGGACTTATCTTCACGAAATTTGACACAATGATTTCAAGTCAAATTAAACGTATTCGTGCAAAATTTTTTATCATTCCTTGCATTATTCCACCATTTATGTTAGTTTTTGTAACAAAATTATCAATTTTTTAGAGTGGAGGTTCCACACTTTGATTCTCATTCTAATGAACCGATTTTGCTGGATAAAAATTTCAAACTGCTTAGGGTAAATACAAGCAATTTGACACCAAGTTTGTTCTTTTCTTTTGAGTCATTCGAAAGTGAGCGTATTTTCAACGGGCGGACAGAAGGACAGACGGGCAGACGATCAGACTATCAGAAGGACAGATGGACAGACAGACGGGCTTGGCTAAACCGACTTAGAATTACTTAATGTGCCAGATATTATATACTCTATGGGGTCTTAGATGTGTTATAAAAAAGTTTTACACGGAATGACAAACTTAGTATACTCTCATTCACCACTAGTGGTGGTGGAGGGTATAACAATGTGTGAAAATTTAATAAGTACAAAAATGTTCTTAATGGTAGCACTGTAAGCAATCCAGATTTATAAAGAAAGTAATATATGGCAGCAAATCTTTCAGAAAAATTAAAAAAAAAATAAGAAAATTTACAATGGAAGTGCTAGCGGAATGTAAGTCGTATAAAACGGTAAAATAAAATTTTAATTTAATTTGGCCTTGCCTTATAATTATTAAGTTTATTGTGGACATAACCTAAATGTTTTATATATAAAAAGCTAAACGTACAAGTGCTTGTCAAAGTGTATGCCCAATCGGCGTACGCGAATTAGGTTAAAACGCCAGGTGCCCCGCTTGTCACAAAAAAGTGTAAAATTTTAGCATTTATTTTGCCCTTTGCGTACATGCGCACATAAAAATTTTATTTAAAATACATAAAATTAGAATAAAAAATTATCAACTTACCTCCCAAAAACGACGATACAAATAGTGTTAATTCGGAAAATACGATTGTTCCAAATGCATGACTAGTACAGGCAAAATAAAAGTCAGCGGCCGTTGACCAGCGACCTCGCAATTTATCATATTTAAATGGTTTTTGTAGTGTGTCATACGTTGTTGCATTTGTAATGAAATTATTATTAAGCCCTATTGTGGGGGGCGTTGACTGTGAATTTCTACGATGGCAATTTAACGAATTTTCTGCTCGTGTTATCGTTGCACGATCGTTATCGCCCCCACCATCGCCGCCATCATCATCATCTTCGTAACGCACATCTCCATTGCCGCTGTCATAATTGTATTCGCTTTCATGTCCAAGTTCATGTTTATCGTTTGAACACGCATTTAAGCTAGAAGAAGAAGCGGGCATACAATTGCTTAAATGTTGTTTAGCTTCAGAATACAATGATTTCATGTCTTTCTTATACCGCTCTCTCTAAAGCAACTGCTACCGACTGTCACTGGTAAAACCATTTAGATGGGCTGTGTCATTTAAATTGAATCTGTTTTTTTTTTTCTTTTTTCCTTTAACTCTCGGTTTCAATTGAACTTAAATCTTGAAAACTGAAAATAAATTGAATTAAACAATTAATATTTTGTATTAAGTTTAATAAATTATTTATATTGTTATAAAGTATCAATTCAAGTTGTTAACCGCAACAGATATTATGAAAGTTTGAACTGAATTCAAAATTTTAGATTTTTTTTTTATACTGGAAACAATAAATTCAAACAGATACGACTACATGTTGTGCAATAACAAGTTGAAACTGTTTCATTGTAAAAACTTTTGTAATTATTTATATTTGTTTGACTCTGTGTTTAGGTCTAGAATTATATCTTGACCAATTTATTTTTAGAAACTTAAAATTAATTGCAATTTAATTTATTTATTTGAATTTTCAGTTCAATTGTTTTTGAACCTGTATGAGCATTTAAACTAAATACACGGTATGTAATTAAATATGTTTAACTTAAATTACAGTTTAAGATATTTGATTTATTTGTGCGATAAATAAAAAAAAATAATTAATAAGAATTTATTGTAAAATGCTTAAGAAACTAAAAATACCAGATAATAGTTATTTTGATGCTTACTACAATTTCGGTCCAAAAAAATAGTACTTTAAATAATTTGGACCAGTAACTTTTAAAATGTCTGCTGGCCAAGGCCATGTTATGTTTTTATACCCACACTACAACAGTCGAATGGGTATTATGCGCTTGTGCTGATATGTGTAGTACAGGCCTGTCTAACAGATAAAAATATTGGTTCTAGATTAATATTTTAGTATACCGATCTACTCAGAATCACTTTCTGAATCGATCTAACGATGTCTCAATTGTCATAAGGATGACACCTATTGAAAATCGTAATTTGGTCCAGAAATATCTTATTGCAACATAAATAGTCCTACTAAGCTTTAATCGCCATAACATATATTTAAATGTTGTTATTTATTAGGGAGGTAACGAATACCGATACAGAAATATCGACGATACTTCGGGTTTGCCGATATATCGGTATCGGCGATATTTTACTTACGGTACGACGACACTTTTTTAAGGTTTTTTTGAACATACAATTCAATTTGCAATGGTTATTTTTCGCATAATAATTAAGAGCAATAACACATTCAAAGCAGAGCATAAAATCAAACAGAATAATAAATTTTTTCTTTTAATACTTAAACTGGAGGTCCATAGCACGAGTTCTACGCGTATGTTACTTTTTTGACCTTTTTTCAAGATGCAGGCTAAATCAGAAAGTAGTCCTACTTCATGCTTTCGATACGCTTATGCATTATACGCGCTTGCTGTGTAACTTGCCCATACAATTTTACACTTGTCCATTTTGGACTGATTCATCAACACAATGAACGGTGTGGATCTGCATCTTTAGTAGTTTTGCTTTGCACCATAGTAGTAAAATGTTCTCTCATTGATAAATCTTGGGTAATTTTGGGTAACATCGAACAGACTATAAATCCATTAGTAAAGCCACTGCTGCAATGTCTAACGCTGTTCCGCTTGTGAACAGTCTTCGAAAATTATTAGAAACTACGATAAATGAATAAACTGAGATGCAGAATAGTTCAGAGTCCAAAAAATTCTCGACGTACTTAGCATTATCTCTGAACAGGGATGTTAAAGTTGGCACAATTGTACTTTTGTTTGGTACATTTTGACCTTCTAAAGTACCGTGGTACTACCGTGACTCATTTGGTACAATTTGAAAATTTGTTATATTTCCCCCTTTTTGAATTTTTTGTATAACAAACAAATTATTGAGTCCTTTTCATTGCATTTATGTTGTAGAACAAATCGTTAATGTAATGGGCGCTTAAATATGCGACTAGTATTTTGGTGTATAGAGCGCTTAGTCCCCTTTTACAATGTGGCAAGTGAAAGGCAACCAGACGAAGTTTGTTGGTAAGGGGTCGACACTTTACTTTTTTCCTCTCTCGCCTACAAACTTCGTCTGTCTGCCTTTCACTTGCCACATTGTAAAAGGGAACTTATGGTACCCACAGACGAGGCAACATTAGTCAAAACCTGTGTTACTACTCTTGTTTCCTTTTTACCAAAGACGATGACACTAAAAGTTTTTTTTTTTTTTTTTTTTTGAATGTAGAAGTACTACTTAACTAAACAAATATATAAATATATGCGAAAGAAAATTTTTCTTATTCTGCACTTTTTTTTTATTTTTATAACTTTCACATTTAACGTCCCATAACACAGTACAACATTTTTCAGTTAATTGATTGCCAACTCAATTCTGTGAACTGTATGTGAAATTAGACCCAAAAAGAAGAATTTCTGCATCATTCGTTTTGTCTTCTTACCTGCGATTTGAAGTTAGTATCGATTTGAAGTTAGTACTATCCTATAGGGGAATTTATCACGTTTTAGGCCCTGTTGTTTGACATAGCTCGACAACCCCTAGCCCAATTTAGTTGAAATAAATTTTAAAAAATTAAGAATTACAATTCCCTTAATCTGTTCATATATTGTTTTTCTATACAAGTAACACTTTCGAAGTTAAAAATGAATGTATGAAGGGAAAAAATTATTTTTTGCCTAAAAATTTAAATTTTTTTTTTTAAAAATACATAAAAAATCCAAAATGGAAAAAAGTTTCAAGTCTAGTTATTTTTTCGCAAAGTCACATAACCTATGAGCAAAATGAGACAAAGATCATAAAAATCGATGCACGCGTTTCGCTTTTATTCGCAATTGAGTAAATGTATGAATTTCAAAAATTTGCTCGAGATATGCACAACATTATTTGGAGAAAACATTGACACCTTTTTCATGATTCTGAGAATTAAAAAAAAAGGAATAAACAAAAGGTTATTTGATTTTTATGATTGCGGTAATAAATGTACGTGGACAATTAAACGGAAAGTGGACCTTTTTATTATTTGGGTTTTTCCGGTGGCTACCTATATGATTTTTTTACAGAAATTGCACCCACATTTAAGGGTGGTCATTATTTGAAAAGTTTTGCACAGTTTGAAACGTACAAGTGCTAAATCAGGTATATAGCCAGCCGCCCTTAAAATATGCGCCCATTTATAAGTACCTGGCAGTAAAATATTCAAAAATACGTAGTATTTATAGGTGTGCATTGATCGATTTTTGGCATTCAGCCAGTGCCGACGAACGCGAACAGTAAAAGTGATTTTTCTCCAGTTTTTTAAAAGTGAATAACAACAAAACATAAAATATATCAATATGGAAAACAACTAGTGCCCATATTTGGACGAATATTGTTACGTTTGTGGTCATATCGTCCGAAAAATATAGAAAAAAGATCGAAAAAATTTGTTTACTGAGCAATTCAAAACCGCGTATTGTAATTATTTCGATGAAGCAGATTTAAGTGGTGCTAGTCGAAACCGTTTTCACCAATCCGACCGATTTGGATGATGCTGATTGGATACCCGATATTGAAAATAGTGCACCACAACCGCTACCACAAATCGAAATGGATTACATTGTGGCCAAGCTGGGACTATCACAACACGACTCCGAATGGCTGACATCATTTTTGAAGAGAAGAAAACTCACACAGCAAAATGTCAGCGCAACATCATACCGACAACGCCAAGCTGATTTTCAGAAATTTTATTCCGTTGACGAAGCAAATACGTTCACGTACTGCCATGATATCCCAGGTTTAGTGAAAAAATTGGGAATGGATTATATCGCTGACGACTGGCGTTTATTCATCGATGGTTCAGTTACTAGTTTGAAGGCTGTGCTGGTGCACAAAAAAAATAAAAAACCATGCATTCCATTGGGATTCAGCACAACTATGAAGGAAACGTATGAAGCATTGGGCGAAATTTTGAAGAAAATCAAATACGATGAACACAAATGGAACATTTGTTGCTACAAGGGATTATAGAAAAGGGCGGATATCCAAAATACTTCTGCTTCCTTTGTAATTGGGATTCACAATACAAAGGAAATCAATATCAATGTAAAGATTGGAAAGGAAGAACTCCCGAGCTCAACAAACAATTAAAATTACGCAATGAACCTATGATAAAGGACCTGGATGATATTTTGTTGCCACCGCTCCACATGAAACTGGGAATAGCTGGGAAATTCGTTGAAGTGGTGGTCAAAAAAGTTAACGGCGCCTTTGACTGTTTGAAATCCATCTTTCCGAAACTCAGTGATGAGAAAATTAAAAACGGTACGTATCGTACTCTGTATTTCAATATTGTCATATCTAAATTTGTTAATTTCTATACATTCGCATTACCAATAATTTTTTCGTTTTTCTTATGTATTTAAAACAGGTATTCTCAATGGACCTGATATTCGGAAATTGATCAAAAGTGATTCTTTCACACATTTGCTTTCAGAGCATCACGACCACCAACATGCATGGAACGCATTGAAAGAAGTAATAGAAGGCGTTCTAGGAAAGAACCGTGTCCAGCGAGAAGAGATACAGCAACGAGTGGACAGGTTGCTGTTTTATTTCGAAAAAATCGGTGCATCCATGACGCTGAAATTGCATTTCTTGCACCACCACCTCGATACTTTTTTGGCACAATCACCTCAGGAATCAGACGAACAAGGAGAGAGGTTCCACCAGGTGACCATGCCATTTGAAAAGCGGTTCAAAAGCAAAAAATTGGATGCATTGCTTGCGGAGGTTTGTTGGTGGAGTTCCACAATTATGCAGTTTGAAGAAAGCACCGAAGATGAAGACATTGAAATTGGTGGACACAGTGAAAGAAACACGCCCTTGAATAGTATGTGTATCTCGGATGACGATACAGACTCAGACCATGAATATGAACAACCTACGAAGAAAACAAGATCATCAGAACCACAAGCGTCAACTTCTACAAGGATGGATATTGCCAATAATTGAAAACATTTTCTAAATTTTGTTTTTATGCATATTATAATTGCGTATTAATTGCATATTATTTTATTTTCATTAAGTTTTTATAAATAAAGTTTTTTTTTGCATGATAATTTTTTAATTTATATTTTTATTTTTATTTTAAGGGTGGTGGCTATAACTGATTTTTGAAATTCATACCTTTACTCAATTGCGAATAAAAGCGAAACGCGTGCATCGATTTTTATGATCTTTGTCTCATTTTGCTCATAGGTTATGTGACTTTGCGAAAAAATAACTAGACTTGAAACTTTTTTCCATTTTGGATTTTTTATGTATTTTTAAAAAAAAAAATTTTAATTTTTAGGCAAAAAATAATTTTTTCCCTTCATACATTCATTTTTAACTTCGAAAGTGTTACTTGTATAGGAAAACAATATATGAACAGATTAAGGGAATTGTAATTCTTAATTTTTTAAAATTTATTTCAACTAAATTGGCCTAGGGGTTGTCGAGCTATGTCAAACAACAGGGCCTAAAACGTGATAAATTCCCCTATACGATAGTACTAACTTCAAATCGATACTAACTTCAAATCGCAGGTAAGAAGACAAAACGAATGATGCAGAAATTCTTCTTTTTGGGTCTAATTTCACATACAGTTCACAGAATTGAGTTGGCAAATCATGTGTTGTACTGTGTAATTCTGTAAAATTTTTAAATCCATTTATAAAATTTCTCCATTTTTCATTGTTTTGTGTACACTTGAATTTTTATGTATTGTTTTTGTTATTTTAATATATAAAAAAATGGTATCGTGAAGAACCAAAAAGTGCATTTTTTGTGGGTACTTGGTACAAAATTTAAAACCCCATTTAACATCCTTGGCTCTGAATAAAAGACTTAAGAGTTTAGAGAATAATAAAATTTATTGTTTGCTACAATTTTTGCTCTTCGATACAAAACTCGAACATTTCAACGACAATAGTTTGTAAAACGTCTTATTGATCTACTTAACATGACTCTACATTCCGAAAGTATTGGAGACACGTTCGCCAGTACACCTAGTAAAAGTTTTGATAAGTCTACAATAACTCCCCTTTGGAGCGTTTGTGAAAATTTTAAAGAAATTTTCGAGAAGGATGATACTGCTTCGCTGTGGCACAGAGGTAAAAAAATTACGTGTAAAAAGGCCCAATTCAATAACGAAAGCAGCATTCGAAGAAAGTTTTTTTTTAGGTAGTGAAGTGGCAATGTGTAAAAACAGACCGGTACAGTCAACACAAATAGCGTGGTCAAATCAAAAATAACAAAAAATTAACCACGTTAAACAAAAGTATTAGTTCAACAAACGTTTCGGTTTATGCAAAAAAAAAATTAAAAATTATGTATATAATAATATGAGCCTGTTTACATGAAGCGACATGTCGCTGCGACACGAGTTTTCCGGTGATGGTTGTGGTGGAGAGCGCGTAATGCGAATTGAAGCAAACATTTTGACATTTCTCTTTTACATCTTTCGTTCTTTTGCATTCTTGTCATATAATGTTTGACCGATGATCCAAAAAGTGCTTTGTTGCTGCAAAGAAATCCCTTCATGTAAATGTGCTCATATGCCAGAAGTCATATTTTAATTATAATGCCAGAAAAAATTTCATGTCAATTTAAAAAATTCATCCTTGTTTTATTCCATTTCAAAGTTATATACCTCTTTTAAAAACACCCTTTATATATCAAAAAAGGTCCTATCTGAAGTCATTGGAAAGTAAACTATTGTTTTATTATTTAGCCCATGGATTGGAAAACATTTAGAAAGAGTAGGTTTATGAAAATAAAACACACAATAATGAATTTAAGCTTCAAAGAGCTTAACCCAGCTAATGCGTCTGGAGTCATGTTGTTAATGTCGCACAATGGGCCTTTGTAGGAATATATATTGCATTCAGTAATGATCTGATCGATTGTCTGATATTGCGATCCACATGGGCATTTATGATCGCTGGCAAGGCCCCAATTAAAGAGTGTGTTTTGTGTCCTACCAATGCCGGTCCAAAATCTATTAAGGTAACACATGCTCATGCTGTCCTCGAAAGCTAAAAATTGATGTCATTGCTTCGTTCTTCAAATAAGAGTCTGCGTCGCAGGACACGTTGGCCTGAATTTACCCAATTCGATGTCCAAGCTGTTTTAGCATCAAAATTATCATCTTATATGTTCTTCGTTAACTCAAGTGGTGGGCGCCTTGATTGCAATCATCGTATTCGGGGATTGTTTATGTCATACCTGAGAGGAAGGTAAACGTTCTCTTTAATCTTCTTATACTAGCTTAATAGAGCTAATTTGGGGCAGTCATTCAGTTGAGCATGGATAGAGCGCAGTGAACGAACCAGAGATCATCCTAATCGTCACGTTCATTGTGTGTCGATTTTCTGCGTTTGTAAACTATTTACCGACAGGGCCAAAATGCGCAAGCTATTTCAGATTGCTCCCCAAGATATCCTAGATATTTCGCATTGCTGTTGTGTCCTGTTCGGGTGTCGTTTATGGATATGTTAAGTACCCAATCTGCTTCATGCTTGTTTAGATTTGAACAGCATACTTTAGGTTTTGCTGGAGTATGCTGTTACCCAGTAAAAAATGTGCTCCAAAAGAAGCAGGTTTTATGTATGAATTCATACCTCAAATCGCTTCAAACCTGCTGATGGGATGCCTGATTTTTGTAAGGGGTGTTCCCGGCTTGGAGGACTATTTGCTGCTGACAATAAGCGCTTCTTTTAACATTAAAAAACATGCAAATAAAGCACTCCTAAAGTGCCTTTTTTTCAAACATTTTCGAAAAACATAATATGTTTTTAGTTTGTTTCGCTTTTAACCCTTCTTCGTTGACAGCACTAAAATAACAGCTTTTTTGTATATTTTATTTGTTATCATTTACTGCTGTATAGGAGCACTTTTTTTGAAGCGCTCGATTATGCGCTTCTTCTCTTAAGTGCTTAAAAAAACACCAATTTTTTTTACTGGGTATCATCTTAACATTTGGAACATTTGCTTTTTTCAATTCCTTTTTATATCAGGCCATACTTATTGAAAGGTGTGTAACTATGAAGATGTACTTTTAACTTCGTGGGAGTATTGCGTTATCTCATATTTAAAGTAGTTCAAATAAAAGGAAAATTGAACTGAATTTTCAACGCTTGACACATCCTAATAAAAAATGGAGCTTCCACCGAAGCAGGTTTGTACGTGAGAAACGTAAAAGTTGTGCTCACCATATCGTTTACGTAGTACATGAATTTTATAAGGCAAATTCCCACTTTGAAACAATACACAGAAAACGCTTTATTCAGCGCATATAAAAATTGGTAAATATAATGATCAGCTTAGCACACTGAATTTTTTGTTACCGCTATTCTTTTATATGCTCCCCTTACAGACCTGCTTCGTTGTAAGGGAATATCGTGGGCCTTTAAATTGTATATATATATTTTTTAAATTTATTAAGAATTCGTTCACTTACCCTACTGCATCTCTATGTCTTACTGCGTAGCGCATAAATTAAGAAAAATGCGCATAAACAACACTTTTTTTATTTATTTATGAATATTCAAAAGGTGTTACACATGTACATATATACTAGGATATTCATTTGGTTAACCGATAATCGGTTAACCGATTAATTACTACGCGATTAACTGATTGGTTAATTTAAAATTGGCTATTTTTGATTAACGATTAAACCGGTTAATTTCAGTCGACTAACCGATGTAGCGTAATTTTTAAGTTTTTGTAGTATTGTAGCACATTTTGTTGTGTTTTTAATTATTTGTTTCGTCTCATATACAAAAGGTATGTGCTTAAGGTAGTTTACACGATCACACAAATAGTACGTATTTTGAAGAAAATTCAACCCTGCCATGATAAGTTGTTATTGTTTTTCGAAAATTTTCAAACACCAATTAGATCAGAGATGCATTCTCGTCAAAACACGTACGATTTGTGTGATCGCATAAACTACCCTTTAGAAAATATTTTTTCATAAAAACAAAAAAGGTGTTCAGTGATCTTCATTTTAAATGTTTTCTGTCAACAGCTTTTTGTTTCACATACTTTTTATATGTATGCGTTTAGTTATTTGTTTATTCTCATATCTGCGCATATCAATCTTTAAACAGAATTAACCGAAACAATTTGAAGTGTTAACAATTTAAAAAAATGAAGGACACTAATGGCATAATGGAAGATTTGATATCTTTAGAGAAATACACGAAAAGGACTGCGAAATAAGATATACTGTATTATGGGTTGAATTCAATTTCCTCAAAAAGGGGCTTGTCACTTTAATTTACACATTCAATTTCGGTTATACAATGCCTGTAGCAGACATTGTCCCGAATGAACCATGTTAATATGATAGATACTCTTCATATAAAGTAAATTGTATTCACTGGTCACGGGATAAGTGCTTTAAGAACAATTGATACACATTCCCCCCCGGAAAAAAGTTAAGTTCACATTATTAACCAACACATTAAGCCCAGCAAAAGTGGATTGGTTTTTATGTGTTTGTTAACAAGGGGGATCAACTTTTATTCTTTAGTTTCTGCATAATACTTAAATTGGATCATGAATAATTTTTATGTTTTGCTTGATATATAACAATTATTTCTTGATTTCTATATTTTGCATAAAAATAATCATTTTTTGTTTTGGTACATGTCTTGAGCCAAAGCTTAACTTGCTGAACGTAATTGTAAAAAAAGGCTTGAGATGTAAATCTGCAAATTTCGTTTCTACCTAAAATAATGGTTTTAATTAAGTAAAATACAAAAATCCAGAAATATTCGTCATATATCAAGAAAGAAATAAAAACTTTATATACTCGCTGCGTGCCAAAATCAAAAATTAAAATCAAAAATAAGATTTATTTGCAATAACAAATATAACTCAAATATAATTTTTTTCATATAGGGAATAAAAATTTAATAAAATCGAACATTTTTGTACATAAAAGTTGATATGTTAAAAATAGCGAAAATCCTGAAAAATTTCAGGACTCATAAAAACAGGTCCCCGGATTTTTCGGGATTGACAAATCACGGGACTCGGGATTTCCCGTTTGGCATCCCTCTTTCACACTATGCGACATAGCCGTGCAATAATAATCGAAATGCACACCAACTTATAAATTAACCCCCAACAATAAATTTCAGAGTATTTATCAAGAATAAAAATTGGGACTTAGCACATCATAATTCATGAATAAAAAAAAATTTTGTATTCCCGAAAATAACGTTGATAATACATACTTAAAATTGCAAGTGCCCGTGCAAAAAAACTCAACTGGCAAATTGCTTTATTTAGGTTTTCTTGTGAGAACAATAAAATAAAGGATTTAGGTTTTTTCTTTTTAAAAATGTCAACAAATTATGGGCAAATGTAAGAAAAGATAAACCACTGTTTATTGTTAGTGTTTTGTTCAAGCTTTGATATCATTGCAAATAAGCCTTCGGTGTTTGTAATTCTCATTCGCTTTACAGATTTACTTGTATAATATCTTTAGCTTTTCCAAAGTCTTTGGAAAAAGGTTTAATGATGATCTGATGTGAGGAATTAGTGAAATGCGCATAGGAACTAGCTCACCCCTAGACAATAAATTTAAGTGTATTTGTCAAGAATAAAAATTGGGAAGTTAAGACATCATAATTATTGAGTAATAAAACAATTTTGTATCCCTGAAAATAATTTTGATAATATTCTTTTTTTTTTTTTTTGGTTTCCCTTCGAAAACTGGTACACGTTCTAACGTTACGTATTTTGTTGCAATCCAAAAGCTACATTTTGACGTTTAAATATTGAATTAACATAAATATTAAATTTTAAAAATTTAAACGAAATATATTAAAGAAGAACACCAAATTGTTTATTTGACAGTTTGTGCTACAAACGTTCATTACAATAGGTGTGTTCATTTACAGAAAACAATAGTAATAGCTGATTTGCACTATCACCCTGTCATGATAAAATGTTATTGTTTTTGAAAATTTTCAACAATAATTGGATCAGAGATGCATTTTCGTCATAATACGTAAGACTTGTGGGATAGTGTAAAACGGCCTTAAGTGTTGACGTTAGGGAGATCGAACGGTTATTATTCGACCGGTTTTAACCGGTTATTTTGGCTTTGCCCAAGTCGGTTATTTTAAAATGCCCATTTTTCGAATATCGAATAAACCGGTTATTTTGGTAAATTAAACCGGTTATTGTAATAATGTTTAATTAATATACATTTTCCTTACTCTGGTTATAGATGTACCCGTAATTTATGTATTTTTTAATTGAATATTGGTCAAACTTAAACTTTTAATGAAGAATGTCAAAACAAAATGTAACAAAGGTCAAAAAACATTATGAACACTGAAAATACAAATCTCTTATAAAAGCGTGTGACCCTGTAAAAAAAAATAAAAACTATTCAAAATACTAGAAAAACGTGTGCAGTTAAAAAGTAAGAATTTGTGGGAGAGTATTCTAAATATTAAATATATTTTTATATAGACGTTATCTCTAGAGATTTTTCGAACGCGATTTTAAAGACAAAGTTAGGTGCTTGAAATGCCCTAAAATGATAAGATACACAAAGGTTCTTCCATGTCACGACTTGTTAATCACCTTTAATTAGTCTACATGCTTGACATTAATGTGATCCACCTAAAACTTAACTCAGTTCGAAGTATTTCTAAAGAATACTTTACTAAAATACCCAGCCAAAAATGAATCATTGGTGAAATATTAGCCCATTGTGTTGCCGAGGACGAAATGCAATTTAAGGCACTAAAAACTCTCACTGAGCTACCTAAACAAGGGCGGCAAACTTTTTTTAACATGAAAATTATATTTCAAATACATTTTCAATAAGACAAATCGACATAGCGATTTGTCAAATAGCATTTTCCAGCCGGGTGGTGTCGAATTCTCGTTCTAAAGGTTTTTACGTATAAACTTTATGCACATGAAAAGTTTTGACATACAAAAAACACTTGTCGCTCTTATTTAGGTAGCTCAGTTAAGTAGTTCTAGCATCTCTTCATGCTGAAAACTACAACATTCCGGCGGAATCAACGATATGGCAAAAATTTCTACCAGTTTTATTTATTAAAACACCAAGAACTAAAAAACAAAATTTAAGAAATCAAACAATGTCATGGAAGCTCTTAAATTGTAGTCGACGAATTGACAAATATTTCACACAAAAAGCATGTTCATTTTACTATTCGTTTCTATAATGCTGAAACAAAATAATTTGAAATAGATAATCCTGGGTAAGAGGTTTTGTTTGCAACTTTTTAAAAATATGGTTGATTTATATAGACATCCTTCACCACCAACAAATTAAAACTCATGCAACATAAATTTGGGAGAATAATTTAAATAATAACTTTATTAAATTCCTATAATAAATTAGCTTTTGTAAAACGTTTGTCTAGATCAAATATCATTCAACAGTTTCTAAATCACATTAAACAAATATCTTTTTACAAATAAAGTTTAGTAAATCAATAAAAAATTGAAGCAAAGCCGCGAATAACGTTGTAAAAGCCACTTTTTGCAAAACTGTTTTTTTGCAGATTACCGTTAACAATTCTCTCTTACACTGTTTAAACCTCAAATAACCCAAAATTATGCAACTGAACGCCGTCAAATTGCGATACAAAGAGTCAGCCAGTGGAAGAACGTTGTAAGTTACTAGCAAAATGATACAAACGAACTGGTTTTGCAAAGTGGAATAACGTTTTAAAAGCCGCTTGTGAAGTGGAAAAACGTTTTAAATGACATCGCGATTGTGGATATGAAACGTTTTTCAACTAAAAAAAAATTATAAACTGTAAATTTGCATGTAATATAAAATTAAGATTTCTTGATATTTGGCATACAAGTTTTTATTATCATTATTTTTGATAATCTACCAAAAAAATTAAAAAAATAAATAATCCTGCCTGTTAAAAATGTTTTTTTGCTCTCCTGAAAAATAATAGTTTTGTAACTTACAACGTTATTCGCGGCTGTGCTTCAATTGTTGAAAACTAAGTTAAAGTTTAATCAATTTACTGTCCCACTTTTCTTGGATTTTATCGTCAAATATTTGTTAGGTCTGATCTAAGTCATATCTACATATGTATTTTGTTGGTTCCTTACCTTTGAAAATTGTTTTGTTTTTATTCAAATTAATGTTGTATTACAAAAACTTATTTGATTTTTGTGTTTTTATGTATTCGAATTAAAACCGGTTAACCGGTTATTTAAAAAATGCTTAACCGAAAACCGGGTTTTTTAAAATAGCAACTATTCGTAATATTCGAAAACCGGTTATTGAAAAAAGTCGAATAATCGATCTCCCTAGTTGACGTACTCGAAAAACTTTCAACGATAAAATGAAAAAAGAGCATAAAAATTAAAGAGACAAAAAATTTGATGAAAATTTCTGATAGTAAAATTTTTACAAGCAAGAATTATTCAACCACCTGTTTCATGTTTTTGTTTACAAAACAAAAATAATTTTGATAATTCTTAAATTAAAGTTTTTCAATAAAATAAAATATTTATTTTTCTAAAATTTAGGAACAACAATCTTGCGCTTTTGAACTGTTTCAAAACACACGATTTTATAAAGAAATTAAATTGTTTCTTACAGCTAAATCGTGTCGATATGCCGAACTTGCTAGTTTTTGCTGGTAAAGCTTTCATTTACTTTTTTACTTTATTCAGTGATTGGCAGAACAATTTTGTAAATTTGAAATTTACTCTCTCGCTGCAAGTTTCTGCTAGTAAAGTGAATGAAACCCCTAATAATATAATTTTTTTAATATTTTTATATGGGATCTGTCAAAAAATTCAGTAGTTTGATTTCTAGTCTCACAAATCTAAACTGAACCAAATTTCATCATAGCATCATAATATTTTTAAATAAAGGCTGTCCTAATTTTTTTTTTTTTTTGCATAAGAAAGAGGTTCTATATACCCATGGTTAATTACTCGTAGCTTCCTATCATCACAAAATTATCTTGTGATATTCATCCCTTCTATTTGGTGAATTTTGGCATCGATTTGTATGTGCATATTTTAGCATATTTTTACATTTTGCATAATTTTTTTTGCATATATTGTATTATTAAAAAGAGCATTTTTTAAGTTCATATTTTGACTACGTGCTAATTTTTGGAAAATGCACAAAAAATCTTACCTTCAAAACGTAATGTTACTCTGGTTGGTCCATTACTGTCCATGGGCCCCAAAGAGAAACACTCGAAAATATGTTTGTAAATACTGTGGCGAAGGCTTGACCGACTATACTTTTTTACTTGTTTATTATATGCAAGTATTATAAAATCGTTTTGAGTGCACTTTTCAGGTTTCTCTGGTTATGATTTATTAAACAACTGAGAGTGTGCCAAATCTTCGATACTCTCCTATCTTTATATCCTATCTTTATAAAAAGTGACGTCAGCATTTTAATTGTATACGGTTCAGTAGGGATGGACAATAAATATCGATATATCAAAATATCGATATTTAAAAAAATTATCATCGATATATACGCCGATATTAAAAATATTCATATATTGATACATCGATATTTATCTACGACTATCGAATTCAATATTTTTAAGATCTCTTTGTAATAAAATTTAACATTTTAACCGTTACTCAACTGCTTACAATACTGTTGTTTTTTAAGAATTGCATGTTTTTTAACTAATATTAAGAAAATAACGGCGCTTTTCCATTGTAGATTTTGATAGATTACACAGTTCAGCTTTGTCTCGGTTTTTAAGAGATGACAATAAAAAAATAAGCGCGGAAAAATATTCTGGTAAGGGTTCCTAGAATTATGCAAAGAATCGCCTTAATTTTGGCGTATTAGCAGCAATAGACTCATGAAAGTTGGAATGTTAACAATGAAAAAAAAAAATATTTTGCTTGTTTTTTTTTATTTGAGCATATTTTTATATGTTTATTAAAAATAAAATATTGCACAGTTTACTTATATAGTATGTGTCACAAGTTTCGTTTACCGGCTGTATATAATCCGGCATTATATAATCCCAATTAATTGTTTTTTTTTTTAGATTTCATATGGCGAATAAATAAAAATTTGTTTGATTTTTTACTTTTTTTAAATTATTTTTTTATCGTAGAATTAACTGCCGGCTACTCGATTTCAAACTAAAACTTCCTTAGTATAACTTACCTTAAAAACTAAATTTTAAAGTTGGTTTTTGTTTAAAAAAAAAGTTAAGCGAATGAAAGTTTCGTTCGAAATCGAGGGACAGGCAGTAAATTTAAAATTAAAAGAAACAATAAAAAGTTAGAATGGAATTACATGTAATATGTTTGTGCCTATGTAAATATGTATTGAAATTTGGTAATAATTTCAGCTTAATACGTTCGATGTATCGATATCTAAATTAATAAATATCGATACTCTTAAAAAATATCGATACGATATATATCGATATATTTTTTAAATTTGCCCATCCCTACGGTTTAGACCTTTGTTATATTTAACGAGCAACAAAAAGTCTTATGCTCTTATTTCTAGTCATATCAAACTTAATTTGACCTTATATGAATAAAATAGCATGATTCGTAACAGTTTTAGCCGTACTAAAAGGACTTTATATTGGACCCATGGTAAATTATGGATAAATCATCACAGAACTCGTTCGAATGATTTCCGGTAGTAAAAAAACTTAAACTGGACCAAAATTCGAAACATTAGTGTAATTTCTAATTTCTAAAGTGCTTTTCGAAAGGCCGCTTTATATGCAACATATCGATGCCTTACCTTCTCAACCTCGCAACTTAAAAAAATACGGTTTTGACTTTTTATATCAAACGATTGCTATTTTTGTGTTCTATTACTGCAGCAACTAATTATTTCAATAATTTATTAATATTCACAGAATTGACACAAAGTATTGAAATAATAAGTTGTTGCAGTAATAGAACACAAAAATAGCATTCGTTTGATATAAAAAGTCAAAACCGTATTTTTTAAGTTACGAGGTTGACAAAGTAAGGCATCGATATGGTAAATTATGGACGCATTATTATTACAAAGAAGCATACAAGCCCATATAATACTAAAGTCAACCAAAATTTCCCACAATATCTATATTTGCTACGATTTTCTGCTTGCAAATTTAGATTATTTCCCAGAACAGCCTTTTTATGAATCATGTGGTAAATTATTCACCCATATTTACGAAATTTGACGAGTGTAATTTTTTTGTCCTATAAAACCATGACAGACCAAATTTAACTACAAAAGCATTATTCGTTACGCTTCTAGACGTAGTAAAGCGTTTTCCGAGAGTGGGTTTTATATTGGGCATATGGTTTGTTATGCACTGATCTTTACGAAATTTAGTTAATATCAGTTTTTGAAACAAAATGATAATTTTTTTGGGGTGTTTGTTCCATATTTGGATTCAGAACTATTATCCTACTAAGTCGACTTCACTGGTTTTCATTCCAAACTCCTTAGGATATATTGAAACAATTTGACTTCAATATTGCTCTTCTCTTTTAAGTTGTTTGAAAAACTTAGAATTACTCAAGGAAACAGAATATGTATATTTTATTATACATCTAAGACCCCATAAAGTATATACATTCTGGCTCCTTTAGTAGTTCTTAGTCGATTTAGCCATGTCCGTCCGTCTGTCTGTCTGTTGAAAACACTCTTACTTTCGAAAAACGCAAAAGAAAAGGACAAACTCTTGAATTGCCTGCAGTTATTCTAAGCAGTTTGGGGTTGAAGTCCAGAAACATCGGTTCAGTAGGATCAGAGATATGAATCAAACGGTGGAACCACGACCCTAAAAAATTGAGAATTTTTTTACAAAAACTAACATAAATGGTGAAATAATGCTCGGAATGATATTAAATTTCGCAAAAATTCGTTTTATACGAATTATATAAATATATAAACCATACTCCCGGAAAAGAGTTTAGTACGTCTAAAATTAAATTCGGCGTGTCATAGTTATATATGACTAGAAATCACACTGCCAAATTTCGTGAAGATCGGTCCATAATTTACCCTAGGTCCCATATAAACCCTACTCTCGGAAAACAGTTTATTACGCCTTAAACCGTAATTAATAATGATATCATAACATTTAAAACTTCGCTGTTTTATAGGACTAGAAGTCGCACTAATAAATTTCGTGAGGGTCGGACCAAAATTTACCATAGAATATGAAGCCCACTTTGGGAATATAATTAAATTCGCCTAAAACCATAACAGATATAGATATTGCGGTAAAATTTGTCCAACTTAGCTTCATATGAAATTTATTCTAATTAAGGTTTTTTAATACCATAAACCAGTCTTTAGAATTTCGGGATGATTGGTCCATAATTTACCGTAAGTCCAATACAAATTAACCTCCTGAAAATCATTTTAGTTCGGCTAAAATTGTTACGAATCATGATATTTTACTCAAGCCAGTTCAAAGTTCTAACAAGAAACGCATAATACTTTCTTAATGTTGGCCAATAATTTAAAATAGGTCTTAACCGCAACCAATTTTAATGCTGACGTTCGTTTTTGTGAAGTTTAGTTAATAATATACAGTGATCTCTCGGTAATGTGAACTTCCAATATAATGAACAATCCAGTAATGTGAACACCTATTTTTTTTATATTATTTTACGATATAAAAGTACAAAGTAATTTGACTTTGCATTTAGAAAAAAGTTCTATTGTGTAAATGTTTGAAAAAATTGTTTGTTCCAAACTGCTAAACAAATAATTATTTTAAAACTTCAACTATAAGAAATAAAATGATCTTAAAAATTTTGTATAGCATAGAAAAAAATCGTGTCAATTCTTGAATGTATTAGAGGATTGCGGGACCTTTAATTTAATCTCAACTACGTGTGCTACATATTTATATGTATTTGATGTTTTACCTAAATCTACCCACTTGTTTAAATATAACCGCTTATTTCAATTTCGTTGAAAAATAAGTCATTAAAATGTATTTAGTTTCGAAAAAATATTTCATACTGGTAATAAATTTTTAACAATAATCTTGAAAAAATTGTAGCATTATTTTTAGCATTTTTTAAAATAATTTTTAGCCTTTTTGGCCCAGACTAATGGCAGATTTAGCTGTTAAGATTTTTAAGCTCTGGTCCAACTGCTTTCTAGACTTTTTTAAGCAAAAAAACACAGTATGGCGCTACAATTTTTTACAATCGAAAATGTGAAAAAATTCCATAATGTGACCTACTTAGTTCACATTATCGCGAGTTCACTGTATTTGTAGATATCATATAGAGCACACTCCTGTCGGTGGAGGGTATCAAAGATTCGGCGCAGCCGAATATAGCAATCTCACTTGTTTTTTCTGAATTTTCTTTTGAGCAAAAAATTAATTAAATTTAACCCGGTCATGTTAATTGTCAACAAAGCAGTTAAATATTGTTAATAAAAACTAAATCAAATAATTAAAGTATGACATAATTAAATAAAAAAAACCATTTTTTAACATGAAAAAACAAGGGAATAAGATAAAACTAAATAGAAGTAATTAGAAATTAGAGAGGAACCGTTAAACCAACTACTTACCACTAGAAAAAGTAATCATTTGATTAATTAAAGCAAACAAATAAAACGCACTAATAAAATATTATTAAAAACCTTTACAATGATTTGTAACATGTTTGTTTAACTAAAGAGGGTACTCACTTTTTTATCAAAAAAGGAAATATAAGAGATATTTTTAGTATCTTAAGTACTAATAAGTTTTAGACTTCTGAAGATCTCAATACGGCCAATTTCCGCGTATGTTCAATACTTATTTTTAATGTACGTTTCAACACCACAAATGGTTTTAAAAGAGTTTTCCATTTGTTTAAATAATTTTTAATTGTTTTATTCTCAATCAAATACTACATCACATCCACAAATGTTTGTTAGTATTTTTTAAATTATTAATTTATTTATGATCTTTTGTTTGTTTTTTTTTTTTTTTTTTTTTTTTGTCGAATGTTTTGGAAAAACACTTTGTATCTCTGACTACAACTTTGACTACCCAGTTAAAGACTGACCGCAAATTAAAGCAAAAAAAAGTTTGTACATAGATTTGTACTAAATAAAATTGTGTACACAATTAAATATTTCAAAACTTTGAAGTTCCCGTAAAAGTTTTATTTAAATAATATGAACAAAAAAGTGAAATTTAAAACGATAATGAGCAGTGACGTCTACAATTGTTATTGTAAAACAAAAGTACAAATACAAATTGTATAAAATGTAGAATTCGATTTAAAAGTAAAATTACTTCATGAGCTAATCATAATTAAGCAAGTGTCTACTCTAATGCTGGGTAGAACAAGCATTGTGATTAAATGCTATTAAAAGCTAGAGTACACTATCGCACAAGTCTTAAGCCTATAGTACACGGCATGTAAAAAGACACATGCGCATGTGGTTCTGACGTAATTTTGACGTCAATGCAAAGCCACAATAAACATTGCGTGTTGTGTGATGACGTCAAAATTACGTCAGAACCACATGCGCATGTGTCTTTTTACATGCCGTGTACTACAGGCTTTACGTATTCCAAAATACTTTGAGAAATCAAAATCTAATAAGTTTTGTTGCGACTGTCAAAAAATTTAATGTAACGTTACAGTGTGTAGTCACACTATCACATACGCATATGCTTTTGTTAAAATGCAACCCTAATCAAATGAAAAGTATTATATTTAGAAAAATTTCAAGCAACGATGAAGTCTTATGGAATGTCAATTTTTTTTCGTAATACTAGTCATTTTTATATCACATTGCGTTAACACTATCACACTTTTAGATATTACTTAAGTTTTTGCCATGTGTTAATACAAAGTATAATAGTGTAAAGTAGCCTTGAAAGCTCTAAAAATTACAAGTTGACATGCCAAACGACTTCATCGTTTTTTGAAAATTTTCTACAAAATAATACTGTTCATTTGATCAGGACTGCATTTTAACAAAAGCATGTTCATTAGAGCGACTCAAGTTGTATGGAAGCGAAATTCGTGCAAGGTGTACCCCCTCAAAATGAACCTTGGACTTTTTTACGATGACATTTAAAATTCCAGAGCACCGTGTAAAATGCACCTAATTGGCAAAAATCTAAATTATTTACATACAAAGATGATGTACTTGGCAAAAGAAAAAATGTTATACCCATATTGCCCTATTTAAAACGAAGGGTTACCACCCCATTGCATTTTTGTCAAAACGCGAACTAGCACGAATTTCAAAAAAAGCTGAGACCCGTATTTAATTAAATCGACTAAAGATTAAAATATGTTAATTTGGCATTTTCATTACAAGCAACCCCGAACAAAAAATTCAAAAGTCGTTCTTTTTTACAGAATATCCTTAAAAAAAGGACATGGGTGATCGTCCTTGGACAAATTGTATATACAGTTGGACGCGCCTTAAAAAACCTGAATGATACCCATATTGTATATGTTGGTAAGGAAACAGATTCTCAAATAAAAAAAACATGCAAAAATAGACCCTTTTTCAAAATGGTCCAGCTGAAGAGAGATCAAAGTTGGAGCCGAAATATTTTAAATGTCATCTTAAAAAATTCCAAGGTTCATTTTTAGGAGGGTACATCGAGCACTTTTTTGGTAAGTCGCTCTAATGTTCATGTGTGAATACAACCTGTACTGTTTAATTAGAGTTTTAGCCAAACTCATTAGATTTCTATCTTACAAAGTATTATAAAATACGTAAGACATGTGTGATGGTGTAAAGTATGCAAAAAGGCGGTCTTAGACACTAATACAAGTCGTGCGATATGTCAAAATCAGTGTTGCCAGTGAGTTTTCGAGAATAATAGATTTTAGTTTCCTAAAACATACAGTTTTTCCCAAAAAGATACATTTTGAAAAAATTGAAAATCCATTTTTAACGTTAAACATTTATTAACATAAAATTTTTATTTCATATTAAATGAATATTGCAAAGAAAATATATCAAAAAAATTCATTTTTACATATATTTAAGTCATAAATATGGGGTAGGTATATAATTTTTAAAAATACAGTAAGCAAACTTTAAAATAAATTACATGAAACTATATTTGGATGGTATCAAAACAAATAAATTTTTGTAAAAATTAATATACAAGTTAAGGCGTTTATACTAAGACGATTATATAAAAAAGCTAATATAAATTTTTCTAAAATTTCATCTTAACACAAATACACAAGAATAAGCAGACGTATTCATAACGAAATGGTAACTTTAAAAAACTTTGTCAGAGACGGAAAGTTTAATATTTTATTTCTGTACATTTTGCGTACATATTCAAAAGATACGAAAACTGTGAGGATTATACATGGTATCTGAAGTCACCAAAAGAAAAGAAATATGTATCTTTCGTATCCTAATGGCATCACTGGTCAAAATATTTGTGCAGAAGAGATCGCATAGTATCGTGTAAACTTAAAAGGTAATGAGAGCGTACCACATTAAAAGAAAATACGGATGAAAATTTTTGCTCTCCATTTATTTTTAAAATTTTTCAAAAAATCACACTCACTATCAGGGCTGTCAGATGTGGCGATTTCTCGCCAAACGTGGCGATTTTCAAACTTGTTTGGCGACCTAATTTTCGATTTGGCGACATGGCGATTTTTTGGCGATTTATAAAATAGTTGGCGACTTTGTTGGCTATTTTTGATGAGCCATGAATTTGTTTTGAAATTTGTTAAATTCAATAGGAAAATATAAAATTTTTTTTATTCTAGTATTTCAATGTATGAAATTTGTTTCATTCATATGTATGACCAGTATTTAAAACTAAATTATATTGAAATGGCTGATGAAGATAATGAAAATCTTCGAGAAATTTTTTTCACATATAAATGTGCTCTTGAAGGAAGTAATAAGTAGAATTCTTTAAAAAATTAATATAATTAAAGTTTATGAACATTTTTCCATTATAAAATATGACAAATTATCACTGATAAAATTCGTTGTTGTTAAAGATATTTTAAAAATTTTTATGAATCCTAACGTACCTTTGGATGTTAATGAAACACAATGGAAAAATACCGTTTGTTAAAAGAGAATTTTAATGATGATATTCAATCTAATTTAAATCAGTTTAGACCAACAATTTATAGCTACAAGGATACGGCACCTACGTACCATTTAAAGGAACTTGCATTGACTGTTCTGGTTATTACAGCTAGTAATGCCTGTGTTGAAATAATGAATACCACTAAAATTCGCCTTCGAAGTAGAAAGCTATATGAAGTTTTCGACACGTTTTTACGAGTTATAAGTTGAATGTAAACAGTACATGTTGCATTTCTTTTGTTCCTTCACAATGTATTGCAAAAAAAGAACACAAAAAGGGAGTCTTCTCGGTGAAGTATATAGCGTTTTAGATATATTATAGAACTGCAACTACATACAAATGTATTGTATATCCAATATTTGTTTAATACTTACCGCAAAAATTCTTTTTTTGTCGCTTTGAGTAGACTACTATAAAATATTTTTAACATTGCATTTTGTGCTTACTAATTATTTTTTACTTTGTTCTAAATAAAAATATCTTGGCGACTTTTTTTGAATTTTTGGCGGATTTTAGCGATACGGAAGAAATTTTTTTTTTTTGGGATTTTTAAAAAAATATTTTTAATTATTCTAAAAATACATTTATTATTGTCAAAAACTAAAAAATAAATGCTTTGGCGATTTTGGCGATTTTGGCGATTTTTGACATTGATTTTGGCGAAAAAGTTCAAAATCAATCTGACAACCCTGCTCACTTTATCAGGGATGCAGGGATGCAAATATACAAAGGAAAACATGTGTAAATAGTTAAAACAAAACAAGAGCGAAAAAAAACAAAACAAAAATGTAAGTGCTTGGGTTTTTTTTGCCAGTGTTGCCACTTTGTTGGTAATTACCCGAATTGGGTACAATTTATACTTCGTGGGTAATTTCTTATAGGTGTAGATCGGATCAATTTCGAATTCTTTAATTTTAAAGCAAATAATGTAAAGATTTGATTTCAGAAAAAATATACAATTTTAAAAATTGTTGATCCAAAAAAATGAACAGTCCTCTCAGCCAAAGTCAAGGTTTCTTACTAAGAAACCTTTAATATAGATTTTCAAAAGCTTGATAATGAATGGCGCCAGAAGGACTCTTAGATTTCGAAAAATATGAGATATGCTTCCAATATTTTAAAATGTAATAAAATCAGTTTTTTTTGTCAATTCGAAATGTTTTAACTGGGAAAATATTTAGCGCCTTTAGCAGTTGTAACACTGATTTAAGAAACAGGCTGATGTCTAAATCCATAAGGGATATTTCTTAAAAATAAATACAAACGCAGCTGCAGAGGTGGTGAAAAACCGTTATATGAGTGGGTGGAAATTACTGTTTCGCATATTCTTTTTTTTTACATACATTAACAATTTTAATAAAATACATCTGAGTACAATTATTACAAACCAAAACATTTTATGACTGATAAAAAGGTTTTTACTCATATATACCTACACAGAAAGAAGAAATTCGTACTAAATTCAAGTTTTTCTACTTACTCTAGTACGAGTCGTTCTTTAAATTTTAAGTACCAATAACACTAAAAAATAATTAAAACAATACAAAATGAGATACATTTTGAAAACCAATAGGCGTACACTACATGAAGAAAATTACAGATTATTTGCATGCTTAAAAAGTAAAATAAGAAGCAATAATTCACATATTCTAATTGTTAAAATTATTTAGTTAAATACCTCAAAGTAGAATTATTACGAAAACCATATCGGACATGCTCCAGGTGTCTTGTAGTTGAGAGTTCTTCTGTAAACAAAGGGCGGACCAAAAGTGGAACAAACATGTTTAACGGTTAAGGTAATAATAATATTCTCTCAATCTGTGGTTCTCTGGGGTAAGGTATGTTATAAACTAATCTCACTTTCGGATTATTTCAAGTACGGGTGTGTGATTAAATCAACTTAGAAATTCTTGAATCAAGCATAGATTGAGATAATTTTTTAATTAAGTCAATCCCGTTTTCGGATTATTTTACGTACGGATCAGCGATTAAATATGACCAAGTTAAGTATTTGGCACGTGCATAATCCGTGCATTAATCAATCATTCTGTACTTTATTTAATGAAATTCGTACTTACCGTACTATTGACACCGCTTCGGCTTGATTTAGGTACAGATGGATTGTTTTGTCTTTTCAGTATATGCAAGATGAGCAAAACAGAAAAAGGTGAAATTTTCAAAACATCACCAAAAAAAAAAAAAAAAAATGGCGCAAAAACGTACAAAGTTTTTTTTTGAGTCTAAAGGCAGATGTTTCAAATTTTGGCGTGGTGTATAACATTTTTAGGCTAGCGATTACCTTCACTTTCAAAAGCTTTATTTTTAATTTCGAACAAATTTTTTCATCATAAAACTTTAAAAAATTTTTTTCTAAAAACTTCCTTAAGTAGCCGTTATTAAAGTCTTTTCCAAAAAAAAAATCAATGTAAAATCTTTAATCCATTGGCCACAAAAAAAAATATATATTATAAACCTCTGAAACCCATAAAAAGTCCATAAAAACGCATGCAATTTAGTCAACTTTCCAGACTTTAACCCGGCAAGTCCCAGTGTCACCTATAGATGACGAAGATTAGCGATAGCGATAATGGAAATGCTAGAGGCTGAAGATGACCCTGGCGACATCATACTGTACACTCTTGTGGATGGGGAGGTAACCGATGGATAGGTAAAGACTTAGATGAAGCTGACTTCGAGCACTTTCTTAGCCGAATGTTAAACATGTATAGTAAATTATGCCCAGTGTCACCTGTAAGTGACACCCCTATAAAATCGGAATTAGCAATATTTTTTTTAATTTGATTTTTTACTTATATTATTAAAAAGAAAAATCAGTTTTGTTTTCATTACTGAAGGTATAGGCATTGCCGGGTTAACAGTGTCCCAAAATGACAAATCTCAATATACTTGAAAATTCACTATACGATGCAGAATTTTGTTGTCTGTCGATCTGCTAACTTTACATTTATTAAACTTTATTTTTTGACTAATGTCCGGCTAGGCTGGCAAAAAACCCTTTGTGCAGCGCTATAAGAGAGTTTTTTTTTTGAGTCATCGTGAAGATCGTAACCGTTGATGTACTCTGTTCTTTGAATTCCAATAAATGTTGTTACAGTGAATAATATAAACATGTATTCTGGGTCCACGTAAAATTCTAAGAAATTCATCAGAATGAGTTCAGTTTATAAAGTATGAAAAGGCGAATTAAGTTAATACCTAATTTATCTGTAAAGATACTCACAAGTATTAAAATCTTATTGAGGGACTGATTTTTCCATATACCATTTTTTAATTTGTGTTTAATTCTAATTGAACACATATTTATTGGGATCAATCAGTATGTAATTTGTATTGGAATAAGATCCAATCATCGATCGTATTCTTTCATTAAAATTTTAAATTATTTTTGAAATTTAACAGCACTTTAAAAATAATTATTTTAATAAGTTTTGTTAGCGTGCCATAGTTTTACCTTATCAGTGTATCCACAATGAAAGTAATAATCATTATAAATAATTAAATTAATGGAATTATGAATATTTTAAGTGAATAATGAAATCCCGAGAGGCATCATCAATTAAATTAAATTGCTTTTGTTGTATTTTCACTGATAACTTTTTTAATTCTGTATTCGTATGTACATCAATTATTTACTTAATATTCGCTGTGATTGAGTCTTCAATATTTCTGTAATTTCGTTCTTTGTCTAGATTTCAAACAATGAAATGGTTTTGATTTTTGTTTCAATAAATATAAATTAATTAATAATATTTAAAGTGAATGTATAAAAAATTCACACTGATATTAAAAATTCTATAAAAAAAATTACCCATATTTGAATAGAGTTACCAAAATGTATGTTTATTTAACCCTGAAAGGTTACTTTTCATTTTAGTACATTAAGGTAACTTACTCGTCGTCGAATCGACGACCTTTTTAAAAAAAAATTCTAGCGGAGATTTTTAAAGAAAAAATTTAACAATAATTTTTTTAATTAAGCATTTTATTACAAAATTAAATAAGATAAATCATTAAAAATAAAAGTTTTTCTTCTCTCGCAAAATTTGATACGAATTTTAACAAATTTTTGTATTTTACAATGTATTTTATTTAAATCTCTCGTCATCAACGTTGTTGAAAAAAAGAGCGTAATTTGAATACACATAAAAAAGTTAAATGATAAAGTGCAATTGAGCTTCGTCGATTCAACGAACAGTTACTATCCAGGGTTAAAGGTTTACAAAATAAGTTTAATTAAAATAATACTTTCATAATATTATTTTAAATCCAATCGAAATCGAAACTATTTTTGGATAATTTTTTAAACAATAACATCTCACAGAGTCAGTTTATAATGAAACCCGAACTGGATGATAACATATTATAATGACTTTGACATGTACCTGTAATTTTGCATTACAGTTGCAAAATTAAAAAAAATCAATTACATATTAATTATAACTAAAAAAAATTCAAAAGAAAAAGCATGTAATTGTAACTGGAAATATTTCAAATTGAAATATTTTAATTACGAGTACGAGTTACTTTAAGGCCCTTATCATGTAAAACGCAACGCAACGCCAAAGAATTACATTGAAAGCAAAAACAAAGTCATAAATATTTGGTAATTTTGTTGTTGCTTTCTACAGAAATTCACATTGCGTTTTAAAATTTGGGGCGTTGAAACTTTTAAAACAGTACACGAATTTCTGCAAAAAGCAACAACAAAATTACAAAATATTTATGACATTGTTTGTGCTTTTAATGTAATTCTTTGGCGTAGCGTTTTACATGATTAGGGCCTAAGTTAAACGTTTTTCATTTACACAGAAAAATGTAGGTACAATTTAAAATTTGTGTTATTAATGAAATTTGCACCAGTAAACAAATAAATACATAAAAATGGATGTCAATAAAAAAATTTGTGATATTAATTAAAACATTATTTAAATTTGCACCACGTTTAATCCACTTGATTAATTTTTTATTAAAACTGATTTTATTTTTGATTAATGCTTTAATTGGTGAACAATTTTGGAGAATTTTTTTCTGTGTATATAACATCTAAATTTAACTGGAAGTTCATATTGATTTTAAATGTATATGTAATTTGGAATATGTAAATTTCTCGTTACATAAAATTGCGTTTCAATTAAAATATAATTGAGACTTGTAAGTCTAAATTAATGACTGCTGAGAAGAGCTTAAAAGTCAGATCCATTTTTGCTAAGAAGACTAGAAATGAATGCTATTTTGGAATGTACCTATATTTATCGAAATTACCACTATTTTCTTAGGAAAGATTTTGAATTAAGGTATGTGTATTTTGATTCGAGTTTACATAATTTACAGAGTTCCAGACTAACATTTTTGTACTAATTAAAAAAAGTAAGAAAGTATAGTCGGTCGAAAGTAACCAAATGATGCCATAAGCCACTTGCGAGCATTAAATCGTCCCTATGTCATTCCTTAAGGCAAATAAAGACGACCCAGCAAAAACTTTTTTAACAAGCTAAAAAGTGTTATATGGGCATTTCCATTGTGGCGTTACGTTATATTTTTACGACAAAATGTTAAAAAAAATTAAATGAAGAATCAAATTATTAAAAAGTTTTTTTTAAAATCTGCAAAGTATTGAAGAAGCACTATATTCAGAAAAAAATTTACAACAATCAACCCTAAGGATTTGGAGATATAAGCAAAAATATGCGCAGGCATTACGTTATAAAAAACCGAAGTGGATTTCGACTTGCATTAGGAAATTGCATAAGTCTGCGAATTGAGCAAGATTTTTGTATAAAACATTTTTTAGTAAGCTTTGGACTTATAAAGATTTCTTTTCCAAGTTATAAAATTTAAAAATATTTGCTCGTTTAAGGTGCATATGGGAATTTCCAGCGAGAAGTCTGCTTTTTGTAATGTAACTTCAGAAAGCAAATAAGCTTGTATTTTAGGACCATGTTGTTAAAATGTTATCCCTTTTGTAACTTATTATAGAGCTAGTGGCTCTTTACACCAAAATATATAAAAGTAAATTATACATATACAATTTTTTGATAAATAATTTAAATTACTTGCGGCGTTACTTTACAAAAAGTAGACTTTTCACTGTTATTTCCCATATTCGGTAGTGTAAAAAACAAGTAAAAGTGCTATATTTGCCTGTGCCGAATCTTTGATAACTTTTACCTACATTAAGAATATTTCAGAATTGGGAACTACATACATATATATAAAAAGTGTAAATCAATATTAATAAAAACTGACCTCACAGTTTTATAACAGTGTTGCGGTTTTAGGTGTATTGCATAAGTACGCTTTATATGTGCCCTCTGGTAAATTACGGACCAATCGAAATTTGGCAGCGTGATTTCTAAATTGTCATATAAAACTATGACAGTATTATTCATTAAGGTGACAGTATTATTCATTAATGGTTTTCCGAATGTGGACTTTATACGAGGCATATGGTAAATTATGGACCGACCTTGACGAAATTAGGCAGAGTAATTTTTAATATAAAGAAACTAGGAATCCCCGTATTTTACTGCAATAGCGTTATTTGTTATGATTTGTGGCGTACCAAAGTATTTTCCGAGAGTGGGCTTTATATGGGGCATATGGTAAATTATGAACCGATCTTCACAAAATTTTCGAGTCTGAATTTAATTCATGTAAAATGAATTTGTGCAAAATCTTATGAGAATTAGTGCATTTTTCACCAATTAATTAAAATATCAATTTTTATGGAGAATGTTTCACATTGGGGTTCATAACACTTTTCCTACTAAGACGATTATGCTCGATTTCGACCTCAAACTGCACAGGAGAGCAAGAAATAATTAACACTAACATGACGGATAGACAGACAGACAGACGGACATGGCTTAATCGACTGATATCTGGGCAGAAAAAATTCTCGCCAATTTTTTTTTCAATCATAAATAAAATCAGATTTTTTTTAATCAAGCGATTTAAACGTGTACTCATATCAACAACATTACTGTATAAAATGTTGTGAATATCAAAAAATATTTAATTAATACTATTAATTTGTTTACTGGTACAAACTTAATTAATTTTGTAATTAATAATATAAATTTTTTAATTGAAATCTATTTTTATTTTTTTCTGTATATACCTTATGGGATCTTAGTTGCCTATTAAACAATTTTCACACAGAATGACAATTTAGTATCCCTCTTCAAAACTAGTTGCAGAGCGTATAAAGAGGTTCTTGAGCCGAATTTTATCCAAATGCCAAAATCCTTATGAGATCTATTAATTTTGAAGTGATTTTCGATAGGAGCTTATATGGGATTTATGGTAAATTGTAAACCTAAAGTTAGAAGATTTAAGAAATGTATGTTTTTCGAAATTTATCTCAATACCAACATTTATAAGGGATAAATACCAGTTAGTGCATTTTTTGGTAAATGTATGGAACATACGATCAAATATTATGATAATTTTTTTCTAATTGTTATTAAAAATTTTGTATTTACAAAATTACCAGGTTTATAGCCTTTTCACATTTTTCAACATCTAATATCAATTTGCGAAAATGTTGAAATTTTTTATAAATAATACATACAGCTAAAAATCAAACTATATAAATACAAGATGTTCCTATCTCATTGCATTCCATTCTACATCTTTCGATTATTTTATGTCATCACTAGAAAAGTGCCAATAAATTCTATTATTATTGTGGCATTACTGAAAAAATTGCGTTTGTTTTGAAAGAAGCGTTACCATTTGTCAAGTTTTTTCTTTCTTGTAGTCTTTTTTTGTTTAATTGTTTTTATATTTATAAATAAAATGAAATCCAAATACATTTTGGTGTTTTCTTTTAAAATTTTGGCACTTTTGTAGAAAAAGAGTATTTAAAAAAACAAACAGTTTTATATATTAGAAATGGTGACATTTTTTATTGATAATAGATTTTAGATGTTTCAAGTGTGATCGCAGGTTTCCCATTTGCGTCATCTTCCATGCGTTCCTCCGAAATGTATGCAAGTGTACAAAGGGTATTACAGATAGAGATGCAAGCAACATCGTTCCGAAAACCGTCGATATTTAAAAACATCGATGTCTCCACGATAAGCATCGATGTTAAAAAACATTGGTAAAAACAAGATACATCGATGTTTTATTTTTTTTTTATCACACTGTCCAACACACAAAAAATAACAATGTTCAGCCCACTGATTCTTGTAGGGGGACTTAAAAAACGATGTATGTACGTGTATCGGCGTTTTAAAAGTTTACATCTGAAACTCATTTTACGGAATATTTAAAGTTGCACACTTGTGTAGTGAAAAGAAATGTAGCAAACAGTCTGATACTTAGGTTTTTGGAATATAGAGTCTTCACAAGATTTATTTAGAACATTGCAAGCAACATTTTGTTGGTATGCATTCACCCTCTAACTCTTCTGGAAATGGGTATTTTTTGCAATTATTTTAGACCGCTCTACAAAAATCAGTTGGCAAAACATTGTTATTTTGAAAAAAAATTTCATTTTATTGTACAGTGTTATTGAATGATTTTATATTTACCCAACAAAAAAGTCAGTTAAGTAAACTTTTGAAGAATTTTCTTGACAAAATTACATGAAATGCAAAGTATTTTCAAATAAATATTATATAAATACCGTATTACAAAACCATTTTAATTAAAAACTTCATGGCGTTTAGCGCAAGTACTTTTTTAACGATAGCAAAAAACTAAAAATGTAGATCTTAATATTTTTCCAGGCAACCCTGCTTCTAGATTGTCAAAACGTGGAAAAAATTTTTAGCTGTGGTACCAATATTAAAAAAGTTTTATTTTCAAGTGAAATTATTAATTACACGTTCCAAACCATTAAAATATTGATTATCGGTCTGTACTGGATACTAGGCTGTTGGCGTGCAGTAACAACAAATCAACTAAAATAGTAAACAGTGTTCAAAAAACCACAACCATATAGTACAGCATACACATTATTTTGTATAATTATTATAAACATTAACTACACTGTGATCCTAATAAACAAATGAACAATAAGCGATCACGTAATCTATCGTCACCTGAACATTTACCAAATAATAATAAGAAACAATTAACTAAGCAAATAATGGCAAATCAAACAGCTACACCAGATGTATTTTCTTGGAACCAACTTTGTAACTTGTTAGATTCAAAATTAAAAGATGTTGCCAGAAAGGAGGATCTTGTGTCAATAAAAACCGAAATTGAAGAACTAAGAGAAGAAAATACCAAACTGAGACAAGACGTTAACAAACTATCATCTCGTCTTGAATTCATAGATCGTAGGACTAGATCTGCAAATATTGTTGTCAACGGCTTAAATAGTGAAAAAATGCATGATGTCAAAACTGAATTTGTTAATTTATGTACAAATGTACTTAACGTAGATGTTTATGTAGTTAATACCCGTAAACTGCCCGCTAAAAAATCATTTCTATTTGCACTTGGATCTTGTATGCAAGCATCAAATGTTTTAAATGCGAAAGGAAATGTGAAAAATAAAGAGATTTTTATTCAAAAAGATTATACCAAAGATGAGCAACATGTTTGTTACAAGTTAAGGCAAATAAGCAAAAGTATTTCTAGTCTAAACAAAAACATGAAGATTAGATTGGGTGAATTTTGTATCTTTGTAAATGACAAAAAATATACTTGGTCTTCGGAAAAAGTCGTGGCCTACTCTACTACTGATGCCGAATTTTTGAAAATGTTGTTGTCCGAAGCCTGTTTTGCTGTTGATGTCATTACCCGTGTTAATAATGGTGAAACACATGTCAACACAAATAATACACCTCCACAATAGCAACCCAACAAATGCCGTATAATATCATTTAATGTAGCCAACCTTGCCAGCACACTTAATTTTGGAAATTTTGTAGCGTATTTAAATAAATTTGATATCTTCTTTCTTTTTGAAACGCATGTAATAGCAGAAAATAAAAAACTTTATACCACATACTTTCAAAACTACTTTTTATACTGGATTGATGCTAAAAAATCACATAACGCTGGTCGTGCTAGTGGTGGGTGTTTATATGGATTCAAAAAGGAAATTCAAAAAACCTATAGTTTAAAATTTTTGTGTCATTCAAATAATGTTTTTCTAACAGCAAAGCTGGATGAAAATGTTTTTTATTTCATTCCCCGTTATCTTAATTGTACAAACTGGAACACTGATTTTGAAAATTTTGAAAATTGTTTATCTGAACTGTCCCCTACAAATTTCTGTATAGTTGGCGACTTAAATGCACGTATTGGTAATGATCAAGTATTAGACCCTAATTTACTGCATGACCTACCACACATTAATGAAATTAGATGTTCAAAAGATAATATAATAAACACAAAAGGAAGAAAGCTGATGGAGTTCGTGGAAAATTTGGGTGGGATAGTTCTTAATGGTAGAACGATTGGTGATCAAAATGGTGAATTAACTTATCGTGGTGGTGGTGGTAGCTCCGTTATAGATTACTGTATTTGTTCTCACAGTTTTTTAAAATTTGTTGACGATTTTAACATTGATTGCAAACCCTATTCAGATCATATGCCGTTGGTTTTAAACTTAATTCTACCAATATCGAATACTAGAAATATTGATGAGTCTGGTCCTCAAAGTCTACGCTGGAAAAATAAGTTTGCTGTCAAATATTCGAATAACCTTAGCCTCCTTACTAATAATATAAACCTTGCCCAGAACATTCCAGTTGATGAAATGGTTTTGTCAGTTAAAAACAAAATTCGAGAAGCAAATAGAGCCACAAAAAATAAATCTTTCTTTGACCCAAAACAAAAATGGTTTAACTGGAAATGTGCTCGTTTTCGTAAAAATATGCTAAACTTTCTTAATAAATATAGAAAAAATCACACAAATGCTAACAAAGATAAATATTTATCAGCAAAAAGAAAGTATTGTAATTGTTGCCGCGTCAGAAAACTAGAATTTTACAATGAAAATTTAAATAAACTACACTCTGTTAGGTCCAGTAAAGAGTGGTGGTCGTTATCGAACGGCTTAAAAACTCAAAATCGTATAACGAGAGGTAATTTAAATTCTGAAGATTTTCGCAAACACTTTAGTTCATTACTGGAAAATACAGAGCACTCAACTAAAATGCAATGGTGTATGCCGTGTTACACAGATGCTTTTCTTGACTCTCCAATAGAACTTTGTGAACTTACTTCGGTACTAAGATCTTTAAAACAAAATAAGGCGCCTGGTCTTGATGGCATCTGCTATGAATTTTATAAAAATGCACCGATTTATTTTGTAAAAGAGATTCTTTCAGTTTTAAATGTCATTTTCATCAAGGAACAGATACCAACTAGTTTCAAGAAATCCATTTTGCTTCCGCTTTCGAAGAAAGGTGATCCTAATTGTCCGTCGAATTATCGTGGGCTATCTTTAATTAATACTTTCTGCAAAATTTTTAATAATATACTTTTAAATCGCCTTACTTACTGGATAGATAACAACAATATTTTAAATGAATACCAGGCTGGTTTTAGGAAGCAGTACTCGACAGTTGACAATGTGTTTAATCTTGTGAATATAATCCATTTAAACAAAATAAGGAGTATTAGCACGTACGCATTTTTTGTTGATTTTTCATGTGCCTTTGATATGATACCAAGAAATTCACTTTTCTATAAACTTTCGACGATGGGACTATCAACAAAATTCGTTCGCATATTACAACTTTATTACGAAAATAACTCGAGTAAAATCCGTCATGATAACGCTTATTCTAAAGCTTTTTGCGTAGAATGTAGTGTAAAACAAGGTTGTATTTTAAGCCCAATTTTGTTTTCCTTATACCTGAACGATTTAAGTGATATACTACCTGGTGGTGTAACATGTCTGGATAATCCAGTAAAAATTCTCCTCTACGCAGACGACATTGTCATTTTATCCGATTCACCAATTGAACTACAAAATATGATTGATGCACTTTATAAGTACTGTGAACAATGGTGTCTTAGGGTAAATCTTGATAAATCAAAAATTTTAGTTTTTAGATCTGGTACTAGAATATCTAAAAACCTTAAATGGAATTATGGAACTGATAACATACAGATTGTTAATAGCTATAGATACCTAGGAATGGATCTCAACTACGATTTATCCTTTAAAAACCACACCAAAAATAAATTGATTTCTTCCAAAATGGCAATAGTATCGACATGGTCTAGATATATAAACCATCCTAAAATATCAAACAACAACAAGCTTAACATTTTTAATGCGGCGTCAAGAGCGATCATGCTATATGGAGCACAAATTTGGGGCTTTGTTAAATACGATGAAGTTGAAAAACGTTTTAGATTTTTTATTAAAAAAATGCTGCTCTTACCAAAAAACACTCCTAACTATATGCTCTACTTAGAAACTGGTTTAAGCTCCTTACACTTAGAAACTTTAAAGCTTCACTTTGACTACGTTAATAGAGCTCTGCACCTACCGAATAATAGATTACCACGTATCGTAGCTGAAATGATTATTGCTGTAAAAACTTATTGGGCTGAAGAATGGTCAAAGCTGTGTGAAAGCATTAACTTTGTCCCTGAAAATATGCTGATTCCTTTATGCTCATACTCAACATCAATTTTAGAATGTCTTAAAACAAAAGAATTAAATTGCTTAGTTACCGATGCAAAAAGCTCACAATTCCACGACCTATACTCCCAGCTAAATTATTGTATGAAACCCATTTCGCAATCAAATTTTTCTTCTCGAACAACAAGTCTGTTAATAAAAGCTAGAGGTGGTTTATTAGATCTCAATGCTAGGTGCTTTAAAAACTCATCAGTAGGTCTATGTACACTGTGTAATTTAGATGCAACTGAAAATATTTTTCATTTCATTGGCATCTGTCCAATCTATAATGAATTCAGAATGATGTACTTTGGTAAAATCACACTTAATTGTAATGAAGTTGTTAATATATTAAATAAAACCGATTATTATAATATGTTATATAAGTATTTAGAAATTTGTTTAAAGTATAGAAAATTAATAATTGATGAATTTGCTTAATAAATTTGAAAAATAAATCAATATCTAGGTGGTATATGTACATATTTTAATAATAATAATATAAAAAAAAAAAAAAAAAAAATAATAATAAAATATCTAAATGAATTTTACACATAATTTTTAAATTATAAAGTAATCATATAAACAAAGCTTTAAATGCCAATCTGGCTCTCAACTATTATGTTATGCCAAATATAGATAAGAACAATATTAACTCATTCGAATTGTAAATAATTTAGATTGTAATATATTTGTAAAATATCTTTTAAATAAATAAAAAAATTAAATAAAAATAATAATATTTTTCCATGCCCTGCACTATTTTACCTTGGGAGTATTGATATTTGCAAAAAAATAAAACAGTTATAGCCCTATTAAACAGTCTCCAAAATTGTTTTAAGATTTCTTTAGTTTATAAAAGGGGGTTCCTCTTATTACATATGTATTTGTAGTGATGCTATGCATATTATGCAGGTATGTATGTAAATGCATATGTACAAGGGTACATATTCGGTTAACCGTTAATCGGTTAATTGATTAATTACTACCCGATTATCTGATCCGTTAATTTAAAATTGCCTATTTTCGATTAACGATTAAACCGGTTAATTTCAGTTTATTAACCGATGTAACAAAATTCTTAACTTTTTGTAGTATTATAAAATATTTTTTGTGTTTTAATTGTTTGTTTCGCCTTATACAAAACGTATGTGTTAAGAAAATAGTTTATAATACAAAGAAAGAAGGTGTTCAGTGATCTTCATTTTAAATAAGCGATTGTTGTCAACACGTACTTTTGTTTCACGTACTTTTTATATGTATGTCTTTAGTTATTTGTTTCTTCTCATATTTTATCATATAATCTTTTAACAGACAGGACTCTAATGGCATAATGGAAGATTTTATACGTTTGAAAAATTCCCGGAAAAGGACTGAGAAATTAGATATTCTGTATTATGGGTTGCTCTCGATTTCTCCAACATTAACGAGAAGTGAAAGAATTTTTTCCAAGTCAAGTTTTATCAAAACCAAGAACAGAATCGCTTAAATCATAAACATTTAAACAAAATTATTTGCCTAAAAGATTATTTTATAAGATATTCTAAAATTATTGAAATAACTAAGAAAATGATATCACAGTTTATTTTTTAATCAATACATAATTGGGTGATTTACAAGGTGTGATATCAAGTCATATCGTCATAATGTCCTAAATAATATTTTGTAACTGTTTAAAAAAATATTGTTGTGTTTCAAACAACATAAAAATTTTAATGCTGTGTTCATTGATTCGCCATAGCTGTACAGTAGAGTTCTAAATTATAAGCGGTTGCCCATCGCAGTCATATGTATATATATTTATTGTTATTATTTTAAGACATTAGACTTTACAACTTTATGACTACCTTGTGAATCATTTAAATATGTATTAATTAAAGACTATAATTACATATTAATGAGTTATTCTTTTGTTTGCTCGTTTTAGTTCAAGAATTGTTAAGTTTGTTATGTTATTGAGTTTTTTTACTAATAAACTCTTAAAAATAAATATTTTATGCATTTTTATATATTGAAATTACTAAATTTATAAAAAAATTATTAATCGGTTAACCGATCAATAACCAAATTAGCCGATTATTTACCGATCAATCCAAAAACTCGGTTAATTAATCGAGCGATTAACGGATGGAAGCTTAAGCCCGATTAAATGAATCCCCTAATATGTACGTACTTTATACGGTTAAGCTTTGAAATACACTTTTTTATATTTTTAAATAAAGGGCTTAATTGAAAAAATAAAAATTAAAAATTATAAAAATATTATGAAAAAAATTTTAAACAAATGATAATATTAATTGGACGATGTCTATGTTTTTTAGTTTTGACGCCGATGTGTCGTCCATCAAAACATTGATGTTAGCATATGCACGCAAAGAAAAAACATGATTAAGGAATGGTCACTACGACCATTTTTATTCATATTTACCTAATATGTTTACCCTAATAAATTTATTATAGTCATAATATAACCTAAAAAATTGTTATTTGTGCCTAACATTTTTAAATTCGCTATAATAATATTATATGGTCTTTTACACCTAAAAAGTTACTCTGATCTAGCTAACCATTTTAAATTATTTAATATGTTTGCTACTATAATATATGTATTTTCAACTATACAATTAAAATCATAATATTGCTGTACACAAAAGGTATTTTTAATACCATAATTTTTGTTTGCTTTAAAGCACATTCTCTTTATGAGCACATTTAACAGAAAAGCACATTCTCTTTATTGTCGAAACAACCAGTCGAAACAAACCATCCGCGAGTGTTAGTTAATCATTAAATATAAATGATTACAAAATAATTAAAACATTTTTCGGGGAGAAAATGCCACGCTGCCTTGCAAAATTAACGATATAAATTATTATGCATTTATTGAAACAGGTAAGTTATTTATATATAATTATAAAAATATATAAATAAGCAATTCCTTTGTCTTTCTTGCAGCCAAAGAAACTACAACACTGAAACCAGCATAAAAATTTCGGCAGAAGATGTTGTCATTAGCCCCGATTTTTTTTCAATAACTGTTCAACAGAATATTGATATAGTATATTTCATAAAAGAAATAAAAGGTAAATTTAATTTTACTTTATCTTAACAAATCTTAAGTGAGCGGATAAAAATAATGAAAAGTGTTAATGCATGCCGAAGTAAGGCTACATAGATCTCCTTTTTTTGGATAAATTTGTACCACAAAATATAATTTATAATTTATAAATTGACACACACATATATAAATGTATGTATTTAATTTTATTTTTAAATATAAACTATATTTTATTTATTAATATATGCTGTATATTTGTAATAAAACATAAATTTTTGGAATTAATTTTTTTTATTGTTTTTAATGCGAGAACCATATTACATGTTGAAATAGACATTTTGTATGGGGTTGGAAAATAAAGAAACATGGTTTGAAAGATCGTTTGCGTTGTTCTTCTGAACATAATAATATGTTTGAGACAATAATTAGCTAAAAACATTCTGTCTGAACATATATTGTTGCTGAAGACGTGTTTGACACAATCATAACTACAAACATTAATGATAGTTTGCGATTGTGATTGTATCAATCATGTTTTTTCTTTGCGTGTGGACGATGCTTATGGACGATACATCGATGTTTGCATAATTACAGATAGCAAAACTTAATTCTGGAAGGAAATTTATCTGCGGGTTGGGGGAACACATAGGCATATTCTTACCATATTCAAAAGGCTTTGACCAACAAATGCTGATGTAGTAAAGTTCACTTAATTATCTTTATAATTCTGACCAGGGCCCGATTAATGAAAAATAAAAGTTTAAAAATCTACAAGCAAAATATGCTCGAAAAAGCAACCATTTTACAATATTTTTCGGATTTATTTTAATTTAAAAGATGTAAGTGGTGCGCTGTTTAGGTACATGTAAGAATTTTTGACACGTCCTCTTAGGAAAGTGTGATACGTAGAGTTTTTTTTTTACTTCCAGGCTTTTTTACTTCCTGATAAAGCGAGAAAGATATTAGAATTATTTGAGATCCTGAGAATTCCCGCTTTATAGAAATAATATCTTAATTTTTGAAAATGTTCAAGATTTTGAAAATTTTTGTTAATAAAAGTATTTTTAATCCTGAAAATTTTCGTTAATTAAAATCGCACAACTAAAATTGAATAATAAAAATAAAACAATGTTTGTTTTTTCCTTAGTGACGCCTTAATCACTGGACCGATTTCCATGATATTTTCAAAGTACGTTACTGTTGGCCTGGATGGAGCAACAGTCTATTAATTTTTCCCGTACATACGAGTATTTGGTTAACAGTTTTGATCGTTTAAAAAATCTTTTTACGCTAAAATCTTCAAGATTTATAGACATTATCGTTGTTCCTAACTATATAGATAGGAGCTGCGGGAAATGTACCCCCTTCACAAGGTTAAACAAATTTTCGTCTATTTTAAAATCTGTATAAACAAGAGCTTTTAAACTTCCTGACAGTCAATAGAACGTTAATATATCGCACTGCTTCTTTTAAAGATGGTCAATCAAAAATTTTTCAATTTTCACTTTTTGCAAGAAATCGATGTACAGTCAATAGAACGTTAATATATCGTACAAAGGGGGATACAATTGCATTTTTTTGACAAAATACTAGCCTCTGCCACTGTACATCGATTTCTTGCAAAAAGTGAAAATTGAAAAATTTTGACTTGACCATCTTTAGAGGAAGCAGTGCGATATGTTATCGTTTAAAAATTGGCTTGGTAGGAGCACGAAGAATTTTGCGAACCATACAAAATTATTACTAGTTTTCTTTTATTTAGAAAACTATAAAAGCTTGACCTTTCAAACTTTCTAAGTATTTACTTGGTTTTGATCTGCATTACCAAAATAATAATTACTTCGGTAGGAGGAAGGAAAGTTACTCCCAATACAAAATAAATACCTTTTAGAGTTTATATATAAAACAGTAAAAATTTAAGCTTTCGAATTAATCTCCGATTTAAGTTTTGAAATTTGGAAAGGCGGAAGTTAGCATCTATACAGAGTTCATACTAATGCTAATGCGTTAAAACTTTTTATGCATCAATACGATAGAAGAAGGGGGAAAGGTAGGCCCTCCTCCCCTATTTTAAGTAAAAAGTTATTTATTTTTTAGGAAACAAGAGCATTTAAAATTGCTGATCATTACTAGAGCATCAATAATTGATTTTTTCAACGCATTTTAAATAAATTCCTCTCAGTTTTATGACGATTTGTTTTCTTAAATTTTTTATGATGCGATGAGGTTTTCTGCACGCAGAGAAAAAACATGATTATGGAATGGTCACTACGACCATTTTTATTCATATTTACCTAATATGTTTACCCTAATAAATTATTTATAGTCATAATATAAACTTAAATATTGTTTTTTGTCCTTAACATTTTAAAATTCGCTTTAATAATATTATATGGTATTTTACACCTAAAAAGTTACTCTGATCAAGCTAAACATTTTAAATTATTTAATATATTTGCTACTATAATATATATATTTTCAACTATACAATTAAAATCATAATATTGTTGCATACAAAATATATTTTTAATACCATAATTTTTGTTTGCTTTAAAACAAATTCTCTTAGCGAGCAAACATTTATTGTCGAAACAAACAGTGTGTTCTTATAAAGAAAATTAAATTTTCTCCTTTCGCGAGCGTTAGTTAATCAAGAAACATGAATGTTTACAAAATAATTAAAACATTTTTCGGGGAGAAAAAGGTCATGCTACCTTGCAAAATTAACAATATAAATTATTATACGTTTATTGAAACAGGTAAGTTATGTACATATATATAATTATAAAATATATAAATAAGCAATTACTTTGTCTTTTATGCAGCCAAAGAACCTACAACACTGAAACCGGCATATAAATTTTGACACAAAATGTTGTCATTAGCACCGTCTTTTTTAATAACTGTTCAACAGCATATTGATATGGTATATTTCATAGAAGAAATAAAAGGTAAGTTTAATTTGAAAAGTGTTATTACAGGCCGAAGTAAGGCTACATAGATCTCTTATTTTTTGGGAAAATTTGTACCACAAAATATTTATTATTTATTTACAAATTTATTATAATTAAATTACAATAAATCTTAATTGTAAAGCACTAGCGGCTAACGGCTATCGGCTCTAACCACAAAATATAATATATAATTTATAAATTAAAACACACACACATTTATAAAATTGTATGTATTTAATTTTATTTTTTAATATATGTTGCATATTTGTAATAAAACATAAATTTTTTATTGTTTTTATTGTGAGAACCATATAACATGTCAAAGAAGACATTTTGCATGGTGTTGGAAAATATAGAAACACGGTTTGAAAGATCGTTTGCCTTCTTCTGAACATAATAATATGTTTGAGACAACAATTATCTAAAATCATTACTACTGAAAATATATTGTTGCTTAAGACGTGTTTGACACAATCATTACCACAAACATTAATAATAGTTTGCGATTGTGATTGTATCAACCATGTTTTTTCTTTGCGTGTGTTTGTCTTTATTGTTAGATACGTATTTCAAACAACAAAAATGATTATATTTTGGATTTAAGATTGTCAATAATTGAAAACCTTTTTAATAACTTTTTATACCATCCACCACCACTGTGGTGAATGAGGGTATACTAAGTTTGTCATTCCATGTGAAACTTTTTTATAATACATCTAAGACCCCATAAAGTATATATATTCTGGCTCCTCGAGTAATTCAAAGTCGATTTAGACATGTCCGTCTGTCCGTCTGTTGAAAACACGCTCACTTTCGAAAAACGCAAAAGAAAAGAAAAAACTTGGTCTCAAATTGCTCGTAATTATCCTAAGATCAGAACTATGAATCAAATGTGGAACCACCACCCTAAAAACATGGATAATTTTATACAAAAACTAACATAAATTGTGAACTAATGAACAGAATGATATAAAATTTGCACGAATTTTCTTTATATAACTGCAAATCATACTGGTAAATTTAGTGAAGATTGGTCCATAATTGACCATAGGCCCCATATAAACCCTACTCGCGAAAAACAGCTTAGTACACCTAAAACCGTAATATATAACGCTACCATACTTAAATTTGGTACGTCACAGTTTTATAGGACCAGAAATCACACTGTAAAATTTTTTGAAGATCGGTGCATAAATAACCCTAGACCCCATATAAACCCTACTCCCGGAAAACAGCTTAGTACACCTAAAACCCTAATTAATAACGCTATCATACTAAAATGTGGTACGTCACAGTCTTATACGACCAGAAATCACACTGTAAAATTTTTTGAAGATCGGTCCATAATTTTCCCTAGGCCCCATATTAATCCTACACTCGGAAAAGAGTTTATTGCGCCTAAAGCCAAATAAAGCCCACTTTGGGAAAATAATTAAATTGGCCTCAAACCATAACAGATACAGATATTGCGGTACAATTTCTCCCATCTTAGATTCATATGGCCAGAAAAAATATCATGCAGTTTTGTATTTTGTATTGAAATTTATTCTAATTAATTTTTTGTAATACCAGAAATCATTCTTCAAAATTTCGGGATGATTGGTCCATAATTTTCCATAGGTCCAATACAAATTACCCTCCTAAAAATTATTTTAGTTTGGCTAAAACTTTTACGAATCATGATATTTTCTCAATCGAGTTAAAAGTTCTTACAAGAAACGCATACAATTTTCTTATTGTCGGTCAATAATTTAATATAGGTCTACACCTCAACCAATTTTAATGCTGACGTTCGTTTTTGTGAAGATTAGTTGATAATATATATGTGTTTACTATATAGAGCCCACTTCTGTCGGTGGAGGGTATCAAAAATTCGGCACAGCCGAATGTAGCACTCTAACTTGTTCGTATTATTCTTTACCTGAATTTCCCGGGAAAAAGTCAAGGAAATTAAAAAAATCCAATAAAAATTTTCATATTTTAAAAACTCGTTTAACGGCTTTATAAGAGTAAAGTAGATGTAGTGGTTTCATGGTGTGTGTTACAGACAGTGCTACCATCACTGAACTAAAAAGTTACTTGGCTGTTGGGCCACAACCATTTAAAGCCATATGAAATTACACAAAGATTTTTTTTGGAACATTTTTGACAAAAACATTTTAAAACAATGGTCCTTCATGGAAACAAAGTTGGCGCGAAATCAAAGTATTAACGTCACTATATAGATAATGTGATAAATTTTTTATTCAAATGTTCTTTTGGGATAGGGCTTTGATTGAAAACTACATACTACATACCGCTACATATCTATGTAAACAATTCCTTTATTTCAAAGTGAATTTAATTTATTTTTTATTACACTTCATTGATTAATATGGAATTTAGTTAGTTTAAGCCTGATACACTGTTCAAGCCTGTGTGTTAACTATCCCGCGAGTTTGCACAATTTAACGCTTATATTCTTTTAAAGTATGCGACATTGATTTTTTAATTAATTAGTACAATAATACGTTTTTAATTAAAAAATATGTATTACAAATTTATGAATTTTTTTTTTTTTTGTTTGCTCGTTTTAGTTCAAGAATTGTTATATTTGTTATGTTATTGTTTTTTTTTTACTAATAAACTCCAAATAATGAATCATTTATGAATTTTTATTTATTGAAATTACTTAATTTTGAAAAAAAAACTTTTTAATTGGTTAACCGATCAATAACAAAATTTACTGATTATTAACCGATTAAACCAAAACCTCTGTTAATTAATCGAGCGATTAGCCAATTAAAGCAAATGCCCGATTAAATGAATATCCTAATAATTATACAGAAAGAAGCAATTCTGGTGGCAAGATTTTTTGTTTAATGTAGCGACCAGTAAGTCGACTACAACACATGCATTCCTCAGTTTCTTTATTTTCGCTTTTAAGTGTTTTTTTTTTAACTTATTATGCTCATTAAAATTGTTTACATTTTGTGAGAGAACTTTTTTTGGTTTTAAACAAAGAACAGCTGTTTTTTGTTTTGATCGGTTAAATTGGAAGTCATTTATTTGACTTTTATTTTTAGAAGGGAGAAATAGGAAATCAATAAACATTTTTGTTCTCTCTTCTATTATTGTATATTAAAATTTTGTGAAGTTTATTGTTATCAATTTTTAACCTTAAATGCAAAATGCTTTGTTCAAGGCAAAAAATAACGCACAAATAGAAAAAAAGATTTCAAAAATAATTTTTCTTTGTTTAATGGCTTTTGTTTAAACGTTAAATTTTATTTATAAAACAATTTATAACAATAGTTTATTACGATCTCCTCGAATACTAAAATACAAAGACTAGACGATAATAATTTAAAATGTAACTACAACGCTTTAAGATTTTTAAGGCAAGTTCATTTATGTAGATTTAACAAAAATTTTCCTTAGAAAGATTTGTTAGATTTAAAAATCATAAAAAACGTCATCATGATTAACTTGTTGTAAACTGATTTCATGTTAATTATTTTTATTGCCTTTATGTGCTAACAAATCACTTTCAATTTAACAAATTGTCTCCAACATCCGCATTTTTAAATATATTTTTTTGTATATTGCAAAAAGTATTTTTTTTTAAATAATTTTAATTATTATTCAAGTGTGTTGATAATACAATGCGAAGTAAATTACAATCAGGGTTCCTAATTTCTTGGACTTTTTCTGTTCCGGGGAAAGTAAAAATTATTGCTTTATTCCAAAAAATGTCCGGGAGTTTTTTTTTTTAATATAAATTTTTTTTTTATATATTTTTTTATTAAACTTTGTTTATCGTAAAAATTTATCAAATTTAAAAAATATGTTTCAGACACTAGAGGATTCCAGAAGTCGCTTTTTGTAGCTCTCCGGAAAAGTGGGACATGCCATTTAAATTTCCCGAGATTCCGGGAATCCCGGTTTAAAGCAAAATAACAATATAATTTTATAATTTGCTTAAAAATGCGGACATTTTTAATAAACTATCCCCAATATTCATAAAAAATATTTTAGGTTTATAGCAGGTTTATGAAACGAATTTTCTATGAAAATTTGTTTAATAAACCTTTTATTAATCAAAAATATTTTTTATGAATATGGGGGTATATTTATTTTGAGTTAAATTAGTAATTCACTAATAGTTTAATTTTTATCGAATTTATATCGTTATCACTTTATATCAAGGAGAATTCATATATGTCACCGCATCAGAGAGAGAGAGAGAGAGAAAGAGAGCAAGATAGCAAGCATAATTTTCTCTGATGCGATCACCTTTATAAATTCGCCTTCCTGTTTTATATATATTGATATCAAGCATATTTTCCAATGTTATGTGTAGGGCTAACGTCAGTCGAAAAAAAATGATTTTGGAAATAAGTGTAAATTCGAAACATCTGAAAGAAAATTATTTCTGATCCAAATGATCATGGATTTTGAAATTAAAATTTGTGTGTGTTTTTTTTATTAATATAACTTCCATTTTTAATGAACAAACGAACATAATTCCAAAATTTAATGAAATTTTAACATTAGTTCATCAGTGATAATTTTTTACATAAATATCTCTTAATATCCAAAAAATTTTGCTTTTAATTACACTGTGCTAGTCGCAAATTTTAACAAGCTGGGTACCCATCATATTCACGACAAAAATATTCAATACCAAAGAACTATAAAATTATATTTTTATACTTTTTGGGATAATTTTTCGTTATAAATTTTTTTTATTTTATTTTATTTTTATTTTTCTAAACTCTATTGAATACATACAATCTAACATAACGTTGTAGTTTTCATTCGCAGAATTTTTTTTATTGATATTTAAGTTAATTGCAAAGTCAAAACAAAGAAAAAATTTTCGAAAAAATTAATGCTTCTTTAAAATTTCGAATGCGAATAATTAGTTTTACCAGTAGAGTGGCCAGCTAGTTACAATTTGCGACAAGCACAGGGCCTTAAAAAATCGCGAAAAAAAATTTTCCCAAAAAAAATTCAGACTTACTGAACTGATTTAAATTAAACCATGATCCAAAATGTATAAAAATACCGTTTAATGACTAACACCTTTGAATTCAGCGTACTCAAATTATGTTTACCGGAAGGGTGCCCAGCTTGTTAAAAATAATTAATCAATTATATTAATATTAATCAATTGAAAATGTTAATAAAATATTGACTCTGTACTCTTTGTATACATTTTTAACTCAAATTTTTCTAATTTGTATTTAAGAAAAATTCCCTGAAATCCTGCCTTAAATTTCGTGTAATAGATATAAAGTGAAATGTTTAGATTAGATTAAAAATATTTCGAAATGCTGACTATTACTAGCGAATACTTATAAACAATGTTTAAATTATTCTTAGTTTGGTTATCATTATCTTCGAGCCATTTTTTGAACATTTTTCTTGCGATTCGTTTATTTCCCCTTGATAAATAGGTAGTATCATTTATGCCCGTTATTTACACAAATACATATCTGGCTGTGCATAGATATCTATAGTGTAACCCATACACGGTTCAATTTAGTTGTCAACTGACCCCCATATTCATAAAAAATATTTTAGGCTAATAGCAGTTCTATGAAACGAATTTTCCATGAAAATTTTTTTAATAAACCTTTTATTAATCAGAAATATTTTTTATGAATATGGGGGTGAGTCTTTCAACTGAATTGATACTTGGCCACACAGTTCTTTAACTGAATTGAAAGATTTAAATTCAACTGTCAAATTTAGATTTTTTTTTACAATTTTACAAAAAATTTACAAAATTAAAACTTTTAAAATGTTATTGAAATTATTTTATTTATTGAATATATTTAAAATTTTATTGAAATTAAAGACAATTTTAAAAATATTTCACTTTTTCTTTGCAAAAAAAATTACAAACATAAATTTTTACAGCTGATCAAGAGACTTGAGCACACACAGTACAATCGAATTGAAAGACTTAGTAGTCAACTTGAAAAAATCAAAATCTTTTGATTTTTCTTCAACCAACTCGACAACAGTCAAACTAATCAACTGACAAGGCCATACACGCTTTGATTTGGACAACAACCGACTCAGTTGACAATTGAATTGAATCGTGTATGGTCTGCTTTACCTACTGTTTAAAGTGTAGTGTACACCATGGCATTTCGATGGTTATTCAGAAGGTAAATAAAAACATAAACGTTGCCATATTTTAAAAGAAAACTTAAAAGTAAAAACACTAAGGCAAAATTTACGTTGAAACTACGAAAATAGTTTTATCGTATAGGTAGAGATTAATAACTGTAATGTACGAACACGAGCAAATATCTAGTTAGTAGCGGGCATTAAAGTCACAAAACCCTTAATTGATTTTAAAAAATTCCAAAAAAAAAAACGATCCCAAAATTTCCTGTCGTTAAATTCCCAAAATTTAAATCAATGATCCCACGGATCTCCTAGAAGAGGAACCCTAATAAGAATGTATGTATGTACATTATCCATTAAAATAAACTGTATTAATCTACTAAAATTGAGTACCTACATATTTTGTTGTTTTTTTTTTGCTTTATTTATTAAATTTTCAAAACCATTGAAAAGTAAAAGAAAAAAAATTTAATAATCAAACATTCAAATTTTTGTTAGCAAGTGTAGAAATGTTTTTTAGTGTGCGTACAATCTTGTACATTTGATAAATACTTGTGTTAATTCATACATATATACACGTATAGGTACAATCACATAAATACATTTGTAGATGTTTTTTGTGTATGTTTGTATTATGAATGAAAGCAAAGAGCCATTGACCACCTCACATCACAATTTGCATTTAAAAAGATGTTCCCAGACTGATACGTACAAATTGTCGACGACAATATTCATTTTTGCCGTTTTTGTACTCTCTATCAAAAACGATATACACTAACCCAGCGGGAAGAGGAAGGAGTACGGAAGCCTTCTAAAAGGCCTCTGTACTCCTTTTGGATATACATGGCTGCTCGGTCCGTTCCATACTCATATCTCTTTTACACACGTTGCCATCATAGCTGCCAGATAAAATGGGTCGAAAATCGTAAAATTTTTAGGAAAAAATCGTAAAAATCGTCAAATTGACTAAGCTCAATCGTCACAAAAATCTTCATTGAAAAAAGCCAGTAGTTTTAAATAAGTGTCGAAAATAAATTGTTATTTTTAGTTTCTGTTGCTAATACAATTTTAATATATTCATTCTGCCTGTTTTTTTAAATAAAAATAAAAAATTTTTAATTAGAAACTTATTATTGAAGTAACACAAAGAAAAGTAAGAAAATAAACTAAAACCAAGAAATATCAAACACCTATTTTATATGTACGTCGAAAATCCTGCTAAAGTTCTTAAGCCTGTGTTCACTATATAAAGTTTTCTTTCAGAAAGTGTGAGTTTAAGGTTAAGATGGGAGAGGAGAAAAGCATGTTCTCTTCCCCTCTCACCAATAAACACAGACTTTTTGATAGAAAATTTTCATAGTGTGAACCCAGACTTAAGAGAGTGTTTATAAACTGGATGTAATAAAACAGTACGAACTGATCAAATAGAACTTTTAAAAATATGTATCATGCTAAAAGAATCGTATGTTATATCATTTTATACATCAAAATGGCGGGGTAGACCTTCCCCTCTCTCTTCTTTCGCTAGAGATCCTGAAAGGCATTTATATTAATGGCTCTTAGAAGTTTTTCTCGATAACGGTGATTTTATAACGGGATCTAAATTTTTTGGTTTTTGCTTTGGAAAAAACCCAAAAATCTTACTCTTCTCTTCTCCCTTCTCATAGAAGGGAATGTGGAATGTGTATCTTATCTGTTATACGAAAGAGCCGATGCTTTCTATGAGGCATTCTTTAGCAGTTAAATCAGAATGGTATTTGAATAAAAAAAATGTCTAAGCAGTCCTTCAATAAGGCCTGAGTTAAGAATGTCTTCTGAGTTTTTCCGCTGGGAAGTTATGCAATTTATCTTTAACACATCGAAATATTGTAAAACGGTCAATCTCATTCATTTAGTAAGAAATTTAGCTCCTATTCGACGCAACACGACCTTCAAAATAGTACTTTTTTAAAAAATAAATCATTCAAATGTAAAGATTTTTATTTAAAATATTATTTTTATACGTATTAATGTAAACAATCTTTTTCAAAATTTTCTGGCTCTACTGGATTTATATTGCACCACGGTTTTTTGTAAGAACCTCAATCTTAAATCACATACAGCCAATTCACATGGAGGCTTTTGCGACGTCGCTTTGTCGACGTCTCTTTTGGTTTGGTGGCGAGCGGTGAGAAGAAAGAGGGGTAAGCAAAACGACTCGTTTTGTGTTTTTCATGTCGTTTTCTTATATTCCTCTTCCAACTTATTTCTCTTCTTCTTGTTTTGTTTTATTCTTTTTCTTACTTTGAAGCGTCAGGTTGCACAAATACGGAAATAATAAGAAAGAATATAAAACAAAAGTTTGAGTTTTAATTTAAACATATTTCTTACATATTTCTTATTTAAAAAACACTTTATTATATTTTTCTTAATGAGAAAAATCAACTAAAGCAGATTTACCGATATGGCAATAAAAATCAACCCTGGTTGCAAATAAAACTAGAAATTGAAAAAAGCGACATGCCACTAAAAATTAGCGTATAAACGCAGGAGGTTTTTGGAAGTTGCTTCAAAAGGGATTTAAGAAAAAACGGCGTCGTAAAAGCCTTCATGTGAATTGGCTGATACTCTGTCAAAAATCGTAAACAACCGTCCGTATTGAGATGAAATCCAGTTCAAACAACTCTCATGCAAGAACTCCCACCTCATCATAAAATGTTGCTTTTTCTTACTCATGAGCAAACAAACATTTCTCACATGTGAATTTTTCATATGAGAGCAAATACGTAACACTTTAATATATTGCCTATAGAACCATTAAGTGTACCGATCGACCCAGAATTACTTTTTTAATCGATCTTACTATGTCCCTTCGTTCGCCCGGTTGGCTGTCTATGTAAAACCTTGTACGCCAAGTACAGTTCCTATTTTTAAAAGATAATATGATGATGATGTCACAAGGAACAAACCTATTGAAAAGGGTGGAAATCAGTTTCAAAGCTCTAATAAAGCAGCATGGCTGCACTTTAATGGGGACAAAACTAAGGTAATGAAAGCTGTAAATATTACGGTTCTTATGTCAATACCAAAAATGACTGCACTCATGATATTAATGAGAGAACTAAAGCAGCATTATAGCATTTTATGCAGTCATTACATATTTTAAATCTGGAAGAATTTCAGCACAGATTAATATTAATTTGTACACACCGGTGATCAGGCCAGTACTTACATACTTATGGGTGTAAAACGTGGACACTGACTAGGGTGGCCAGATTTTAAATTCGGAAAAGCAGTAAAATGAATGCAAAAAAACAGTACAACCAAGAAAAAACAGTACATTTTTTTTGAAGAAAACGTATGTAACTATTTATTTAAATTATTAAATATCTTAAGCTTTTAATTCAATATGCAATAATATAAAAAATACACTTGAAAAGTAAAAGAGAGGTTTCAATGTTATGGTATTTCAATTTCTACATTCATCATAAATGAAGCATTTATAAATATTTTGGTTTATATGTTACTTTAAATTTGTTATAAAATTTTTGCAAAAATAAACGTCCAGTTTTTATTTTTTTAAAATATAAAGACAGGAACACAATAACAATGCTGTAAGCTCTATAGAAATGACCAACATCGATAGAGACAAAGAGAGAAACCCCTAACTTTACTTAGAAAAATAATTCATTTATTGTGGTAGTAGGATCTTCTTTGAACTTATTGGTATTAGAGCAATTTTCTCCATACCATAGTTGCACAAATCGTATCGAATATAAGAAAATAATTTTTTCCTAGATTAATTTTCTAATTTCAAACAATTTTTAATTTATTAAGACCAAGTTCAGCTATAATTAACTATGCATTACTATAACTGACAGTTACCAATAGGTTTTTTTCAAGTTTTTGTATTTTATTGTAAAAAATTAGGATATTATGACAATATGACTTGATAGAATACCATTTGAAACACGCAAATATGTATTACCTTAACAGGCGTTTGCTTAATATCTTTGATTTTTGTAGACTGAACCAAAAAAAAAAAAAAAAAAAAAAAAAAATAAACAGTACCAAAATCAGTAAAAAGTGTAAAAAACAGTACATTTGCGTACTGTTTTGGGTGTTGTGAATAAAACAGTATAATTTAAAAAAATCAGTACATGTAATGCTAAATACAGTTCGTCTGGCACTCCTAGCACTGACAGAAGCAGATGCCGACTCTCTGGATATCTCTGAAAGGAAATTCCTAGGGCGTATCCTGGGACCAGTATAAATAATAACATATAATAAGAATAAGAACAAATGATGGATGATGAAGACCATTCTTGATTACTTCTTTTTTCGTTGAAAACACATTTAGGTAAAAGTAATTAAATCAGTTCAAACGGCTGTGCCGAATTATTTATATCCTCCACCCAGGGTACGAATATATCAGGTTTGGGCTAAAATTTATAAATATATGTTAATAAAAACTAACCCCACAGTTTTATAATTCTATGCGGTTTTAGCGTATTAAATTTTTTTATTTTTTAAAGTACGATCTTCGCGAAATTTGGCAGAGTGATTTTTATGACTATGACGAAATGCATTATTCGTTACGGCTTTAGGCGTGCTAATATGTTTTCCGAGAGTATGATTTATATGGGGCTAACGAAATTTGGCAGTGTGATACTCTAGTGTTTATGAACTATGACAGACCAAATTAATATAATAGCGTTATTTATTACGTTTTTAGATGTACTAAGGTGTTTTCTGAGAGCAGGCTTTATATGGGGTATAATTTCCAGTCATATAAACCGAATTCGTACAAAAATTAATGAGAATCGGTATCAATCTATGTTAAATTTTGTAACAAAAATATAAATTTTAAAATATAAATTTTAAGAGAGGTTCTTCCACATTTGGGCTCATAATTCCATTTCTACTAAACCGATTGTGCGGGATTTCAATCCAAAACTGCTTAGAAGAATTAGAAAGAATTTGACGCCAATATTGGGGGTCGAAATTGAGCATGTTTTACGCAGATTGAGAGACAGAATGACAGACGGTTATGGCTAAGTCGACTAACAATTGCTCAAGAACCCAGAATATATATATATATATATATATATATATATATATATATATATATATATTAATGCCACGAAATGAAAAACTTCATATGAATACCCTTATTTAGCACTGCTGGTGGAGGGTATAAAAAGTCCTCTTTAATATTTATTTAATAAAGTGCCCTCCATAATATTTTAATTAAGGCAATCCTTTACATTTTAATTTGTGAAACGACCAGTTCCGTACACAACCTCGTCCTAACATACGAATAACGTAAGAAAATATGGTCACTTTAGTTTTTGTCAATTAAAATTATATTCAAGAGCATTATATTTATTTGACAACATCTACAATAACGATTGTTAGCATTTGACAATTGTTAGTAAAACTTTATCAGCATATTAATAAAATTTTTACTTTTTAATTTTGTAATAATATTTTCTCAGTAAAAAAATATGTGAGTATATGCTATCTTATTTTTTAAGTTAAATCCAGTAGTGGGATTTTGTAACTTTTCATAATAGCAACAGTCGTGACAATTGTCAACCAATGCTTCGGTCATGCTTGGTATTTGAGAATGGAATGTTAGCATACCATCTTATTAGTGTAATAGCGAAAAATTCGTGTATTTCAGTTTGGCATGTTAATAATCAAAAGATTTTGATATAAGTCCTCTCTCTCTCAACATACCAAGTATGACCACCTTATAGGCGCCTAACGATTATGTAAATTGTTCTAAATAACATAAATAAAAATAAATGTCAAGTGGCATCACTGTAAAAAATTTAAAAATAACGAAAATCACAAAGAGATATACAAAAAAAAACATTTATTAAAACTAAACAGTTTTTTTTTAGTTTCTTGTTTTTTTAAAAGGTAAGTAAAAAATGTTAACTATTAAATTTAATGCAAAATAATCAATGTAGTAATATTTTTTGCATTAAAATATATTTTTTTTTTTTATATTTCGATATTAAACAATAAATAAACAACAATAAAAAAATAGTCGTTTGCTGAACATCAACAGCTGACTTAACGATAACAAGTGTTGTTGTTAAAGATGTGACAGAATGCCAAAATCGTTAACTTTCTTGTTAATTTTTTTAACAATGACAACTATTGTTACAGAATAACAACCCTTAACAACAAATACATTTTGTTTTGCGTTTTTTTTTTGAATCGAAAAATATTGCATTTTTTTAAAGTATGGCATCATCTTTAAATTGTGATTTTAGCAATTTGTTCTCACTTTCAGAAATTTGTTGACTTTTTTTAGATCAATAACCAAAGACACAGGGTAGGCGTTTGTACGTCTAAAACAACAATTTGTATATGTTTTTTACTGGATGACTGGCTGGTCTCGGTGACATTGTGAAGCGTTAAACAATGTAAATAAAGGCGAAAATCATAAGGCAGCCAAAAGTCAAAACATAAAGAAACGTTAACACGAGAAAACAAATATGTAAATTTTAAAAAAACGAGATAAAAATTGTCGCAAGAATCCCACTAGCTAAATAGATACCAAAAGAACAAATAGAAACCGGTGCACTGAATGTATTATATCAAAAAGTGTTCCAATTGGCAGTAATGGTGTGTTAAATGCCCTATACATATTAAAGGCCTGCATTAGTGTTACAATAACCACAAAGAAAACTGTTACAATATAGTACAGTTCTTTTCGGTTATAGTCCACTACTATAGTTGCACAACTTTTGTGGACAATACGCGAATTTGGACTATAACCGATTTTTTTTAAACGCGATTTTATGGATAATAAGTGAATCCTAGTATTATCCACATTTTGGTATATATAAAAATTATGTTCTTCAATAAAACCACTCATTAGCTGCGTTCGAGAACACGAAAGTTTTTACTATTTTTTACTGAACTTTACTGAATTTTACTAAATTGCGTTCGCGTACACAAAATACAGTAAATGAGAACACAAATTGAGAGCGTAAAGTGACAGTTCTTGACTGAGTACTTACAAATTTTTACTGCAGAAATTTTTGCAGTAAAATTTAGTAAAACAAAAAAACATATGTTTCAAAAGGTAAACAAACAAAAGTAGCAAACAAAAGGCATACAAAATGTGAAAAAATTGTTTAAAAAAAGAATAGTTGAAATAAAACTAAAATAAAAACAAAAAATGAATTAATATTAATTAATTAAACTTGTTTGTGAAGATTTTATATGGCTAAATACCAACTTTTAAAACTTTGTTTAGTTATGTTAATTTTTTGGAGTTGTAATAGTGTCAAGAACTCGGGTACTTAGAACAGCCCTTGTTTTTAAAGTTATCAATAGTAAAAAAAAAGTATTCGTGTACTATTGTTCAAATTTAGCCGGACACAAATTAGCAAATTCAAATAAAATAAGAAACAAACAAATATGAAAGATTACATAAAATAATTTGTTTGTATTTTCCAAAAATATTTGTGTTATAAAAAGTATTTAATCGAGTACCGATAAGAAAACGAGTTAAGTAGTCAAAAGTTGAAACATTTTTCAACACTTCAATTATTTGCCATCAGCTGTTGCCTCTATTTTACGAATTTTTACAAATTTTGCGTTCGCGTACTTTTTTGGACAACAGCTTTTTGTGAGAGCAAATTATTAAGTTTACTCATTTACTGCATTTTACTGTAAAAGTACTCAAACGCACCTAATATAACGCGATTACTCTTTTTTGCTACATTTATGATGTAACCAAAATTTGAGATTTTTAAAAGTTGCCAGAAAGGTAGATAAAAACATATTGCTAATTTGTAAAAAAAAATATAATAAACATCGTGGAATGTAAGCGATTTTTTTGCATTAAGTATTAGAAAAGCATGGAAAGAAAATGTGGCTATTAAGCAAAAATGGACCTTATAACAAAAAATTTGTATGAAATTCGAAAAAATCTGCAACTAAATATGACAGTTTTGGCTTTAATCCGTTTTTGGCCTTTAAGCGGAATGGACTATAAGCGAAAGGTACTGTATTACTTGTTACTTTTAAGCAAACTAGTATAACTGTTATGGTATGGGTTGCTTGTGCGTACGCCCTCATACTCACCACAAAACCACTTTAAACAATTGTTGTTGTACAAAGGAACAGTTTGTACCAATTTTTGTTGTCAAAAAACCTACAGTTACTGTTACTATATTGTGTGGGTATTCGAGTAACACCAACAAGTAACAACATGCAGAAGAATTGTTTATGCTCTACGATATTTCTTTTCTTTTATTTTTGCATGTAAAAACCTCTTACGCATTCATACAATTGTTATCTGTTAAAATAACAAAAGTGACAATTATTATCTGCCCAAGTAACAAAAAGTAATGAGAAAAACCTATATTCATTTGCGTACACACAAGTTATTTGCCTGAGTAACAAAATTAACAAGAAAAATCATCTATAGGCAAACAGATATTAGGTGTATTCCACAAGATCTCGGGCAAGTTCGGACTAATGAGAGTAAAATAAAAAGTACTCTCTGAATTTGCCAAAGTCCAAAAAACCATTTTTGCACTTCTTCAAAAACTAATGCTGCTTACTTTTCAAATTTAGATCTGTTTAAGTGATTTTAGACGCTTAAAATTCATAAAACCAAAACACTTGCATCATTGTCATTTTTTATACATATGATGTTTTTTTATATTAAAGATTAAAGCCTAGTACTCTGTTCAACATTTCACGTGAAATGCTGTCAAAACTCATATGAAAATAACTTGTGCGGAATTTCTATAAAAAAATGTTGATAGAGTTGTACTCTGTTTAATTTGTGAAAAAGTTGCGAAATGTTTCTAGCAACATTTTTTTACAACTGCGAAATAATATTAGCTGCACTTATTTCACGTGGAATTTTAAGCAAATGAAAAAAGTTTAAACTTAATATTGAAATGAGATCTGCAAACATAAATAACACAACCGGTAACAGGTTTTCATCACTATTTAATTTTATTTTTATTTAATTTTTTAAAAAATACTTTTTAGTAAAATACATGTGGGTTTTGTTTACATATGCAAAACAATGTCGCATACTTTGAAAGATTAAAAACGTCAAATTGTACAAACTCTCGAGATAGGTAACATTGATACATGTCAAATTTTTCGCATGAAATAATAGATGTTGCTGAAAATTTTTCACAAATTGGAACAGAGTACTAGGCTTAAGGGAAATATGTATGCAATGATGTTCATTTTTTCATTAACATTTTACATTTTGCTTATTTATATATTTTTTTAATAAAAACTAAACTTTTTCTTTTGCTTGTAAATTTCCTCAGTTTCATATGTAAACAAAAACAGCTGATTGTTTATTCTTGTCCGAACTTACCCAAAGAAAAAGTTTGTGCAAATTTGTACAGGAAATGAAAACAAATTACTCTATCAATTACTCTTTTAATTGCACAAAAATTGTTATGTGGAACACTTTTGGGTAACTTTGTGCAAGTTCGGACTGTATTCTTCACAAATCATCTAAGTAACAAAACAAACTCAAACAATGTCAGTAAGTAACAATAACAGCTTGTAACGAAAACCAAAATTACGCACCAATACATACTCAAACAAATGACAAACACAAATTGTTACTAGCAGTTGTAACAGTGCAGATCTTTAATACATATTAAAGGACTGCATGAACAACTTCATTCATAAACATACTGAAATGTTTATCCAATGAAGTTCGTATTAAAATAAAATTCAGATTACTGAAAAAACTGTTTTATTCATGCTACTAGCAAACACAAAGACGTTGTTCAATGGAACCGTTTTTGTTTGACAGTTTTCACTCTCTCATTTAAAAAAAAAAAAAAAAAAAAAATACTCAACAGTAATGCTCCCACTTTTTTCTCTATTGTTGCGTTTACAAAAATATGTGCAAATTGTAAAGCACTATTTTTATCATGTACTTCGAAGCAAAACATACTGCTAAAAAAAATGTTTTTGAAGTTAGTGAATGTTTGTGAAAATAAAATAAATTTTTTAAAATTTACATTGAAAACAATTCATTTACATTGAAAATAGTAATTGTTTTTTTTAATCCAAATTTTGATATTTTAATCAGGCTTTAAGTTCATTGAATTTAATTTTCATTAAATTATTTTATGAAGAAAGGAATTTTACAACATAAAATGAATTAAAATTTATTGATAATTTTTCATTCTTGACTGTGCTGGGAATTGAACCCAGGTTTTCACGACAGGTTGCCCAGACTTGTTTCCATTGTAACCACACAATCTCTTCAGTGGGGTTTCCGTTTAGCTCTCACTGCCATTGACGACGGATGACTTCATTAGTCAAACATCAAGCTTTAAACCAAATGGTTTTCACCTGTCCGTGAAAACCTGGGTTAAATTCCCAGCTCAGTCAAGAATGAAAAATTATCAATAAATTTTAATTCATTTTATGTTGTAAAATTCCTTTCTTCATAAAATAATTTAATGAAAATTAAATTCAATGAACTTAAGCCTGATTAAAATATTAAAATTAGGACTAAAAACCATTAACAGTTCAATAAAATAACCACAATACCTACTAATTTTTTTTTTAAATATTATTGTTCTTCATAATCTTGTTGCTTTTACTCTTCATGGTTATTTTTGTTTTTTTATCTTTCTTAATGTTTTATTTTCCTTCAACTGACTGACTTTTAAATCAATGTGTTTTTCCATGAACTTATTCGACATTTACTCAGTGGCTGTCTTGTTTCAGAGTTGTGAGTATTCATATTCTCTTGTAAAATTAGACAAATTAACTTCATCTTACTCGTCTCTTAAATATCAAGTGTTTGCTGCTTTCGTTTATTAGTTATTCATCTTATTGAATACAAACGAAGCGAATACAAAATTATAATGAAGGTTTCATGAATATCATTATTAAACTTCATGAAGATGTTTTTTACATATACGATATATTATATGTTTATGATAATTTGACAGTAAAATTGCCATTTAAAAAATTCTTGGTTTTATCCGTGGCCTTCATTCACGTGAAAATTGGAGCAAGATTGAGCAAGGGTATATCCTTAAAAAATTTAGAGAAATTTTCTGTAGTTTTCTACATCAATACATATTTTATGTTAAAATATTTCTTTAAACAATAATATATTATTTTCATTTTTCGCCATCACATACATATAAGTTTTGAATACTCGATACTCTTGAGAAACCGATATTGAACTATCGAATAATCTGTATACCAAATTCATCAAAAAGGGAAAAGTACACTCATAAAATTATTACAGTAACTGATTGTAGGTTATTAAATTCGTTTTCCGTACTGTTAAAATTTAATGAAAATATAGTTATTTTACGAATCAATTTATTTTTTAACATTTATGTTTGTTACTCAAAAAACAAACTACCAAAAAATGCTGTTTTCCGTACTAATATTGTTATGCAGTTGGATTTTACGTCAGTTAAATTATATTTTTTTAAAGCAACAACTGTTAAATTTTACGGGATATACTGTTAAATAAAAAATATTAAAAATTTATCTAAAATTCATTTATTTTAAATAAAATGTAAATGATCCGTTTTTTAAGTAAAATTTTAGTTGTTTAAAATTAATTTTCTGCGGAATTTACCTACATAATATTTTGAGTTTACCAAAAGTACCAATTTATTCCATTTTTTTGATTACCATTTTTGATAACCATTTTTGATTATTATTTTTAGTTGAACTATTTTAATATTTAATTGAATAATAAAACGATAATCTCTAGAAGATTGATACAATGTTGATGGTGTTTTTATATTGCTGTTTTTTTTCAGTAAATAAATTAGGAATAAAAATTCCTCGGGATTTTTTCCTTCTCCAATTTTTTTCTATTTAATTTCAGTTGTAAAAATTGGAAAAGAAAAAAAAATTCGGGGAATTTTTATTTATAACTGAGCCGATGATTATCGGCTTAATATAATTTTCAAAAATTGCATTGCTAATGCAATTAAGAGATAATTCGGTTAAAAGCGTTAGTAACGCAGTTAACCAATATTCGTATAAATGCGTTAGTAACCTTTTAACCGAGATTCTTTTATGCGTTTGGCTTTAGGCATATTTCATGAACGTATTTATTCGTAAATTACGGTATATGAATTTGGGCAATATTCTATCTCTATAACAAATGTTTAGAATTTTTCTTCATTTTAGGCCCCCAGAATTGCATTATCATACATAAAATGAGGCTGTAATCTGTATGTATATCAAATTTATCGAAAAGAAAAAAAGCACCAATCATATCCCAGCTTTACCCCTTAAAAAGTACCAATTTTACCTATTTAAAGGTATCCCTTACATACGTACTAGAGGCACTTTGACACCAATATTCTTCTTGTCCTTTCAGTTGTTCGAAAGTGAGCGTGTGTTCAACAGACGCGCAGACAGACGGACATGGCTAAATCGATCTAGAATTACTCAAGGAGCCAAAATATATATACTTTATGGGTTCTGAGATGAATAATAAAAAAAGTTGTACACAAAATGACAAACTAAGTATACCCTAATTCCCCACTTTTGATGTTGGAGGGTAAAAAAAAAATAGTAAATTCGCCTTTGCGGTTACAGTTAATGGACATTTTGGCTCTTGCTGACAGGTAGGAATATTTAAATTGATGTTGAGTAATAAAACAATATTTAATGTACTTTATTTTTAAGGCACTTTTGCATATAAAACTTTGGGTTTATTCCAAATCAATTAATGTAATCCCGAATGGGGGCAACAAAATAATTTCCTTATTCAATTTAAACTTCATTTTTGCTACTTGTCAGAAAATTGTTTGATTGTGTTAAAAATTACATTAGCGCCCAGGGGAAGTAAAATTTTACTCTCCTCAGAAATGTAAAATTTGACCTTAAAAAGTACTTTGCTACCGTTTCAAACACGTCCTTAATAATGAATATATCTGTGCTAATATGGAAAAGTAGCTTATGTCGAATATTGTAGTTTCCATAGTTTTGTTGACGTTTTTTTCTTTAAGCGTGTATATTATCGTATTAAGTCTAGTATTCTGATCCAATTTGTGAAAAATGTTCAACAACATCTATTATTTCATGCGAAAAATTTGACATGTATCAATATTACCTTTCTCGCGAGTTTGCACTATTTGACGTTTTTAATCTTCCAAAGTATGCGACATTGTTTTGCGTATGAAAAGAAAACCCAGATATATTTTACCAAAAAAAATTTATATTAATAAAATATTAAATAAAAGTGAAAGTAAAAATGGATGAAAAATGGTACCGGTTGTGTTGTTTTTGTTTTTTTTTTTTGTTTTTTCGTTTAATATTAAGTGTAACATTTTTCTCATTTGCTTAAAATTCCACGTGAAATAAGTGCAGCTTAAATTATTTCGCAGTTGTAAGAAAAATGTTGCCAGAAATATTTTTCATAACTTTTTTTACAAATTGAACAGAGTACAACTCTCTCAACATAATTTTATAAAAATTCCGCATAAGTTTTTTTCATATGAGTTTTGACAGCATTTTATGTGAAATGTTGAACAGAGTAGCAAGTAGCAGGCTTTAGTTACAACTTAAATAAAGGCTAAAAGTAAATGTCAAATAAAAACTTAGTAAATACATATTCAAGTTTTTACTCTTTTTCTACTTGTAATAACTCATGTCCGTCTTATATAGACTTAACCCACTAGCGCCCAATTTGTATTTTATATTTTTTTTTGCTATTTTCGAAATATATAATTTTATGAAAGATATAATTTTATTTATTCAATCTTTTTATTTTTAGGGCGCTGATGGGTTAAGCTACTCTTCTTTATGATCACAGATATGTTTATGTATGCATTTTACAAGTGAAAAAGTTACAAATGTTATACTAGTTATTGTCATTATTATGCAGCTTCATTGTAATGTAGGGCACATGATAGAAATCATTAAACACAAACTCGCACTACCTACCTACACACAGAACTTAATCTGCTGTACTCGTGTTCTGTTTTATGAGGTTGTTTACTTTTGTTGCTGTTGTTGTTTTAAACAATTATTTCTTATTGATTCTTAGTGGTTAATTATGAATGCAAGAATTTGTTTATTTTAAAATTCCAAACAAATTTAATTTTTCTCTTCGTTTACCACTAATTGCATTGCAAGAACAGCAGAAGAAAGAATTCAATTAATATGTTCGCTGGAATCTTATTAAATTTCCTGTGTAATTTTTTATCTCTGCTTAGTTTCATAAATTAATTGTTTCCTTTTTTTTATCACTTAGTTGTATGAGGGTTAACCACTGTAACGCAAGCACACACAATTACTTTACGATGTTTTGGTATATTCTATACGGAACTGTTTAAACTTTAAATTTGCACTTCAATCGAAATTTGAAATATTAAATTTTTTTCCACTTTTTCCAGTCTCCGCAATTTGATCGACAATAAAGTTTTAATCAGACTGGAGGAAAAATATATTTTTCACTTGTTGCACGTCTTTATTGCACTGAATCCAAACAACAACAAACTTTTGCTACTCGTTCCCAGTGATATCTTCGTTATTGAAGCTTTATTTACTTTTTTTCACTTTTTTCATTTTAGTTTGTTTATTTTTTTTTTTTTTTTTGTATTATGTTTTGTTTATTTTTTTCTACAATTTTCCCCATTGAATTGCGAGTAGCTGGCAGAACTCAGATATGGTCATGTGTACGAGACATCCAAATACAAACATTGCACTAGACAAGGCATAGAAAACACAAAAACAACAACAGCAACAGATCACACTTACTCATACAACAGGTCGTCATCATTTAACAATAGTGCACATAAACAGCACTGCATAACAAATAGTTGGTAAATTAAGGAGACCAAATTAAAAAAATTTCCAAAAGTTTCGCAGAAAAATTGTATAAAATGTTATAAGTACAAACTTTTACAAATTCGAATTCTAAGGAAAACTCAAAAATATGCAACATCCGAATTCTAAGGAAAATTCAAAAATATTCAACACTAAGTCAATATCACTAATGGCTAATAAATCAGTGAGTGTTTAAACGCTGGTTTAGTTGAATTAAACTTATGCAAATATCATGTAAAACGCAACGCAATGCCAAAGAATAACATTGAAAGCACAAACAATGTCATAAATATTTTGTAATTTTGTTGTTGCTTTCTACAGAAATTCACATTGCATATTAAAATTTCAAACGCTCCATTGCTTGCGGCGTTGAAAATTTTAAAACGGTACATGAATTTCTGTAGAAAGCAACAACAAAATATTTATGAAATTGTTTGTGCTTTCAATGTAATTCTTTGGCGTTGCGTTTTACGTGGTTAGGGCCTTAAATTTATTCATATGTAGTTGAAACTCAACAGTTGTAAATCAGTGTCCCATGTATTATATGTAATTTAAAAAGTAACATGTGGCAGCACTATGATAAACGTTGTCAAATGTAAATGGTCTGCATTGGTAGTTTAAACGCCCAATTTTATGCGGTTTAGATGTTTAAAAAGTGCTGGTTCACACTGTTCAAGTCTTAGAAGTAAAGTCTTGAGTTTTTAGGGGAGAGAGGAAAAGAAATGTAATTCTCTTTTCCCTTCTCTCCTAAAAGCTCAAGACTTGACGGCTAAAACTTGAACATTGTGAACCAGCGCTAATGTATAGATATGTTGGTTTAAACATGTTTTAAACCAAAAACAGAGTTTAACTTGCTCTGATTTATAAGACCTAAGAGTAAAACAAACAAAGTTGTCAAAATGTCAAGATAACTTTAGCCGTTGACATTCAACGCATTTTTTTATAAAAAAAAAAACAAGTAGAAAAGTAGAGTAGAGTAGTTATTATTCGGGACCCATGGACAATCATGGACCGCCCCAAGAAGAAAATTATGTTATAAGGCTAAGATTCATGTTAAAGTTCTTTGTGCCGAATATTATTTAGATATCCTCATCTACATTAGATTTCTTTGTCTTTAAGTGATTTTACGCTTGATATTTATATGGCAACTATGGTTAGTCTTAGACCTAACGGCACAACATTTTTATGACATAGTAAACTGTTATTTTATATAGGGACATTATTCCGACTGTCTTGTGAATAGACGGGCTTTATAAGTATCAGTCATTACTGTACATGTTTGAATGCCTTAATTTTAGTGGGTATCATACCATAGAATTCACACGGAATCAAGATACTTTCAACATAAAAAATCATGATAGTTTAAGAATTATCTTTTGCCAATATGAAACAACTAAGCAGCGTGTTGAGCACTCTGATTAAACAGGCCTCAAGCGTATCACAGTTTATATCTTATTTAAAAAAAATGTTATCTCTACATGTCGATGAGTTTCTGCTATAATGTTTTTTTGTATGTTTGAAATACACATTGAAATTTGTACATTAAAATTTATTATAAATATTTAGAAACACATTTGTTTAAATTTCGCCAACAAGCATCTGTAATGGCAATCTGGCGCTGAGGTGAAATTGTAATATTGTTATATTTTATGATAAAATTTTAAAATATTTATAATAATAATAATAATTAATTAAATTAATTAAAGGAAAAAAAAAATCGTAAAAGCTATTGTCGCCAATTATTAATTCAATACCAAAATTTTTATGGATTAAAACTACATTCGATAGAAGTGTTTGCATGCGAGCTATGGTCTAATATGGACTGATTCCAATAAAATTTGATAAGAAGATTTAGAAAGCAATAAAATATGGTTTGGACCAAATTTAATCTAAACACCAACATTATAAGATGTTTTATCGGCACAAAGACGCTATTCCAGAAAGAAGTTTGTATGCGGGCTATTGCAATTATTTTTTATTTATATATTTATTTAATTGAACTGCTCCATACACAAGACTTACGAGTCTTATTTTGCAGTATGGAACTGAGAATGTGTATAATTATAAATCATTATAATTATGGACTGATTTTCGCCATTTCCCCAGCATAGGTCGCAATTTTGAAGCTGATATGATGAAATTTGGAATATACTTTTCAATTGTCAGAAGATCGAAATCTTTTGTAAATTACAGTATTAGCATTAGACAAGTTACATGTACAAAAAAATTACCATTTGAAAAGGGAAAAGTACTATCTATAAAATACTTCTAAAAATTTATAAAAACACTTGTTTATCAAGTTAAAAGTAAAATTAAGTACCATTCGAAATTATTAAAATTTGAAAAAAGAAGAAATTATTAAAAGTTGCTAAAATAAAAAAATAATATGTAAGAAGTTGTTAAATTATGGGTTTTTATTAGGAAGTAACGATACGCGTTTTTGCCGATACGATACCGATTAAAATCTTAGAATATGGATCTGTTATTTGGGATCCGGATGCTGATTATCTCAAAAACATTATAGAATCAGTCCAAAAACAATTTCTTCTCTTTTGCTTGGGTAATTCAACATGGAATCCGAACGTCATTATTCCTTCTTATACCACAAGGCTTGCACTAATAAAATTACCAACGTTTGAGAGTAGAAGAACTATGCTTAGCGTTTCATTTTTATTCAACTTAATAAATGGTGCGGTCTGCTCCGACTTCCTACTCAGCAACATAAACTTTAATGTTCCTCAGCGATCAACTCGTTTCTACATTCCAATATATTTACAAGTCTTTCAAACAAATTATGCTAATTCTGATCCTCTAAGAAAATTGTGTAAACTTTATAATGATTTTTATTTTCTTATTGATTTTTCTGTTAATGTTAATGTTATCAAACGTAATATTATTCTGTACCTTAATCAATGAAATTAAATGGCTGTCTAAATGTTTTGTTTTTTTGTAGACATATTATGTAAATATTTTTTTTTTTATATATACCGGGTCTGTAAGGATTTATTCCGTAGACCAAAAATAAATAAATAAATAAATAAATAAAATAATTCAAAAGGAAATATCGGTTATACCGATACCGATATGAATATTGAAATTAAATTTAATGAAAAATTAACAAAACTCAAGTAGAATAATTTTGTTTGCAATTCAAAATAACGGCGTAAGACATTAATATTAGAAATTGATAGTAATAAGATTTACTGCCCGTTCGCCGATATCGAACGTTAACGTTCGCATAGAAAGTTACATTTAAAACAATAAGAATTTTTGTTTTTGTTTTAAATGAACGTTCGATATCGGCGAACGGGCAGTTCAAACTAGTAAAATTGCTTTATTCGGCTGTGTCGAATCATATATACACCATAGTATTACAAATCCCTAATTTTAAATTTATGTGAGCCACCTTAATTTCAGAAAAACTTTATTTTTAGAAAAAAAACTAAAAAATTTTTGCTTCTCAAAAACTTGCAAAAAAGTTAAATCTTACGATATGACAACACTGGGTATAACATGCTTTTGCGCCCGTTAACAAGCGAATCTGCGACTCTAGAAACATTGCGAGATCTAAGGTATCTCTCAATTTTTCTTAAGTGAAAATTATTGAAAAAAGCAGAAAACGTGCAAATAGCTGCGGGATTTAGTAATGAGAGAACATTTCATGACTATGCACAGTAGGAAATTTCGGCAAACCCCTATAACTTTGTTATTTCTTTTCGTAAAGCAATAGAACACAGTACTTTGGTGAAGTATCTGAAGGCCACTGTAGTAACGTTTTTAATTGTTTTTTAGATTTGGTCGAAGTTTTCAACAATAACTGTTACTATACTATTTAAAATTTTTTATGTGCTTCCCAAACATTGAAAAGTTTGAAATTTTGAATAATATGGATAACTGAAAAGATGAAAAATAAAAAACATTGCTTAACTTGGTTGTGAAAGTCATGGTATGTACTTACTTTTGAGCATTTATACAACTCTGTGGTAAAGCCCGTCACCATCGAAAAACCTTTGATTGTCTTTTATTGTTATTTTTTTTTGAAAATTTTATTCACCAGAAATTTTATATGAGCGATGCGATAAAAATTATCAAAAATAATGTGGTTGAATTAAAAAAAGTGTCAGTTTTCAAAGAAAAAATTTAATTTATATGACAAATATTGAAAAGAAGACTATCCCGATTTCGTTGTTAAAAAGCCAAATAATTGTCTTATAACGAAATATGCTTAATTTCCGTCATTCCTGCAGTCAAAGAAGACTATAGATTGTGATTGAAATTTGAAATTTTAGCTCTAATATTGTACAAATATTTTTTTTTAAATCCAATAAAAAAATTTTTAAATATACTATATACCCCTGTGCTATGTTGCGAAGCAAAATGGCTAAGAATTCGTAATTTCTCTTAGTTGTTATACAAAAAACAAGCATAGAAAATTAAGTTGCTTGTTCAAAAAAAAAAAAAAATAAAAATTCAAGTATCGTCCCACAGTAAAATATCGCCAATACCTATATATCGGAAAATCTGAGGTATCGCCGATATATCGGTATTCGTTACATATCTAGTTTTTATGAAAAAAATTAAATTCTATTTAAGGCACTTAATAATTAATCTAATAAGCAAGGCCCGGATTTTTATGCAAATGCATATTTGTTGTCGTCAGTCTGAGATCAACATAAACTAAATATCTTTGCGAATCATGGAATTTGATGTAAAATGGCATCGATTTGTTTGCGCATATTTTTGCATATTTTGCTTTAAATGCATATTTTTGCATATATTGCTGACATTGCATATTTTTGTTGCATATTTTGAAAAGAAAAACTGGTTTTGTTTGTTTTATCCTGCGATACAACGTGTTGCAGAGGAGATAAGATGCAACTGCGATTATATTGATTTATTGATTTCTTATGGGTAAGAGAAGTATCCTGATTTATTTTTTCCTCCATTGCCTATAACAACCAGGTGGGAAACGTGGTTGAAAGCAGTTCTTTATTATGCTGAACATTTTGAGCAATTCAAGGATGTGGTGGAAGAATTTAAATTTATCAAATATAAAAAGCTCAGATAATGATTGTATCGTTAAATAATGGGTTTATCTCTGAGACTATTGTGAAATTAGCGAAATCTAATCCATTGAGAAAGCAAATTAAATTAATTGACAATGCCATAAATAAAATGTATGCAGTAGGGGTAACTTAAGTAAACCAATTCGTAACAAGCTTGATAAAGTTTTTAGAAAAAATAAGGATTCAAAACAATAAAACAAACTGCTGGCATATTTCATTTACATTTTTACGAAAACAGCGTACTGGAAAATAAATATTGCACAAAGGAACTATCAGCATTAAATCATGTACCGATCACTTCCGTCGCGTTTAACGGTAATTTTCAATGCTTAAAAACTTTTTGAAGCCAAGCAAGGCTGCCTTTACTTTACATTTGAAAATATTAAAATAAAATTATTTATTTATAAATTTTTTTATTTTTTCTTATTGTTTAATTCATTTTATATGTATACAGAAAAAATTATTAAATTTCTCCAATCACCAAATTTATTCCAAATTCATAATATCAAGAAAACAAATTAATTGATTCAATTATGACATTAATTAAATTTAAATTCTTTTTAAACCATTTTTTTAATTGAAAAAACACTTTTTTCTCAAAACGTCTATCTAACAAGTGACTTAATTTATAGGATTATTTTGCTTGTGGAATTTCTTTATATTTTTGTGCTTCACTTTAATTTTACTTCGTCTTTTGTGTTTATTGTAACGTACTTTCGTTTATAAGACTGAATTTTTACGTTTTTATCTTATTTTTGTTTTTCTTCTTGTTATTTAAATAATTTTTTTTAACATTAATAAAGGTGTTAAAAAAAATTCAAGTGCATATTTTTCCAAGTTTTAGCGCATATTTATCTATTTGTATTGCATGTTTTATGCGCATAAAACGTGATTTAAAATACATAAAAATCCGGTCCCTGCTAATAAGTCTCGTTGCGATGTCGGTGCTTTGCTTATAATTAGGGAGTTGATTCCAGAAACGTATGCTCGAAATATATGTGAAATTCCGAAAAATAAGTGCGGTACATTAATTTTTATTTTAGCAGTTAGATTAAAGTTTAATCAAAAATATCTTATTGCTGCAATAAATTACCAAATTTGTTTAAATCGATCCATATTTGACTTCAGCTCCTATAGAAATACTACACTCATAGAAAAATGCATCTTCATATTGGTGATGCCCTAACATCTCAATTGTGACATCAATGTTATCACAAATGGCATCAATAAGGCAAAAAGTGACATCAATCCAATGACGAACGTCACCCTAAAATGTTATGGGTCATCTACGCTATGACTACAGTTACATCAATTCGACGCCACATTTTGTGTACACTAATAGAAAAGGCGTCATAACGCTGATATATTATGACATCAGTTCAGACAAACTGTCATCAGTGCGATGACAAACTGGCATCATTGCGATGACATAATATATAATGTCATGAGTGTGATGAGAAACTGTCATCAGTGCAATGACAAACTGTCATCAGTGCGATGACATAATAGAGCATGTCATGATATTTATTAACACTATTTTCATGTTTAAAAACCAAAATTAGAATCAAAACTTCCCATATTCTAGTTTTTAATTATTTATTTCAATACATCAAATTTTTAAAGTAGAATAATTTTCATGGAAAATTCGTTTCATAAGCCTGCTATAAACCTAAAATATTTATTAAAATATTATGAATATTTGGGTATATCTTTAACGGACATATTTATATGCCAAGGTTTATGATTCTAAGTTATAACAAAAAGTACTGACATTTTTCATCTTAGAGGTTCCCATTCACGCAGGACGCTGCACAAATTAGGCGTATCCCGAATTTCGGGATTTCTGATATTTAATCCCGGGATTTTCAGGATTTCGATTTATCTTATATTTTTTTTTTGACATTTTGTTCAATAATTTGTATAAAGATTTTTTTAAACATTTTTCAAATGTATTTTAAAAATTTTAACATATATTTTAAAATTATCTAATTTGTTTTTTGTTGAAAGCAAATCGATAGTTGGTTTGAACAAAAAGTTATCAAAGTTTTCTATTCTTTCAAGTTCTAAGATTTCTAGCTGGCAGGAAAAGTCTGATTTTATATTTGGAGACAGAAAATAAATTTTTGAAAAAAAAAATTAAATCTGTATTAGTAACAAAAGTGTTAGAAAAATTACACCCATTTCATGTCAAATAGTTTTTAGAAAAATTTGCATTTAATTACAAAATTATTTAATAATATTTAATTGATTGAGCTTAAAATTATTTTCAAAATTCAAATATTAAATTAATATGTCATAAACAGTTCCAGTAATCGAGCATCATTTAAAGAATTTGGCCAAAACTTAAGCAATTAACGAAGAACAAGATAAAGTTCCAAAGTTAAAAAAGAAAACATTAATAAAAAGTTTCAAAAAGTGAAAACTCCAATTCGACGTTTATAATGGCCATATAAATTACTGTTTATAAGCGTGTTAGCCTGTGCAATTGTAAAAAATCGTTTTACAAATGCTTATCAATTAAAATCTATAAATAATTTTTCACAATTTTTTTTATGTTCAATTCCTTAGATTTCCGGGAATGAATATTTTTTTTTTTTAAAGTAATTGAACTAAATAAAATGTAATATTCCTACATTTTGCAAAAAATATCCGCTATCGAACACTGACCTCAAATAAATTTTTAAATCCTCAATTTAGGGACAAATGCCCTAATCTGGCTATTTAATCGATTTTTCGTTGATAATAATATGTGTACTCTACTTGCAGGTAATTACTTTCATGAGGAAATGCAGGGCAAAAATGACTTGTCCCGAAATTTCGGTACTATCTCCAATTTAAAGCGGGCATCAATTTTAGAAGTGTTTACTTTGAAAATGATCAAGAGACTCTTGATATTTTCAAGATATGTATAAATTGCTATGTTAACGGCATTTGAATCGACTGTTGCGAATTTTTTGATCTAAAGCATAAACTATTGCAATATATTTAGCAATTGCGTTTTCTTACAGCTACAAGGATGGATTTGACCTGTAAAAGTTTTTAAGTCGGCAGCTTACGAACAAGTTTTGATGGGAAAATTGTTCCAAGAAATTTAGATTTTTTTTCCGGAAGCAATAGGGTTTGCATGGTTATTCGCCTTTGACTTCCTAAGGTTGATATTTGAAATATTCATACAGTATTATGGTCACCTGAATCAAAACGTCATTATCACCTTTCTCTCCTATCACTTGCATTGAAAAATAAATAACAACAAAAAAAAAAAAACAAAACAAAATATAATTTCGTTTTCATTTTCAATTACACTGTCCATTTTTCAACGATGACTTTGAAAAAGAAAATAAAAAAAAGTGAGAAAAAGAGACACTTATCAACTGTGAGCAGGGCTGCCAGATAAAATTGTGAAAAATAAAAAAATCGTTTTTGCTGTTTAAAAATCGTCGAAAAAATCGGACAATTTAAATTTAGATTTTTAACAGAGTTAGTTCGATTTTTATTTAGAAACAAGCAAACTAAAAAATATTATATACTTACATATACCCCCGTATGTTTATGAAATTGTTTGTTAAATTTACTGCCAGGCCCACAATGTCGACAAGAACATTTCTTTCGCATTTTTATATTGAAAACAATAATAACAAATTTAAATTTGTTTTTGTTTTCAATATAAACATAAGAAAGAAATGTTCTTGTCGACATAGTGGGCCAGGCCCTTAACAAACTTTTGCTAAGGAAAATTTTTTGTAAAAAATATGTTTTGTGAACATTTAATTACTATATTATATTAATCTAGGGTTTTTTCAAAGTCTTAAGAATAAAAGATACTTTCAATCGGGCCATTTTCTAAAAAATTTCACTTTTGTATACCGTTCACCACAGAAGGTATACATACAACTTCGTTTTTATATAAGTTTGTGATTGCTTTTGTTGTTGCTACAATATTAATACTAGGCCCTATACAGTATATATGTACATATTATCTGAGTTCTTATGAAAACCAAAATTAGGGATGGGCAAATTGAGAAAAATATATATCGATGTATATCGTATCGATATTTTTTAAGAGTATCGATATTTATTAACTAAAAATATCGATATATCGATGATATATCGAACGTATTAAGCTGAAATTATTACCAAATTTCAATACATATTTACATATGTACAAACATATTACATGTAATTCCATTCTAACTTTTTATTGTTTCTTTTAATTTCAAATTTACTGCCTGCCCCTCGATTTCGAACGAAACTTTCATTCGCTTAACTTTTATGTAACACAAAAAACAATTTTAAAATTTAGTTTTTAGTGTAAGTTATGCGAACAAAGTTTTCGTTTCAAATCGAGGGACCGCCAGATAATTCTACAATAAAAAATTCAAAATAAAAATAAAGAAAACATAAAAATTTTTATTTATTCGCCATATGAAATCTAAAAAAAAAAAAATTAATTGGGATTATATAATGCCGGATTATATACAGCCGGTAAACGAAACTTGTGACACATACTATACAAGTAAGCTGTGCAATATTTTATTTTTAATAAACATATAAAAACATGCTCAAATAAAAAAAAAAACAAAATATTTTTTTTATTAATAACATTCGCACTTTCATGAGTCTATTTCTGCTAATACGCTATAATTAAGGCGATTCTTTGCATAATTCTAGGAACCCTTTCCAGAATATTTTTTCCGCGTTTATTTTTTTGTTGTCATCTCTTAAAAACCCGAGACAAAACTGAACTGTGTAATCTAAGAAAATCTACAATAGAAAAGCCCCGTTATTTTCTTAATATTAGTTAAAAAAATATATGATGCAATTCATAAAAAACAACAGTATCATAAGCAGTTGAGCAACGGTTAAAATGTTGAATTTCATTATAATATCGGCGATATATATCGATTATAATTTTTTCAAATATCGATATTTTGATATATCGATATTTATTGTCCATCCCTACCTAATAACAAACATCAAAAGATTTAAAATTGTCTTATTTTGAAGACTGAATTAAATCGTCACTTTTTAGAAAAAAATCAGCAAATCGGCACTATGCTAATAAAGGAACCAAAAATCGTCAAAATGACGATACATCGTCATATCTGGCAGCCCTGACTGTGAGAGTCAAGAAGATAAAAAATATGCTTATAAAAATTTTTCTAATATATACATATGTATATTTGCTTCTCCCTATTTTTGCATATAATCCACAACGTTGCCAGTATTAGCGACGTGTTTTATTGTGATTTTTTCTATCTTCAAGTATTTATTTATCATGAGTGTGATTATTTGAATACAACAACATTTAATATTCTTTCAATGAATTTAAATAGTTAAGCCAGTTCTGTTTTAAATTGTTTATTAAATTGTTTGGTATTCAATCAACACATAATAATGAAGTCTATATGATGCAGATACATTTGAACACAAATATAATTTGACACTTCTAATAGTTTGTGGTTTAGACATACTTACATACATAAGTACATACATACATACATGTTTATTGCAGAATTTATACTGCCAGCGATTTGGATTTTTAATTTAATTTCTAAATTTTAATAATTTTTGTTTATTATTGGTTATCTGTCGAATAAAGACGATGTATATTATTTCATTAAAAGCTATGGACATACATACATACATGGATATATTAAAAATGTATCTTATCTTTTATTTCAGTACAAATAGTAGTAGTTAGTGTAAATTGTATTTTAAATTACAGTTAACCACAAAAATTTTGCTACATGTCTAATACATATTGTGGTTTTTCTTTATGTTAGATAATAATATACCACAATATAATACATTATTACATATACAAATATTTATATACATACATATGTACATACATATGTATGTACATATATATTGTTTGTTTATATACATATGTATCTGAACATATCTGAATATTCAATTTTACTCAGACAAGGTTCAAAGAAAGATTCATATAATTACTTTTCTTTTTATTAATTGGCGTGTTATATCATAATCATAAATGATCGATTTCGAGGTTCCCTACTTTTTTAAAGAAAAAAAAAAAAAAAACAGAAAATTCAAATTTAATGGGGAACGTTTATTATAATTTGAAAGAACATTCTTTGGCATAAATTTTTTTAAGATTATGTCTATCAAATGTTGGCCGCTGCTTCGTCGCAGATGGGCCATCCGTTGAGTCCAATTTTCGATGACTCGTTCGAGCATTTCGACTGGTAACTGGCGAATGACACGCGTGACGTGTTCCTCCAAGGCCTGAATCGAAGCGAGTTTGTCCGCATAAGCTTAAGACTTTACATATCCCCACAGGAAAAAGTCTAACGGTTTGATATCATACGATCTTGGTGGCCAATGGACAGGCCCAAGACGTGAAATTATGTGCTCCCCGAAGTGTTCTCTCAATAAATTCATTGATTGATGCGATGTGTGGGAAGTGGCGTCGTCTTGCTGAAACCAAATGTCGCCCAGATCACGAGCTTCAATTTCAGGCATCAAATAGTCGATTATCATGGCAAAAACGGTCGCCATTGACGGTTACGTTCGTACCGGCATCATTTAAATGAAATATAGACCGATGATTCCACCGGCCCACAAACCACACCAAACCGTTGGTTTTTCTGGATGAAGTGGCAGTTCTTGAATCTCTTCAGGTTGCTCTACGTCCAAAATGCGGCAATTTTGTTTGTTTACATATCCATTGAGCCAGACAAAATTTGCCTTGAAAACGTCGGATCTTCTTGGAACTTTTCAAGAGCCTATAGAGCGAAGCGATGTCTCTTGGGAGATCGAGCGGCTTCAGTAGTTGCACAAGCTGTATTTTGTATGCTTTTTATTTAAGATCTCGACGTAAAATGCGCCAAGTCGTTCCATACGTCAGTCCGAGTGGCTGCGAACGGCGCCGAATCGACTCTACACGGCCTTCGTGTACACTCTCAGCTACGACCGCTATATTTTCTTCACAGCGAGCTAGACGTGGTCCATTCAGTCGAATATTATATAATAATAAATGCTGTTTCTCAAAATGGGTGATGGTGTTGCGAATAGTACGCTCAGTAGGCCGATTATGTTGACCATAAGTTGAGCGAAGTGCACGAAAGACATTCCTCACAGAACGTGAATTTTCGTAATAAAGTTGAACGATTTGTAAACGTTGTTCTGGCGTAGGTCTTTCCATTATGAAATGCCAAACAATACTAAACAAAAATAACATGACAGGATGACAGGACTCACACGTGATCTGTCAAAAAAAGGCTTTGGAAAGTGTAAATTACGAATTCAATAAACGGTAGGAGACTTAAAGTAGAGGTGTGCACGTGACATAAGTTTTTTAGTAACGCATGATTCACGCATGAGTCACTCGTGATTCTGTTTATACATAAATCACGCGTAAGAGTAAACATGATATTTGTTCGAAAAAAAATTATTATATTTAACCTTGGGCTAATAGATTGGAATTTTTAAAATTTGTATACCTTAGGTCCAGTTGGTACCCGCATTTCTTCTACAAAAACTGCTGCTAATAAATTTCAAAAATAAGATGCCAACAGCCGAAGAATAAAATGTTCACTTCCGTTTTTTATACCCTCCACCGCTACTAGTGGTGTATAAGAGTATAGTAAGTGTGTCATTCCGTGTGAAACATTCTTATTATACAGCTAACACCCCATTAAGCGCATATATTCTGGCACCTTCAGTAATTCTAAGTCGAGTTAGCCATGTCCGTCTCTCCATCTGTGGAAAACTGGCACACTTTCGAAAGACTCCAAAGAAAAGAAGAAACTGGATGTTAAATTGCTGGTAGTTATCCCAAGCAGTTTAGAACAAGTAGGATCAGAGCTAATAATGTGGAACCAGCAATCTCTGTCGAATTTTATGAAGATTGGTCCATAATCTACCCTAGACCCCATATAAACCCTACTGCCGGAAAGCAGTCGCGTAAGCCTTAAAACGTAATAAATAATGCTATCATAATAAAATTTGGTTCGTCGCAGTTTTATAAGACTAAGAAACGCACAACAAAATTTCATGAAGATCGGTCTATAATTTACCCTAGGCCCAATATAAACCCTACTCATTGAAAATAGTTTAGTACGCTTAAACCCCTAATAAATAACGCTATTGCCATAAAATTTAGTACGTCACATTTTTATAAGCCTAGAAATCACACTGTCAAATTTCGTGAAGAACGGTCTATAAATTACCATAGGCACCATATAAAGCCTACTCTCGGAAAACAGTTAAGTACGCCTAAAACTGTAATAAATAATACTATCATAATAAAATGTAATACTTCACAGTTTTATAGGACTAGAAATCATACTAATAAACTTTGTGATGAGCGGTCCATAATTCACCGTAGGTCCCATATAAAGCCCACTCTGGAAATTAACTAAATACCTCTAAAACCGTAGCAGATAAAGATATTGCGGTAAAATTGGTTACAATTCAGCTTCACATGGCCAAAAAAAAATCATGCAATTTTGTGATATACGGTCCATAATTTACCTTTGATCCCATATTAGGCAGCCTTCTAAGATTCACTGTAAACGCTAAAGCTTATTTCACTGCTGTATTGAATCATTTATGTTTTTTAAGACCACAAATCACTCTACAGAATTTTGGGATGATTGTACCATAATTAACCATGGGTCCAATATAAATTCCCCTCCAGAAAATCATTTTAGTTCGGCTTAAATTGTTACGAGTCATGATATTTAACTCAAGCTAGTTCAAATTTCTAAACAGTAAAGCATACAATTTTTCGATTGTCGGTTAATAATTTTATGTATGTAGGTCTAAACCGCAAACGTCCGTTTTTATAAAGATTAATTAATAATATATAGATATCATATAGAGCCCACGCCTGAAATATTCGAAATGTCGGTGGAGGGGTTCAAAGAATCGGCACAGCCGAATATAACACTCTTACTTGTTTTTCATAATATAATACATGCTTCCTTAAATTTGCCAGTTTTTAAAGCAGTTGTGTCGAATACAAATGCCACAGTTTTTCCCAGAACCTAGTCCTTATTCTTAGTCTACTTCTAGAGTGTCGGATGCTTTATTTAGTCTAGTTCCAGATGGTATATCAGGCATGTTTAAAATGTATTCCAGTTTTGGAGCAGTTGCTACTAACTATTGACATACCGTCTTTGCTTCTCCCCGTTATACCACAAAGTAAAAAGATAATAAAAAATCCAGTCTCCTTGTAGAAGTTAGTAGTAACAAAGGGGGATCTTTTGGACCCTGGTGACGCAAAGGTTTAATAAAAAAAATTTTAAAATTTTTCTTGAAATATATACAACAAAAGGGTTGGGGCTGTTATGGAGAATCAGTGCAAAAAAGTTGAAAGCAATTATATGTGAATATAGTAAATTTAATAAAATTTGGACTTTGACCTCAAATGGCCACGAGTTGAAGTTGTCCAATTGAGCTCAAATTTCCAGCACAAAAGCTTCACATCAAGTGTCACTAAAATCCGCCCGGAATTTAAGGAAAATCGAAAGCTGAATTTCTTTCATAAATTCTAATGCCACTTTAAAAACATGCCTCAAAAAAACAGTTATGAAGAAAAAAGGGTTAATTTAAACTTCTAAAATACATTTTTCGGCACAAGGAATAAGAAACGGCATTTTTAGAAATTTCCAAAAAATTCTTGGGAATTTTGACGTTTCTGTTAAAGGATATCCAATATTTTTCATTCTGTGAACTTTTTAAAGCCACTTCTGCATAACTTTAAATATCACTAAAATACTAAGAAAACTTATTTTTCATAAACGTATAATTAAATAGTTTTTTTTTGATCTGATTTTTACAAAAAGTTGTCAAAAAAAAATTTATACATAATTTTATAAAAATCGAACCATCCATTTAGAAACTGCAGATTTATTTCGTTTTTTTTTTTCTTTGTAACTCACAATTTGTATTGGTTACTAAGAATATTCTTACCCACTGTATACATTCAGTGTTGGTGACAAACGCGTCACTTTTGTTATCTTAAAGCAAAACTCTTCGTTAAGTACCCAATTGGAATTTTTGTTTTTTATTACTTTTTGGGAACTCATTGGTAATTTTAAACTTGTGTTTAATTAAATATATATTTTTTTATCCTGTTTTTTTTTTCTTACCAAAAATAGTCGCAAAAATAAACAAGTGCATTTATGTATTTATCAATGGCATGGCCGGTCATTAATTGACTTGTCTCTAGATGAAACTGATACTGCACCAGAGTTTATTTTTTTATAAAACCAATTTATTGTTTAAGAAAATATTGCTTGCGAATGAGTCTGTAAAAGTTACTTTCGTTTTTAATAGACTCCCAATTGCGGATGTGCAAAATATTAGAATTGAAAAGTTTTTGTATATTTTTTTATCTGACCTATGAATAAGTTCAATAAAGTGAGAGTTTCCTTAAAAAAACCAAATCGGTTAATAGATGTCTCTTTCATTTGATTACTGTTCTTTTTGGGCACGCAGCAGGAACTGCGGTTGAAAATGGAGTGCATACAGCTACTTTCACTAAAAGTGGTACACGTCATAATAATACTTGGTTTACATACTTTATGTTAATTATTTTATGAAATAAATTAATTGCGATATTTTAATTCGAATAAAATGAATTATGTACAGGGTGGGCTTTAATTCACTAATCATTGCATTTTTGATTTATATTTTTTTTAAATCTTGCGGAACAGTTTCATATTCCATGTGTATCTTGTACAGAAACGCAATAATTTGTTTTTCATTATTCTCCGTAGTGAATATGAAGTAGATATGAGCGATATTTCTGTACCTGTGATTTAATCACTGTTACTGAAAAATCACGAATCACAGCTGTGACCAAATTTGTTAAGTAACAGGTACTTGCTAAGTCGTTATTTTGGTTTTTTGTTACATACACAAATTTTTGATATTTCACTGTTTAGTGGGTAATTGCATTTCACTGTTTGTGTTGCGAAAAGAAAATTGCGATGCGAAAGAAAATTGTAGCAAATCTAGTGGTTGGTACTCTTTAATGCGTTTGCGCATTTGTCTTTCGCATCTTTTTATTTTTTTCTTTGCGCAAATCATCATTATTTCTGTTATTTAAACTATCCAATTTAAAGTTTTTTTACATATTTTACCATTTCATTACTGGAAATCTGCGCTATCTTTGATTTTTATTACCAGTATTGCTTAATTTTAAAACAATTTTGCGAGAGGGATATAGAGTAGCAAGCTGGCATTTAGCTTTCGCATCGAAATTGTATTCGCATCGCAATAGAGAGCAGCCCCCCTGGCGTTGAACTGGAGTTCATTTTGAACTTCGTTGATTTTACGAAGGGGGTTCTTTTTAGTGGAACTTCATTGTATCACAATACATCAACAGATATAGGCGCGTCAAACGGGTACTCCTGGCATATAAAAAATTGCATTATTTATAACTTCCTAATGAATTCTAAATAATAAACTTAATAACTGTGAAACGTACTTAAATTCAATCCCTTTACCTGAAAGCCGATCTTAATTACTAAGTTTAGTTTCTAAAGAAAAATATTTATTATTTTTTATAAAAAGATTTTGTTTGTTGTGCTTAATTCCCTTTTTAAATAATTGATAAATAATACTGAAATGTATTGTTGGAGGATAAGCTGTTCCTATGCGCATTTCACTGGTTGCTTAGGCTAGATCATCAGGAAACGTTCTCCTAAATAATTTTAGAAAAGCCAAAGCTATCAGCAAACAAAACTACACAGGGAATGAGAATTACCAGATCATCAGGAGAACGTTTCCTGATGATCTGGCCTAAGCAACCAGTGAAATGCGCATAGGAACAGCTTATCCTCCAACAATAAATTTCAGTATTTTTTATCAATTATTTAAAAAGGGAATTAAGCACAACAAACAAAATCTTTTAATAAATAATAGTATTACCAAAAACAACTTTGATAATTTATTATTTTTTATTAGAAATAATTTTAAAAAGTCACTTATTAATACTGATGAATTTGTTTCATCAATCTAATGGTATTTTACTTCAACGTTTGATTGCCATTTAAGCGAAAAGCAAGACTGCAAACATTTTGGTGTATACAGTAGATGGCCAATAAAATATGGAAGAATATTTTAAAAAACTTAAAAAAATACTATTACAACGTTATGTAATGTATTTTAATTTGTTTATAAAAAAAATTCCTTAAATTCTTATTTGAAAATAGGCCGAAGAACAACAAACGAATCTTTGTTAGAGTTTCGGACTTTGAAAGTGAGGTCCATTTTACGTTATTATCAATAAATTTAAATTTCAATATTGAGTTTGAATAAATTACAAAAGTATCATTAACCATTAATAGACTCAATTTTAGCTTTTATTTTTTAATTTTAATTAAAATATTTTGATCATTTTGTGATTCTATAAGAACGTAGAATATATTTCTTTTTGGGGTCTTATTTTATGATAGTATTTAAATTCATATGTTCACAGAAAAAATTATTAAATTTCTCTTATCACCAAATTTGTTCTAAATTCATAATATCAAGCAAACAAGTTGTTGATTTTGCACCTATTACCAAAATGATTATATTGATTACTAAAAAATTTAAAATTTTGAAAAAATTTTTTCAATAAATGATATTTTTAATTTTAATTAAAAAATTGATCAAAAAACTTTGAAATTTTAAACAATGTGTTAATTTATTTAAATAAATATTGACAATTCCCAACAACAATTCTACATGTTTAAATTATTTTATTTTAAACGAAAAAAGTCAATTAAGATTTTTTGTTATTTAATTAAAATTTTAATTGAAAATTTATTTTAAAACAACTAAAAGGTTAATTAAATCAAAATTATATTTTAAATCTTTTTCAGCTAAAAAAATTATTGATTCAATTATCACATTAATTAAATTAAAATAATTTTTAAACCATTTTTTTTAATTGATAAAACCGTTTTTTCTGTGTTGTTAATACTCATATAAACTTCAAACGTATTTAAATATAATCGGATGCCCCAGGAGACTAGTTGGTACTGGGCTAGTCTATCAGTGCGGGGGTTGCCGATTCGATTCCTGCTAGAGACTCTGGTCTGTTTTACTACAACGGACTGAAGGTCTAAGTCACTATTGCTCGGATAATTAGCTCAGACTATATTTATACCCACACCACAATAGTAACACCTTAAAATAGTGGTGCTAGACCGGGACCTTAAGGTATACCGATTGACTCAGAATTACTTTCTGAGTCGATCTAACTATGAATCAATTTCTGAGTCGATCTAAGGATGTCGGTCCGGCTGGTTGGGTGGCTGGCTGTCCATGTAATCTTGTGCGCAAAGTACAGGTCGCAATTTTGAAGATAATTTCATGAAATTCGATATAGAGTTTATAATTGGTATAATGACCAAGCATTGAAAATAGGGCGTATCGGTCCATAATTTCACGTAGGCCCCATATATGCTGCTTTCCGGAATAGGGTCTTTGTGCCTACTATTAAACCAATTTTAAAGAAATTTAAAACATAGATAAATCAATATTTCTATGGACACATAAGATTTATAATAATATAATATTTTATAAAATACGACCACGAGGCGAAATAGGGGCCATTTCTGCCTCTCAGAAACTATCAAACCGATTTTAATGAAATTTAAAACATAGATAGATCCTTATTCATATAGTCACATTAGCTATGCATTTTTCAAAGTTAGGTCCCAAATGGGTACACTTGCAAAAATTTGTTCTTTAATACTGTGGTGTAGGGTATCATATGGTCGTGCTTGACCGACTTTACTTTCTTAATTGTTTGTAATTGCATTTGTAACTCTTAATAAAAATAAATACAAAATTTTGATCTATGCATTATCTCCTGCAGACAAGCACAGATAGGATTTTGCGAGATTAGCAAATAAAAAAAAAATTGGCCTTTTAGTGTTATTTTTTTTTATTTAGCTTAAAAACTAAAAGTTTATGGCTGACTATTTAAGCCATAACTCCAGTGCATCACACGAATAAAATTTGTTGCTAAATATTTGAGTTATAATTTCAGGGCATCACAAAATTTTTGAAGCCTCAAACCCCAAGTCCACGTTCGACCTAAGCCTTCGCAGAGAAAGGCGAGAGCTTCCAGAATCCGCTCCAGGGTATTTTGGTCTCCACCAGCAAACGTATGAGTTATGTATATATGGTTCTTCACCAGTCACGTTGAGTTTTTATTGGTTCACTACCAGACAGTCACGTTAAAACATTAAGGTAACGAACGATTGCACAAAGTCAATTTTCACAACCGCAAAAACTGTAAATGATGAAACAGAACTGGGGCTGAACGATGTTTTCCATACAGTTTGACAAAAAATTATGCCAGAGAATGCGGTCGAGAAATAAAATCAATTTTATTTTGAAAACATTTTTCCTCATGCTCTCACATAGAGACAATTATTCTCCCAACAATGCTACCATACTTTCGTTCAATTTCATACATTTTGTGAACAAAGAACAAAAGAAAACGAAAGAAATGAGAGAAAATTTGCAGTTACGGTCGACGTTTTAATTATGGGCTTAAGAATTTTTGCCTGAAGTTGAAGACTCAATTCTGTTTCATCATTAACTCGGTACAGTTACACGACGCTACGCCACTAGCCAATGCGAGGTGACGACACAAAACGCACGAAAAGTAGACAAGCAGAAACGATCTGATCATCCTTTAAGGCCGTGTCAGATACAACTTTGTCGCTTTGCGTGACGTTTCTACGTTTGGCAGAAAAATGCAAAGCAAAAGGTGTATGACACAATGAAAACTTTGACAACACTCACGCATTGTTTGTTTACTTATAAAATCGCTTAATAATTTGTAAATTTAATTATTTGTTATAAAAATAAAAGTTAAAAATTTTATTGGACGGTTTTTTTGAAATTGAATTTGGCAAAAAAAAAGAAAATTATTCTAGCCAATTGTCAAAGCGCGCAAAGAGATGAGAGTTGGCTAACTTTTTGCTTCGCTCCGCTTTGAAAGTTCTTTATGTGACATGTTTCGTATAAGTATGTATATTTTATCTTATATGTCAAAGCGAATCGATAAGGCAACGCGAAGCAAAAGTTTTATCTGACATGGCCTTAAGAAATAATGACAACAAGCGCAAGCTGCTTCTCCACTCAGAGCAGTTTTACGTGCGTAGTGTTAATTAAAAAATCTTATTTAATTAAGATAAAAGTATGGTAGCACTACTAAATACAAAAATAAAATATTTGCCCCTATTGCGGTTCTCCACTCAACTCAGTTTGGTCGTGTGAGAGTCAACCCAACTTATGCACAACCCAAGAATGATATAAAAAGAGATTACGCCATGCGCATGTTTTCCCGTTAGATGACGTAGCTTAACCCAAGCTAGGGTTACCTATTCGTGTATGTTTCGTGACGTCATTTAACCCACCTGCGCAGAAAATTCAATTTTTGATTCGTGTTGTCGTAATCTTTCTTCTATCATTCTTGTGCACAACCAAACTCATTTTAGGTATTGTGATACCCAACGGTTTTTAGTTGAGTTTGCTATAAAGTTGCCAACTTAAAATAGCGATTTGCCAACTTTAAATGTAACGTTTGACAAGTGAAAATTTTATAAAATGAAATCATTTTTTAAACTTAAAGTATTTTTAATTGTTGTGTTGAATAAAAAGTATTTACAATGGATATTAGTGTCGATTTATTTTATGATGATGAAAATGAAAACTCTTGTACAGATGTGCTTCGTATAAGAAGAAAAATTCCTGATGATTCCAACTCTCTCCATTAGATTAACAAGCCTCTCAAATTGTGCTAAATTGTAATTTTCAAAGATCTACGAATGTATTAAATGCTGTGAAATTCTAATTTACAGTATAACAAATCTTTCTTTCTACTTCCGGTTTTTCCATTGTTATTTTTTTCCTTTTAAAAATGAAAGTCAACTGAAACTGAAAACAACTCAACTACTAATAAACAGTTGTGTATTCTGTCGACCAAACTTTTACAAAGTTGAAAACGGCAATACCACGAAAAAAAAAACACATACACAACTGAAAAGCCAACTGCCAGTCGAGTTGAGAATGGCAATGCAAATTTACCAAAGACAACCAAACTGTTACAAAAGTGGAGAACCGCAATAGGGGCAATTGTAAAAAGTAAATTTATTTACAAGGTGGTTTCAAAACCCAACTGACTTTTATTGCTTTGCCTGTTGTTGTTGTAATATTGAGCCCACCTTGCTAAGTTATACACAATAGAAACTTTAGTTGGATTTAAGTGTACCAGCTTGGTGAATTAAGTTTCATTTAAGTATTTAGTGATGAACATTATTTTGTATTTAAAACGATTTTAAATATAAATGTGATATAATATCAAACCTAAAAATTGGCGTTAGTCTTATTATTGCATCGAAACTTATATGCCTGAGTAGTGTTATTATAACGTAGAAAATTAACCTTAATTTTAAAGATCGATCTGTATATAAAAAATTACTTTTTGACTTCTAACCCTGCAAAGAATATTTGACTACTTGTTCCATTTTAGATAAAATGGACTTTATTTAAAATAATAATTTGTAGTTAAGCGACATGTTTTCGTTTTTAATTTACATGTTTTCGTTTTTAAACGATTTGAACGAATCCTCTGGAGTATACCATGAAGTTGTTATATTTAAAACTAATTTACTGGGCGTATGTATGAACATGGAGTAGTTTTAAGACTAGTCCGTTGTAATGCAAAGCTGCGTTGTATGGTAAAGCATTAGGACATCATAATGTTAAAAAAAAACCATGTTTTTCACTACATTTGGGCTACCTTTGGACTAGACCTAGTCCCTTATGGGCTATATTTTACATGTCTGTATATACTACTCGTAATTTTTGAAGGGAATATTCTTAAACTTATATTAATCTTATATTATACACATCCAAATACTCTTCCATTGAGTTTGTTATAAGAAAAGAAACAATTGATCCATTATTTTGTCCTATACAATTTTTTTTCTGGAATAAAGAAATTTACATTATAAAACGATAAAAAAAATACTAGAAGATGTAATTTGGCACAAATTCCATAATTTTTATTATTACTAATAGAAAATTGCTATTTTTTTATGTTACCAGGGGCCTAATTATGGCAGTCGTGATCGAGTACTTTCTCGATTCGAAAGCAATTTTATTTCTAATTCTTTCAGTCGATACTGAACGAATCGAAATTATTTTTTCAGGATTGTGAAACTCAAATTAATGCTTTACAACACTGAAAAAATAATTCCGATTCGTTCATTATTGACTGAAATAATAAGATATTAAATTGCTTTCGAATCGAGACAGTACTCGATCACGACTGCCAGAATCAGGCCCCATTATATGACACAAAAAGGAAGATTGTACCCAAAGTAATAAATTGACTTACCCCTTCGTATAGAGAAGTACAAACTATCAGAAGGCACGAATTGTTTACATAAAATCTTAAACACTATTAGCGACGTCGAAGCATTAAATAAATGTAAGTCGTTAAAAGCGGGAAGGCAAAGATAGAAGGACGACCTGATTGTCCTTAAGTCAAGTCTTACAATTTTTGTTGCAGAAATTCTTGAGTTTTTGTTAGTGAGAGGGGTGAAAAGATTGGGGAAGATACTCAGTTTCATAAACTCTGCAATTCTGTTTTATTATTCTCACAGTTTTTAACTTGAAGTTGGCTGTAGGTGTATTTGTATTTATATACAAAATATAAAAAGAAGAAGAGGTAAGTAAGATAAAAATACAACAATTGCAAAACTACAATTTTATAATCTGGACACTAGTGTAATTTCAAAGCCGAATTTTTAAAAATTGCAGCAACAAAATTTGCGAGTCTGGTCGATGAATAAGCGATAGTGACAATGATGCGTATCCTGCAATTTTTTGGGATGCTTGATATTAATTAAATATTTGCGTTGTTTTACGCAATTTCCCCACAAATGTTCTACAAACATTTTGAAAAATTATTTAATTATTTTCGTATTTAATTTTCTCTCAGATGAGTACCATGGTAATTTTAATATTCCATAATATTACAAAAGCATGACCGTAGCATTCCTTAGTCAGAAGGCATCAATCGGCAGCTGGTGTAAGTTTGTGCGACATATTATCCCCATTTCATTGCTCATACCCTGTAATGTATAGCATATGTATGTAAAATGTATTTAATCTTTACGTATAAATGTTGGCATACTGTTTACTTTGCGGAACTTATAACTTTAACACGGATAAGGTGTGGCCAATTCCATACGCAAATAATTGAATGGGCGTCAAATTGTCACTGAAATAATAAAACATACGAGAACAAGTTTCTACAGCTGGGTTTCGGCTTGTTTTTCTAACTGTCGTTAAGTTTGTTAAATTGTCTTTTAAAAATTTTTTACATTAAAAAATATGTACATATATATTAGTGATGGAAAATTGAAAATTTTATATGGTACTGACCACCAAGCAAAAGAGTACTTTTTTCAACATTTTGGTACTTTTTTCAAACTTATTTTTTTTTTTTTTTGGAAAATAAACTTAAAAATAAAAAACTAAAATACATAATTTGTTTGCCCATATCTCAGCCATTTATGGACCGAGCTGCTGAATTTCAACAGCAAAATTCTGATGAGGATCTCTGACATTAAAACAAACAACAGGCTATGTTGCCATAGCCTTTTGATAAGAATTTACCAAAACTTTTAAAAAAATATGATAAAATCTGCTAAATCGTTAAATGAAGAAAATCGGCTAAGATTAAAACAAAAAAAAATTTTAAATTTGCTTACAATATGATGATAACCTTCTGAATTTTTATAAAAAAAAATTATGCTAAATATTTGATTAATAAAAATGAATTTAAGTTTTCTTGGGCTTAATTGAACTGTTTATGGGTTTTAAACCAAATTTAATTTTTTTTAATCAGGATTAAGTTCGTCGAATTAAATTTTCATTTAATTATTCTAATGAAGAAAGGAATTTAACAACACAAAATGAGTTAAAATTTTATTGATAATTTTTATTTTTTATTGAGCGGTGTATCGAACTCGGGCCGAATTCAAATGTTTCGAGAATAACCGCATTCTTTCTCTTCATCAGAGTTTCTGCAGTTTCACCCTTTCCGCCCTTACGACGGCTGTAAGTCTATAGTAGGGTTGACATTCGTACTGTTTTTATCAGTACATGTACTGTTTTTTGTTCAGAGTACTGATTTATGCATTACAAGCAAATCAGTACGCAAATGTACTGATTTTTTCATTAATGTACTGTTTTTGTACTGTTATTATAAATTAATTTTGTTTAGTATATAGTTTGTCATATTGTCAAATTGTTTGCGATACAAATGTTAATATAGATGTCCTTATCGATGAGTTATTAACATTAAAGATTTTTGCCGAGTCAGTACGAAAAAAGAAGACAGTAGAAGAAAAATGGAAAGTGTTTCTAAATGGTGGTGCATTAACGAATTTGAGGAAATGTGTTATTTTATTTCTTCCATTCCACATTCAAACGCTTTTACACAACGAGTCTTTAGTTTTCAAAGTGGAGAAAAGAGAGTAACAGGCTCCTAATATAAAACCTGGAAGGTAAGTTGAAGATAAAGACAAACTTTAGTTATTGTTGTAATGAGTTTTACAATATCTTGAAGACTGAAGACAGGAAAAAATGGGGGCAATGTACAAAAAGGCCATAAATATTTTTAACTTGTAACATTGTAAATATTTATGCCCATACATATGTAAATATATTATTTATAAAAATAAATAGTATAAGATCGTCTGAAAAACGATTGTGCCTCTTGCAATAATTACAATTATTAATAGTAATTAGATCATAAATCACTTTTAAATAATTTTTTTAAATTATCTTGAAGATAAATGCATAACAAGCTTCGTTGTTTCAAGTGTTAAATTAGTGTTTTTACATTGTTGTCCAGTTAGTGCTAAAAAGGCCAATGTCAAATAATTCATTTTTGAGAATATTTAAATTTTAGTATTTTATAGAAGAGTTCTAAGTGAAATTGGCTAGCAAACCTTTTTGAAGCTGTTCTCGGTTAAATTAGACATTGGCTGTTTCCGCAAAATAAAAGAGATTCAGCATGACCCTTTAATTGCAAAATAAAATTAATTATGCTGGTAGATAAAGCTAAAAACTACTTTTATTTATTTTTTATTTAATTCTATGTTGACCTATATTCAAAAAATATAATAGAATAAAGGAAATAAAATTTTAGTTCACATGTTGGTCACGTTTTTTTTTCGTCAAATATTTGCTAGGTGTGACCGTAGGTTAAGAAAAGACTTAATGCAACAATTAATTGAAACAGCAAAATATTAACCTTGACCCTTTTAGTACCAAGTTTCAGACATAATAAACTCAAATTTTGCTTTTAATAAAACTAATGTTTCTTTGAAAAATATTAAAACAAGTAGCTAGCAAGAAATCAAGAATCGAATTTTTAACAACTTGTTGGGTTTTAGATTTTTTTGTTATTCAGTTTGTATCCCCGCTAAAAATATATACGGAATTGAATTATTGTTTTGAAAAAGTTCAGCTTAATTAAAACTTTTTATGTTATAAATATACAATCTCTATTAAAAAAATGTACTGTTTTTTATGCAATTGTACTGATTTTCCTGATTTCAAAACTGGCAACCCTAGCATATAGTCAAACATCAATCTTTTAACCAACGCAATTTTTTGGTGCATCGAAATCCGCTGTAATTGATAATCAAGTTTTCAATTTATTTACGCCTCTTCCTTACTTGTGTTTTTTAGTACTTTTATCAAGAATTTTTCTTGAATACCAAAGTTCATTTTTGTGTTTTTTCTCTTTTTATATTGAAATTTTCTCACAGCCTGAAGGATATTTAAATTTTTAAACATATACCTCGTGCCATAGCTTTACAATAATAAGTTTTCTTGTGGTTAATTGAATCGTTTATGATTTTTAATACAAGTTGTGATTCATCTTGTTTTATTTTCATTAAATTATCATAATGAAGAGAGGAATTTTAATATATGTAAGTAGAAATCATAAAAATTTTTTTTTTTAGATAATATCAAATTATTAATGTGACAAACGAATAAGTAATAAAAATTTGAATAAGAAATGGTTTAAAAATATGTATGTATGTTAATATGTAAAGTAAGTCGTTTGAAAAAAATATTTTCCAAAATAAAAATACTTTCATTCGAAATTTTTACGGAATAATTTTCTTGCTATATTTAACCATCTAAAAGGTACTACGTTAAAAAAAAAGAGTTTAAAGTCAAATAAGGACCAGTCTAATATACACTTAGCATTAATGTAAGATTAGGAGTCGGAGTTAAAATTTCAGCTGTTGGAGTCGGAGTTAGTACGTTTTGGTGACGACTTCACAGCCCTGGTTGTCAATGTTAAAAAAATAGCAACGCTAAATTTCTAAGCAAAGAAGTATAACAAGAAAAGAGTACTAAAACGGATGTGGATTTACCGTGGTATTTTTGAAAAGAAAAAGTACTAAAAAAGTACCATAGTACTGAATTTTCCATCACTGATATATATAATATATAAATGTAATTAAACATATATTTTGAATCTGCTGTTAAATGAGACGAAAATAAATCAGCGAAAAGAGCAGAAGTATTTATTTGGCGTTCAATCAGCGTTGTCGGATCAACGTGAAAAATTATTTAGTTATTGCTCGGTGTTCTTTTTTTTATTATTTCGATAATCAGCCTTTTAGGGGGTTAAAGTGGGAACAAGTAAGAATGATATATTCGGCTGTGCCGAATCTTTGATACATTCCACCGATATTTCGATTATTTCAGGAGTGGACTCTATATGATAAATATATATTGTTAATTAATCTTTATAAAAACAGATGTTATTTCAAAGCAACAACATATTATAAATATTCTTTACAGAAAAAATTGCATAAGAGTAAAAAAGGACAAAGAAGAGTAAAGGGCAGTTTTTTTTTAACAAATAAACACATAAAAAAATTTTAAAAACCGTATAAACCGCCTTGAATACTTTGGAGCAAATCAAGTTATTATAGGGGAGAATTAAACAATTTTTTTTCATATAATTTAAATTTTTTTTAAATTAAAATTTTCCCTATGCTTATCCAGGAAGCTTTACGCTTGTCTGCAGGAGACCAGAGTCTCTGGCGGGAATCGAACCCGCAGGGGGCACCCTGACAGTGATTATGTGCATTATGCCTTTATTTACTACCATAAATAATATTTTAACAAAGTGTTAAAATGATTTTATGATTATATATTAAAGTCCATATTAGTTTCATGCTGGGTTTTAACACACGCTTAGAAAAAACAAGGTTGTGGTAAACATATTTTAAGAGCAACATATTATGATAAGATTCATTATTGTAGTCAAAACATATTATGATTATTATTAGAATCATAAACAATCATATTATGACCAAATATATTCGTAATATTACATCATAATATTTTTCCCTTATTCATAGTTTGTGTTTATTACATCATATTATAATTATTATTATTATAAAATATTATAATTATTATTATTATAATATTAATCATAATAGGCTAAGAAGTTATCATAGTATGATGCAAAGGGTCGTGTGGCGGTTACAAGTAATCAAATACACAGATTATCAGAAAACCTTTTTTCAAAGAATTTTGAAAAGCTAAAAATATTATGCAAATAAAACTGTAAAGCGAATGAGAATTACAACCACTCAAGTCTAATTTGCAGTGAATCGGAAAGAATCATATTACGATTCAAAATATTTTTACAGTAATCATAATATAATCGCTTATTATCATAATATGGTGTAATGATTATTAGATATCATTAAATAGTTGTAACTAACATAACATGTTTTCAAAGTTATCAATATTAAGTTGTTAGAAAAAGAATTATTTTTTAGTTAAACATACTCAAATTTATAATTGCGATAAACATTGAAATTTTACAGTAACTAAAATTTTGCTGATATTCAATAAAAATTGTTTACGACAACAATATAATGTTACAATAAACATAGTGTAGTTGCTGTAACCATGACGAACCATATTATTTCTCTGCCCGCAGTTTGTTCAAAATAAAACTAAAAATTAAAACCTAAAATTAAATTAAAATTAGGTGATTCTTTACCGAAAATAACCGTTTTTTTTTCTCAATTTTGGTGCTTTTTAAAAGTTAACAAGCCGGCTGAAAAATATAATAATAACACAAAAAAAGTAAGAGTGCTATATTCGTCTGAACCAAATCTTGTATACCCTTCAGCAACAGTTAGAATATTTCAGGCGTGGTCCTATGGGCCTGGGGATCTATAAATTAATAATTATTGTTTATACAATTCATTATTAAAATTCGTCGCGGTTTAGACCTAAATATGTTAAATTATTGACCGATCATCAGAAAGCTTTATGTTTTTTTTTCTAGTCATATAAAACTTAATTTAAACAAATTTGAGTAAAATATCATGATCCGTAGCCGTCTTAGCCGAACTAAAATTATTTTCGAGAGGATAATTTATATTGGACCCATGATAAATTATGGACTAAATATTACAAAATTCTGCAGAGTGATTTGTGGTATTAAAAAAGATAAATTAGAGCAAACTTTAAGGTGGTTTTCAGAAGGCGGCTGACCGATTATTTCGAAATTGCATGGTATTATTTCTGGGCCCTATTCCACAAAACAACTTACCAACTTTTCACATTGCACTTATCAAATTTTATTTTTTGGCAAAGTGGTAAGTGTTTCTGTTCCACAATATTCTTTGCAAATCTTACTTTGCAGTAAGCAAAGTTTTGCAAAGACTTTGCTCTCTTTGAAAAGAATTTGCCCTCTTTGCAAAAACCTTGCTCTCTTTGCAAAGTCTTTGCGCTTTCATGCAAAGTGAGTGTGCAAAGCAGTGATGCAAAATGTGGCACAATTGTGCCATTTGTGGCACTTTCGAATGTTTGATGGCCCTGTGGAAACCTTTTTTGGCCCTTTCAGGTCAAAATTTTAATGAGTACTTTAAATTGTTCAGAACATTTTTCAACACTTCTTTTATTAATGGAATTGTTTTGATTGTTCAGGGCCAAATAAACCTCACAAGGGATTTGATCTTGATATAAAAAACATATAAATCATGTTTGTATAAAATCGACGTTTCTTGAAGATATATTGAAGATGTCGCACTGTTTTTCTGGCTGGGTTAAAATAAAACAAAAAGACTTGCAAACAATGTCAATTTTGGTTTTGTTCTTAATAGAATAAAACACATATGTGACAGCGCATAGAGTAAGGGACCTAAGGGTAAAAAAAATCAATTTTCACTTTTTTTTGATGTGGACAACATCTGACGTTTTCAAGGTTGACCAACACGTTCCTGACGTCATGAGATGTGTCGCTTTCAAATGAGACCAATACTAACATGCTCAGTGATGGTACACCAAAGATACACGTATTTAAATCTTTAAAATGGTTTTTAATAGTTTTTACCCTTATGTCCCTTCCTCTATGCGCTGTCACATATACTTTATTACTAATTTTATTGGTTTTATTTAAATAGCCAGCCAGCAAAATAGTCCGACGTCTTCCAGATATCTGGAAGAGTATTTTACTGGCATAATATTCAAATATATTAAACATTTTTTGACTGGTGCAAAGTGTTCCACAAAGGATTTAATCATCTTTGCATTTCTGTCTTATCACTTTTCACTTTGCGTTGCTAATAAAATTATTACAATGAGCCGGAAAATAAAAATTTGATTTTCAGCCGACAGAGCATTACTGCGCTGTGTATTGTATTTTAATTTTCCTCCAATTTTATTTAAAATGAAATAAACTTGGATTTGATTTAAACGAAAGCACTCTTTAAAATTAAAGTTTTGTAGTCCCGAAAAATTTATTCGGTCTCTATAATTTCTTGTTATAACCACTTCTTCAATATCGTCAAACAGAAACTCACGTCTTAACATTTTGAAAGCTTCAAAAGATATAAGAATATGAATTTGCAAAGCGATCGTTTACCTTGCAAATTTTTGACAAACTTTTCAAAATTTCCTTTGCAAAAATAGAATTTACAGTTTTTGTGGAACGAAACAGCATAATTATTTGCAAAGTCTTTACAAATTACACTTTTCAATATTAACTTTGCACTTTGCATAAGAGAACGTACGTGGAACAGAAATTGCAAAGTTAATATCAAAATTGCAAAGACTTTGCAAATTACACTTATCAATTTCAACTTATGACTTATCAAATTTAATAGTTCTGTGGAACATAAAGTTTTGCAAACTGACGAAAAATTTGATAAGTGCAAAGTGAAAAGTTGATAAGTTGTTTTGTGGAATAGGGTCATATAAAGCTAAATTGGACCAACTTTTACCACATTATCTATATTTTCAATGGTCTTAGGCGTATTAAAATAACTTTCCAAAGTGGGCATTATATGGGGAATATGGGAAATTATGAACCGTTCTTCGCGACATTTGTGCTGTGACTTAAAGCCTTATGATACTACGAAAGACCGAACTCTGCTACAAAAACTGTTTTAGGCGAACTAAAGTGTTTATATGAGACCTATGGCAAAGTATAGACAGATTTTTACGAAAGTTAACAATTTGATTTTCAGTCCTATATGACGTACCAAATTTATTTACAATAGCATTATTTGTTACGTTTTTAGGCATTTTGACTGTTTTCCATTAGTAGGATTTATATGAGGCCTATGGTAAATTGTAGACCGATCTTCCCGAAATTTAACAATGTGATGCTCAGCCTTATAAAACTGTGACTTACCAAACTTGTTTACACTAACGTTATTTATTACAGCTTAAGACGTAGTAAAATGTATATGGTAAATTGTGGACCGATCTTTACAAAATCTTACATTTTTCTTTTTGATTTCTAGTCCAATAAAACTGTGACGTACCAAATTTTATTACAGTAGCATTATTTATTACGGCTTTAGGCGTACTAAACTGTTTTCCGAGAGAAAGTTTTATATGGGGCCTATGATAAATTATGAACCGATCTTCACGAAATTTAAGAGTATGATTTCTAATCATATATAACTAATTTGGGCAAAATCTTATATCCAGCTATGCATTATATCATGATTTATGATAGTTTATGTAAAAAATTATCAATTTTTTACGGTGGGGTTTCCATATTTGGATTCATAACTCTGATCCTGCTGAAGTGATTTTGCTGGATTTCAGTCCCAAACTGCTTAGGTAACTTAAAGCAGTTTGATACCAACATTGTTCTTTTCTTTTGAGCATGTTTTCAACAGACGGATAGACAGAAAGACGGACATGACTAAATCGACTTAGAATTCATCAAGGAACCAGAATATTAATTCTTGATGGGATCTCAAATGAATAACAAAAAATGACAAGCTTAGTATACCCTCATTCACCACCAGTGGTAGTTGGAGTTATAAAAAATACAGTTTTGTCCAGCGTTGGTACAAAGGCCTGGGCAAAGTGTTGTTAATCGAACATGAAGGATGCAACTTTGGGAAATTGCGGAATAATAAAGAGTAAGTTAGTTATGTCATCGTCAAGACCATTTTTGTTGCTGCAATTTTTTTTTAAATTTGGCTTTTAAATTGCACTAGTGTCCAGATATTGAATTTCTAGGATTGCAATTTTTGTATTTTTTCCCTGCGGGTTTTATATTTTATATACATTAAATTACAAATACATATACAGCCACTTTCAAGTTAGAAAATGTCAGAATTACAAAACAAATTGCAGAGTACATGAAACTGAGTAGCCATCCTCGATCTTCTTACCACTCTCATCTGTACACTCGATAATTGCTGCAACAAAAATTGCAAGTCTGGAAAATGACTATGATTTATATGAATATGTATTATAACAAGCCAAGGCTCTAGAAATAAAAAATAATAGCATTTGTAGATTTTGTAGAGAATTTTACACAACGACCAACAACCTATGAGGTACTAAGAATATCTTTTAATATACAATTCGCAAGTTTTCCAGATATTAGGATTTGACTAGTGGGAAATTGAAGTTAATTATAATTATCCACGGATAAATTCGTGTTTTATTCCCGATAAACTGAAAGTACCTAGTTTTGTAGTTTCTTATCGCAAAGGAATATTAAAGGTAAGGTGGCCTGTCATAAAGACCCGCATAGACCGAGTTGGACCCTAGCGTTGCCACGATGTACGATAACCCTCAATTGAAAAGGTAAGTTCGAAGTGATGAGAACCAGATTACTCCATACCCTCAAAGGGTGAAACGGTTAAAACATCACAACATGTTTAGCTCTACACAAATTTGGCGATAAAAAAATGTGAAAACTAGATACTTTCAGTTTATCGGGAATAAAATAGAATTTATCCATGGATTTGCATGAAATTTAGTCCTCAAACTGGGAAGAATTTGTTTATTTAAATTTTTTATGAATTTTTTGCGTTCAAAAATTGTATAATTAAACAAAGAAAATATTTTTTTCCACTTGTGCCTCAATAACTCCAAAACTCAGCATTCGTTTGCTGATTCTCTTAGCATACAGACGTGCTTTTAAATATCAGTTGTGAATTTTCTGAGAATACACTCGTGTTAAATATTTTTCTTTGTTAACATTTCTTTTGAAATGGCCACAAAACGCAAAAAACGCTGGGGAAACAACCCCAAATATAAAAAAACTAAATCTAATAACAGATTTGATTTATTATCTTACGAAGATAGCGATGAAAACCCAAGTGTTTATGAAGAGCAAAAAGAAGAAGTCATAAAAATTCCTCCAATCATTGTAGATAACTGTCACAATCTTACAGCAATAATGAAACTTTTGGGAAAAACATGTAGATATTAGAAAATGTCAATTGGAACTAAGATAATTCCAAGTAATATGCTTCGTCATGTCATATAATCAAACAAAATGTTGCCTTAAGGTTATGCATTGGAATGCCCAAGGTATAACGAGCTCTGCGTCAATATTAGAATTAGAAAATTTCTTAAATGAAAACCAAATATACATTATATTTAACGAAACGTTCCTGAATCCAAATCACAAATTCAAAATTGCAGATTATATAATTCATAGGGAGGACCGAATTACACATGGTGGTGGTGTTCTTTTAGGTGTTAAAAGATCTATGTATACCACATGAACGAATTAAAAAATATACAAGTTTCTATACTGATGAAAATAAATAATAAGACTATTCGATTTACTTCGGCTAACTGCCCAAGATATACGACAAGCTTTATTGATGAATTGGACAAAATTACTGATTCAACAAATGAATTTTTCGTTTTTGTCGACTTTAACGCCCACCATTCAAGTTGGGGTTGTGTTAAAAATAATTCTGCAGGAAATGGTCTTTATAGCCATCAGCTCAGCTCCCAGTATTACGTATATGCTCCTAAAGGTACGGTCAGACTGATGAAATATTTGAAAGCAAACATCAAATATTTCATTAACGTAGTCTGAAGACAAAATATTTTTGAGTATCAAATAAAATAACAGCTGATTTTGAGCAAATAAAAGTATTTGCCGGCAAACAAATATTTGTCCAATGTGAACACAAAAATTCAAATATTTTAGTAATTTTTGAGCAAACATTTATTTGATATTACAAAAAAATTGTAAGAGCAAACAACGACAAATAATTTTAGCCATGTTCCGGATAGAAGCAATTATTCCTGTAAGTTTTCGGATTATTTACAATTTTAAAGATTTTTTATAATTATTAGACTTTGCTATCGTGCCACTATTAGCAAATTTTTGCGAATTACCGTTAATTTAGCAATTTTTATAGAATTTTTGCCATTCCTTATAGTTTTAGGCACTTTTACTAAATTTTATGGCTTGTTTGAAATATTAAAATGGTTCGCGAATTTTCGCTATTTTTGCAACATTTTTTTTTTGTTTTCCCCTAAATTTTGTTTTTTAACCGATTTAGCAATTTCAAATATATTTTAGGGTTTGTTTCCAAGTTTGCCAGTTTTTGCGAATTTTATCCATGTTCGCAAAAGAAGCGATTTCTTTCTGTGATTCTTTGCAGCTTTAACTATTTTTAATAATTATGAGTATGTACTACACTTTGGTATCTTGCCGCTATAGCAAATTTTTGCGAATTTTCGCTAATTTAGCAATTTTTACCGAATTTTTGCCATTCCTTATACTTTAAGGGTCTTTTAATCAATTTTATGGCTTATTTGAAATATCAAAAATTTTCGCGAATTTTCGTTATTTTTTGAAAAAAATTTTTTTTGGTTATTTTCCGACAATCTGTTTTTTTTAACCGATTTCAAATAAATTTTAGGGTTTGTTTCTAAGTTTGCAATTTTTGGCGAATTTTAGCCATGCTCGCAAAGTAGCGATTTTTCACTGTCAATCTTTAGAGCTTTAACGATTTTTAATAATTATTATAATAATTATTTGCTATCATACCGCTATTAGCAAATGTCAAGAAAAAAACACAAAAAAATGTTGCAAAAATAGCGAAAATTCGCGAAAAATTTAGATATTTCAAACAAGCCATAAAATTTATTAAAAGTGCCTAAAACTAAAAGGAATGGCAAAATTTCGATAAAAATTGCTATTTTTTGACATTTCCGCTAATATAGCAATTTTTATCGAAATTTTGCCATTCCTTTTAGTTTTAGGCACTTTTAATAAATTTTATGGCTTGTTTGAAATATCTAAATTTTTCGCGAATTTTCGCTATTTTTGCAACATTTTTTTGTGTTTTTTTCTTGACATTTTGTTTTTAACCGATTTAGCGATTTCAAATATATTTTAGGGTTTGTTTCCTACTTTGCAATTTTTCGCAAATTTTAGCCATGTTCCCGTTAACCAGTGGCTTCCATTTATTTTTCTTTTTAATTCTCCTGTTCTAACACTATAAGAGATGCTGATCCACAGAATAAAATAAATAAATTAGCTTTTGCGCTCATTTTTACCATTTGAGAAATATATTTTTATTTTTGAACACTTTCATTAAATAATTATTTGATGCAAATATTGCTTTTAGTCTGAACGCATGGCAAACATGAATTAATTTATTTTATTTAACACTGTTTGCCAACTGTTTCATCAAACAAAAATTGTCAAATATTTGAGCTTAGTTTGAACATTAAACAAAATATTTTTTTGTTTCACACAGTTTGAAGCAAATATCAGAACAAATATTTTCGTCAAATATTTCATTAGTCTGAACGTACCTTAACTCTTTTACGCGATTTAGTCAAAATTCAGTCAATACACAATCATCCGTAGTGGATATTCTACTCTCGAACTCAATTTTGCATATTTCACAAATTCAAACTATCACAGGGCTGTTTAGGTCGGACCATGTTCCAATAACGTGTGAAATTCATGGCACAATCTTAGAACGCACGACTCAATTCCCATTATATAAACTAGCAAACTGGAATGCAATAGGTAAATGGGTGGAAGATAAAATTAAAAATAACAACTTACAGGATGCAATTTTGACCGAGACAAATATCGAAGCTGTAGTATCTAAAATCATTTATATTCTTCAAGAATCATCAAAGCAAATTCCAATGGGTGTTAAACAACTGTGGCAAAATAAACTGTCTCCTCTTACTTTGTATTTAATAGGTCAAAGAAATAAATATCGAAGAAAATTGCAAAGGTGTAATATTACATCTGAAAGAAATCAATTATTGTGTATTTTAAAACAGCTGAATTTGTTTATTAAGTATTACATTAATAAAGACAAAAACAACAACTAGTCAAATTTTCTGCAGAAGTTGCCAACAGGCAATAAAAAGTTTTGGAAGTTGACTAAAGCAATCAAAGGCAAACAGACAACAATCGGTTGTTTGACACAAGATAGCGCTGTAATTCATAACATTTTTGAAAAGGCAAATAGTATTGCTCAACATTTTGAAAATATTCATTCAACTACTGCAAATTTAACATCACCTGTTGATCGTTATGTTACGAAGCATCTTCAATGGTTGGACAATTAAATAGTTCTAGGTTATCTCCAACAACATTTAACATCGAAAGATGAAGTAAAAGTTTATGTTAATACGTTAAAAAATTCTAAGGCACCTGGTAAAGATGGTATCAAGGCTATTATATTAAAAAATATGACTGACAACTTCTTTGACTTAATAGTAAAAATATTTAATTGGTGCATAAAAAATGGGTACTTTCCAAAAATTTTTAAGACTGCGAAAGTAATCCCAATCCTTAAGTCTGGTGAAGATCCAAATTCTGTGGAAAGTTATCGTCCTATAAGCATGCTAAATATGTTAGATAAAGTGTTTGAGAAAATAATATTTAAAAGACTTAATGAGTTTGCAGAAGACAACGGCATTATACAATCGGAGCAATTTGGGTTTAGAAAAAGTCATTGTACAATCCACCAGGTTATGAGAATTGTTAACTTCATACAACATAACAAAAACAATAAATGGAGCACGGGGGTTATATTTTTGGATATCGAAAAAGCATTTGACTCTATTTGGCACAATGGCTTAATTTATAAACTCGGTAGACTTGGATTTCCAATTTATATGCAAAAATTAATAAGAAGCTTTTTAAATGAAAGATATTTTCTTGTGAATGTTGATAACGTATTTTCAACTAAACGTCGAATTCTAGCTGGTGTTCCACAGGGCTCTGTTTTGTCACCCACATTATACTCAATCTATATATCGGACTTTAAATTGTTAAAAAATTACATTTCAGCCTTATACGCAGACGACACTGCCTTAATAACGCGAGGGAAAGTTTCAAATGCAATCGTAAAAAGAATGGAAAATAATATAATAATTTAATGATAATGTTGCATACTCGAACTACCTACGAGTCTTAAATGATAGAGGTCTGGAGGTGATTACACTCAAACAAATTTTCCAAAAAAAAAAAAATTAAAAAATTTCATAAATTTATCTTCTAAACTGCGACCTGTATTTTGCGCACATGGGTACATTTACAGACACCCAGCCAGCCTCCCAGCCTGTTAGCCATTCTAACTGAGTGACATCATAAAATCGACTCTGAAAGAGATACTTAGTCGATCGGTATCAGGGTTGCCGAACGTGGTCTTTTCCGACCAAATTTGGTCGGTTATATGTCGTTTGGTCGTCTGGTAGGCTTAACCTAATTTTGGTCGGTTTGAGAAAACGTACACCTTTTCTTCAAATTACCCCAAAGAAAGAAGTCCAATGGTGTCAAATCAGATGATCTTGGCGGCCAATTGACATCGCCACCATGTGAGATAACACGGCCATTAAATTTGTCGCGCAAAAGAGCCATTGTTTCGTTTGCTGTGTCGCAAGGGGCACCGTCCTGTTGAAACCACATATCGTCCACATCCATATCTTCCAATTCGGGCCATAAAAAATTCGTTATCAGCTCACGATAGCGAACACCATTCACAGTAACTGCCTGCCCGGCCTCATTTTGGAAAAAATACGGCCCGATGATGCCGCCAGCCCATAAACCGCACCAAATGTCGCTCCATATGAGTGCATTGGTTTTTCGACAATCACTCTTCGATTATCATTCGCAAAAATGCGGCAATTCTGCTTATTGACGAATGTACTGAGGTGAAAATGTGCCTCATCACTGAAGATGATTTCCTTCGAAAATTGTTCATCCACTGTTGCCATTTCTTGCCACTATTCTGAGCCAATTGCACCTTGTAAGCGTGTAACTGCAAGTCTTTATGCATAATGTTCATCAACGACGAGGGTGAGAGGTACAATTGTTGGGCACGACGACGAGTTGAGGTGGACGGATCCTTAGCCACACTATCGCGAACAGCAGCAATATTTTCTGCAGTACAAGCTATACGAGCATACACTGGTGTTTTCACATCTCCTACCGACCCGGTTTGCTCAAATTATTGCACGATTTTTACGATTGTACGCACATTTCGAGGATTAAATCGACCGAAAAAATCACGAAGTGCATTTTGATTTGAACGCCCATTTTCATAATAACTTTCTTTAACGCGTTGCTCGATTGTGTATCTTTCCATGGTTCAAATTGAGTTAGTCTGAAATTGAGAAAGGTCAAATGAAATGCAGAAAAAAGATTGATGTTTAGGTGTGGTTCACATTTAAAATTTCACCACCTGTTATTTTTATTTTAACAAATTAAGAACACTGGTTGCAAAGCAGACAAGTACAAATCTAATATCTTTTTTACAAAAACCAATTTTTTAAATGAAATGTCTTTCTTTAGTATCAAGTTTTTCTGACGGTGTTGGTTTTATAAAGAAAAGTTTAGTCATCCTCTTTGAGCTTATCAAGTCAGATGCCGTGTTAATTTTTCTTCTTATAAAAACTTTTTATCAGCAAACAATATTCATTTAAAGAATTTGATCGGATTGGTAACAAACGAGGCTGCAGTCATGACTGGTAATGTTGGAAGCTTAAATTTTACTTAAGGCTAGTTTACACTATTATACTTTGTATTAATACATGTCAAAAACTCAAGTAGTATGTAAAAGTGTGATAGTGTGAAAGGAATTTGTTAAGAAAATTACAAGTATTATACAATAAAATTTCATTGTTATTTGAAAATTTTCTAAACAATAATACTTTTTCCTGTATCAGGGTTGCATTTTAACAAAAACATGTTCATGTGTGATAGTGTGAATACATTAAATATTTTTACAGTCGCAACAAACCTCATTAGATTTCTACCTTACAAAGTATTATGGAATACGTAAGTGTAAACAAGACTTTAGCAATGCCAAAAATATTTAGGTTTTTTGTGTTAATATTTAAAGTTTTTTTTTGCAAAGTCCTAAAAGAATAACATAAATAAAATAATTTTAGGAATACTGTTCTGTACCACCACATAAGATATTAGATGTTTCTCATAGAAGATGGACTTCATTGGACGAAGATTTTGTAAGAAAATTTAGAACAGTGGGATGCTGTGTTATTGTTTTGTGTATTATGTTTTTTTAAGGCCCATTGCATAAGAGCTGCAGAACTTGCAGAAAGTATGGGTTAGTTTTGCAACATCATTCTACAATGCAACCTTGTCTGTCCCAAAGTGCACCAACAAAGTTATCAAAGAGTGAACAATAAGCAATTGCATTGTTAAACTCTTTGATATATTTTTTACTTTGTCTGCAAAATAAAGGGATGTCTTGGATCTTATCCCACGTCTTATAATGTTAAATACTATTTTAGAAAATTTTGAATAAATTCTTTTCATACAAAAAAATTAATTGAATGAAGTTTGAGTCTATTCAAACGGATTTGGTAAAAATTAATTGCACTTCAGTTATAAAAATTCGGTATTCTACAATATTTTTTGAATCAACTACTGAATCCCACAGATAATTGGTTCATAAAATTTTGCATTATTGGGGACTTTATGCGAGATAGAGGGTTTTGCTTCTCAAAAATTTTCAATATGTATGTATGAAAATGAAAAGATAGAGGGTTTTGCATTTTAATAAAAATAAATTATTTCGATTTTATTTATGCCATCTGTCGGTGTTTAACGTGGTTTATTTATGCTAAAGGCTAATAATACAACATAAGATAAAAAAAATAACAATTAACGATTAACTGTTTCAAAAGTTTATTAATAAAATCTTATTATTAAACTTAATTTTAAACTTACTATTATATAAGTTTATCACACGATAATAATATTTTAATTACATACGATTTTAAATATCCTATAAATTACTTATTGTTTTGACAATAATATCATAGATGACACTTTAAAAGAAGATACTTTTTTAATGAAATTCCAACTTTAACCATTTATTTTTATGCCATGGGCATTATATTTTCCAAAAACAAGCATGTAAAATATTTTCATGGTAATTCAGTTCAGAATCGGCTTTCGATGCACCGTATCAAAATACAAGTACATGTTTCTTGAAAATGTTATTCTTCTACAGTTAAAAAAAATTTTTTTTTTCTAAAATTTTGTTTTTAATTTTGGTTATTTTCAATGTAAAGAGTTTTTTGCTTCTCCTGTAAAATTTTTTCAATTTAACTTAGAGCTTTTTTGAAATTATATGACGATATATTTGTTTAATTTAAAAATTGGTCGGTTTCAAAGGATACTGGTAGGTTTTGCAGACAATTTTGGTCGGATAAAAATTTTTTAAACGGCAACCCTGATCGGTATACTAAAAGGGTGGTCTAGGACATTCATGTCCAGTTCAGAAAACAATTGCTCCAAACCCTGTGTTTTTTACGCTCATTAATTTTGTTGCTTGTCAGACAGCGATGAATGAACGTATTCGGAAGCTGTGTTGACATTTTTTCAAATACAGTGTTTAAGATAAGTGATGATGAAATTAAATAAATATTTTAATTTCATCAAAAAATTTCATAAAAGCATAAATGTAGAAGATTTTAAGGAGTTTTCTAAGATACAATACTTTCTTTTAATTTTATATGGTAAAATTAGAAATTGTTTAATACATATTATTTTTTAAAAAGCAGAGACCGCATTTAATACTTTTAAATCCATCTTTTTTGCTTTTTTCATATAAAAATAAAAAAAACTTGTGATTAAAAATTTTCGTTATCCAACTGGATTTTTTATTTTTTGTTTGAAACAAAATTTCGACTGGGATTCCAGTCGAAATTTGGCATTTTTTCTGAATCAAAAATAATGGCTCGAAAATAATGTAACATTTTAGAATACTGTAAGGGATGCACTGCCTAGTGTATCGAGGACAAATGCAGGCAGACCTAAAAAAGAATTTAAGGACTGCTATCCTAAAGTGCAAAACAGAAAAATGCATCATCTTTTGAAGTCCGTTAGTCAAGATCCGTTAGCCCAGGCAACTGCAACAAAGCTATATCAATCTGGAATACGATAATCTGCAGCGATTGTCAAGGAACTGGCATCTGCTTCTCCTGAAAGATTTAGCAAACTTAAGAAGGCTCGCATAATTCCTTCAAACAACCCACTAAAATTAGCTCCAGACCACGCTCTGGGGCTACTTATTACAGTACATCAAGCAAAAAATATCCGTTGCACTTTGTATCCTGCTTTTTATATTGTAAAAGAGGCAAAGAGGTTGTGCTATTCAAACGACATAATAATAACTGAAGTTTTAGATGAAGTATCAGCTCAGTCGTTCTTCAAACTTTATCAAACGATGAAAAACTAAATATTATCGTAAAGTGGGTTTGTGATGGGGCCGAACAAGTTAATTATCGTAAAAAGTTTATAGACAAACATAGCTCTGATGGTACACAGAAAAAATGAATAGTAGCTTTTTATCAATTACAAAAATTTTTTAAAAATTATTTAAATTTAATTAATGTGATAATTGAATCAATTATTTTTTTAGTTAAAAGAAAATCAAACATATAATTTTGATTTAATTAACATTTTATTGGTTTTGAAATAAATTTTTAATAAAAATATTAATTAAATATCAAGAAATCTTAACTGATATGATTTTTTCGTTTAAAATAAAAAAAAAACTAAACTTGTAGATTTGTTGTTGGGAATTTTCAAAAAATGAGCTATATTTAATTAAATCAACTGACACATTAATTGAAACGGTAAAGTTGTTTTAATTAAAATTAAAAATATCATTTATTGAAATAAAAAAAAATATTTACAGTTTTACTATTTTTAGTAATCAATATAATCATGTTGGAAATAGTTGCAAAATCAACAAATTGTTTGCTTGATTCTATGAATTTGGTGATTAGAGGCAACTTTTAATTTTTTCTGTGTAGTATGTTAAGTGTATCAAGTGCACCAATGCAAATGTGCTCCGTAAATGATAATGTTGTTAATCAGTCAGTAATTTTAAAAAACCCTGCTCCTTCATCCACATGGTACTATCGCCCCATTAAGATCGTTTTTGCCAAATAACTAGTCAGTGTAATTACCTCAAAAGAAAGCAAAGTTAAAGAATAAGTATCGCTCTCAAGCTACCCACACACGAGTAATTTGCTTGTGCTCGACGTCTTGTTTCTTGTTATTGGGACTGTACGCGCAGAAATTTTAATTGAAAATTTTCAATTTATTGTGATTTGTTCGATGTGTTAGTGGGCGCGTGTGTGAAAATTTTAAAATTTTTTCATTTAAGTGTACAAAGAAACGCCAAATTGTATATATTACGGAGATGTAATTTCTATATATTTTAATAAAATTACACGTGAACGCCAATTTCTTCTTAAAAGCCAGTCATTCGTCCATTTGCTTAATTTTTTTTTAAATTTCTTTTTTTTTTTTGTTGTGTAAACAAGTTAATTTTCAAAAGTGCAATTGCATCATCCGCTTCAAAATTCATGTTTTCTTTTTAACGTTTAAATATGTTGTGATTTGTTCGTCGTGTGTGGAGAAATAGTACGCGAACAAATCACACGCACAAATTCCTTGTGTGTGGGCAGCTTCAAATTATTCCAACAACTAAACCTGTAGATGGCAAGCAATTTCAGCTCAAATATGATGCTTTTTTATGATTGAGGGTGAAGTTTGCAATGCTGTATCACCGTGTGCATCATCACAAACATGCTACTTATATGTGGCTAAACCAAGTGAAATTAACAACATCTGCAGTAAACCTTAAAAAAAAATTAATCCTCTTTATGCCTTGGACTATCGCCCCTTCATGCATGGATAAGGTTTTTAGAATTGTGTAATTTACAAGGTGTGCTATCAAGTCATATCGTCATAATGCCCAAAATAATATTTTACAATTGTTTAAAAAAATATTGTTGTGTTTCAAACAAAATTTCAAATCATTGATTCGTCATTACTGTACAGTAGAAATCTAAATAATAAGCGGTTACCCACAGCAGTAATATAAATTTCTTGTAATTATTTTAAGATATACGACTTTAAAACTTTATGACTACCTTGTGAATCACCCAAATGTATGTTACATATCGTCAGCTCATTATTGGTTTGACCTACCGATCATGTAAAAAAAATTGTGTTAGGTATATTTTGAATACCCCTTTTTAAATCCAAAGCCTGATTTACGAAAAATTTTATGGTTGCTGTGATATTAAGCATTAATTTTGTTCCATATCAACCATTTTAAAGTTTATTAAGTATTGTTTTGCTCTACGCTCCACTGTTTGGTGAATGCAGTAAATTCCTCGTACAAAAAAGTACAAAATAAATATCCCTCTGGCTTTGCTCCATTGCCGTAAGAAAAAACTTTAGTTAAATAAAAAGCAAAATAAAATGAAAACAACTCAATACACAGCAGAAAGTTTACGTATGCAGCACAAAAAGCCACTTTTGAAAAATAAATTTAGAAAAGTAGCTGACTTACTTAAAAATAAAAAAGGCAATGAACTTTAAAGAAGACACACAAAACATTAATGTCAGTTACTGTGTTTCAATATCTTAAATATTAACCTGCGATAAAATTTCTTAAATTTATATTTAATATAAATTTTTATGTTTAATATTCTTTTATTACGGCGATCTTGATCTCTCTGGTGAAAAGGTTATCCCCAAACCTTTTTAATTGTGGAAAAGGCGGAGTGTATAATTAAAGATGTATCATAACTAGGGTGTTCAGCGGATTAATTTTTGTTCAATTAATCGAACAATTTTAGACGATTAATTGTTCTATTAATTAAAAATTGCTAATTTCGATTAAAGAATTAATCGTAGAATTTATGCCGATTAATCGAATAACAATACATATATGGTTTTTCTGTCACATGTATAATTTTTTAAAGTTTTAAGTCAAATAAATAAACCAAGTAAAGCAAAACATTTAAACAATTTTTTATTTTTAAAAGGTTATTTTAAAGATCTATTTAATTGTTGGTACATATAAAATTATATGATCTAACAAATGTTTTATTTTTTTTTATCGTTGTAAAGGTTTTATCAATTGGTTCGAATTGTTACGTTTGTTTTTTTTTTTTTTTGGTAATAAAATATTAAAATACTTGTATTTAATAACGTTTATTTACTAAAGTACCAATTTTTTTCTAAAATTATTGAAAAAAATCCCTTAATTTATAAAATTTATAAATTTTGAATTATTCGGTTAATCGATTAATTTTAAAATTTTATTCGTTTAATCGAATAAGTCAAAAATGCCAAATATCGATTAGTCGTTTATAATAATATACGTGCATATGGTCGCTCAATGAAGTTTTGATTGTAGGAATTCCATTGCTGATTATGTGTTCTTATGTTTGTCTACAACAAATTATTATTAATTGGTTTGTTTGTTTTTTTTTGAACCTTATAGCCGCCTAAACTGCTGAACCGATCTTTATGAAAATTTTACAGTATATTACTATTGGTCTGGAAGGATCTGTAGGCTATATATTTTTTTGACAATATTAATTTCTATACATGTAAAGAGTTTATGTCCAATTTCAAGTAAGAACACAAAACCTTAGTTTTATATGTAATTCAATTTATTCAAAGTATTCAAAAGTAAGTTAAATGTAATGAGTATTATGTAATTGTTGAAATGGATGTAATGAGTATTAGGTAAATTTCCAAATTAAATGTAATATTAGGCAAATTATAAGAATAGCAAACTTTATGCAACTTTTAAATAGTTTTCAACTTTAGGCGACTTTTAAATAAAATTCAACTTTCAACTTTATATTAGGACAACTTTTCACATCGACTGCCAATTGAGTACTGTCCCTTAATACTTCTTCTTCTTTGCTTGTTACTTTCAAGGTATGGTGAATGTCGAACACTTAACCCGTTGAGGCCCTTACACTCGGCCATCCTGCAGATCATCCGCCTCGGATGATGACAGAGATTCGTAGTTCTCAGACCACCAAGGCTTCATGAAGTCACAACTGGTTGATGTTCTACTCGGCCCCTCACAATCAGCCACCTTTTTTACTTCGTACCGGTTGCTTCTTTTAACTTTTGTAACCTCATAAGGACCCAAATATTCGCTTGCAAGCTTTCGGCCGGACACAAGCTGAGTTCGCTTTATTGCGACTAAGTCACCAACTTTATAAGCTACTGCTTCCTTCCGCTTCTTGTCAAAATTGCGTTTATATATTTCTTGAGCCATTTCAATTTGCCGCTTCGCTTCTGCTCTCACTTGTCGCCGTTCTTCACTAAAATGTTCAACCACTTCATCTTCAATCATTTCAAGTATATTGGCGTCAATATCAGTTTTCATTTTTGTACCAAACATAAGTTCGAATGGTGATATTTTGGTCGAACTATGGACGCATGAATTTATAGCCTTTTGAACTCTCCCAATATATTTAAACCATTTCACTGGGTCATCTTGCGACAGTTTGGCGATGATTGACAAAATTGTGCGATTCACGCGCTCAATTTGTCCGTTGCTGCGTGGTACCCCCGTTGTGGTTAAGATGTGTTCAATACCGGACTTACTGCAAAATTCTTCGAACACCTTAGAAGTGAATGCAGAACCTCGATCGCTGATTATTCGACAGGGAAAACCAAAAATATTTGCCCAGGACTGTAAAATTCGAATTACTTCTTCTGCGTTTGTTGTTTTTGTCGCTTACAGCCAAACAAATTTTGAGAAACTGTCAACAGCAGCAAATATATATTTGTACTGTTTTGACGTAGCGTCTAATGGACCCAAGTGGTCGACATGTATGGTATGCAGCGGAACGGTGCCTTTTTCTATGCAGTGCAAAAAGCCTTCTTTTTTACCCGTCTTTTTGTTGTAAATTATGCACTCAACACAATTGTTTACGATTTGTTCAACTTTACGTTCTAAGTGTGGAATAAAGTATTTTTGGCGTACTGTATGCATTGTTTTTTCCTTTGCAAAATGACCGTTCATATGCGCATTTCTGATTATTTCTGACTCAATAGTTTTTGGCACAAACAACAAATCATTGCCATCAATACATTTATACACCAAGCCTCCTTTGAGTTTATAGTTTTCGTAAGGACCTGTCTGCAACGCCTTTACGACTGCTTTGGCGCATTCATCTTCATTTTGCAGTTTTTTAAATCTGGCTGATATGTCTGACGAGACAAACATAACATCAACTGGATAACGACTCAAATAATCAACGTGTTTTAAGCGATTTGCGGTGCGATGTTCGACAGTTTATGTGAAATCCTGTAAATACATCACCCATTGAGCTACATCACGTGGTATGTCTTTTTTTTTGGATGGTTTGTTTAAACGCAGCACAGTCCGTTACCAACTTGAAATTAATACCCAACAGATAATAACGAAATTTCTTGAAAGCTAAATATGCTGCTTTTACTTCTAATATATAGCTATGTAGCCGACTTTCTTGTGGAGACGTTTTTTTACTATAAAAAAATACAGGATGAAACTGGCTTTCATATTTTTGCATTAATGCCGCGCCAAACCCATTTTTTGAGGCGTCCGTATGAAGCTCAGTTTCAGCTTCCCTATTATACAACCGCAACACTGGTTCACTTATTAACTTTTGCTTAATTCTACTTATTGCATTTAATTCTTTTTGTCCAATGCAAAATTTTATGTCTTTTTTCAAGAGATCGGTCAACGGGCGAACAATTTGTGCGTACCCCTCTACGAATTTTCAAAAATAGCCTGTAAGGCCTAGAAAAGACTGAATATCTTTTATATTTTTAGGTAATGCCACTTTGGCAACTGCTTTTATTTTTGCATTGCATGGAGATATTTTACCATCTTCGACGACGTGCCCCAAAAATTCAATTTTGTTTTTCATAAATGAGCATTTCGGCCTATTAAACTTTAAACTGTAACGTGCGGCTGTGTTTAAAACGCGTTCAAGTTTTGTGATGCACTCCTCTGCTACTTTGTCATAAATAATGATGTCATCCATGTATAAGTCCATGATGTCTTCGTTTATTAAATCTTGGAAAACATAATTTACGTAGCGTACAAAACATGCTGGTGAGTTGCAAAACCCAAACCGCGCTTTATTAAATTCAAAAAGACCTCTCTTTGTGACGAAAGCGGTATATTTTTTACTAGACTCATCGACAGGAACGTGAAAGAATCCATTCTCCAAGTCCATTACTATAAAAAACTTTTGATTTGCTAGCTTTTGCAAGACCTCATCAACGACGGGGACAGGAAATGCATCTTTTAATACCATATCATTTAATTGCCGAAAGTCAATGCATATTCTATAGCTTCCATTTTTCTTTTTGGTAACTACTACTCTACTGGCTGTATCTGACGTAGATTTTCTTATTATACCCGCTTTTAACCATTACTCAACTTGAAGGTTTAAAGCTTCTTCTTCTACCGGTGCTAATCGACTGGGGGAATGTCTGAAAGGTTTCATTTTTTCGTTCGGCAATATGTGCATCTTAACAGGACATTCTTCAGCTGCTTTTGCTAATGTATAATTTTGAATTATATTACTTACGGTATCTCTGAACTTGAAGTCAACATCAATTTCTTCAGCGCTAATATTATATACTTTCAGCTCATCATGCGTCGATTTTTTTGTGCTAAATATATAGCCACTACCGTCTGCCATAAGCATGAAATTTTTAATAAAATCGTGGCCAATAATACCGTCAAAAATCAAACTATTATCTGGTATAATTAAAAAGTTGTGCTCAGTCACTATATCATCTACGCGGACCGTACCCGATAAACATCCGATTGGTTCAGTTTTTACATTACCGAGACCACGTAACACTGATTTACATTGTTCTAACGCGAGTGATGCGAAATGTTTTTTATAAATACTGTACTTTATAATCGAAATGTCCGAACCGGTATCCACTAAGCACTTGATTTCGATATTATTAAAAAGAATCGTTTTAAATCGCGACTGATCAACCACAAATTGCACTGTTTTTTCAGTATTTTTGGCTTTATTACAATTTTTAGCAATATGACCGAAACCATTGCATTTAAAACATTTCGACGGACTTTTACATTCATTCCTTTTGTGCTCTGTAGAACCACAATTATAGCAATGCTCAGATTTTGTAAATTTGTTCTTAGTATTGTTTGCACTTTTATTATATTTATACTCGAAATCACGACTCACGTTCATAGTTTCAAATATATCGTATTTTTCACGTAAATCTTTATAGGATGTAGCCGTGTACATCTGATATTTCAGTTCACTTTTTATTTTTAGACCGTCTATTATGTATCGAATTACCGACTTTTCTTCAATATTGCCCAAGGCCGCTATTTTTCTCATTTTTAGTACATACTCATGAAAAGTTTCATTTTCTTGCTTCTTGTTGTTTGATAACATTTTATGCAGTTCAATGCTGCTATAGTTTCTTTTAAATTCACTCAACAAACTGTCCTTTAAAGATTTGAAGTCACTCACTGTAACCGTATCAAGATATAATTTAGCTGTTCCAACAATTTTATTCCTGGCGTGAACATATTTTTGCTTTTCATTCAAATCGTATGCTTCAGCATTCTGTTCAAAACTTTGAAGCCAATGCTCCACTGTAATATTTTCACCGTCAAAGTCTGGCACTATTTTTGCAAAATTGTCCACCGTGACATTAGCTTTGTTGTTATATTCTTCGTCCTTTTGTATTTTAATTTAAAGTAAATGAATTAAACTATTTAAGTCTGATTGATTATTGTCACTTAGATTTAAATCATCATCAAATTGTTTTGCCATCTTTGCTACTTTAATATTCGCCGTTTTTGTTTTGATCTGTTTATTCGCACTGAATTTGGTTTCAATTACTTTTTTTATTTTATTTGCACTATTTTCGGTTTCGGTTACTTTTTTATTCTCTACTTCTTCATTTACTTCATTTGATTTTTTCACCACATCGAAATTGTATTTCTTTACGTTTGCCTCTTTATCACTCTCACTTTTTACTCTCGCTCGCGCTCTTGTGTTATATACCTTAAGGCCGTGTCAGATACAACTTTGTCGCTTTGCGTGACGTTTCTACCTTCGGCAGAAAAACGCAAAGCAAAAGGTGTATGCCACAATGAAAACTTTGACAACACTCACGCATTGTTTGTTTACTTATAAAAGCGGTTGGTAATTTGTACATTTAATTATTTGTTACAAAAATTAAAGTTAAAAATTTAATTGGACGGTTTTTTGGAATTGAATTTGGCAAAAAAAAAATTAAAAAAAAAGAAAATTATACTAGCCAATTGTCAAAGCGCGCAAAAAGATGAGAGTTGGCTAACTTTTTGCTTCGCTCCGCTTTGAAAGTACTTTATGTGACATGTTTCGTATAAGTACGTATATTTTATCTTAGATGTCAAAGCGAATCGGTAACGCAACGCGAAGCAAAAGTTTTATCTGACATGGCCTTTACTGTCGCCTGATTTCACAAGTCCGTTATTTGAAATCATTTATTCACATTTTAAATACAGCTTTAATATGCAATTTTCTTACTTTTTATGGCATTCTTTTACATAAACACTTTGTAGTTTTAATTTTTACAAAAAAAAAATAGTACACGTATTATTAAGCACTTGTTTTATAAATGTGAACCGACTTTAAAGCAACTTTTTCGAAGGTTGAGCCCCCAAATGTAAAGAGTTTATGTCCAATTTCAAGTAAGAACACAAAACCTTAGTTTTATATGTAATTCAATTTATTCAAAGTATTCAAAAGTAAGTTAAATGTAATGAGTATTATGTAATTGTTGAAATGGATGTAATGAGTATTAGGTAAATTTCCAAATTAAATGTAATATTAGGCAAATTATAAGAATAGCAAACTTTATGCAACTTTTAAATAGTTTTCAACTTTAGGCGACTTTTAAATAAAATTCAACTTTCAACTTTATATTAGGACAACTTTTCACATCGACTGCCAATTGTGTACTGTCCCTTAATACTTCTTCTTCTTTGCTTGTTACTTTCAAGGTATGGTGAATGTCGAACACTTAACCCGTTGAGGCCCTTACATACATCTAGAGAACGGAAAGGCCTAAGTTTCCAAATTTGGTACAATCATCTTGGTTATCAACGCACAACATTTGACAAAATTTGGGCGGGATTGTTTAAGTGGGCGTGGCAAAAAATTACTTTATTACATCTAAAGAATGGTAAGAGAAAATTTTTCCAAATTTGATACACATATCTGGGTTATCAATAAACAGACTCTCTAAAAAGGGACATTATTGGAGAAGTGGGCGTGATATATCCCATAGACAGACTTTTTAGATTTCTGTATATCTAGGGTACACATTTGGTACAAATAGGTGGGTTATCGACACGCAACATCTATCAAAAAAAGGTGGAAGTGGATAAGTGAGCGCGGATGCTTGCATACAAGTTCAAAAGAGATTTATGAACAGCTAGTAGGGTATTCATTAATTAATTTCTAAAATTATTTTCAAAAATTTATTTTCTAAAATTATTTAGAACAACGTTTCCTGCAACGCATAGGAACTGCTTATCCTCCAACAATAAATTTCAGTATTTTTTATCAATTATTAAGAAAAGGGAATTAAGCACAACAAACAAATTCGTTTAATAGATATTCAAAATGTTATTACAAAATGTACATATGTTTTTTAATTCACAATAAAAAAATACAAATAAACGAAAAAACATTAAATAAAACACATAATTTTTAAAAAAAATTTTAAAACATCAACAAATAAAACTTTTTTACTGGTTTAAATAATTCAGTGCCGCTAAACTCAAGAAATTTCGCACTGTGTGCCGCTTATTATTTAAATGTATAACAATTTTTTTTGTCACTATTAAAACTTGGTTGGTAGGTGGTCTTGACTAAGTCTGGTTTTATTATTCTTGTTATTCAATATATTATTATAATGACAGGTTTTTTATTTTAACTGTAAGCTGTAAGTAAAATTAACTGTGGAAATCTTGTGATCTAAAAATATTCGTTTCTAGTTTGAAAAATTTTGCAACACAACCTCAATTTGCACTTTTAGCAAAGACTGGGGGTTGTTTCCTTATTCTCTTCAAAAGAACCATATTCTTCTATTTATTAAATCATTAAGGTAATTCACGTCACAAGTTGCACCCCTGCGAAAAAGCAAAAGTGCGTAAACATAACAACAACCACATAGACAATTATTTGTGTACAACTAATTGTCTATGTGGTTGTTGTTATATTTTGTGTACAACTAATTGTCTATCTGGGTGTTGTTATGTTTTTGCACTTTTGCTTTTTGCAAGGATGCAACTTGTTACTTGAATAACCTTGTTAATTGTACTTAAGGTATTTTAATTTACTTCGAATTGTCATCAAATGAGTAAATTTATTGGATTAATGTTGGTGTTGGGTTTTTGATATAAAATAAGGGATTTAAGTGAATGAAATCAGATTAGAACTTGAGTTCAAGCCTGCAACACACAGTTAGTTTTCTGCGATCTCCAGATAGATCTTAAAAAAATTACATAAAAAAATGAAAGTAAGTGCTGGCTTATGGAAAGCCCTATAAGAAATTTAATATTAAAAATCGTTTCATTTAAACAAAAAAAAAAAAAAATTACAGAATTAAAATATTTCATTTTAAAATTATATCAAAAAGAAAAACCAAATATTTCATTAAATTTTCTAGTTCGCTATCATCACCTTCTTTATTTTGGCTTTGGCCTTGGGTGCCCATTCCTCTATAATTCCATGGGGTAATGTGGTCACTCAAATTGCCGGGGGGCCCCTTTCTTACACCGCCGTAACTTCCCCGGTAGTATCAGCCTGGCCTGGTTCTGTAGTTATTGCTCATGCCCCAGCTGCTGTTCCCATTATTGGAGCCGCCAGTTATGTCGCTCAAACTCGTGGTGCTGTACATGCTGCTCCTTTGGAGGGTCATATTAATTCAGTAGCCAATGTAAATATAGCTCCTGCCCCTGGTTCCATCTAAGAAACCATCTAGTCAATCAAAACGTTTCCCGCCAATTAAAAAACTGCCAGTGTGATGTTTGAATACGTTATGCTTTTTGCCGAAGAGCAAAAGAAATAAGTTTTAGTTTTTTTCGTCTATTTAATACAGGGTACAATCGAAATTTCCAACTTGCACACTAAATTTAATTCTTTTTATGTTTATTTCTCACTTTGCATAATTTAACTTTTCTTTTGGTTTTTTGCTTATTATTGTGTCGTCACCTCCATTTTTCTTAAGTTTTGTTAATAAAGCAAGTACTTTGTAAAAAAGTAAAAATTAAAAAAATAAATTATTTATTGTCTTTTATTTTTTTATTTATGAATGGGCTCTTCATCGATTTCGAGCGAGGACTTCGTTCGTTTAACTAACATGTAAACAAAAACAATTATTTTATTCATTCATTCATTCATTTTTATTAGTTCAAATAATATTTACAACTTACATCTTAAAGATCTGTGCAAATAGTTTAAGTTTTTGTACTTATTCTTCTTAAAAATTTATAGTTAGATATAAAATTATATACACATTTTTATAGTTGTATTGGAGGCAAAAATTTAAAAAACCTATTTAAATATTTTCTAAATTTTAATAAAAACATCTACAAACTACTTACTAACTACTTAGGCTAATGCTAACTCATTAATATAGGGGTTTTCAGATCCAGAACATCTTTCATAAAAATTTGTAGTGAGTTTATTTATTCTTGATATAACTAGATCAGTTTCAGAGATTGTATGAAGTCGCACTGTTGAGTAGTGCCAGGGTAAATTGTATATGAGTTGTAATAATTTATTTTGTGAAGTTTGAAGTTTTTTAATATGACAAGTGGCGCATTTTTCATACATAGGCGCTGCATAAAATATTATGGCTTTGAAGATTAATTTAAAAATAAGTTTTTTATTTTCAATATTCAGGGCAGAGTTGCTGTTGAGAAAAGGATAGAGTATTCGGGTAAAAATATTCACCCTGTTGATACAAATATTTTATAATTTGTTTTGTTTTAAGCGACCGAAATCTTCGTTCGGAAATATTTGAACAGGCAGCTAATAGTATCCCAGTAAAAACATCGCTTCCTTTTTCAAAATGAATAGCTGTTTTCACTCATTATTTAGTAGCTTTCTTCGCTTCTAATTACGCTACATGGCCGCTATTCCATAAGCAGTCATTATTATAATGAATAAAATGATAACTGATGATGTAATTATTTGCAAGAGTGATTTTAAAAGAAGAACTACTTTTATAATCTCTACCACCACCAGTGGTGAATGAGGGTACACTAAGTTTGTCATTCCGTGTGAAACTTTTTTTATAATACATCTAAGACCCCATAAAGTGTATATATTCTGGCACGTTGAGTAATACTATGTCGATTAAGCCATGTCCGTCTGTCTGTCCATCCTTCCGTCTGTTGAAAACACGCTCACTTTAGAAAGACTCAAAAGAAAAGAACAAAACTTGGTGTCAAGTTGATTGTTGTTATCTTGAGAAATTTGGGATTAAAATCAGCATTATCGGTTCAGTAGGATCAGAGCTTGAATCAAAATGTGGAACCAACGCCCTAAAAAAATTGATAATTTTGTGACAAAAACCAACATAAATGGTGGAGTTTTGCACAAATCTGATTTTTATGACTGTAAATCATAGTGTTAAATTTCATGAACATCGGTCCATAAGTTACCATGTGCCCCATATAAACCCTGCTCCCGCAAAACAGTTTAGTATGCCTAAAATCGTAATTAATAATGCCTTCATAATAATAATATGTAATAGCTTAATAAGACTAGAAATAATACTGGTAGATTTCGTGAATATTGGTCCATAAATTACCATAGGCCCCATATAAAGACTACTCTCGAAAAACAGTTTACTACGCGTAAAGCCATAACAAATTCTGCTATCGTAGTAACGACTAGTAATCATACTGGCCAATTTCGTGAAGATCGGTCCATAATTTTCTCTAGACTCCAAATAAACCCTACTCACGGAAAACAGTTAAGTAAGTCTTAAACCGTAAGATAAAATGCTATTGCCATAAAATGTGAAACATCGCAGTTTTATAGGACTATAAATCGCACTGTAAAATTTCATGAAGATCTGTCCATAATTTACCCTAGGCCCCATATAAACCCTACCACCGCATAAAGGTTAAGTACGCCTAAAGTCGAAATAAATAACGCAATCATAATAACATTTTTTTCGTTATAGTTTAATAACACAGTACAACATTTTTCAGTTAATTGATTGCCAACTCAATTCTGTGAACTGTATGTGAAATAAGACCCAAAAAGAAGAATTTCTGCATCATTCGTTTTGTCTTCTTACCTGCGATTTGAAGTTAGTATCGATTTGAAGTTAGTACTATCGTATAGGGGAATTTATCACGTTTTAGGCCCTGTTGTTTGACATAGCTCGACAACCCCTAGCCCAATTTAGTTGAAATTTTAAAAAATTAAGAATTACAATTCCCTTAATCTGTTCATATATTGTTTTCCTATACAAGTAACACTTTCGAAGTTAAAAATGAATGTATGAAGGGAAAAAATTATTTTTTGCCTAAAAATTTAAATTTTTTTTTTTAAAAATACATAAAAAATGCAAAATGGAAAAAAGTTTCAAGTCTAGTTATTTTTTCGCAAAGTCACATAAAACCTATGGTTTTTTATTTCTGAAAATCAGCTTGGCGTTGTCGGTATGATGTTGCGCTGACATTTTGCTGTGTGAGTTTTCTTCTCTTCAAAAATGATGTCAGCCATTCGGAGTCGTGTTGTGATAGTCCCAGCTTGGCCACAATGTAATCCATTTCGATTTGTGGTAGCGGTTGTGGTGCACTATTTTCAATATCGGGTATCCAATCAGCATCATCCAAATCGGTCGAATTTCTGTAAAAAAATCATATAGGTAGCCACCGGAAACACCCAAATAATAAAAAGGTCCACTTTCCGTTTAATTGTCCACGTACATTTATTACCGCAATCATAAAAATCAAATAACCTTTTGTTTATTCCTTTTTTTTTAATTCTCAGAATCATGAAAAAGGTGTCAATATTTTCTCCAAATAATGTTGTGCATATCTCGAGCAAATTTTTGAAATTCATACATTTACTCAATTGCGAATAAAAGCGAAACGCGTGCATCGATTTTTATGATCTTTGTCTCATTTTGCTCATAGGTTATCTGACTTTGCGAAAAAATAACTAGACTTGAAACTTTTTTCCATTTTGCATTTTTTATGTATTTTTAAAAAAAAAATTTAAATTTTTAGGCAAAAAATAATTTTTTCCCTTCATACATTCATTTTTAACTTCGAAAGTGTTACTTGTATAGGAAAACAATATATGAACAGATTAAGGGAATTGTAATTCTTAATTTTTGAAAATTTATTTCAACTAAATTGGGCTAGGGGTTGTCGAGCTATGTCAAACAACAGGGCCTAAAACGTGATAAATTCCCCTATACGATAGTACTAACTTCAAATCGATACTAACTTCAAATCGCAGGTAAGAAGACAAAACGAATGATGCAGAAATTCTTCTTTTTGGGTCTAATTTCACATACAGTTCACAGAATTGAGTTGGCAAATCATGTGTTGTACTGTGTAAGACTACAAAACACACCGTCAAATTTCATTTTAAGATCAGTCAATAATTTACTATAGGCCCTATATAAAACCTACTCTGGGAAAACAGCGTAATAAATAATCGTATCATTATACAATTTAATACTCCACAGTGTTATAGGACTAGAAATGATACTAATAAACTTCGTGATGATCGGTCCATAATTTACCATAGGCCCCATATTAAGCCCACTCTCGGAAATTAACTAAATATGCCTAAAATCGTAGCAGATATAGATATTGCGGTAAAATTTGTTCCAATTCAGCTTTACATGTCCATAAAAAATGTCATGAAATTTTGTGATATACGGTCCATAATTTATTTTAGATCCCATATTAAGCGGCCTTCTGAAATTCACTGTAAAATCATTTTAGTCCGGCTAAAACTTTTACGAATCATGTCAGTTGTTACGAATCAGTTCAAATTTATAAAAAGAAAAACATAAAACTTTCCAATTGTCGGTTAACAGTCCTGTAATATTTGAAATGTTGGTGGAGGGTATCAAAGAATCGGCATAGCCGAATATAGCACTGTTAGTTGTTTTTTATTTTTTGTTTAATATTTCTCAGGAATTGACAATCGAAGAATATACAAATTGGGAGCGCAGGATTACAGGAATAAAAACATAATATTAACATTGAAAAATGGAATTTTAATGTGTAAATTGAAAGCAGATTTTTTTAGAAATAACCCAGTCCATTTTAATATCCGGCATAACTAACTGAAAAATAAATTAATACCTTTAATTGTTTACAATTAAAACCCATTTAAAAATTTATTGCCGCACAATGATAAATAATCTATTTAAGCAACAATTCCGTCCCAATAAAATATTGTTTAAAGAAATATTTTTTCTATTTTAAAAGATATTTCTTTATTAAATGAACTTGACTTAAACAGTTGACTTTGCTAAATGACTTCACTTAATGAGTACCAGGAGCGGGAGCTACATTAACATTGGCCACTGAGTTGAGATGGCCCTCCAAGGGGGCGGAGTGAATAGCACCACGTGTTTTAGCAACATAACCAGCATGACCAGCTACCACAGTGTGAACAGGAGCATGAACGGCGGCTGGAATAGCAGATGCATGAATAGCGGTGGGAATAGCACCGGGTAAGGAGAGAGCAGCAGGAACAGCAGCATGTGGATGGCCTACAACTACAGCGCCACCCCAAGGCCAACTATGAGATAAAACACCTGGGTGTGCTAAATGACCACCAGCAATCTGCGTCACTACTCCACCCCAGGGAACAATGGATGATTGAACGCCCAAAGCCAAGGCCAAAGTGAACAAGGTTACAATAGTGAACTGAAAAAGGAAACAAATTAGGTGCAATTTTTAAAATCTGCCAACTCAGGTTTAAGACAAATGGATCCAATGTTGGTTAAATTTATTTTTTAATTCCACTTACTTTCATTTTGTTGCTTTTAAAAGGAAAAAATAACCTAGAAAATTTTTCAGAAAACTAAAATTTGTGTTGCTGTTATGAACTCAAGTTCTATTCTGATTCTAATAAGCAATTTAGCCACGTTTTATACGAAAATTGTCAGCAGAAATACATGCGTTACTTAAGTTTTTAAAGAAGTAAAAGCAGAAGAAAATCTTTGTAAAAATTTTGTTATTACAAATAAAATTTAGTTTAATATAAAATTCCATAAGAATTATTTGAGTTATATTAAAGTAATATTAAAAAAAAAAAATAATCACTAAAACAAACCTGCTTCTGTAAAAAAATCGTTGAGCTGTTAAGCTTATGGGCAACACCCTCGCAACACCCAAAGAAAAATGCAAGTGAGTGGTGGGAATTTGCCAATATTGAAAAAAAGATTTGACCGATTTTATGTCCCCGATTTTACTGGTGTCCTCTTCCAAAACTTGGCACGTCAATAATTATGATTCCTATAAGCCATCTTTGAATAATAATAAATGGAATGGAGAGTTTTCGCCAATAAGTCGGTCCATAAGCAAGTGACTAAGTTTTCAAAAATCAATTTGTCCTTCAATGCAAAAAATTTAACGGAAAATTTACTTCTTTCCTACTATTTAGGTTTAAATCTCAGCCACTAGGTGATCCCTTAATGGTCGCTCACCAATTACTAGTTAAGTCTTACACCTGATAATGTATGGTTGGGTGCATGGTTCGCCATGGGTTCCAAATAGGATACACTCTGGAACATTTGTCTTTATATTCTGTGTGTTGGGGACTATACGGCCGGGATTGACCGACTATACGTTCTTAATTGTTGTGTACAAAAGTTGTTTCCTGACACAAATAGGCCATATCTATTTATTATCTCACTTAGTCCTCACGGAATAAGTTTTTCCTTCGTATATTACTTTATCTTAGCCGCATAGAAAATGCGGTTTTGGCAAAATAGCGGTCGCATAAAATGGGCTAGGGTAATGCTCTACAAATGGAGTACCCCAAATCTTTATTCAAATCAAAAAAAATTATCAAATCGGTTAAGATCATTTAAAAAAAATCTTGACTGGTAGCGGTTACGGTAAGTTGAACAAATATATCTGCAACTTAATTATATTTAGGGGCCCATTAAAAACACAAAATCGGTTGCTAAAGGGCCGCTGAATCAAACTCCAGAGCTACACAGAAAAAATGAAAAGCCAACTTAAATTAAATGCCAGTTAGAAATTTGTACTATGAATTAAATTCCGTAAGGATTTTCTGCCTGCAAATAAAATGATCATATCAATTAACATATTTGTTAGTTTGAGCTGTTCTTGCTGTTGAGGTATAATCAATAGGTTTAATTGAAATGTGACCACCAGTTCAATAGCGGTTACCCTATTGTCTGAATATCTTTTACTTATTCAAACTTTTTTATTCAAAATTGTCTATTTTTCACCATGGTGCTACCCAAATGTATTTATGGAATAAGAGCTTTACCACGGTACAGGCTTAAATACTTTTTGTTCACAAAGTTCAATCTGTTATATTCCACAAATAACTTTTATTAAAATAAGTTAGAGTGTTATATTCGGCGGTGCCGAATCCTGGATAACCTCCACCGACAGGAATGGGCTCTATAAATACATATATATTATTAACCAATCTTCACAAAATCAACCGTCAGCATTAAAATTGGAAAGTTTTATGCGTTTCTTTTTATAACTTTGAACTGGCTTGAGCAAAATATCATGAATCGTAACAGTTTTAGCCGAACTAAAATGATTTGTAGGAGAGTAATTTGTATTGGATCTATGGTAAATTATGGACCAATCATTCCAAAATCCTGAAGACTGATTTCTGGTATTACAAAAACTAAATTAGAATAAATTTAAAGTTAAAAGTGAATTTCACAAAATTGCATGTTATTTTTTCTGGCCACATGAATCTAAGTTGGAAGAAATTTTAACGCAATATCTATATCTGTTATTATTTTAGGTGAATTTAATTATTTTCCCAAAGTGGGCTTTATTTGGTTTTAGGCGCAATAAACGGTTTTCCGAGAGAAGGGTTTATATGCGGCCTAGGGTAAATTAAGGACCGATCTCCGCGAAATCTAGTAGTGTGATTTCTAGTCCTACAAAGCTGTACCGTACAAAATTTAATCATATTAGCATTATTTATTACGGTTTTAGACTTACTAAACAGTTTTCTCGGAGTAGGGTTTACATGAGACCTAGTGTAAATTATGGTCCGATCTCCAAATTTTACAGTGTAATTTCTGGTCCTATAAAACTGTGACGTACCAAATTTTAGTGTGATAGCGTTATTTAATGAGGTTTTAGGCGTACCAAACTGTTTTCCGCGAGTAGGGATTGGGACCTATGGTCAATTATGGATCAATCCTCACGAAATTTTACATTACGATTTGCAGTTATATAAAGCTAATTCGTGCATAATTTTATATCATTCCGTGCATTATTCCACAATTTATGTTTGTTTTTGTATCAAAATTATTAATTTTTTTAGGGTGGTGGTTCAACATTTTGATTCATAGTTCTGATCCTACTGAACCGATGTTACTGGATTTCAACTCCAAACTGCTTTGGATAACTACAAGCAATTTGAGGCCAAGTTTGTTCTTTTCTTTTGCGTTTTTCGACAGGGACAGACAGGCGGAGATGGCTAAATCGACTTAGAATTACTCGAGGAGCCAGACTTTATGGGGTCTTAGATGTATAATAAATAAGTTTCACACGGAATGACAAACTTAGTATACCCTCATGGAGGGTATAAAAAATATGTGTAATATGATTGCTATTATTTAATATTAAATCCCAGTCAGAATGTGGAAGATCGAATCACTAAACTGAGTCTTTTAAGACTACCTTAGATGATCAAAAACTGATTAATCAGTTCTGCGCTTAAAACAAGACTCGAAAATGATTCCAAAAAATGCTTAGAAAGTGACTTGCTTAAAAAACAAAATCAAAATGTACAGAATGTGGGCAATCATTAAATAATCATGCAGCTGATCGAAATAAGCATAGCGAGGGAATTTTTTGGGGTTGTTTCTGTTTATACCGTTACAATTTTTCTTACAGATTTTGAAACAAGTGTGTTTTGTAAATTTATGCTGAATTATGTCAGTAAGATCGTGCTGTTAGTAATAAAAATAATATAAAACTGAATTTGATTTGTAAGCGATTTTATATGAAAATTTAAAACAAAAGTAAAATATTAAAGTACTAGTACAAACTGTCTCGAAAATTAGTCGTAATTGATCAGAAACGCGAGTCATAAAAGACTCATTCAGAAGAGTCGCGGGTGGGGTACTATTTTCTTTCGAATGAACAGTCGTTTTCGACTCAAAAACGAGCGCATAAATGATTACTTTAATCGCGCAGAGGAGTCAAAAAACACTCGTATATGATCAATAACTTCAAAAAATGCTGATTGGGATAAAGACGTAATTGCGTTTCAAAATAAAACTGTTGAAAAACAACATGCAAAGCCTTTATTTCAATTTCTTTTTTAATATATCTTAATACAAAATGAAATTTTTTATATTAAAGTATCATCTGACCCAGGGGTTACCATCAGTCACACACATCTGTCAAGAATGGTGTAGAGTAAACTTGAAGAAAGGAATGGCACAAAAATACTTGCGTCGTGATTTTCTTTACATATCTTTACATAAAATGTTATTGAGATTGATCCATGTGTTCATTGGTTTTTACTAAATAAATTTTTTTGGTGTATTTGAGTTGTCCACTACTTAATGATGTATTTGAACTACATTATTCATTATTTCTTAAAACTGTTTTACAAGAATGACAGTTCTACAGTATTCCAGATTGAAATGTCGAGTGTTTTAACTCAAATCTAGCGATCGATCTAAATAAAAGTGAGTGTGAGTTAGTTTTAAATTATTTAAAAAAAAAAAAAAACTTGAACTTGCACTTTCAATATGCTGAAGGTCGCTTGCAATTTCCTTGTTCTCTTATTTTGTAAATGCAATTCTAGTAAATTATACTTTTCTTATATTATTACCAAGAGATTTGTAATAAATAAATTATGTTGCGTATTTTTAAGCCGGAGAGTTTTTTATATAAAAATATGGAAATTTGTTTAACTAAAATCAGAATAGAACCTGAGTTCATAACAGCAACACAAGATTTAGTTTTCTGACAACTTAAAAAAAAAAAAAAAAGATAAATATGAAAGTGAGTTTAAAGTGAAAATAAAAACGAACAATAAAACAATTCTAAAATTAATTACTGAAAAATAAATGAAATTTTGTTCTTAACTTTTAGTTCGCTATTGTTACCTTGTTCACTTTGGCTTTGGCTTTGGGCGTTCAATCATCTATTGTTCCCTGGGGAGGTGTAGTGACTCAAATTGCTGGTGGTCATCTAGCACACACAGCTGTTGTGTCTCCTAGTTGGCCTTGGGGTGGAGCCGTTGTAGTTGGTCATCCTCCAGCTGCTGTTTCCCTTTCTGTGCCAGCAGCTCTTCCCGCCGCTGTTCATGCTGCTGCCATTCCCGCTGCTGTACATGCTCCAGCAGTAGTAGCTGGTCATGCTGGTTACGTTGCTAAGACTCGTGGTGCTGTTCACACCGCCCCCTTGGCCGGCCATCTCAACTCAGTGGCCAATGTAAATGTAGCTCCAGCTCCTGGTACCTGGTAATTTCATACCTTTACCAAAATTCCAATTTAAAAAAATTCCCGCCTTTTGAAAAAACTGAAAATGTGATATGATTTTAGTGTTTTTATATTAGTTCTATTTTCATTCAATACAGGGTGCATTAAAAATTTTCTGTAATACTTTTCTTAAAATTTTCATCTCAATCTGTATTTAAACTTTCCTATTTTACCTTTCATTTAATTTTTCTTGTCTATCCTTTTTTTCTGTTCCATAAATAAAGCAAACACTTTGTTAAAAAAGTAAAAAATTAACAAAATGCATTTTTATTTATTCGTTAAACTCTGTGTGCTGCAAAAGGCTGAACCACCTTTTAGATCGGCCACCAACCTATAAGAATTCTTAAGGCCCAACTATAATATTCATATATGCTTATAAGCTTATAAGCTTGCTTATAATTCTATCTTTAATTTTGGGTGATAATCTTGGGCTTAATGTGATCCTTGGATTTTCAGAAAGCTTTTCTAGTAACTCCTATGAATCCGTGGCTGAGTACTTCATACATCCAAGTCGTTACGTAGATTTTTTGTGAGGCACACACGTCGCTGCGGTAGGTTTAGCCAATTTCGAAATAGAGCAAGATTGAAAGTCAAAGTGAGTCAAAATCACGGAAACCCATAAACATACAATTGGATGTTTTTCCAAAGGCGATAGGGATCTAAGAGCGGCTTGGCTATCCGACATAATAAGCCATCTCTAGCCCTTTGCCATCCTGACCTGGTCCACGCACTCGCGACACCAAGATAGATCCACTTATTGGTCCCTATCAGGTATATCTAAGGTATATCGAGACTTATTATTAAGCTGAACCACAGCGCAGGAGGTACAAAGTATCATTCATTTCCAAATTTTCTTTTAAGATTTTCATAAACTCTCCAATGCACTATAGGAAATTTTCCCTTTTTTTTGGCCAAAACTAATTTTTAGCCAAACGAGTGGGCCAAACTAAATAATTTTTTAGATTCGCTTTTTGGAAGTGTTCCTCCTTAATGATTTTTTAGATTCGCTTTTTGGAAGTGTTCCTCCTTAAGCTAATAAATTTTTAGTCACGCACCGTCACGGGGAAAGAAGTTTGTCACGCGCGCTCACGGACTTTCACAGTTTTTTTTTACCTGGAAAAATACGCTTTTTTTAAGACATATGCAAGTATATGCAGCTGAAATAAATTGCGAATGGGTGACAACTTATGGCTCTATCGAAATGCGTAAGTGCTTAGCGGAGCTTAGTGAAGTTGCAATTTATTATTACAGTATATAACATCAAGGTCTTTTTCTTTCCTTCGATTTAACCAAATTAAAAAAAAAGTTGAATATCTTTTTAACTACTATAAAAGTACTCACTTTTAGCATTATTGTTCATTTTTCACTTTTTTTACATGAATTTTTTGAATAAAAACTTTAAACTTAAATACACGTCTAATTTAATATAGTAACTTCCTCGTTTTGTTTAAAAAACAAACCTCATGTTTTTGCATTTATAAAATAACGGTAAAGCATCATTGATGCTTTATTCTTCGGGGATGCTTTTTTTAGTATGTTTTTAAGTACATAGTGAAAAAAAAAATCAAAAACTCCAAAAAAAAAATTAAGTACTTTTGGCCAAAAAAAAGGGGAAATTTCCTATAGTGCAATGGTCAGTTCTTTTAGACTTATCAGAACTTTTACTAGATGTAGGGGTGACTGTATCTTTAACACTTTCGGAATGCTGAGTCATGTTAAGTAGCCCGATAAGATGCTTTTTTGATTTATGGTCTTTGAAATTTTCTAGCTCTGTATCAAAGGTAAAGAGTTTTAGATATACAAAACATTTCATTACTCTCTATACCCTCAAATCTTTCATTCAGATCTAGAGCAGCATAAGTCGCCAATTTATAGGACTCTGAACTATTCTGCATCTCAGTTTATTAATTAATATTAATATCGTATTTTCTAATAATGTTCGAAGACTGTTAACTAGCGAAATTTCATCAGAAAATGTAGCAGTGGATTTGCTAATGGATTTTGTGGTCTCTTTTAAGTAACTCAAAATTTTTAGCGAAATTATTTTTTTTTACAAAAGCAGAAAATTCTTAAAACGTATAAATACTAGGGTATTCATTTAATCGGGCTTTTGCTGTAACCAGTTAATCACTCGATTGAATAACCGAGGTTTTGGTTTAATCGGTTAATAATCGGCTAACTTTGTAATTGATCGGTTAACCGATTAATAAAGTTTTTTTTTTAAATTAATTAATTTCAATAATTTAAACTGCATATTTTATTTATTATTTGCAGTTTAATAGTAAAAAAAACAACATGACATTCTTGAACTTGAATTAAAACGAGTAAACAAAAAAAAAATAACTCATAAATATGTTTTACATATTTTTTAATTAATAATTATGTGTTAATTATAAAATAGACTGTGCGATTAATTAATAGTTATTTCAATAGTTTTAGTAGATCTTTTAAAATAATCTTTAAGACAGATCATTTGGTTTGAATGTTAAGGATTTTAGCTATTATTTTCTTTATTTTTGATAAATCTTGACTTGGAAAAAATTCTTTCACTTATCGTAGATGTTGGAGAAATCGAAAGCAACCCAATACAGAATATCTTATTTCTCAGTCCTCTTCCTGGATTTTTCTAAACAAATAAAATCTTCCATTATGCCATTAGAGTCCTGTTTTAATTTTTAAAATTTTTAAAACTTCTAATTGTTTCGTTTAATTCTGTTAAAAGATTGATATGAGAAGATATAAGAAGAAATACATGTTTTTATAAACAAATATTTTCTAAACACATACATTTTGTATATGAGACGAAAAAAAAATTATAAAAAACACAAAAAAATATGTTATAATACTACACAAAATTAAAAATTTTGTTACGTCGGTTAATCGACTGAAGTTAAACGATTTAATCGTTAATCGAAAATAGACAATTTTAAATTAACCGATCAGTTAATCGGGTAGTAATTAATCGGTTAACCGAATGAATGCCCTTATAAATACATACATGATTTATCAATGAGAGAACGTTTTATCATTATGGTGAAAAACAAAACGGCTGATGCTGCATGTCCACATCAAGCGTTCAATGCGTTTATGCCCAATAAGTCGAAGTGGAAAATTGTACTGACAACCTACACAGCAAATGCGGAACATACATATACACATAAAAACATGAAGTAGGATTCCTTTCTACTTAGCATGCGTCTCGAAAAAAGGAAAAACGCGTGGCGTGGACCGACCTCCAGCTTAAGAATTAAAATTACGAATTAGTTGTTATGCAAAAAATAAGCATTGAAAATTTAATTCTTTTTTACAAAAAACTATAAAAAAGTATCGGCAGTAAGATATCGCCCATACCGATATATCGGAAAACGTGAAGTATCGCCGATATATCGGCATCGGTATCAGTATTCGTTATTCCCTAATAAAAAGTGTACATTTGTAAATGAATTCTATTGAAGCGATCAAAGCTATAATATCACCAGAGCGCATCGAAATTGGAAGATTTTTTTCGGTGTAATTTTACAAAACGATCAAATCCTTAAATATTTGAGCAATTGAACATTTAACCCTTGTGTGACATCCTTGGATTTTGAAAACGATTTTTTGATATTATTTATGCATCTACAGATCTGAAATTTTATGAATGCCTTAATAAAATATTTGGGAATAAAATTTCTTTCTATCAACGCGTCTCGTACATCGACGGGGAGTGGCAAACGTACATCTAACATTCATTACCATCCTTAACCCGTTCAGGGTCAAAAATAATTTTTGGCGAGATAAAAATCTGCAAATTTGTATTTAAGGTAATGTGATGGTGCTGAAGCTGGGAAAAATAATAGTTTTTGCCTCATGCAGCTCCCCTGGTTTTTAGGGAATGCCGAATATATTAAAAATTGACCTTCAAATGTCCACACAAGAACCTGCAATTTATTTTTGCAATATTTTTTTTCAAGGAAATACTTAATTACGCATGTATCAGTACTTAAAATTTTTTTTAATATCGCCTGATCCCCGAAATTATTATTTTTTTCTTTCTTCCTAAATCAAAGCTTTTTACAAATTTCCTGACTTGGGTACGACAATGCACTCAATAAAAAGAAAAGAAAGTCAATGTCTACTATAATAACAATTTAAAATATCAAAAGTGTCCCTCTTTCACATAAAACAAAAAAAAAATATAATTAACTGTACATTTGTATACAGTAAAAGTGCGTAGAAAGAGAGTACAATGTAATGCCTAATATATTCGACAAAAACACTGAAAGGGTTAATACAATTGTACCAAAAAACAACTGTTGCTTCAACATCTACGTCATCATGAACCAACTGCAGTAAAAAGTTCTTGTATGCTGGGTGCGACCTGCGATAAAAGATATCGTAAGACTCGACATACATGCTCGAAAGGCAGTGATCCTGTATAAAAGTCTGTGATGCAAAGCATATAAAAACTTAATATAAATGTAATGTTTAATATACCGTACAACATTTTCAATATAAATTACATGGTGGAAGGATGTCAGTGGAAGGTTTATAAGAAAGGATGTCACAGATGGGTTAATGCTTAAGGGCGATTTTATTTTAAATGAATATTTGTGAGCTCATTTTATACAAGGAAAATATTAATTATTCAAATTTTTTTTTAAATCATTCTTAACATATTTGGGAAATTGACAATCGCAGACTACCTAAATTTGGACCCGGGATTAAAATAAAATTTACATTACAAAAATTTAAAATTTAATGTGTAAATTGAAATAAGATTTCTTTAAGAAATACCCAATTACATTGTATTATCCAGAATAATTAATTGCAAAAGAAAATAATACATTTAAAACCCATTTAAAAATAAATTGTCGCATAATGATAAATAATCTTTTGGGCTATAATAATTAAGTAACAATTTCGTCCTAGTAAAATATTGTTAAAGAAAAAATATATATTCGAATCTCAAAGAAATAAATGTTCAAGCTCGATGTCATAAGTTTTTAGATGTTTTCTTTTAATATTGTCAATATGTCGATATTCTTTGAATATCATCAACAGGGACAGTCTAAAGTTTTACAAAATATATAAATAAGAAAAGCAAAAATAAACCAGGGTTTATTATAAAAAATTTTTCTATTTTAAAATAAATTTCTTTATTAAATGAACTTGACTTAAACAGTTGACTTTGCTAAATGACTTCACTTAATGAGTACCAGGAGCGGGAGCTACATTAACATTGGCCACTGAGTTGAGATGACCCTCCAAGGGGGCGGAGTGAACAGCACCACGTGTTTTAGCAACATAACCAGCATGACCAGCTACCACAGTGTGAACAGGAGCATGAACGGCGGCTGGAATAGCAGATGCATGAATAGCGGTGGGAATAGCACCGGGTAAGGAGAGAGCAGCAGGAACAGCAGCATGTGGATGGCCTACTACTACAGCGCCACCCCAAGGCCAACTATGAGATAAAACACCTGGGTGTGCTAAATGACCACCAGCAATTTGCGTCACTACTCCACCCCAGGGAACAATGGATGATTGAACGCCCAAAGCCAAGGCCAAAGTGAACAAGGTTACAATAGTGAACTGAAAAAGGAAACAAATTAGGTGCAATTTTTAAAATCTGCCAACTCAGGTTTAAGACAAATGGATCCAATGTTGGTTAAATTTATTTTTTAATTCCACTTACTTTCATTTTGTTGCTTTTAAAAGGAAAAAATAACCTAGAAAATTTTTCAGAAAACTAAAATTTGTGTTGCTGTTATGAACTCAAGTTCTATTCTGATTCTAATAAGCAATTTAGCCACGTTTTATACGAAAATTGTCAGCAGAAATACATGCGTAACTTGAGTTTTAAAAGAAGTAAAAGTAGAAGAAAACCTTGGTAAAAATTTTGTTGTTAACAAAATAAAACATAATTTTAATTTACATAAGATTTATTTGAGTAAGATTATAAAAACACAATACTCATTAAAACAAAACTGTTCTCTAATAAAAACTTTAGCTACTAAACTTATGGGCAACACCCTCGCAACACCCGAAGAAAAATGCAAGTGAGTTGTGGGAATTGGCCAATATTAAAATGGAAATTTCACAGATTTGAATATGTCCCCGATTTTACTGCTGTCCTCTTTTAAAGCTTGGCATGTCAATCATTGTGATTCCTTTAAGGCCTTTTGAAGTAATAGACATGAATGGAGAGTTTTCACCAATATGTCGGTCCCTAAGCAAGTGACCAAGCCTTCAAAAATCAACTTGTTCTACATTGCAAACAATTTAAAGGAAAAGTTATTCCTTCCTACTATTAAGGCTTAAATCTTAGCAACTAGGTGATCTCTTAAAGGTTTCTTACCAAAAACTAGTCTAGTCTTAACGCTCATTTAGTGGACGGATGCTTCTTTCAGCTGCTTCTTTTTTGTAAGAAAAGCAATTAGAGCGATTAAAGTTAGCAGTAAGATGTTACGTCTAAGGCTGTAGCAAATTAATTTTTCTTACTTTTTTACTGTACGGTTGCATTACTGTTACTGCCAGCTAACTGATCATTTACTTCTTGTAATATATGATTTTCGTTGCACTAGTCTCGAACCTGTTCAGCCAAAATCGTTAAGAAATCTGTTTATTTAAGACCCCAGACCCAATTTTTAGGTTTAGATAGATGTAAACGCACAACGATTGGAAGAAATATAGTTTATTTTGAATTGGTCATTAGGTTTGTAACATATCAATTAATAATTGGAGACCCAATCACAATAGCGGTCACATATGCCTACCGGACTAATGATACTTACACACAGGTTGAGTTAGAGTGAACAAATTTCAACCCTCTATTTTCCATTCACAAAGTTTGTTTGTATTAAAAAAGGGCACATCATCTATTATTTAATTTTTACACAATAAAGTTCACAAAAGTTAAGCTAGGTCGGAGAAATGTGGCTTCGAATGTACCTGTGTACATTGTTTGTTTGATATTAAAAATGAAAAATATTGGCACTTAGCTCCAACAAGCCTTAACGCATATGTGCCACAGCAATAAGAGTTTTAATCAAACACCGATTGCTCAAAATGAAATAGAGCAATAAAAACTGGTCCTTACATTAAATAAAATAAATCAGTCCAAAAAAAAATTAAAAATTACGACCATATTATAACAGTAACGGACTGTAGGTTATTCAAGAAGTATTCCGTTCACTCATTTTTAAATAAATAAACATTTAAGATTCCGAGCAAATTTATTTTTAACTGATTCTAACATTTATTAAAAAAATTAGGTGCACATTAATACGGATTTTCGGTTGCATTTAATGTTGTCCGTTGGTTAAGTTAAAGTATTCTCTATAAAATTAAATGCAAATGTAATTTAAAATAACTGCAAATTTACTTAAAACCCGATCTACTTATTTTGCATTTAATTTTAACGAAAAGTTCATTTAATTTCTACTGTCAAAAATTCTACAGCGAATTCGTTAAAAACATGTAAATTTTCAGACATTTTATATAATTTAACTACCAAAAAATAATTTTCAGTTGTCTATTTATAGATATGTGGCATAAAGTAAAAGAAAAACGATTTGTTTGTTATGTGTAGACAATTCCCATATTCTATTATTAAATACATCAAATTATTAGAGTATAACGATTGCGAACACCATATCGGTCATGTTGCCAAGTAAAACAAATATTTATAACGGGATAAGTAAATAATAATATTCTCTCTCTCTTTCTCTCATTAGAAAAACAAGCGGACAAGTGTCTGGGATTTTTTTTCGAAATTCGTTTCTTTTGTGAAGCAAGCGAGTTTACCCTGTATTATATAAAATAACTGAAAATTAATTTGTTTTTACGGAATTCGCGGTTGAGTTTTTGACAGTAGAAATTAAATGATCTTTTCGTTAAAAATAAATGAAAAATAAGTAGATCGGGTTTTAACTGAATTTTCATTTATTTTATATAACAATTTCAGTTAATTTTACATGCAGAATATTGCGACTGCACACCTCAATAATGGAGAGGCTGATGTGTGCAAAACTAAAAATTATTGGTCCTAGAACTAGCTTTTAGTATACCGGTGTGTGTATGCAGAATCACTTTCTGAGTCGGTCTAACGACGTCTGTTCGTCTGGTTGGCTGGGTGGTTGTGTGTTCATGTAACCTTGTGCGCAAAGTATAATTTTGTTAAAAGGAAAAGAAAGAAGCCTATATAATCCATAGTTTCAAATGGCCCCCATATAAACTTTTTTCCGGAATAGTCTTTGTGCCCATAAACTTATTATGTTGGTATTTAAATTGAATGTGGCTCAAAATTTAAATACTGTACCAAATTTTTAAAATGCGGTCCAAAATTTGACTATTCCTCCCATACAAAAAAAAAAAAAAAATGCCATAACTTCTTTATAAGTGTTGGTATAGATCTAAAATTTGCGGACGATATTTTGTATAATAGCTGCTGTGTCATGTCAATATTTTATCGAGAAAGGTCCAGAATAGGCCACAGGTCCGATTTTTACTCCCCACTCCAAAATCGCTTTAAGACGAACAACACTCATATACATAATATTCGGCACAAAGAACTCTTGTTTGAATCTGAGCCTTATAACCTAATTTAGTTTTGCCGGGTGCATGGTTGGTCATGGGTCCCAAATTGGACATACTATGAAAACTTTGTCTTTATATACTATGGTGTGGGCTACTAAATGGTTGGTCTTGACTTGCTATACTTTCTCACTTCTTATATACAAAATTTGTTTTCCAACACAAATAGGCCAACTAAATATATTATTCCACTCAGTCCTCCCGGAATAAGTATTTAGTTCGTCTAAAAATTTATCATGGCAACATAGAAAATGCTCCCTAGAATTGTGGGTTTGGCAAAATAGCGTTCCCATTAAATTTCATAGAGTAATGCTCTACAAATGGAGTTTCGCAGAGCAATATTCAAATTAAAAAAAAAAACAAAAAAAAATTATTAAATCTGTTTAAGATCATTTAAAAAACCCTTGGATTAAAGTAGTGGTTACGGTTAATTGAACAAATATTTCTGAAACTCATTAACATTTAGAGGTCCATGAAAAACACAAAGTAGGTTGTTAAGAGGTCAGTGAATCAAACTCCAGAGCTAGAGTTACAAAATTTCTGTGCTAACAGTTTTTGGTATTAACTAGTAATAAAATAAGTGTAACTGTTATTTCAATTGTATAAATCCATAAAAATAAGTGTGACTCTTTTTTAAAGTTACTCTATAGTATAAATACCTTTTATATATAATTTTTTTTTGTTTTCAAAAATTGTCTATGATTGGACACAAATGTTTTTATGGAATAAGAGATTTCCCTCGATGGCAAGCATATGGTATAAGCTAGGGCGGCTTTATCACTTGTTCTTTACAAAGTTCGATCTATTATATTCTACAAAAAGCTTTTATTAAAACATGCTTACAAAAAATTTTGTTGAGATGTTCATTGGTTTGTACTAACTAATTTTTTTTGGTGTATTTGAGTTGTCCACTAGTTAATGATGTATTTGAACTACATTATTCATTATTTCTTAAAACTGTTTTACAAGAATGACAGTTCTACAGTATTCCAGATTGTAATGTCGAGTATTTTAACTCAAATCTAGCGATCGATCTAAATAAAAGTGAGTGTGAGTTAGTTTTCAATTATTTAAAAAAAAAAAACTTGAACTTGCACTTTCAATATGCCGAAGGTTGCTTGCAATTTCCTTGTTCTCTTATTTTGTAAATGCAATTCTAGTAAATTATACTTTTCTTATATTAATACCAAGAGATTTGTAATAAATAAATTATGTTGCGTATTTTTAAGCCGGAGAGTTTTTTATATAAAAATATGGAAATTTGTTTAACTAAAATCAGAATAGAACTTGAGTTCATAACAGCAACACAAGATTTAGTTTTCTGATAACTTAAAAAAATAAATAAATAAATATGAAAGTGAGTTCAAAGTGAAAATAAAATCGAACAATAAAACAATTTTGAAATTAATTATTTAAAAATAAATAAAATTTTGTTCTTAACTTTTAGTTCGCTATCGTTACCTTGTTCACTTTGGCTTTGGCTTTGGGCGTTCAATCATCTATTGTTCCCTGGGGAGGTGTAGTGACTCAAATTGCTGGTGGTCATCTAGCACACACAGCTGTTGTGTCTCCTAGTTGGCCTTGGGGTGGAGCCGTTGTAGTTGGTCATCCTCCAGCTGCTGTTTCCTTTTCTGTGCCAGCAGCTCTTCCCGCCGCTGTTCATGCTGCTGCCATTCCCGCTGCCGTACACGCTCCAGCAGTAGTAGCTGGTCATGCTGGTTACGTTGCTAAGACTCGTGGTGCTGTTCACACCGCCCCCTTGGCCGGCCATCTCAACTCAGTGGCCAATGTAAATGTAGCTCCAGCTCCTGGTACCTGGTAATTTCATACCTTTACCAAAATTCCAATTTAAAAAAAATTCCCGCCTTTTGAAAAAACTGAAAATGTGATATGATTTTAAAGAAAAAATTTTTTTTATTAGTTCTATTTTCGTTCAATACAGGGTGCATTTAAAACTTTCTATAATAATTTTCTTAGTATTTTCATCTCTATCTGTATTTATTCTTTCCTATTTTATCTTTTCATTTCATATTTCTTTTCCCTCCTATTTTTTCTGTTCTGTAAATAAAGCAAACACTTTGTTAAAAAAAAGTAAAAAAAATTAACAAAATTTATTTTATTTATAATAATTTCACAACATTTGGAACATACAATTTGTTAGTACGATGGACAAAAATTATTAGATTCGGTAGATGGTGTCCCCTAAAATCTTAATTTGTTGTAAATATTTTCAATTGTTCGTTCTAAAAGCAAATTATCTCAAAATTTTTTAAAACAACAACAGTTTATAAGAACTGATATTTTTAAAATATTTTTTTTTAATTTACATAAAGGCAATGGTTAATGACTACTGAAGAAGTTGTGAGGATGAAAAGGAGAAGGAGGAGACTGTTGTCACTTTCTATTAGAATAAGGCATTTTGAATCTTAAGTTCAAAAATCCCGAATTTAAAAGCTTGAGTTTCGTAGCCGGAGTTTTTTATACCATAGAGGTGAAACCCCTTGTGATCGGCCAAAGGCCGGATATGCAGAGAAACCATGGTTAGCGAAGCCGATATGTGCTATATAATATAGGGAAGAAAATCCTTGCGTCGGGCCAAAGGCCGTGTATGCAGGAAACCGGTGTTTGTTAAACTATAGAGGAAAAATTTTTTGAATAACAAACAGCAAAATATTTACATAAGTAGACTGAGGATGTAAAGAAAGCAATCTAAACTTTAGATAGACTGCTGATGTCCCTAAATGCGCTATATATGTCTTGTGGAGCCGAGGAAGGTATTAAAAATGTCATGCAAAGATTTAAAAATTTGCTCCACCTGTTGTTTTAATATCAAATCAAAAAGAAACGAATTTAAAAATATAACGTTATTTCCTTTTGTTTTTAAAAAAGTGGACAATGCGACACATTTGAAAGTGTCATATCGGCCACGGACATTATGACACCCCCTGATCGGTCCAAGATTTCACCATATAAGTAAAAAAAAAACATTTCGGAATAGATGCTATAAATTGGATCGGTGCACCTGAGTGTTTTTAGACTCACGACACGCAACGCTGACGAATATAAAATGTTCGATCATGTGCGACATATTTTCAAAATACTTACGTCGCGCACGCTCACGAACTGATCTTTTTTTTATAACGTACTTTCACGCACGAATAATTTTCATAAGTCTCATGTTCATGTGTTAAAGAAAAAAATTAATTTTTTGTTCTCCAAAAGTGCATAATTTTTTTTTTTTTTTTTTACCTACCCTGGTCTAGTATTTTGCAAATATTTATAAAACTCAAATTTATTATGATTTTTTTTTATATTTTTTTCTTAAGTCTAGCAAATTGATACATGTTCTATGGTAAACTTGTAGAAAATATTTTGTAATTAAAAATGTATACACTTACAATATTCTGTACGTAAAATGAACTGAAATTTTAATATAAAATAAATGAATATTCAGTTAAAAACCGGTCTACTTATTTTTCATTTATTTTTAACGAAAAGTGCATTTAATTTTTACTGTCAAAAATTCAAATGCGATTTCCGTAAAAACAAATTAATTTTCAGTTATTTTATGAAATTCAATCATTTTATATAGTACAGGTTTTACTCGAATTTTTAAAAAATACCAGACACCTGTCCGCTTGTTATCCTAATGAGAAGGAGAGAGAAGATACAAGATAATAGTCTGGTTGTGTATAAAGACATTCCTAAAAATGTTAGGAATATAACTATTACAAAAAAACTGTATAAAATAAAATTAAATAAAGTTGCTTATAAAAAATAAATAATTCCCAATATCTATTTGTTAAAATAGTTCAGCTAAAAACATTAAATTTATAGAGTATAACTATCCAGTGTGACACAAAAAATGCTGACGAAGGCCGTAGCGGGCCAGAAAATGCATTACATTCTGCTGGTGTCTAATAATTGTAAATTTTTCTGTAAATACAATATACTTCATTGCTATCCAACGGAAAGGTAAGGTAAAATGTAACAAGAAGATACAATATAATAATCTGGTAGTGTATAAAAAAGTCATTCCTAAAAATTTAAGGAATAGAACTATTACAAAAAGCTTTATAAAATACATAACTAAAATTTAACTCATAGAATAAATTCGAAAAATAAAAAATGTTCACCAAATATTGTTAAAATAGATAACCGATACGTTTTCTACCGAAAACAAGACAAGATGTTTTTCTTCTAAAAAGACGTCGAGCCGTTTTTTTTTTTACCGAAAACCAGACGAAAAGATTTTTTTCTAGTGAAAAGACGTCGAGGAGTTTTTCTTACCGAAAACACGTCAAAACGTTTTTCTTCCGAAAACAGATTAGTCAGTTTTTTTTGCCGACAACACGTCCATGAGTTTTCTATCGAAAGCAATTCGAGACGTTTTCCTAAAGAAAACCAGTATATCTATTGAAAACGAGTCCAAGTTTTTTTTATCGTTAACGCGCTTAGCAGATTTTTTTTTATCAAAATCCCGCCGCGAACTTTTTTTTAGCCGAAAACACGCCAAGACATTTATTTATGTATCAGAAACATGTTGAAAAAAATTTTTTCTTTTAAGAAATCTTGTAAGACGTTTTTAGTTAATGTGTAAGTCAAGTTTTTTTTTTTATTTTTGTGCTTCTTCTTTCTTTTGAAAATGCATTTTTATCTAGAAAACTTATCGAGATTCTTTATTTTATAGAAAACCCTTCTAGAGACGAATTTGTCAAAACCGCATTAAGAAGGGGTTTCAATAGAACAAGCATTAAGATTAGGGAGATCGATTATTTGACATTTTTCAAAAACTGGTTTCGGAATATTCCGAATAGTTGCTATTTAAAAAAACCCAGTTTTCGGTTAAGCATTAAGCCTGCAGAAAAGCCACAAGGCTCCGCAGGTTTTTAGTTAAATTAAGGATGAATATTATAAATTAAAAAATGAATGAAAAAAATAACCGTTTAACCGGTTTCAATTCGAATACATAAAAACACAAAAACCAAATAAGTTTTTGTAATAAAACGTTAATTTAAATAAAAACAAAACAATTCACAGAGGTAAGGAACCAAAAATCTTAAGGTATGTGCAGACCTAACAAATATTTTACGATAAAATCCAAGAAAGTGTGACCAGCATACAATTGGTCAAACTTTGTCTTAATTTTTAACAATTTCTATTTAGTTGTTTTTTTTTAATTTTTAATTAGGCTTAAGCTCATCAAATTTAATTTTCATTATATAATTTTTATTGAAGGAAGGAATTTACACCATGAAATGAATTAAATTTTGTTTTTTTGATAATTCTTGACTAAACACTGGCTTGAACTCGGGTCAAACAGTTCAATTAATAATCACAATTTTTATTTCTAATTAATAAAATATGTTATTATTCGACCTTTCCAATTTTAAATAAATAAAAATTAATCAAGCTCGTGGCCTCGAGCTTGATTAATTTTTATTTATTTCTAATTATTTACTAAACTTTATTTGTAAGAAGATAAATGTATAATGTAATCTAAAAACTGTTAAAAGATGTTTGATCTAGACAAACGTTTTGCAAACGTAAATAAAAATTTATAGGAATTTAATAAATTTATTATTCGAGATATTCTTCCAAATTTTTAAATGAGTTTTATTTTTGTTAGTGGTTAAGCATGTCTAAATGAGTCAATAGACTTCAACAATATTTTTGAAAAGTTGCAAACAAAACCTATTAGCCAGGATTATATATTTCAAATTATTTTGCTTCAGCGTTATAGAAACGGATATCAACATGTTTTTTGTTTAAAATATTTGTCAATTCATCGACCACAATTTAAAACCTTCCATGAGATTGTTTGATTTCTTCAATTTTATTTTTTAGTTCTAGGAGTTTTAATAAATAAAACTGATGCATTTTATCAATATCGTTGATTCCACCGGAATGTTGTAGTTGTAAGCATGAAGATATGCTAGAACTACTTAAGAGTTGTTGGTGCCTTAACGGGCATTCCGTCCTCGGCAACACAACGGGTTAATATTTCACCCAATGAATCATTTTTGGCAGCGTATTTTAGTAAAGTAATATTTGTTGTCTCTTTAGAATAATACATCGAACGGAGTCAAGTTTTATTTGGAGCACATTTATGTCAAGCATGTGGACTAAATAATAGGGAGATCGATTATTCGACTTTTTTCAATAACCGGTTTTCGAATATTACGAATAGTTGCTATTTTAAAAAACCCGGTTTTCGGTTAAGCATTTTTTAAATAACCGGTTAACCGGTTTTAATTCGAATACATAAAAACACCAACATCAAATAAGTTTTTGTAATAAAAAGTTAATTTGAAAAAAAACAAAACAATTTGCAAAGGTAAGAAACCAACAAAATACATAAATATGACTTAGATCAGACCTAACAAATATTTGACGATAAAATCCAAGAAAAGTGGGACCAGCAAATTGATCAAACTTTAGCTAAGTTTCCAACAACTTTTTATTGATTTACTAAACTTTATTTGTAAGAAGATATTTGTTTAATGTTATTTAGGAACTGTTGAATGAAATTTGATCTAGACAAACGTTTTGCAAAAGCAAATAAATTATAGTAATTTTATGAAGTTATTATTTGAAATATTCTCTCAAATTTATTTTGAATCAGTTTTAATTTGTTGGTGGTTAAGCATGTCTATATAAATCAACCATATTTTTCAAAAGTTGCAAACAATCCCTCTTAGCCAGGATTATCTATTTCAAATTATTTTGTTTCAGCATTATAGAAACGAATAGTGAACTGAACATTCTTTTTGTGTAAAATATTTGTCAATTGGTCGACTACAATTTAAAACATTGCATGACATTGTTTGATTTCTTCAATTTTGTTTTTTTGTTCTTGGTGTTTTAATAAATAAAACTGGTAGAAATTTTTCCCATATCGTTGATTCCGCCGAAATGTTGTAGTTTTCAGCATGAAGAGATGCTAGAACTACTTAAGAGTTTTTAGTGCATTAATGGGCATTTCGTCCTCGGCAACACAATGGGCTAATATTTCACCCAATGATTAATTTTTTGCAGCGTATTTTAGTAAGTTCTTATTTGTTGTCTCTTTAGAACTTCTTCGAACGGAGCTAAGTTTTATTTAGAGCACATTAATGTCCAGCATGTAGACTAATTAAAGGTGATTAATAAGTCGTGACATGGAAGAACCTTTGCAACTTATCATTAAAGGGCACTAACTACAAGCACCTAACTAAATATCTCCAGAAATTACATCTACATATATAAAAATATATTTAATATTTAGAATTATCTTGCACAAATTACTATTTACTTTTTAACTGCACACGTTTTTGTAGTATTTTGAATAGTTTTTGGTTTTTTTTTTCTACAAGAACACACGCTTTTATAAGCGATTTGTATTTACATACTCATAATGTTTTTTGACCTTTGTTACATTTTGTTTTGACATTCTTCATAAAAAGTTAAAGTTTGGCCAATATTTCATTAGGAAATACTTAAATTACGGGTATATCTACAACAAGAGTAAGGAAAATGTATATAAATTACACATTACTAAAATAACCGGTTTATTATACCAATATAACCGGTTTATTTGATATTCGAAAAATGGGCATTTTAAAATATCCGACTTGGGCAAAGCTAAAATAACCGGTTAAAACCGGTCGAATAATAACCGTCCGATCTCCCTACTAAATAATTAATAAGTCGTGACGAGGAAGAAGCTTTGCAACTTATAATTTTAGGGCATTCAGGCAACTCACTTTGTCTTTTTAATCCCTTTCGAAATATCGCCAGAGATAACATCTATATAAAAATACGTTTAATATTTAGACTACTATCGCTATTTACTTAATAACCGAACACTTTTTTTGTAGTATTTTGACCTGTTTTTGATTTTTACAAGAACATACGCTTTTATTTACATTGTTCATAATATTTTTTGACCCTTGGTACATTCTTAGCCTATTTCCAATGTGCGAAAGAATTTTTTCATTTGAACAACTACATTTAAAACAAAAACGAATTCTAAAAACTTTGTTTTTGTGTAAATGTAGTTGTACGAACGAACGAATTGCCTCGCACATCGAAAATTGCCAGTTTTTTCACATTCTTCATTAAAAGATTTAGTTTGCCCAATATTCAATTAGAAAAATACTTAAATTACGGGTACATTTGCAACAAGAGTAAGCTAATGTAACGCCAATTCCTAAAAAAAGAGTGGCTAATAACCCTGAAAATTACCGCCGCATTGCAATTTGCTCGGCACTTTCCAAAGTTATGGAGAGTATGGTAAATCATCATCTGGTAAAATTTTCAAATTACCTACTAAGCGACCGCCATTATGGCTTTCGTAGAGGTCATTCTACTGGAGACCTACTAGCCCTGTTATCAGAAAAATGGTGTCGTTCCATTCACCATTTTGGCGAAAGTAAGGTAATTGTTTTAGATATTTCCAAGGCGTTTGACAGAGTCTGGCATGGTGCACTCTTGTCTAAACTTGTTGCATTTGGTGTCGGTGATAATTTTTCTCGATTTATATCGAGCTTCCTCAGAGAGTTGTTATAGATGGGGTTTCATCAAACGAGTTCGAGATTCATTTAGGGGTGCCGTAAGGCTCCGTTCTTTCTCCTACTCTATTTCTTATTTTTCTAAATGACCTCTTATGTCAAACTTCCAACCCTATCTATTCTTTTGCAGATGACAGCAAGCTTTGCCATTCGTATTCATTTGATTACAGACCTAGTGTGTCCGATGTTGGTGCTATGAGACAGAACATGAATGATACGCTTGGCCGCGACCTAGACATAATCTCAGAATGGGGTCGTGCGAATAGGGTCGAATTTAATGCCCGAAAGACCCAATGCTGCGTGCTGACGCATAAACCCGCGAACACTTTAATCATTATCATAAACTTTTTGTTAATAATAACACTGTGCTAGTTGGCAAGCGGGCACCTGGCGATTTAACCTAATTCGGGTACGCTGAATCCAATGCTGCTTACCGATTTTTAAGGTTAGCTTTTGTTTTCGAGATATACCGCTATTTCGGAAATGGAGTAGGTTGCACAACATATATTAGCGTAACACAAAAACAGTTAAGATTATTGAATAAACTTTGCAACTTCGTTCTTTTATACGTCTAGAAAAATTAAAAGAGTAGCTTCATTTTCAAAGTTTTTATTATATTTGAAGAAACAAAAATTTCGAAATATTGATTTTTACCAAATTTTGCAAAAAAAAATTATGTTTCAAAAACGACAGCGGAGATTAGAAAAAAGTTTAGCCTTTCTTAAAGGTAATTGCGGAATTTCGGTTTTGTTTAGTATATTCAATAAACTAAATCATTTTTGAGTTACGCGAATATATGTCACCTACTCCATTTCCGAAATAACGTTCAATTTTGAGTGTGGCTGTATATGGGTGGTATAATTATTGAGGAAACATAATCTCTTGGTGTTCATGAGGATACAATGCGATGTCCGATGGACAGAACATATATTTAAGGTGTCAAAAGAAGCATTAAAGTGCCTAGGTTTTTTGAAACGGTGTAAGATATACTTCACTCCATCTGATCTCCTTACTTTTTATACCACCTATATCCGACCGCGAATGGAATACAACTCTCATGTATGGGCCGGTGCTTTAAAGTCTATTTTGGAGCTTCTCGACCATGTGCAGGAGAGGGCGAAGGTTCTCATTGGTGACAGTAGGGTATTCAATTCTACTGACTCCCTTGAGCACCGTCGCAATGTGGGTTGTATATGCCTGTTTTATCGTTACTACAATGGGATGTGTTCTGATGAAATTAGGGATATGGTTCGCAAAACCTGTGTGTTTGTCCGTAATACACGTTTTTCCTCAAGAGCCCATCTTTTTGTGGTCGATTGGCCGGTTAATCGTACAACGCATTACAGGGAAAATTCGTTTTTTGGCCGGACTGCTCGTATGTGAAATAACCTTCCTGCTGAAGTCTTCCCTCTCACTTTCAACATGAATAAATTCAAGTAGAATGTTCACAAGCACTACTCCCTCTTTCCTCTTTTCCATAACCTATTTTCCTAGTTCCAACACAATCCGACGCATTAGTAGGGGTCATCCCCTTAGTGCTGGTCCTAACTAAAAAAAAAAAAAATTATATAATTACACATAATTAAAATAACCCGTTTATTGTACCAAAATAACCGGTCTATTCGATATTCGAAAAACAGAAATTTTAAAGTAACCGACTTGGGCAAAACTAAAATAACCGTTAAAACCGGTCGATCTTCCTAATTAAGAGATCATTTTTTTTTTCAAGAAAATTCTTTAGGTGATGCTTATCTTTAGAAAACACATCAAGATAATTTTTTATAGAAAGTTGATCGAAAGAATTTTGTAGCAGAAAATTCACAGAAAAGAGTTTTTTAATAAAAAATGCAGTAGAAAACGTTTCTCTATATAAACGAATTCAAGGACAGTTTTCTCTAGATAACGCATCAAGCGAAATTTTGTAAAAAAAATGGCATAGAAAAAAATTTCTGTAGAACAGGCATCGAGAGAACATTTCTATAAAAAAAGCTTTTAGAAATGTTCTAAAATAGAAATCGCCGAAAGGTGCTTTATCTAAAAAACACAACTCTACGAATATAATCATTCCGCGTAAAACTTTTTTAATATCCATATAACATTCCATTAAGTACATATTTATATTCTAAGTCCTTCAGTAATTCTAAGTCGATTTAGCCATGCTCGTCCGTTTGTCTCTCCGTCTGTTAAAAACAACCTCACTCTCGAAAGACTCAACAGAAAAGAACAATTTTGTTTTCAAATTTTATCTAGTTCTGCTAAGCAGTTTGGGATTGAAATCCTGCAGAATCGGTGTACTAGGAAAGAATTTATGAAGCCGAGTGTGGAACAACCCTGCGGGAAATCTGTGTCAATTGTTCCAGCAGGCTGGCCCTGGGATTTGTGAAAATAGAACAAGTACAAAAAGAAAGAAGTCATGACCAGTGAAAGGACAACCAATCCTTCAACTGGTTTATAAAGAAGTGAAAGGTAGAAAAAGTAATGAATTACATTACAGTATTCCCCGGTGGTGTGACATATTTTTTGGGATTTTCTAAAATTTGGTTCTTTAACTTAGTTCTAGGACTGGTTTTATTGAAATAATACTCCATTGTTGTAACTAACACTAAACTCGTTCACTTCTCATATGGTGGCTATTAGGTGTCAATTGACCCTCTCCAATGCCAACCCTATGTAAAAGTGATAGGTCACATTCATAGAATGTGAACCGGTCCCTACCACCAAACCCCTTTCACGGGACTACTCTGGTGTCAGTTCGCTTCCTAGGGAAGTTCGCTTCTTAGGGAAGTTCCCTAAAAAATTAATATTTTTGCTACAAAAACTTACATAAATAAGTGACGGAATGCCCGGACTCTAATTAAATTTTGCAAAAGTTCATTTCATATGACTAGAAATCCTACTACTAATCATAGTTCTGAAGATTGCTCCATAATTTACTATATATAGACATCATTAAAAGAGCAATCTTGGAAAACACTTAAGTACTTGTAAAACCGTTACGAATAAAGCTATTTAAGTAACATTTGGTGCGTCATAGTTCCATAGGATTAGAAATCAGGCTGCCAGCTTTCATGAAGATGGGTCCATAGTTTACCAAAGGCCTCATATAAAACCGAATCTCGGAAATCATTCTGCCAAATTTCGTAAAGATTAGTCTATAATTTACCGTAGGCCTCTAAAGCCGCCAACGTATTTTAATACTGTGATTTATTTTAATACTGTGAGATCTGTTTTTATCAATATCAGTCTATAGTTTTTAGGTATAAAGCCCAATCCTGAAATATTCTTAGTCTGGGAGGAGGGCATCAAAGATTCGGCGCAGCCGAATACGTCTCCTTATCTTGTTACTTCTAGCAATTTTAAGGTAACAGAAGGAGTTTAACTTTAATTTAATCTTGTTTTTTTTTTACCGGACGTTGTATTTAATTTCAGTTTACAAAACGAATTAACGAGTTTAATACCAGCTAATATTAGTTTTGTTTGCCTTGCATTGTAATTGTTATTAATTAAAATCCAACATTTCTGCTTTTCTTGGAAAAAGTGTACTCTATTAACACCTACTTTTATTTTTGTTTTCAACATTTCGTTCTCGAAGTATAGGGAGTTAACTGAAAATTTTTTATTTGTGCTTTAAACTGAGTCAGTTTTATTGTCTGCACCAAATACTTGTTTATTACTTGAGCAATATTTAATGCATAAAAATAGTTTGATCTATTTAAATCTGTTGTTATGTAAAGAATTTAAAAAGTTAAAGTGCTGTATTCGGCCGTGCCGAATCTGTGATATCCTACACCGGCAGTTCAAATATTTCAGAAGTTGGCTCTATATGGGACCTATTACTTCGCTGTTATAATTGGTTTCGGTTAAGACCTATGTTAAATTATGCACAGACCCTCAGAAAGTCTTATGCTCTTATTTCTAACTATGCCAAATTTAATTTGAACTGATTTCAATAAAGTATCATGACATGTAACAGTCGTAGCAGTACTAAAATAATTTTTAGGAGGGGAATTTATATTGGACATATAGTAAATAATGGATCAATAATCGCAAAATAGTCTAACGTACTCTGATCTCGGATTTTTTCGGCGAAATGAAAATTTTTTTCTGTATTATTTCATTGTTCCGTCAAAATTTTGAATACCAATTTGGCATTGGCGGCACGAATCTTTTTTTAAATTAACTAAACGTTGTTTAACTGAGATCTCAAAAACCCGGCCTATATAAGACCAATTTTCAGTTCTTCTTATTTTCTTTGGCTCCTAGTGGAGTTTAGGGTCTCAACGTAACTTCGCCATTCTGCTCTATCTCGAGCAGTGATTTTTACCCGGTTAAAATTTTATCCCATTTTTCATATCATCTTCTACAGTTCGTCTCCAAGTATGCTTTGACTTTTTGGCTTTCCTCGTTTCCTGCAACCATTCCATTCGATAGCTTCTGTTGGGGATTTCCGCAGGATGTGATCAATCCAATTCCATCGTCTCTTCTTAATTTCGTTTTGTACTGCAATTTGGCTGTATTGCTTAAGAAGTAATTTTGGGGATATGGTATTTGGACACCAGAATTAAAACTATTCCTAAGACATTTGTTTACACAAATTTTAAATTTCTTTTCAAGTGCTTCCGTATTAAGCCAGATCTCACATCTTTATAAAAGGATCGATTTTACGTTTAAATTGAAGATGCGTAGTTTGGTGCGGGTGTTGATTGATATTTACCTCCAGATTTTCCAAGGCTGTGAAAAGGCACCTTGCGCCTTGTATATCCTACTATGGATATCGGTCGAGGCTCCGCCATCTGAGGGAATCTTACTCCCGATGTAAGTGAAGGAGTTTGCATCAGAGTTGGTTGCGTTCACTTTGAACTTTCAACGTTTTGGTCTTTCCATAGTAATCTCTAGGCCAACATTGTGAGATTGGGTAATAAAGTCGTCGAATTTATCCTGCATATCGGCATGCCTTGATGATATCCGCCACATGTCATCTGCATATGCCAAATATTCCAATTGGCTTCGGAGGTTCAAGGTGATACCACGGATTTTTCCTTCTATAGCCCGAGTTAGAACACCGTCCAGATCTATCAGGAATAGTATAGGTGACATAAGGCAATACAGTAGTGAAATTTGTTTTAGTGTTTTATACGTTTTAAAGTGGTTTTTAAAGGGCTGCTGAATGCGGGAGACCGGTTAGCAAAAGATTGCATGGAGTTTTTTCTCTCCATATATAGCTAAATTGGACCAAATGTTACAACAATATCTACATTTGCTACAGCTTTAGACATATTCAAATGATTTGATCTAGAGTGGGCTTTAAGTGGGGCCTACGGTATATTATGGACCTTACTTTGCGAAATCTGGAAGTGTGTTGTTTAGTGCTACGAAAAAATTTATTAAAATATCATTATTCTTTGCAGTTTTAGGCTTTCTTAAGTTTTTTCCGAGAATAGGCTTTATATATGGCCTATGGTTACACTGTGCTAGAAATTTAAACTTTTTTTTGAGACAAGGTGGGCACCTGGCGTTTTAACCTAATTTGGGAACGCTGAATCCAGTGGTGCTAGCCGTTTTTTTAGGTTAGCTCTGGTTTTAGAGATATAACGTTATTTCGAAAATGGAGGAGGTTGCACAATATATGTTCGCGTAACTCAAAAACTTTTTAGTTTATTGAATCAGTTAAGAAAAACGAAATTCTGCAATAAAATTTCCTTTAAGCAATGTTAAACTTTTTTTTCATATGCGCGGTCGTGTTAGAAACAAAAAAATTTTTTTAGCAAAATTTTGAAATTATTGTTTTTTAAGAATTCATCAAAAATGGGAAAGTGCTTCTAATTTTCTCCAGACATATAAAAAACGAAGTTGCAAACAAAACAAGCCATAAATGATTCAAATCTGTAAACAAGTGGATTTTATTCACAAAAGACGAACAATTTTAATTAATTAAATAATTTCAATAAACCCTTATATTTAAACGATAGTCCCCTTAAGGGGTGGATATAATGGGAAAGAATGTTTTGAGAAAATGTTAGGGACAGAAAACTTATTGCGGTCGGTCGTACATTATATCCCACTAGGGGCGACTCCTGGACATTTATGGCACTTTTTCTTCAATATATTTTTAGTCTGTATTGAACATAATGTATGGGAGCCCCCATAAGGGATGGAGATAGCGGGTAGGTATGTTAGAAATAAATGGTTGGGATGAAAAATAATGTGGGGTTGGTCATACATTTGATCCATCTAGGGGCATCATATGCGCTTCAGGGGCCAAATTACAGAATTTTATTAAACCGCCATATTTGCATGGTTGAAATTCTTAAAGTTGGCCTCTGCAGCGTATAGGATGCCTCTAGATGGCTCACGAATTTTCGAAAAATCTTATATTAAACCGTGAATTCCGTCACCATTTATGTTAGTGTTTGTAGCACAATTTTCAATTTGTTAGAGAGTTTGTTCCACATTTGAACTACTCCACGGATTTTTCAGGATTTCAATCCCGAGCTGCTTAGGATAACTAGATAAAATTTGGAGCCAATCGTATTCTTTTGAGTTGTTTAAAAGAGAGCGTGTTTTCAACAGCCGGACAGACCAACAGACAGACGGACAGACAAACGAGCATGACACAATCGATTTAGAATTACTAAAGGACCAAGAATATACATACGTATATACTTAATGTGGTCTTAGATGAATATTAAAAAAGTTTCACACGGAATGACAAACTTAGCATACCCTCATTCACCACTGAATGGTAAAAAAAAAACTATTTTATTAGTTCTGGAATGGGGTGTTGTTTGTCATTCTTTTGTAAGTCTATTATAATATGTATAAGAATTACTTTAAATGTTTATTAACAGACAAGTTGAAAAAAAAGTTAATTTATTAAAATAATATTGTTGGTTTAATAGGTTTTCGATATAAAAGTGAAAAAATCATTAAAACAAAATCAGAAAAGAGATTGAGTTCAATAAAACAATACACACTTTTTTATTCTCCTCAGTCAGAACTTTTTCTTAACTAAACCAAAATGAAAGTACGTTTTATACAAAAATAATATACCACATTATTCGCAATAGCAATGAAAATTAATATTAAAAATTTTATTCTTGCAGTTTGCTATTGTCACCTTCATAACCTTGGCCTTAGCCTTGGGCGTTCAATCATCTGTGTGGCCATGGGGACATGTTGTAACTGAAGTTGCCGGTGGACCTCTTTCGTATACAGCAGTGTCATCACCTATTGTAGCCGGTTGGCCTTGGGGTGGTATCGTTCCTGCCGCCGTTCCCGTTGTTGCCGGTCATGCTAGTTATGTGGCCAAAACTCGTGGTGCTGTACATTCTGCTCCCTTGGAGGGTCATCTGAACTCAGTTGCCAATGTTAACATAGCACCCGCACCTGGCACTATTTAAACAACATTATCTGTATATTAATTGTAATCAATCACAAGTGGCCAGTATGATATTACGATTATCAGTTAAATCTAGTTTTAGTTTTGTTACCTTTTCACCATGTACAGAATCAAATAGTTTATAAAACGTTTAATTTTCATTCTTAAAGGAGTTCTTCATATAAATTTTGAAATCATTATTGTTTCATCTATTATCATTACAAATATCGTTTATATTCAGGCAATAAAGCAATTATCTGTAAAAAAAATTAACATTTTATCAGTTTTGTAATTACTTTAATCCAGGCTTAAGCCTAGTACTCTGTTCAGTTCAACATTTCACGTGAAATGCTGTCAAAACTCATATGAAAAAAACTTGTGCGGAATTTCTATGAAAAAATGTTGATAGAGTTGTACTCTGTTTCATTTGTGAAAAAGTTGCGAAATGTTTCTAGCAACATTTTTTTTACAACTGCGATATAATATAAGCTGCACTTATTTCACGTGGAATTTTAAGCAAATGAAAAAGTTTAAACTTAATATTAAAATGAGAACTGCAAAACATAAATAACACAACCGGTAACAGGTTTTCATTAATATTTAATTTTATTTTTACTTAATTTTTTATTTAAAAATTACTTTTTAGTAAAATACATGTGGGTTTTGTTTACATATGCAAAACAATGTCACATACTTTGAAAGATTAAAAACTTCAAATTGTGCAGACTCTCGAGATAGGTAACATTGATTCATGTCAAATTTTTCGGATGAAATAATAGATGTTGCTTTAAGGCTTTAAGATGGGTTCACTCTTGTTGTACGGACAAATTTTTTTACTAAAAGTTTTCTGCAGCACGATATACTTCCGGACTATCAAAGCTGCCATATGTATACAAAATCTATTCAAACTCAACCATAGACGGGAATAGTGCAGTTCCAACTCACACTGAGTGATTGGGCAAAGTCAGTGCAATCAGTTTGTAGATGTTGAGTGATGTATTAAAAATAAGTAATCTCAATAAGGTTGATTGCACTCAAAAAAAAAAAAAAATAATTGATTTAAAAAAAAGCAATCATCACTTTATGGCCACTTTTTTTCTTCACTCATTTGAGTGCAACTAAATATGTTGGCGCTGCGTAATATGGTCCCAAAATGAAAATGCAAATCGGCCACAAATTTGGGGTTATTTTTCATAATCCATTTTTTATACCCTCCACCACCACTAGTGGTGAATGGGGGTATACTAAGTTTGTCACTCCGTGTAAAACTTTTTTATTATACATCTAAGACCCCATAAAGTATATAAATTCTGGCTCCTTAAGTAATTCTAAGTCGATTAAGCCATGTCCAACTGTCTGTCCATCTGTTGAAAACACGCTCAATTTCGAAAAACGCAAAAGAAAACAACAAACTTGTTCTCCAATTGCTTGTAGTTATCCAAAGCAGTTTAAGATTGAGATCCAGCAATATCGGTTCAGTAGGACTAGAACTATGAATCAAAATGTGGAACCGCCACCCAAAAAAAAATTGATAATTTTGAAACAAAAATTAACTAAAACGGTGGAATAGTGCACGGAATGATATAAAATTTTGCACGAATGCGCTTTATACGATTGCATATCATACTGTTAAATTTCCTCAAGATCTGTCCATAATTTACCTAGGTCCCGTATAAACCCCACTCCCGGAAAACAGCTTGGTACGCCTAAATCGTAATAAAGCCCACTTTGGGAAAATAATTAAATTCGGCTTGTACCATAACAGATATAGATATTGCGGTAAAATTTCTTCCAACCTAAGTACTAGGTAGCGCTAACAGTTTGGAAAATATTCAACATTTAAATAATGCACGATGTCTTTTGTGGGTCACACCTTAACGTCAAGTTTTTAGGCCAACTTAAGTAGATATTTCTTTGTTTAAGTGTCTGCAAATTCAATAATGAATAGGTACACAATTGAGAAGCGCGTAAAGGTTGTTGAAGCCTTTTACAAATGGGCGTTTAAATCAAAATGAATTTCGTGCACTTCATGATTTTTTTGGTCAGCATAATCGACCAAATGTGTCCACATTCGAAAAACACCTTTGCACGCTTATGGGCTGGCGCCGTCATCGGGCCGGACTTCTTAGAAAATTGGGTCCGCCAAGCAGTTATCGTGAATGGTGTTCAATATCGCGAGATGATAACGGACTGCTTGTGGCCAGAAATTGAGGATATTGACCTGGACGATATGTGGTTCCAACAGGGTGGTGGCACTTACCACACAGTTAACGAAACAATGGCTCTCTTGCGCGAGAAATTCAATGGCCGTGTTTTCTCAAGTCGTAGCGATGTACAAACGTACAATTTTGACATGTTTAACAACCCGTTTAATTATGTCCCTGTTTACATTTAGTGATTTTTGTTGTTTTGGGTTTACATTTTAAAATTTTTTTTGCTGCAATTTTTCATATATGTACACTTCACACACAGAAAATTTGCCCAAACTAAAGTAAATTTTGTATTCAAATGAGGAAACAAGCAAAAAAAAAACCCCCCCAGACTATATGTACTTGTACTCTTCATTCCACTCTCTTTTTTCTAGCCTACAAAGTAACAATATTCGTTAATAATAAGGGCTTTCATGATATCGCTCAAAAGTCTCGCAATCTGTGAAAACTGTGCATTTTTACACCCTCGCAAATGAACTGTCGAAAATTGTATGAGTTTTCATTTACACAAGCTTCGTAAACTTGCCCAACAACTTTGTCTCGTAAACTTGCGCTGTTAATTGTACATTTCTACAAATAGATTTTGTTAATTCTGACCGTCGTTTTCAATGAAATTTTTGCAATAATTTCAGCAAATTAGTCTTTTGCCTTTCTTAATGCATTTTTAAAAACAATTTTCACATTTTAACCACAAATTTCGACTTCTATTTTTATAATGTTTTTTTTTTTTTAATTTTTTGGATTAACGTTTCTTACAAACTGACATTAATTGCTTAAAATTACACAAAATTAAAATCGGTCTTTAGGAAACGAGTCTCGCAAGTTTGCCCATTTGCATAAATGGCAATTTTAAGCGATATCATGAAAACCCTTAATATAATATTGAATTTTTTCTGTATTACACATATGTTAATAAAAAACTAAGTAAATTATATAATTTATTTTTTTTTTGGTACTTTTATGTGCACTTTTTTTTAAGTTAAAATCAGTTTTTTCTTTCTTATAGCGTAGACAGACGACAGCGTTAATTTGCATTAAAGGCTGACTAATGTTAATTAAAATTTAACCCTGACAAACGACAATTTTTGCATTTAGTAAACAGCTGTTTGTTTGTCAACTATTATTTTTTTTGCCATTTACGGAGATGGCTGGCAGCTTGCATCTGGTGCATTTACCTAATTCAATTAAATTAAATTTTTGTTAAATTTTAAATTATTTTCAAATACATATATAAAATGTTAATTTTTACAAATGAAAACGTTTCCGAAATTTCTGCACTATTGGCCGCATTGCTCCCAATTATCCGGTGTACAGTATTGTAAAATTTCCAATTGGATGGGCTCCCACCAGAAGGTCCCATTTCTTTTTTCTCCTCACTACAAATTTCAATAGTTATTTTGTGTCAAAGAAGTTGTTGTGAGAAAAAAAAAATAACTATATTTTTGCGTGAAATTTCTTATTTTTACGTGTACTTCTTCCGCACTAAATTTGTTGTTCATTTGCACTGATATTTCTTTGTAAATATGCCCATTCCTTTTTGTACGCCGCAAATCGGTGGCACGTTCCGCCCACAGTTCTAGCAGAACCTGTGCATCTCGATAGCACCAGATACTACGCTTCTTGCCCTTGGAAATCTTTAAAGAAAAAAAAAACGCGTTTCGATTTTAATGCTTTTTTTTTTTGCTAAAAACAAGTAAAATGACTTACATTTTCTGTCTTTGAATCCATTTAAATATTACAATTGTAAACAATTTGAAAACAGTTAATTGATTGTCGACAACATTGCCATACTGAAATATCTAAATTCCGTATAAATTCGCTCTGATTTTGTGCATTTACGTTAAATCTAATACACATAGGGATGGGGATAATTCACAAGTTAATTTGAATTAAGACTGATAATACAAATTAAGGCTGTCGCCTGTCTACGCTATTAAGATGCAGTTATTTAAAAAAAAATATGGCAACGCTGCGTACATGTCTCACGCCAACAACATCTAGCTGTTTCATCGCTGCATCGTCTAACCAACTGCACCCTCATATTGTTACGCTGCATCACCCGAACCACGTCATAGATTTAAGTATTATAAGTAGATTAAAGTTTCGTAAATAAGAGCTTTGTTCAATTGTTGTAAGATAACATATACGAAAACATCTCGACCCTCGAATTGATCCTGGACAGACTGAGTCATACCTTGGCTGGGAAAGTAAACTGCGTTACAACTAACTTTGTGATATTGTCTTATAAAATGATTCTGTGTCGATCGGAATACTAACAGAAACAACCTTCTTCTGAGTTTCTATTTTTGGCTAATATTTATTTTCTATTACAGCTCCGGCAAAACGATTTTCTCTGAAAAGACTTGTAGATGGAAAAAAAGTTTTCCTACATAACATTTGTCAAGTGAAACTTTTTCTATATAGAACTTTTGCTATGATAAACTTTTTAAGAGAACGTTTTCGTAAAAAAAAATTTATCGAGGAAATGAAACACTTTAAAACGAAGTTTCCCTGTAGAAAACTTTTTCAGTAGGTTTTCAAACTTATCAGGAAAAGGTATTTAAAAATACTTATCAAATAAAGCTTTTCTTTACGAAACGTATCAATGAGGAGTTTTTCTATGGAAAATTTACTTAGAAGATATCTTTCTTTAGAAAAAATCTCAATAGTAAGTTTTGTATACATAATTTATCAATAGGAAGTTTTATCTATAGAAACATTGTAGAAAGTACGCGCTATTCTAAAAAAAAGCTTATCAAGAGGGAATTTTTCTAGAGAAAATTTCGAAAGATATATATTTTTTTTTAAGAAAACTAATGGGAAGCCGCTTTTTATAGAAAATTTATCAGTGTTCGTTTTTGACAGAACTCACTTAATAAGAAACTGATTATTTTTGTCACTTCAACTGAGATTTTAATTTAATGTAACACTATTATTGTTTTTAAATGCTTTTCTTTAGCTTCACTTCGGAAAATCAGATCTTTTAACGTTAAGTTAACCGCCTTTTACTCATAGCAAATGGATGAAACTTTGCAGGCATTCATACTCCCGATGACAATACACGAATACATGGGCGTAGCCAGGATAAAATTTAGGGGGGGGGGGGCAACAATTTTTTTGTAAAATGCTTTTAAACTGCCTTTTACTCAATGCAAATGGATAAAACGAATACATGGGCGTAGCCAGGATGAAATCTAGGGGGGCAGATTTTTTTTGTAAAATGCTTTTTCAACCGCCTTTTACTCAATGCCAATGGATGAAACTTTGCAGGCATTCATACTCTCGATGGCAATACAAGAATACATGGACGTAGCCAGGATGAAATGTAGGGGGGGGGACAATTGTAATGTATTAACTAAAGCTATTCGTTACTAAAAAGTAAAAAATAAAATAATAAAAAAATTTTTTTAAGAAACGCTTTTCTTTACCTTAATATATATTGATCAGTTGTGAACACAAAATGAATATCAATACTAAAAAAATCGACTAAAAGTCCACTTTAAGTTTCCAACAAGTACCAATTTTCTTTTTGAAAAATCCTTTAATCTTACAAAATTTTATAGAACGTTCAGGATAACAGCCTACATTCGCCTTTGATTCCAAAAATTGACAATGTCACAAAATACTTTCATTTAAAATACATATTATTTTGTGTGCCAATAAATACCCCAGCAAAAACTTAACTTACAATGCTACTTTTAATGACTTCCTGAATTCATTACTTTGTAGCTTTATTCGCCACTTTTTGCCTTATTTGATATATTTTAAATAATTACTTTCTTATTATATCTTAAATAAGTCATAATTCTACATAACAAATGAATACTTTAATATAATGACTTAAATAAGTTATTATTATATGAATTTAAAGAATTATTTGAATCAATTTGCAATATAGTCCATAAATATTTGTTAGATAAACGGTAATATTATAAAATTTTAAGAATAACTTCGATGTGAAGTACATAGAAAATCCGAAAGTCCTCTCAAAGTTAGAATGCTACTCGCTAAAACGTACCTCCTACCAAAACTTTTAATAGTCTGTGAACCGTTTTCAACCAGCGAATCAAAACTTAATGTTACCTTTATCAATATTGCCCGTAGACGTCTTGATAGTATCTCCGATTACTCAAATAGGATCTACAATTTAACATTCGAAACACTGTTTAAAGTTCGTTCATTATTGTTTCTACAAAAACTTATTTTTTACTAAACAGCCTGAATATTTATACAGAATATTAACTGTTTAAATATCTACCAGAGGAAAGAATATAAACTCCACTCGTTAACGTAGCCTTATATCAGTTAGACATTTTTGCGTCTCTACAATTCGTCTGTGGAACCGACTACCTGCCCATATTCGAATCATTAGCAATGCAAACAGTTTAAAATCTGCCATTTTTAAAAAATTTTGTTCAAATTTGTTTTGTGAATAATTTTTATAAGCGTTTTATTATTCAAAAAATTTTTATTTTTTTTTTAAATTAAATGTTTAACTTACATTTTGGATTAATAAGAAGTTTATTAAACCAATTGTCATAGAAAATTCGTTTCATAAACCTGCTATAAACCTAAAATATTTTTTATGAATATGGGGTAAATCTTTAACTTAATATTCAGTAATACTAATTTTTATATTTGTTTATTTATTTGTATTAAATATTATTTATTTATATGTTTTTTTTTATTTTATTTCATATTATTTTTTTTTTAATTTTATTTCATATTATTTATTTATTTTATTTAATTAATTTTTTTTTATTTTGTTTCATTTAGTTTTATTTGTTTTTATTTTATTTTTATTATTTTATTTTAATTTATTTTTTTTATTATTTTATTTCATTTTATTTTATTTTATTATATTTTTTTATATTATTTTTTTATTTTATTTTATTTAATTAATGTTTTTTATTTTATTTCATTTTATTTTATTTTTATTTTTTATTTTATTATTTGTTTCAATTTATTTTATTTTAATTTATTTTATGTTATTTTATTTTATTTTGTATTATTTTATTTTATTTTATTTAATTTTATTTTATTTTATTGTGCCATAAATGTATAAAACATTATCACCAAGAATTATTTTCGGGAATGAAATATTTATTATTAATTAATTCATTTATTAATGATGTGCTAATAATCTCAATTTTTGAACACTGAAATTTATTGTTGTGAGAAAGCTAGTTTCTATGCGCATTTCGCTGGTTGCTTAGGCCAGCTCGTCAGGAAACTTTTTCCAAATACTGTAGAAAAGCTAAAAATATTATACAAGTGAGACCATAAAGTGAATAAGAATTTTAAAACACTCAGGTCTTACTTGTTACAATATCAAAGCTTCAACAAAGCCACAACAATACACCGTCAATTATTCTTTCTTACATTCGCCTACAATTGGCTGGTTTTTTTTCCAACACGAATTGTAGTTGTAAGAGGATAGAAAGAAAAAAACAGAATTAAAAAAAAACCAAGTTGCTTAAATAAAGCAGCTTGCCATTTCAGTTTTTTATTTGCCGGGCACATGCAAATTTATTATCAAAAATTATTTTCGGGAATTATCGCCTGTGTTCTACATTCGTCATATGAAAAGAAAGTGAAAATTCCACTCAGTTTGTGTTCTTAAAATCGTTTAAGTGAAATGAAAAGTAAAATTTCATTTCCAGGTTGTTTCAAGAAGAAAATTTCGTTTCCAATTTGAAATTTAGTGCCACACGATATATAAAATTTGACTGAGAAAATCCCCCATTCTCGTCCATAACAATAAACAAGAAGACAACTGGCACCTACTAAATTAAATTACAAAGTTCGCACCTGAATGTCACTACTGAACATTTTTAAATTTTTATACTACCATTATTATTATTGTATAAAAGCCATAGCCCAAGTGTTTACTGAAGTATAGTAAGGCTTCAAATAAAGCAAACTATTCTACACAGTGAGAGATGCTTTACTTCACCTGAAGTCATTAAGATAACTTCAAGGAACTGTTTGCATACTTATCAGTGTGCCCAGATTTTAAAATACTAACAGCTAAATCTTGCACTAGATAAGGACAGAAAATTTTACAAATGTTTTTAGTAAATGCTTAAATTTTTTCAAGATTTTTGCTAGCAGTTTAAAAGCAACATAAATTTTAGGAACTCGTTTTAAGCAAAATTTAAAAAATTGGAAATTTTTTAACAAATTTAGGCGACCTGCAATACCCCTGATGTAAACAAAATACAAGCGATTTTATTTCTATGCTTTGCTCTGATTGAGAATATTATATAAAAAGAAACTTTAGACCAGTTTATTCCTTTAAGTTTAAGAAAAGCTAAAATTTCAAAATTATTATTTTCTCAGCAGTTTACAGCACAAATTTGTTTGAGATATTTCGTTGAATTAACATGAAATGCCCAAACGTTTACACTATGGAATTCTTATCTTGAGATTTATAACCAACATAATTAGGGCATTTCTTAGAGTCCCTGAATGTTAATTTTTTTTACAAAACAGGTAAGACGTTTTTTTAAGTAAAACTAATCCATTTTTATACGAAATTTCTTTTTGAGTGCAACTGTTTGTAGTCAAAATTTAAAAAAGTTTATAAAAAAATTTAGTTAAAGCTAAAAAAGCTGAAACATTTTTTATAAAATAAAACTTTTAAATAAAATACCGAAATGATAAAAGAAAGTTTTGCAGCTAAATCAAGATTTTGAATACTCAATTTGATTGCAAAAATGCTAAAATTGTCACACTGATTCTCATACTTAAATACTTTTAAATTTCGTTTTGCTCACTCTTTTTGCGCTTTTACTTAGTAATTAACCGACCTATTTTGAATGATTTTCACATATTTAATTTATTTTGCTTTACATTGTTTCACACAGTGTTTAGTAATAGATATCAAACTGTTTAGCTTTCCACTTTAAATTCTTGTATAATAGCCAGAACGAAAATATCTGTTTAATTTTCCTTTAATGTTAAATGTCAATAGAGTTTTTTTATTCGCGCACTTTTTGGATTCCCGGGAAAACGGAAAATAAAAATCAAATTCCCGGGATCCCGGGATTCCCGGCCAACATTTTGTATTTATTTATTTACTTATTTCCCCAATGAAACTAATATTTCTTATTGGTTATTATGCTTAAAAGAATTAAACTTAGTATCTATTATATAACAAAAACCTAAAAAATGTAAGATTCAAACTATTTTAAGACACTTAAGAGGTTATATTGATGCCAATAGGATAATAGAAATCAATATACGTATATACATTGTCAAATTCAGAGCTTATTTGCGTAATTAGAATGAAACGCGAATACAAATTCTGGAAGGGTGATTAGGAACTAAAAACTCAACATTACGAAGTAGGAGTTCTGAAACAATTTTACCGTTTACCAAATTTAATAACTTATTTTTTACAATTGTATAACCCTTAATCAGCAGTGGTGTATGAAGGTATACTAAGTTTCATTCAATGTGATATTTTTTAATATTCATCTAAGGTCCCATAAAGTATTTTTATTTTTAGTCCTTTATTAATTCTAAGCCGGTTTTGCCATTTGGGTGTCAAATTGTTTCTAGATCTTCTAGGCTGTTCGGGATTGAATTACAGCAGAATCGCTTCAGTAGGAAAAGAGTTATGCACACAAATGTGGAACTACCTCCCTAAAAACTCAACTAAAACCAACATAAATTTGTGGCGAAATGCACACAATTTTCTACTTTCTACTTTTATAAGACTCAAAATCACTTAAAATGCCGCATATGAAACTCAATCTAGGAAAACAATTTACTACGCCCTTAACCGCAAAGCTTTATAATAATGTTGTAAAATTAACACTTCAATTTGCTAGGACAAGAAATAAAATTTCGTGATGTAAGGAGTTTAATTTATCATAGGCCCAATATAAAGCCCATTCTCAAAACTTACACAGTACAACATTTTTCAGTTAATTGATTGCCAACTCAATTCTGTGAACTGTATGTGAAATAAGACCCAAAAAGAAGAATTTCTGCATCATTCGTTTTGTCTTCTTACCTGCGATTTGAAGTTAGTATCGATTTGAAGTTAGTACTATCGTATAGGGGAATTTATCACGTTTTAGGCCCTGTTGTTTGACATAGCTCGACAACCACTAGCCCAATTTAGTTGAAATAAATTTTAAAAAATTAAGAATTACAATTCCCTTAATCTGTTCATATATTGTTTTCCTATACAAGTAACACTTTCGAAGTTAAAAATGAATGTATGAAGGGAAAAAATTATTTTTTGCCTAAAAATTTAAATTTTTTTTTTAAAAATACATAAAAAATGCAAAATGGAAAAAAGTTTCAAGTCTAGTTATTTTTTCGCAAAGTCACATAACCTATTAGCAAAATGAGACAAAGATCATAAAAATCGATGCACGCGTTTCGCTTTTATTCGCAATTGAGTAAATGTATGAATTTCAAAAATTTGCTCGAGATATGCACAACATTATTTGGAGAAAACATTGACACCTTTTTCATGATTCTGAGAATTAAAAAAAAAGGAATAAACAAAAGGTTATTTGATTTTTATGATTGCGGTAATAAATGTACGTGGACAATTAAACGGAAAGTGGACCTTTTTATTATTTGGGTTTTTCCGGTGGCTACCTATATGATTTTTTTACAGAAATTGCACCCACATTTAAGGGTGGTCATTATTTGGAAAGTTTTGCACAGTTTGAAACGTACAAGTGCTGAATCAGGTATATAGCCAGCCGCCCTTAAAATATTCGCCCATTTATAAGTACCTGTCAGTAAAATATTCAAAAATACGTAGTATTTATAGGTGTGCATTGATCGATTTTTGGCATTCAGCCAGTGTCGACGAACGCGAACAGTAGATTTTTCTCCAGTTTTTTAAAAGTGAATAACAACAAAACATAAAATATATCAATATGGAAAACAACAAGTGCCCATATTTGAATGAATATTGTTACGTTTGTGGTCATATCGTCCGAAAAATACAGAAAAAAGATCGAAAAAATTTGTTTACTGAGCAATTCAAAACCGCGTATTGTAATTATTTCGATGAAGCAGATTTAAGTGGTGCAAATTTTACGCCGAACACAGTGTGCAACAGTTGTTATACTACCCTTCTAAAATGGATTCACGGAAAAAGTAGAAAGTTATCTTTTATGAAGCCAGTAATTTGGGTGGAAGACACAACTGGACATGATGAATCCAGGTGCTATGCATGCATAAATTTTCGTCCTGGATTAAACAGACAACAATTGAAAACAAAAGTATACACTGCTGCATTTACTGCCACACTTCCAGTGCAACGCCCTGCTGATACCGATGCACCTAAACCTCCGAGTGCGGATACTGTGTCCCTGCTAGCCGAAACCGTTTTCACCAATCCGACCGATTTGGATGATGCTGATTGGATACCCGATATTGAAAATAGTGCACCACAACCGCTACTACAAATCGAAATGGATTACATTGTGGCCAAGCTGGGACTATCACAACACGACTCCGAATGGCTGACATCATTTTTGAAGAGAAGAAAACTCACACAGCAAAATGTCAGCGCAACATCATACCGACAACGCCAAGCTGATTTTCAGAAATGTTATTCCGTTGACGAAGCAAATACGTTCACGTACTGCCATGATATCCCAGGTTTAGTGAAAAAATTGGGAATGGATTATATCGCTGGCGACTGGCGTTTATTCATCGATGGTTCAGTTACTAGTTTGAAGGCTGTGCTGCTGCACAAAAAAAAATAAAAAACCATGCATTCCATTGGGATTCAGCACAACTATGAAGGAAACGTATGAAGCATTGGGCGAAATTTTGAAGAAAATCAAATACGATGAACACAAATGGAACATTTGTTGCGATCTGAAGGTGGTCAACATACTACAAGGGATTATAGAAAAGGGCGGATATCCAAAATACTTCTGCTTCCTTTGTAATTGGGATTCACGATACAAAGGAAATCAATATCAATGTAAATATTGGAAAGGAAGAACTCCCGAGCTCAACAAACAATTAAAATTACGCAATGAACCTATGATAAAGGACCTGGATGATATTTTGTTGCCACCGCTCCACATGAAACTGGGAATAGCTGGGAAATTCGTTGAAGTGGTGGTCAAAAAAGTTAACGGCGCCTTTGACTGTTTGAAATCCATCTTTCCGAAACTCAGTGATGAGAAAATTAAAAACGGTACGTATCGTACTCTGTATTTCAATATTGTCATATCTAAATTTGTTAATTTCTATACATTCGCATTACCAATAATTTTTTCGTTTTTCTTATGTATTTAAAACAGGTATTCTCAATGGACCTGATATTCGGAAATTGATCAAAAGTGATTCTTTCACACATTTGCTTTCAGAGCATCACGACCACCAACATGCTTGGAACGCATTGAAAGAAGTAATAGAAGGCGTTCTAGGAAAGAACCGTGTCCAGCGAGAAGAGATACAGCAACGAGTGGACAGGTTGCTGTTTTATTTCGAAAAAATCGGTGCATCCATGACGCTGAAATTGCATTTCTTGCACCACCACCTCGATACTTTTTTGGCACAATCAACTCAGGAATCAGACGAACAAGGAGAGAGGTTCCACCAGGTGACCATGCCATTTGAAAAGCGGTTCAAAAGCAAAAAATTGGATGCATTGCTTGCGGAGGTTTGTTGGTGGAGTTCCACAATTATGCAGTTTGAAGAAAGCACCGAAGATGAAGACATTGAAATTGGTGGACACAGTGAAAGAAACACGCCCTTGAATAGTATGTGTATCTCGGATGACGATACAGACTCAGACCATGAATATGAACAGCCTACGAAGAAAACAAGATCATCAGAACCACAAGCGTCAATTTCTACAAGGATGGATATTGCCAATAATTGAAAAAATGTTCTAAATTTTGTTTTTATGCATATTATAATTGCGTATTAATTGCATATTATTTTATTTTCATTAAGTTTTTATAAATAAAGTTTTTTTTTGCATGATAATTTTTTAATTTATATTTTTATTTTAAGGGTGGTGGCTATAACTGATTTTTGAAATTCATACCTTTACTCAATTGCGAATAAAAGCGAAACGCGTGCATCGATTTTTATGATCTTTGTCTCATTTTGCTCATAGGTTATGTGACTTTGCGAAAAAATAACTAGACTTGAAACTTTTTTCCATTTTGCATTTTTTATGTATTTTTAAAAAAAAAAATTTAAATTTTTAGGCAAAAAATAATTTTTTCCCTTCATACATTCATTTTTAACTTCGAAAGTGTTACTTGTATAGGAAAACAATATATGAACAGAGTAAGGGAATTGTAATTCTTAATTTTTTAAAATTTATTTCAACTAAATTGGGCTAGGGGTTGTCGAGCTATGTCAAACAACAGGGCCTAAAACGTGATAAATTCCCCTATACGATAGTACTAACTTCAAATCGATACTAACTTCAAATCGCAGGTAAGAAGACAAAACGAATGATGCAGAAATTCTTCTTTTTGGGTCTAATTTCACATACAGTTCACAGAATTGAGTTGGCAAATCATGTGTTGTACTGTGTTAGTTTAAAAGCCTTAAACTAGAAAAATTAAATATTGTGGTGAAATTAAGTTGGATAAAACAAATAAAGACACAAGTCTGACATAAATTTACTAAAGTTTTAAAAAAAGATTTTCTTCAAAATTTCCCGGGAAAGCGGGAATTGAAAACAACTGATTTCTCGTCTAGGGAATTCCCGGGAACAAACTCTAAATGTCAATCAATCGCAGTGAACGCATTTCTAAATTAAGTAATACGATCGGAATTATCTTCATATGTCATTGACCCATTCCAGTTGTCGATAATTTTCGTACGATTATTAGACAATTGCTGCAAATGATAGTTTATCTAGGAATCATTAAAATCAACTTGAGTAATTTTCATAAATTCTTTTTGTGGCGGCACAATGTTTGTTTGTTTTTTACTTTACCAAAAGAAGATTTTATTTTGCGTTAAAGATAAAAGGTTTTTTAAAATATAAATTATTATTCATTTTATGTATTTTATATACTTTTGCATATTTTTTTTCCCTTTGGAATGTATTAGCAAAATATTCGTGCAATATTCGCTTGATTGTGGCGAATACGAATACTAATACGAATTTCATTAAATAGGCGAATATTCGACATTTCGAATACGAATGCGAATATTCGTAACATCACTAGTATACATCTTTAACCAATGAACCAAAATTATCTTTCTATTTTGTTTTTAGCAGTTTTGATTGATTTTCATACACAACAATTTAATTGAAAGCACAACATCAATATTTTATCGATTTCCGTCATTCAATCGATAGTTGCAACGCCTTTAACCATCAGATTGACCTTCATATTCATATTCAAAACTTTAATTGTCTTTAATTGTTTTATCTGTTTCATATTTATTGAATTATTAAGAGAACCCCATTAAATGGTTAAACATAAATGCAAGAGACAATTAAGGAAAAATGTGTATTTAGGTGTGGAGCTAATAACAGCAAAACTATTGTTAAATAAAAAATAAAGTCAAGAATTCATTTAAACGTACTTCTTTGTCAATTAATTAATACTCAACAATTAATTTTTCCTTAGCACTACAAAGCAGTTAAATTTTTTAAAAATATTTTGAAGTCAATATTTTCGAATTCCGACAGGAAATAGTGGGGAGGGGGGGGGTTGAACTATTTTATGATATAACTGCATTAAAATTTAAATAAGACATATATCAAATTGAATTTTTTTTCTATGCTAATCCCGCGAAGCTCTACGCTTCTCTGCAGGAGACCAGAGTCTCTGGCGGGTATCGAACCTGCAACCCCGGCACTGATAGACTTGCTCACTACCCACCAGCTAGCCTACCCGAGCACTAGCATTAAAATTAGAATTTTCGTTCAAAATGTGTAGAGACAAGGCAGAGTACTAGGGTATTCATTGGGTTAACCGATTAATTACTACCCGATTAGCTGATCGGTTAATATAAAAGTGGCTTTTGTCAATTAACGATTAAACCGGTAAATTTTAGTCGATTAACCGATGTAAAAAAGTTTTTTGTAGTATTAAAACATATTTTTTGTGTTTTTAATTATTTGTTTTATTTCATATACAAAATCAATGTGTTTAAAACACGTTTTATTACAGTAGTGTAACAAGGGTAACAAGCTATTTTCCGAGAGCAGTCTTTATATGGAGCCTATAGTAGATTATGGACCGATCTTCACAAAATTTAACAGTTGATTTCTAGCCATATAAAAGAAATTTGTGCAAAACCTTATATCAATCCGTGGATCACACCATAATATATGTTAGTTTTTGTAACAAAATTATAAAGTATTTCGGATGGTGGTTCCAAGTTTGGATTCATAACTCTTCTTCTAGAGAGCAGATTTTGATGGATTTCAATTCTAAACTGCTTACGGTAACTAGAAGAAATTTGACACGAACATTGTTCTTGTAAGTGTTTCGAAAGTGGGCTGGTTTTAAACAGACGGACGGACGGATAATCTGACATTGCTAAATCGTCTAGAATAACTCAAGGAGCCGGAATATATTGTATACTTTATGGGGTCTGGGATGAATAATAAAAAAGTTTCACATGGAATGACAAACTCAGTATATCCTCATTCACCACTAGTAGTGGTGGAAGGTATAAAAAGGCATTAGAAAGGAAAACGCTTAAGTCTAAAGTTTATAAACTGATCCAGTTATGCTCGACTATGACTTTCCTCTAGCAGAGGCGTAATTAAGAGAAACTTAGCCCAACAGCTTCAAGGTATCATATTTTAAAGTCCAGTCGCATTTTATTATTCTACATCAAACTTTTTTATATAATTAGTAACATTTACGGGAAAAACAAATTATTTGCTTATATTTGATTTAAATGGGACCTGCTATTGGATGCGTTAGGCTGCCAGCAAAATGACCCTAAGCCATATCGCCCAAAGAAATGTATGAAAAATCGCCCAAAAGAAAAATTGCTCAGCGTAGACGAAAAAATAAAAATGGAAATTATATCCAAAAGGGTGAAAAAGACTTAAAAGCAAGTTAGAGTGCTATATTCGGCTGTGCCGAATCCTTGATACCCTCCACCGACAGGAGTGGGCTCTATATGATAAATACATATATATTGTTAACTAACCTTCACAAAAACGAACGCCAGCATTAAAATTGGTTGCGGTTTAGACCTATATTAAATTATTGACCGAACTATGAACTGGCTTGAGTAAAATATCATGATTCGTATCAGTTTTAGCCGAACTGAAATGATTTTTAGGAGGGTAATTTGTATTGGACCTATGGTAAATTATTGACCAATCATTCCAAAATTCTGAAGACTGATTTCTGGTATTACAAAAAATAAATTAGAATAAATTTTAATATAGCAGTGTAATTGCATGATATTTTTTCTGGCCATATGAATCTAAGTTGGGAGAAATTTTACTGCAATATCTATATCTGTTATGGTTTTAGGCGAATTTAATTATTCTCCCAAAATGGTCTTTTTTTGGTTTTAGGCGTACTAAACTGTTTTCCGCGAGTAGCGTTTATATGTATGGACCGATCTTCACGAAATTTAACAGCATGATTTGCAGTCATATAGAGTGAATTCGTGCAAAAGTTTAAATTATTCCGTGCATTATTCCGCCATTTATGTTAGTTTTTATATCAAAATTATCAATTTTGTTTTTAGGGTGGTGGTTCCACATTTTAATTTATAGTTCTGAGCCTACTAAGCCGATGTTGCTGGACTTCAATCCCAAACTGCTTAGTATAACTACAAGCAATTTGAGACCAAGTGTGTTCTTTTCTTTTGCGTTTTTCGAAAGTAAGAGTGTTTTTAACAGACGGACAGACAGACGGACATGGCTAAATCGACTTAGAATTACTCAAGGAGCCAGAATATATAAACTTTATGGGACCTCAGATGTATAATAAAAAAGTTTCACACGGAAAGACAAACTTAGTATACCCTCATTCACCACTAGTGGTGTGGAGGGTATACATATACATATGTTTATCCTGGCGAAATACTTAAGCTATTGTATAAGATTTATTAATGATAAGTTCAGTTTTCGGGATGGAGTCCAATGTAGAAACTATGCTCAGGTGTTGCCCATCCTGAATATATTGTAATAGCACATAAAAAAAAGTAGATTTTTTTAAGAATTTTACTCTATTTCGAAGATGGGCTAAATGCTAGACGAATACTCATCAGCTTCACTTCGTTCTTCGGTCCACTGAAAGTTAAATATATGCATTGTCATCAAAACATATTCCAAATTGCGATTTGTACTTTGTTGCAAAATTAATATGGACATACAGTCAGATGATGGAGAAGGGGACATTACCCTAGGGGAAAGAGAACTAACACCAAACTTGTCATGTGACAGTTTTAAGGTGGTAGGAACCGGCTCGAGCTCTAACACTTTATATGAAAGAGAATTGTCAATTTAACATGGCGATGTCCTGCGAGGGGGTTAATTGAAACCTTTTTGACACTTTGTAATAGGTCACTGAAATAACCTAAATTAAACATGTCAATGTGATAGATCCCCTTAATATAAAATAATAGAACCAGAGATACTCCGCCACTATCCGCAAAAAACCCAGTCACATGAATAGTTTTGTGTCAGTTACCTTTTTTTCTCTGAAGTAACTACACTTTAAGCACATTATCAATATTATATCTTGTTTTTACCTATCTCAATTCGTTCCTTTTTGTTATAATATTGTGTTCACTGGTCACGGTATAAGTGGTCCAAGAACAATTGACACAAATTTCCTGCAGGGTATTAAGACAGTTCAGAAAATTGTAAAAAACCAATATTCCCCAATAATCAAAACTCCCTGACCTTGTGCTGCACACATTATTACTAGCGCATCTCTACTAAAACGGTGTATAATATAGAAGTTAGAATCAGAATTTACCCAGAAAACTTACTTACCTGGTAAGTTAGCAAGTAATGTTGGAGAAATATAAACACTACTTATTTTTTGGCTGAATAACTACTTATTTTTGTTCGAGTTGTCCACAGAATGCAGAAGTTACAATACACTAGAAGTCACAAAATATCTAGTTATTATTTAACTACCAGTAAGTTGAATTGTAAGTACTTACAATTACAGTAAGTTGAATTGTAAGTACTTACAATATACTTAATAGAAGCCAAAAAATAACTAGTTTTTATTTAATTGGCGCGATTTAATAGACCTTATAAGTAGTTATGGAGCTAGTTACCAGTAAGTAAATATTCAGTACTAAAAACAAGACAACTAATAAGTAGTTATTTAGCTGATTATTAGTTAGCAAATATTCATAACTGAAAATAATAGTAGTGAAAAGTACTTGCTAAGGTCATTACTAGCAAGTACTTATTGAGGTTTTCAGAATAATGCCAATTGTAATGACAACTACTTACCAGTTTATGTATGAAATAACTACAACCTATTACCAAAATTCAAAAAGTTTTTCCTGGGTATAAGCACACTGGGCTATAAGGTTTTTTTCTAGTTTTTTTTTTAACACTAATTCAAGGTTTTTGCTCTTATGTGAACCAGAAGCGAAAACGGATCATTAGTTAAAAAACTTTCCCCTTCTTTATCAATTTCCCAATTGGGTAAAGTCATTTTATACAAGTCTTGTTTTTATTAACTTTAATAATTAATATTAATATTACAATTTTTACATGATACCCATTTAAAGAGCGTTTAACAAGATATTGAAATTAATTGTTGGGGGTGTCTGAAACACCTGCATGTTTTACAAAACTTCATGTTTATGATTCTTAAATACCCATAAGAGTTAATTATTTAATTAGCTTATAAAATTTATGTTGTTCGACATGTATCATTAAAACGTTTATTGGTATTAAGTATTGTGATAGAATAATTAACAAGAAAAACTTGTTTTAACATAAAAAATACCTGTTGGAAATGATTAAATCTTCCTAAATTGCTCCAATTCCCTAACAGATTTATATTTGATTTACAGATCAAAATTGTTGAATTTGTAACAGAAATATCTATTTTAGTAGAATCATACCGGAAAAATTTCACATATTTTATTAATTCTCTTTAAAAAGAAACCAATTATTATATCAGAAGCCAGCTGCAGATTTAAACAACCCTCGTAGAGCTGAAGTACGAACAAATAATCAATCAGCCTCGATGTCGAAAACTACGCTGTTGTAGATTAAAGTAACACACAACCTGTGTTCTGCTAAGAAATTCAACTTCTGTTGTTACCGACATCGAGTGCCGTAATAAGGCTGAATATATTTTCCAATTTAATAGCATTTTATATCAAACGAAAATTCAGTGATATGCAGTAATTTTGGTAACTTTTAGGCTGCCCGGAAGACCTGTTTAGATTTAGTTACACCATCCGAATGTGAGCAGCGGGCGTGATTCTTACCAAAGACTCTGTTCTGCTTCACTACTTCAGGCTGAAGTTTTACGTTACAATTGCTCGAATTGTAAAACTTGTTACTCCGTTTCTAGCCCACCGAAATATTTATCAGATACCCTTATAAAAAAATAAAGAAAATTAAGACGACAGATCGCTTGATATTAAAAATTACCCACTCCTTGTTTTTCACCTAGCCCCTTTAGCAATGTCCTTTCGTAATATGACTTTGGGCATGAATGGCTTAAACTAAACAAATAAATAAGATAACTGCCTGGCCCACAATGTCGAAGACAAATTTTTTTTCGTATATTTACCAGAAATATGTACTAACTCCGAGTACGACTCCAAAAGCTGACACTTTTTAAGTGTTACTCCGACTCACGACTCCGACTCCTGCTTCTTCTCCTACTCATACTGCTACTCCTAGTGCTACTCCTACTGCTACTCCTACTGCTACTCCTACTGCTACTCATACTCCTAGTGCTACTCCTACTGCTACTGCTACTCCTACTCCTACTACTGCTTCTACTCCTACTCCTACTGCTACTCCTACACCTACTGCTACTCCTACTGCTACTGCCACTGCTACTGCTACTGCTACTGCTACTGCTACTGCTACTGCTACTGCTACTGCTACTGCTACTGCTACTGCTACTGCTACTGCTACTGCTACTGCTACTGCTACTCCTACTCCTACTCCTACTCCTACTCCTACTCCTACTCCTACTCCTACTCCTACTCCTACTCCTACTCCTACTCCTACTCCTACTCCTACTCCTACTCCTACTCCTACTCCTACTCCTACTCCTACTCCTACTCCCACTCCTACTCCTACTCTAACCTTAATGCTAAATGTATATAAGACTGGTCCTTATTTGACATTAAGCTCTTCTATATGGCAATAAATCATATTGTACGTCTAAAACCGTAATAAATATTGCCATCATATTAAAATGTGCCACGTCATAGTTTTATAGGACTAGAAATCACACTGTCAAATTTCGTAAAGATCGGTCCATAATATACCATAGGACCCATATAAAGCATACTCCCGGAAAATAGCTTAGTACGCCTAAAACCGTAAAAAATAATGCTATCAGAATAAAATTTGGTATCACGGTTTTATGGGACTAGTAATCAAACTGCATAATTTAATGAAGCCCGGTCCATAATTTACTCTAGACCGCATATTAAACCTACATTCGGAAAACAGTTTAGTATGTAAAATACGTAATAAATAATGCTATTGTAATACAAGTTGGTACGCTAAAGATTTATAGGACTGAAAATCAATCACACTATAAAATTTCCTGAAGCTCGGTCCATAATTTACCATATAATGTCCAAATTTCTAGGTAATTATTTAAATCCGCCTAAAACCGTAGCAGATATAGATATTGTGGCAAATTGTGGTTCAATTTTGGTGCATATGGCCAGAAATAAATTCATGCAATGTTCTGATGATCGGTCCATATTTACCTTAAATATATTAGGCAGCCATCTGAAAAGTACCTTAAACGCTAAAGCAAATTTCACTGCTCTATTGAAATTTATTTCATTTAGGTTTTTAATAAAATAAATTAAATAAATCACTCTCAAGGATCGGCGTTACCGCAGTGATACTAAAGTATCAATTCGTCACTTTTTTGACGGTATTGATAACACGTATGACCCTTTTTTTAAATTACCCGTTTGTATCATTTTTAACTATTTTGTGACACTTTTTGACCCTTCTTGGAAATTGAACTCACATTTGGTTTTTGGTTAACATTGCGGAAGAGTAGTGCTTCAGCTGAACAAGTGTTTTCGAAATTAGCATTGCTTAAATAGTCTCAAAATATAAACTTACAATTCCATGCTTTCTCCTCTTAGTTTTTTCGAAGCAGAGAGGAAGGAATGGACTTCAAGTAAATATTTTACAAAATATAGAACTCACCTTCCTAAAACGAAGTACAAATTAAATTACGATTTCCCTAATAGCAAACATAACTCATATAGTTACATACATATTTGTTATTTTTTATATTTATTATTTATTTATTGAATAACATTTCGTGTTTTCTTTTCTACAAAAAAAAAATTAAATTTTATTTAAAAAAAACATGCAATTTGGTGTTTGTTTCTTACATGGTCCAATTAGTAGGTCTGCGCCAAACGTCTGCTGATTTTTTGTGGAGTTTATCGTGGAATTGTAGCAATTGTTTTTGACATCTTGTCCATTTCTTAGGCTGGGTTTTTGAGATCTCAGTTAAAATAGGTTTAGTTGATCTGACAACAGATTTGTGCCACAATTAAATAATTAAATAATTAAAAAAAAAATTATATTTCGCCGGAAAAATCTGATTTTCAAAGTACGTTACACTAAGTTTAAACTTAATCCACATCTAAAAAACCCGGGCTTATAGTAACAAATGAATTGGGTTTTGACATCTTTAACATAATTTACACAAAGTAAATGCATATTACTTTTTCTATTGTTGCATTGTTGTATTTTTGCGCAGACCTACTAATTGGGCTATGATTGCTTAAAAAGTCGCTTCTCTCCAAAAGAATAGCCTGGTTTATTTAAAAAAATTAATCCTTACTTAGGTACCCAGCAAAAACTAGGTAATGACTTGAAATTACTGAACAACTTATTTTTCAATGACTACTTCATAGAATCTCCATTACAACGAAGTAGTTAAGTAATGGCTGACATTTAATCTGATACATAAGCACTTGGTTATGAGTTGATTAACGAAATTTATAACTAATTCATAATAAAATACATTTAAGGTTTTATTTGTTCAAATCTAATACAAATTGATATTTAAATATTTCGTCCCCTTAATAAAACAATAGTGTATAATTTTTTTGCCATTTCGAGATAATAGAGTTTAAAATTTTTGAGTTATTAGACAAATGGGAAAACACAATAATATCTCAGAAAATAATCGATGTTCTTGAGTTGTGGTCATTTAAATATGTGATGAAATAATCAGGCTACTAGTAGATGATATTTCATTTATTTACAAGTGCTTTAATTGGAAATAAATGGGATTCAAAGTACCATGATGTCACTTAGGCTATTTTATTTGTTTTATAATATGTATGAAAATCATAATACACTATTTTATTTTGTATGGTATACACTATTTTATTTGAATATTTTACACCAAATATATTATTACAAAATTATGTATATAAATATACGTCATTTTTCGATTTTATTTTGTTATGAAATAATAAAAATAGTGAATAATAAAAATAGTGTATGCTTTTTATACCCTATTTTTCTTTGAAATGATACTCAGAGTAACAACTAATTAAAACACCATACCTGCACTTACACAATTATTAATGAAAAATTTCAAACACGCAATTATACAATAATATTTCAATTAATATTTTGACCCACTTTGTGGAAGTAGAATTTCACCAAATTTTGACCACATTTAGAATCAGTTATGTAGATTCTAATTATGCAATAAAAAAATAATGGTGTACATGCGTATACACTATTGTTTTATTAAGGGGACGATTTGTTCTTACAATTTGTTTGTTTTCTATTTGTTATAAATGAATATGAATTTGAATATGAAAAATTTAAGTACTTAATTGTTTTAATATGTATTTTAAAATTAAAATTTGGAATTAAAACTACACTAATCAATCAACCAAACGATATTATAACGATATCGTCTGGGTGATATAAATTATAATATATGATATCGATCTTGTATCATAAACGATGGTAATTAAATTGTACCTGTCCGTTTTTCCATGAAAATATCATATCGTTTTGCAATCATATCGTTCTCTGGTTTATTGGGTGTGAATATGTCCTTGTTGCAGGGTAGTAAAATTTTGCATAAGAAAGCAAATTAAATTAAAGACGCAATTTGTTTGACAAATTCAGTTTTGTTGATAATAATGTGAAGTGTCTATTTGTAAGCGAATGTGGTAATGACTTATTTAACTTCTTATTTGTAAGCGAATGTGGTAATGGCTTAGTTAACTCCTTATTTGTAAGCGAGGGTGGTAAGTACTTGCCTCCAATGACATCACCGTGTTAAAATAATGAGTTAAAATGCCAATGTATAAGAAGTAAAGAGTAGTTATAAAAGCTTTTTAAGTCATTACTTTTCAATGTAAGTTTTTGCTGTGTAGGTTTATATATGGGGCTATTTTTAAAACGGCGAAGATTTCCCCAAAATTTCTACGTAATAATTGAAAAATTTGGAAAACTGCAAATATTAGCGAACATTTTTTATATATCAAACAAGCCATTAAAATTCATTAAAAGTGCCTTAAACTAAAAGGAATGGCAAAAATTCGGCTAAAATTGCTAAATTATCAGAAATTTCCAAAAATTTGGTAACAGCGGTAGGAGCCTAACAATTATTAGAAATCTAAAAAGCTGTAAAGAATCAGCAAACTCACAGGAAAAAGTCGCTTCTATAGCGAACATGGCTGAAATTCGCAAACAGTTGCGAAATTGGAAACAAACCCTAAGATTTATTTGAAATCGCTAAATCAGTTAAAAACAAAATGTGGGAAAATTACATAAAAAACGTTAAAAAAAAGATATAATGAACTTGGTCTTATTATTGTCTTTAAAATGGGAAATAGTGCTTAAAAAAACTAGACCCTTTTTTAATTGAAATACCCTTTTTCTGACCCCTTTTTCTCGAAAATACCCTTTTAGTGACCCTATTCGATAATTTCTAACGGTAGCCCGGTACAGGATTTCGTGATGATTAGTCCATAATTTAACATGGGTCTAATATTAACTTCCCTCCTGAAAATCATTTTAGTTCGGTTGAATGTTACGAATCATAATATTTTATTCAAGTTAGTTCAAGTTGGTAGAAATAAAAGCAAAACACTGTCTGATTGTCGTAGTATTAATTTAAACCGGAACCATTTTTATACTGACGTCCGTTTTTATAGAGATAAATTAATAATTTATAGCTCTCATATATTCTAACTGTCGGTGGAGGGTATCAAAGATTCGGCATAGCCGAATATAGCGCTCTAACTTGTTTTTAATGCAGTACCTTTTAAATGGTTAAATATAGCACGAAAATGATTTGTAAAGTTTTCAAATCGATATTTAAAATATTGCATCGCCAATTTCGATGAATTTTTATTTTTAGAAAATTTTTCAAAAGTTTTTATGCCGAAAAATGCTGGTGTCGGTGTCGTGAGTTTTTGTGGGTACTACGACTTCGACTCCGGTACAAAAATACCCCAACTCCGACTCCGTCTCCGGTACAAATACCTCAACTCCGCCTCCACAGCCCTGATATTTACATTGAAAACTAAAACAAATTAATATTAATAAAGGAAAGACATTTTCTGATCGACATTGAGCCTTTTTTAGTACTGTGGTGAAGTGTATATGAGATTCGGCAGAGGCAAATATACCACACTTTGTTATTTTACAAGATATCTTGAGTAAAATCATAAGCGCCGTAAGAAGAATTGAAAATTTAAAGATTTTTTGAAAAACTTTTGCACTATCTTGCAGTAAATTCTGCAGAGTCTTAAACTAGAACAGAATAGAAGGGGCCTTCCCGTAGAAATAAATTAAGAAAATAACAGAATAAGACTCGAAAATAAGACCCGAAATGTAATATTTTACTATCATACTTTCTTAGGACGATTTATAGTAAAATATTTTCTATACAAGAAGGACTTGAACAATTTTACTTAAAACTTCCCTTTCTAATAAAATTTCAATGAATATCAAATTAATCAAGTCCAAGTTTAATTTAATTTAATTGATATACATGTAGACATAATAATTGTACGAGTTTCTACAAGTTTAAAATAGTTGTTAACTGCATTAAGATCGATCGTTACTGTTCAAAACGTTAAGGCGATTTGTTTAATAGTTTCTGCGAGTATATTTTTATTTGCAACATAAGCTTAAAAGAATGAATTCCTTAAGTTTCTTAACAAACAAGTTAGAAAGTATAGTTGGTCAAGCCCGACCATTTGATACCCTGCCGTACAGTATATACAGCCACAGTTTTAAGAGTGTACCCTATTTGGGACTAATGGGCAATCATTGACCCACCAAAAGATAATTACGTTATGGGGTTAAGATTCATATACTACTTTATTGCGGGATTTCAAAAGCTGCAGTTGAAATAGTAAAAGTCATAAGACTGTGCAGAAACCTCATCCTCATAATTGTCAAAATGCTTCTAAACTTTATTTGGCTTTTTCCACGGCATTGTGTTTCATTTTCAAGTTATTAATAAACAAAAGAAAACCACGGAAATGAGTGATACATAAGAGTGATTTATTTCGGTTTTTGCTTTTGGTTTGACTGCAGCTGTTTACATTTAATGAATCAGAGGTAAATGCAACAGTTTTTTTTTGTCCAATGAAAAATGAAAGAGTCGAAGAAAAAGCAATTTTTTTATTCTAACTGCAGATTTTTAAACACTGCTTTATTGTGATGCATATTAAACACAACTTCTTTTTGTTAAAGTCATCTAAGATAGGGGGTATATATGAGACCTATGGTAAATTTAAGAGTTAGCAGTGCAAAATTTTGCCATGGCATAGTATTTATTTATACCCACATCACAATAATGGAGAGGGTTGCTGCTGTGTGAAAAACATACAAATATAGGCAAATATACCCAGCGGGAGAACGCAGAAGACCTTCTTACTTCAAGCCTTATTGAAGGCCTGCTTAGAAATTCTTTTGATTCAATTACCATTATGATTTTACTGATAGAGAAGCCTCATAGTAGGCCTCATACAAGGCCATGGCTCTTTTGTATAAAAGATAAGATACACATTCCATACTCGCTTCTATGAGAACTAGGGTATTCATTCGCTTAACCGTTGTTCGGTTAACCGATTAATTTCTACCCGATGAACTATTCGGTTAATTTAAAATTGCCTTTTTTCGATTAACGAATAAACCGGTGTAACAACATTTTTAACTTTTTGTAGTATTATAACAAATTTTTTTTGTGCTTTTAATTATTTGTTTCGTCACATATACAAAAAATTCTGTTGAACAGTTAGACGTGTTAAAAACAGGGCTGTGGAGTCGGAGTCGGAGTTGAAGAGTCGGAGTTGAGGTTTTTGTACCGGAGTCGGAGTCGGAGTCGCAGTACCCAAAAAAAAAGCGCGACTCCGACTCCAAAATTTTTCGGCATAAAAAATTAAAAAAAAATTCTAATATTTTCCAATATAAAAATTCTTCGAAATTGGCGATGCAATATTTTGTAGATCAATATGAATAAGTAGATTTTAATTTATTTTATGAGAAATAGTTGATTCAAGTACTTTACTATTTAAGTATATTTAGGTATATTTTTTATACGTGCGGGAAAAAGTCTAAATTACATTAGCAAAATTTATACTCAGTTATTGATCTAGTTGAAAAAGATGTGTGATTTTTTAAATAATTTACTCATGCTAAAAAATGTTAATGACAGGATTTGCCAATAATTTTAATATCAGAATTTTTTAACCATCAACGCTGAAATATTTTTAACATTGTACAGAATAAGTGTTGCTATAGCGCATAAATACTAGTATGTATTAGAAAAATTGTGACGTAAAATTATTTCTCTTTTGTGTAGAAACATCTTTATCGGCCTGCCTTTAATTCCTACCATAACACTCATGTTTTTCTTATGCACATTACGCGGGGATTCCCATAATTCGTTTAATAAAGATGTTTCTACACAAAAATGAAATAATTTTACGTCTCATTCATTTCGCATCACGGTTAGAGTAGGAGTCGTGAGTCGGAGTCGGAGTCGCACTTAAAAAATTTTAGCGTTTGGAGTCGGAGTCGGAGTTAGTACTTTTTTCGGACGACTCCACAGCCCTGGTTAAAAATTTAAAAAAATTAAAACAGGACTCTAATGAAACAAAAGAAGATTTTATATGTTTAGAAAAAAATAGGAAAAGGACCGAGAAATAAGATATTCTGTATTATTGGTTGCTTTTGATTTCTTCAACATCTACAATAAATGAAAGTATTTTCAAAGTCAAGTTTTATCTAAAATAGAGAAAATAAATGCTTTAATCCTAAATATTTAAACAAAATTATTTGTATAAAAGATTATTTTTTAAGATATCCTTAAACTATTGAAATAATTTAATAAAATGCTCTTAGAGTTAATTTTTTAATTAATACATAATATTATTAATTAAAAAATATGTTTTACATATTTATGAATGATTCTTTTGTTTGTTCGTTTTAGTTCAAGAATTGTTATGTTATTGGTTCTTTTTTTTTACTAATAAACTCCAAATAATAAATAATTTATGCCTTTTTTATGTATCGAAATTACATGATTTTAAAAAAAAATTTATTAATCGGTTAACCGATCAAAAACAATATTAACCGATTAAACCAAGAACTTGGTTAATTAATCGAGCGATTAGCCGATTAAATGAATACTTTAATGAGAACTGAGAAGAAAAGCGGTTGGAATTTTTGTTTTTTTTTTTTGACAAAGACAAAAGTAAAAGAATTTTTTTTTTTATCCAGTTGCCATTCTTATGTACCTGCCAAAGAAGCAAGAGCGGAAGGCCTACCCCGCAATGACAACGTGTAAACAAGATATGAGTATGGAATGGAGTCCTTGTACATCCAAAAGAAGGAGTACAGAGGTCTTCCAGAAGACATCCGAACTTGTTTCTCTAAACAGCGTCAACTGAAAATTTTTAAATACTCACTTTTTGCAAGAAAACGATAAACAGTGGCCATATCTACCCACTGTAAAAATGTTAGATCTATTTCTCTAGTATTTTGCCTAAAAAATGCAGTTTTATGCCCATTTGTAATATTAGAATACATATAAAAAAAAGATTTATGTCTCTACTGAAAATTTATAAATTTTGAGTTGACTCTGTTTCGAGGAACAAGTGTGATATGTTGTTGCCAATATTGTTTAATTATCTTCAATGCGTGTGCACACGTACGCAACAAAACAGAATAGAAAATGCGGCGCCCTGATTTGGCCGATTGCAGTTCTAGACTCATCTTTTAGTATACCGATCGATGTCCGTCCGGCTGCAAGGCTGGGTGGCTGTTCATGTAAACTTTGTGCGCAAAGTACACGTCGAAATTTCGAAGATAATTAAGTGAATTCCTTATAATTGCCATAAGAACCAATAATATTGAAAATAGTGATAATCGGTCCGCAATTTTCCTTACAAAATTATTTCTATAATATAATCTTTGTGCCCTCAAAATATCTTATTATATTGGTATTTGGACAAAACTTGGTCCAAAAATATTACATTGCAACCTTTAGCGCAAACTTCCATTCAATTTGTCAACGATAACTTTTATATACAGTAGATAACGAATATAAGAGCATCTCGTATAAGAACCAAGTAAGATTATATTCGGCTAAGCCGAATCTTACATACCCTTCACCATGGAGCGATAAGAACAGAAAGTTATATAAATAACGTTCCTTAGATATAAATAAATCTATTTTGTGCCACGCTCAGTTCTTCAATCCCGCCCATATTTAGTCGGATATTTTGCATTGGCACTCTTGAAGGAAATTTGGCTCATAAAATGGCTTATACCTAATTTAATATTTTCATGGCTTAAAGAGATGAATAATGGCTGAATCAAGCTAAATTGGTAACACTGGTTCAAAATTTTATGTACAGGTCTCTAATTTGTAGTAGACTGAATCAAAAAGGTTATATGGGAATTAATTTAGGGAATTAGGTTTTATTTAGCAAATAAAACATTTAAAATGTAGTAAAGGGTGTTTTTTATAGAGGAATAAAACTTTAAGCTGGCAGCACATTTTTAATTGGCGTCCATTTTGTGCGCTGTCAATTGATTTTTGTTAAGTTTGGTTTAGCATTTCAACCTGAATAGACTGATGCCTGAACAACGCTTCTAAATTGTGCAAATAAATTTTGAAAATATGGTGCTACGTCTTCTACGTATCGCGCGAATTTTGTTTAGTGAAACAGCTCTTTTCTGTTTGAACGGATACGTTAATAAACAAATCTGCCGTATTTGGAGTGATGATAATTCTCAAGTGTATATTGTGTAACCGTTACAGCCAGAAAAACTGACCATTTGGTTTGCTTTATGGTCTGGTGGAATCGTTTGCCCGTACTTCTTTAAAAACGATGCTGGTGAAAATGTTATAGTCAATGGTGACCACTATAGAGCCATGAGTGCTGACTTTTCCGTGCAGCAATTGAATAACCATGATGTGCAGAAGCTGTGGTTTCAACAAGACGGCGCAATAAGTCACACAGCTCGTGCCACAATTGATTTACTGAAGAAAACGCTTGGTAACTGCATAATTTCACGTTTCGGACCTGTGAATTGGACTCCAAGATCTTGCGATTTAACGCCGCTAGACTATTTTCTGTGGGGATATGTGAAGTCGCTAGTCTACGCCAATAAGCCCGAAACAATTGTCCAATTGGAGGACAACATCCGCCGCGTTATTGCCGATATACGGCCACAAATGTTGGTAAAAGTCATCGGAAATTGGACCTCCAGATTAGATAATGCTCGAGCCAGCCGTGGCGGTCTTATGCCAGAAGTCATATTTAATTTATAATTAAATATATTATAATGACAAAAATAAAGCAAATTTCATGCCAATTTAAAAAATTCATCTTTATTTTATATTGTTTTAAAGTTTATACCTCTATACAAAGCACCCTGTAGAAATTAATTTTTGAAAATCATAGTGCTAGTTCACACTCTTCAAGTCTTAACCGTCAAGTCTTGAGTTTTTGGGAGAGTGAGGCAATGAATTGGCATTCTCCTTTCCCTTCCCTACTAAAAACTCAATACTTGACGGCTAAAACTTGAAGAATGTGAACCAGCACATAGTCAATCAAAGGAATTTTATATATGAATGGATTCACATTCGAATAAGTTCATCAAAATAATAGAATATTGTAGCTTAGAAATAGTTTGATGATAAATGTTTTAAGAGGAATAATAAATTAAAAATGTTCAAGCTGCTTTTATCAGAATTTATTCTTTTAAAGGTTTGATTTGCAAGTGTAAGGCAGGTGTCAGTAATTAAATTGTTTTCATTTTGTATCTTTAATAAACAAATTAATTGCGTGCATTTGGTCGGTCTATCAAAATATTTAATTTTACTGCAATTGCAGTATTTGCAAAGGAGTGTTTCAGCGAATGAACATGATTATAAATATTAAATTGTTATTTTCATATCAGAAAAAATATGGTTTTCATAAATATTGTTTTAAGGAAATTTTTAATAAAATCAACAAAGTCATGGCTAGTGTTGAAGTAATTATAATTTTTAGGAAATAAAAAGAGATCTTATGAAACGAAAAAATTTGGGATAAAAACGGGCATGTTCTACAAATCGAAATGAAGTGAAATTGAAATCGAACGAGATTTTGATTTCAATTATTTACAAGATGACTGTTGTTTTTCCTGTTTTTAAGAGTTATTCATGTAAATATAATTGGTACTCAAAGAATGAAGTATATAAAAAGGAATATTTTTATTCACTTTCTTTACAGGCTCATTTTTAAAATTTTTTCGATTTTAAATCCACTTCATTTCGATTTACAGAACAAACCCGATAAAATGTTATTTCAAATAAAAAAAAAAAAAAATCTTGCCTGTATTTTAATAACGTTAATTGATAAAACGTTCTGAAAAAAGTAATCCTTACTATTTTAAACTAAATTTATTTCCTTGGTTGCCAAACGCAACTTGGACTTTTATGATACAAGTTCAATTTACATTTTACTTTATTAATTGGAAATACGAAGAAAACATTCCAATAAACTCAATAATTTGTGGTTTAATTTGACAACTGTTTAAGAAATGTTTACACTACATCCATTATGTAAAACAGGCTTTAAGTTTTCCATTTTTAATTTGCTTTATTTATTAATTAAATCTAAATGATCAATGATTTTTTTATCACTTTAAGTGCAACAAGCGAATACAAGTTCAATTGAAAACAAGTGTTTCGAATATAAAACCATCTGGCGAATGTTTGTTTGATTGTGCCAATTAAAAATTCATAAATTTGTTATCCGTGTTAAACTGTTACAAATAAAATTTAAAACAACAATTTAATGCGAAGAGATAATTACTGGTAGCCATGGTCAAAGTTAATAAAAATTAATAATTGGACTTCAGTTCAAAATGCTTTTAGCTAATTATCTTAAAGAAAACGGTTTTATGACAGGCGATAAAGAGAAAAATTTATGAATATGCACATTAGACGAATTTCTGGCGACGAAGTTTAAAACACCGTTTAAAAGGTCTAAGAATTATTAATTATGCGATTTTTGTCGCTGCGATTCTTACTTTATAGGCGAGAGGGTAGAGCGATGTTAATAGGGCTTCACAAGCTGGTGTACTCTTCGGTTCTTTTTGTTCGCTCATTTTTCTCTTATTTGACCATATCGCGGCTGCCAGATTTGACGATTTATCGTCATTATGACGATTTTTGGGTACTAAAATGGTCTATCGTCTACGATTTTTTTTTTAGCACGTTGCATACTTTTTAGATTTCTATTTAATCAGTAACAGCCATACCTCAACAAGAGCGGAACGCATTTTCTAGCTGTCAAAAAACCTCATGCTCATACAGTTTATATGAATCATCCCTAAATTGCGCAGCGGCAATGCTTTGCAATTGGAAAATCCGATTTTGACAGCGCGTTTAAATAAGCAGGGTTGTTATATTTGTTGTTTTTACAGTCCTGTTTTAATCTTTTGATAATAAATAATGGCAAATTAGATATTTTTATGTCAAACTAGCGGTTTTAATTCCACTTCTTATTTCTTTTATGAGGGTTTAGTAAGCACGAAAGTTAAGACTACTGCTTCTGATACAACGCTGACGCTCTTGCTTAGGTATGGCATATCAGCGTAAAAGCTACGCGGAAGAAAACGTTCCGCATTCCGCTTTTGTTTAGGTACGGCTGTAAGACCTGTTTTATTACATCCAGTTTACAACCACTCTTTTTAGACATGGTTCACACAATGAAAATGTGTGATGCAACAACAACCTGCTTTTCTATTCTCTCTTTTTGCCAATAAAATCAGACTCTGAAATAAAACTTTAATAGTGTGAATCATGCACTTTAGCAGGATTTTCAACGTGTAAAGTTTATTTTCTTACTTTTCTTATTAATTCAAAAATTTTTGGATGTGTTTCTTTAATAGTTATTAAAGAATCACTTTCTGAGTCAATCTAACGTTGTCCGTCCGATCAGTGGGGTGTGTTATTAAATATTTTCTTTGGTACGATATATAAGTCAGATTGGATATTCGGATGAATAGAACTTTAGAGGATCAAAAGGGATCAAAAAAGCTAAATTACCAGCAGTAAGGGAAAAGTGTCCTCTTTTACCCCATATTTTTTTTAACAACCTGTAGAAAACTTTTTTAATTTGAATGAATTTACTCAGAAACATTTGTATTGTGCACTTGTACTAATGTGTATAACACGATCGAATCACACTCACTTTCTGAATCCACCTTACGATGTCCGGATAGTCGGACGCAGGCTGGCTGGCTGGTTGTCTGCTTAAGTAAACTTGTACGCATAATACAGCACGCAATTTTGAAAATAATATGATTGTCCTAAGGGCGAAAGAAGCTTATTGAAAATGGACCGATTTCGATAAAATTTGACAAAATGGGGCCTACCGCGTATTTCGATTCGGAAAGTAAAATTTTTTGAAAGCGATTTCCGATTCGAAAGTTGAACCGTAATGCGTAACTCGTTTGAAACGATTGCAGAGTCGTATTTAAAAACAAATGAGAAATTTGATTAAAAGTACTAAAAATAGCAAAATGGACATAAATATCCCAAAACAAATGAAATATTAAATGGGTAATTCCATGTCAAATCGACCAAGAGTGTGACGCGACCCCCTTCGATTTGAATGAAATTTGGTGTGAAGCTTCCTTTCATCCTATAAGGAACATGTGTTTCAAAATGTCATAATTTCGCCGAATTAGCCGAATGTGCTGAGTTTATTTTTCCAATATCTCAAAAACTACTGCACATACGAAGATGATTTGTGTGTCATTTTAAAGAGAATACTTGGGGCTACAAACAATATATTAAAAATGTAATATCTACAAAATATTAAATTTTAAAAATGGACTAAGTCAAAAACTTAATTTTTTTTTTGGCTGATTTTTTTTTTATGTAATTCCTCAAACTATTCTTTAAAAATCCTGAAATTTTGAAGGAAGTGTTTTTTTTTAGGATATGATTTTTTTTCTTCTGCAACCTGTAAAAAATAGTACTAAAATAAAATTTTAATATTGTAATTTTGAGAAATAAGTATTTTTTAAATCTGTCCCTGTGGCTTGGAGATGCCAAAGCGAAAGTCAACCATTTCTTTATACTGCTTTTACGCGGTAGCCCCACATTATGGTTGTGAGGGTATAAAAACAACAACAACAAAAAAAAAAAAAACACACACTAAGGCCCTTATCATGTAAAACGCAACGCAAGGCCAAAGAATTATATTGAAAGCAAAAGCAAAAACTTAAATTGCTATACAGCCGCTTAACCAACTTTAATGAATTTGTAACTGGATAAAAATTTGCAAATAAATCTCTCCACCAAAAAAAAAAAAAAAATAGGAGCCCTATTTGTTAGTCTGCCTCACAACCAGCGGTTCAGCTCGAAATGATTACAAATAGTCTACACAGTCATCCTCATGAAACCCAAAAGTAGTTGTTGTATCCACTTTTTAAGGAATAGATATCTTCGATATTTATAATAGAAACTCACTTAAATGTCAATAGGTTTTTCGACTTTGATGGAGCTAAACCCAGAAAAATAATTTATTCAGCACCTAAGCAACTTAAGAATATAGCTGACTATAATGGGTTTTAATGGGTTTTTTTAAACTAAGAATTCTAGAGCATAAATATTAAATTTATATGGGGCTTATAGCACAATGAGCCCTTTGACTTCTTGGAGTATACTCGACTACCCGAACCTTAAATAAGAAACAGTGTTGCCAGCTCCGGACGACCAACAATTATTAAATTTATAGCAAAAATTGTCTGAAAACTTTCTTAACTATGAGCATATTTTAGTACAAAAAGTAAAATAAGTGAGAAAACTTTTTACAATAATATTGTATAGGAGACATAAATTTTTTTTAAAAAGTAAAATTTTGAAACAAAAACTTTACACATGTAACATTTTTTAATATCTAAAAATGCAAAATTTTTGAATACTTACAAATACAAATCTTGGACGAAATGGACTTCTATTCTTCATATAAATAAGTCGGTTTCGCACTGAGTTAAGAAAAATTAACCTTACATATTAAGAAGCTTGAGGTCCAAATAAACCGTCCTGGTCCTTTTCGAATCCTACGCATTTGTCTTAAGCTGGGATCACACGATTGCCGCAAATGCACCAATATGACACAATTTTAAATGTTCTTTATTGAAGCACAATAATGAAATTGCCCCAATCAAATATTCTGAAATCACTCGATTGCCCTGTTTTATACAAATTTAATTGCCGCTAATTGGTACAAAGCGAAATGTGTGCAATTATTGCCGCAGCACAGTCACACGATTGTTCTTACTTGTGTCAACTGCAAAAACAGCTGTTGTGGTAGCTTTTTTTATTTGTATGAAAGATCTAGTTGGCTTGTTCAATAAAATAAAAAAAATTGTATCATATATTCAAACAAATTTTTGTTGAGCAGTTTTATTTGAAAATTTTTAAGTAAAATATATGAAATTCCAAAAATTAAACAAAGTAAAATTCTATTTTAAATACATATATAAAGAAATAAGGAATATTTATATTCAAAAATTAGTTCGCTTTAAATAATTTCAATACATTTGGCACCGTTTTCCTGTATATATTCTATTATATTGTCCTGTAGTGCAATTCACTGACTTTTTTTACGATAATCGTATCGTTAAAATAAATATAACGAAAATTTATCGAATTTGCTATTCAGTAACATTTTTAACGATATTCGCTGTCGATTAAAGTCAGCTGTTACTTTAAGCAGCTTTTTTTTCGTTATTTTTACGACATTAATTTACGTTGTGTTTATTTAATCGAAAAGTGTATTTTATGTGTTAAAGTGGCTGAGGCCCGACTTCTTCAAAATGTACAAAACAAAGCAAATTATGAACAAAAATAAAATTCTAAATGTAAAATTCACAAAATAAAATATAAAAACAGTAAATTAAGCACAATTTCATTTGTTTTTTCTTTTTCTCTTTTGTGCTTTTCGGTTATTTTAACATTTTGTAGACAGAGATGTTACAAAAACTACAGCTGTTTACAATCGTTAAAAATAAATTACAGAATCACACAATCGTTACTGTAAGCGAATATATATGTCGACAAAAATTACGATTGTCGGATCGTTAAAAGTTAGTGAATCGCACCACTGAACAGCTATTGCACTAATTAAAAAAAAAATGATGTATCAAAAGTTATTTTCGGGAATACAAAATTTATAATTAATTTATTTATTAATGACTTGCTAAATTCCCAATTTTTTTTTTTTTTTTTTTGATAAATTAAATTTTTATTTTTAATTTATTCTTACCCAGGAAAAACTTTTTGAATTTTGGTAATAGGTCATAGTTATTTCATACGTTACCTGGTAAGTAGTCGTCATTATAATTTTCATTATTCTCAAAACCTCAATAAGTACTTGCTAGTAATGACCTCAGTAAGTACTTTTCACTACTATTATTTTCAGTTATGAATATTTGCTTACTAATAATCAGCTAAATAACTTCATATTAGTTTTTTTGTTTTCAGTACTGAATATTTACTTACTAGTAACTAGCTCCATAACTACTTATTAGGTCTATTTACTAGCACCAATTAAATAAAAACTAGTTCTTTTTTGGCTATTAGTAAGTATATTGTAAGTACTTACAATTTAACTTTCTGGAAGTTAAATAATAACTAGATATTTTTTTACTTCTGGTAAGTGTATTGTAACTACTGAATTCTGTGGACAACTCGAACAAAAATAAGTAGTTATTCAGCCGAAAAATAAGTAGTGTTTATATTTCTCCAACATTACTTGCTAACTTACCAGGTAAGTAAAGTTTTTGCTGGGTACTAAAAGAAACCCACGAAAGTAAATTTATTAAAAAAGGCAAATATTGGCGCGTATTGTGTTGTTTAATTGCCGCACAAGAACCCAAAAAATATTGGAAATTTTTGTCATTTTTGTTGACGCTCGGTTGCATATCAAGTAGTCACACGATTGCCGCACCAGGGTTGCATTTTATTGGTAAAAGTAATCACAACACTGCCCTCGATTGGTACATTGGGCATTTGATTGTGCAGTCACACAATTGGGGTATTAAAAAGTGTGAATATTGGTGCATTGTGGCAATCGTGTGATCCCACCTTTAAGCTGGAGGTCCACACTACGCGTTACATGCCTTCTCGCAGCCTTCGCAGCTGTCAAAAAAGTAGAATCTGTGTTATTATATGTAACAAGTTACATGCACAAAAGCGTAGGATGCATTGAGGCGTTAAATGCAAAAAGTAGCATTTGAACAAAACAGCAAATGTTGACAAATGAAATCTGATTTTTACTTGTAGTAATGTCGCATAAAAAGCGTTGCATGTAACTTGAAACGTAGAACGCAAGTAAGGTATAAAAATCATGCAATGCGTGAAGGCGAAAAAGCGTGGAGTGGACCTCCAGCTTTAGCAATTTGCATGCACAAAAGTGTAAGATGTCTTAATGATGAGAATGTGGACATTCTACTTTTGTAATCATCGCAAGGGGTGTTTGACCAGATTAGATGATTTTGACATTTATAGTTATTTGTATTTGCTTTATGGCCGAGTAAAAAGCGTTGTGTGTACCTCATTGCGTAGAACGCAAAGAAATTATTAAGAGCACGCAATGCGTTAACTAATTAGGATTGTGAATTATGACACACAGTTCACGATTAAATAAATTTATTATGCCCTTTAGCTTTGCTACTATTTACATACACAGAAAAAATTAAAAATTGTCTGTAGTCACCAAATTCATAACAAATTCAAAGAATCAAGCAAACAATTTGTTGATTTTGCACCTATTACCAAAATTATTATATTGATTACTAAAAATTGTAAAATTGTGAATATTTTTTTTAATAAATGATATTTTTAATTTTAATTAAAAAAATTATCAAAAAACTTATCCGTTTCAAACAATGTGTTAATTGACTTCATTAAATATAGCTCAGGTTTATTCCGAAAAACAATTCTACAAGTTTAAATTATTTTTTTTTAAACGAAAAAACTCAATTAAGATTTTTTGTTATTTAATTAATATTTTAATTAAAAATATTTTCAAAACAACTTAAATGTTAATTAAATTAAAATTAAATTTTTAATTTTCTTTCAACTAAAGAAATAATTGATTCAATTATCACATAAATTAAATTAAAATAATTTTTAAATAGTTTTTTTTAATTCATAAAAAACTACTGATAATTTGTCTGTGTACTTCAATTTTTAAAATACTTTTTGTCCAACCTGGACATGGTTTGGACTCAGTAGCTAATTTTTGTTGCAGAACACTCGAAATGAAGAGAGGATCATCTATAAAACTCGCTTATAAGCATATACTGTCCCAAAATAAAAACTCGATAAGTTCATCAGCATAATGAATACATTCGAATTTTAATTAAATATTGTCAAATTAAGTTCCAATGTAATAATTAAACTGTTCGCCGAAAGAAAAAAGTGTACATATAAGTTTGTCATTTCATTTGTAATTTCTGCAATATTAAACTCAGACTGTATAAAGTATATATATTTTGGGTCCTTATGAGGAGGGGTCTGAAGACCCCAGGTATGATGGGGACTTGATAGTTATATATTTATGTCACATGTAGTCCAGAATTATTTGGTATTGAAACTGAACTTAATCGGCCCTCCAATGGCTAAGATATCCCTGCGAGAAATTTGTGGCAATTGGTCTTAAAGCACTTATCCCATGACCAGTTAACACAACATTATAATAAAGAGCTAATTGTGATATGTGAAAACAATTTTAACTGGCGATAATGCGTTCAAAGTGTAAATAGTTCAGAGGAAAGGTAATTGACATAAAACTAGTCATGAGACTGGATTTTTTGTGGGTAGTGGTTGATTCCATCTGATCCCATTACTTAATATGAAAGGAACATACCATATTAACATGGTGTTGGCCTAGGACGTGGTAAACTGATATATTTTTGGCTCTTTCTGATGCGTCACATAGTGAAGGCAAACGAAACTGTTCTGTTTTGGATATTATAAAACTGGTCACCAAAAATTTTAATGATATTTATATAATTCGTTTAAAATTCATTGAAAATTAGGAAATTTTTGTCATATTTTTGCGACAGGCATTTTATTAACCGAAATTTAATGTATCCACTTATGTTACTTCAGTGACCTGTTACAAAGTATCATAAGGGTGCCAATTAACTCCCTCATAGGACATCACCATGTTGAAGTGACAAGTCTTCTTCATATAAGTTGTTCGATTTTGAACCGGTCCCTACCACTTTAGAACTATCACGTGACAAGTTTGGTGTTAGTTCTGTTTCCAATAGGGATGAGCAAAAAAACACGACTACCTCTAATTTTACCCAAAAATCCCTTATTGTTCTTGTTTTTTAATTTTATTTTTATAAATATCTGGAGGAGCCAAGGAGGAGACAAAATGTGGACGGGATTGGACAAGTATGTGGGTCACTTCCCATACAAAGACATTAAATATTTCTGTATATCTGCACAGAAAAAAATAAAAATTTTCTCTAATCACCAAATTTATACCAAATTCATAATAACAAGCAAACAAGTTGTTGATTTTGCACCTATTACCAAAATGATTATATTGATTACTAAAATTTTCAGTAAATGATATTTTTAATTTTAATTAAAAAAGTGATCAAAAAACTTTGCCATTTCAAACAATGTGTTAATTTATTTAAATAAATATTGACAATTCCCAATAACAATTCTACATGTTTAAATTATTTTATTTTAAACGAAAAAAGTCAATTAAGATTTTTTGTTATTTAATTAAAATTTCAATTGAAAATTTATTTGAAAACAGCTAAAATGTTAATTAAATCAAAATTAAATTTTTAATTTTCTTTCAACTAAAAAAATAATTGATTCAATTAACACATTAATTAAATTTAAATACTTTTTAAATCATTTTTTTAATTGATAAAACACTTTTTTCTGTGTATTGACAATTCCCAAGAACAATTCTACAAGCTTAAATTATTTTATTTTTAATGAAAAAGTAAATTAATATTTTTTGATATTTAATTAATATTTTAATTAAAAATTTATTTTCAAATTAATTAAATCAAAGTTATATTTTTTATTTTCTTTCAACTAAAAGAATTATTGATACAATTATCACATTAATTAAATTTAAATACTTTTTAAAGCATTTTTTTAATTGATAACAAAATTTTTTCTGTGTACATTTAAAATTTTTGTAAATCTGGTGAACGGCAAGAGTTAAAATTTCCTACTTGGTTATGAATACACAATATCCGACAAATTGTAAGCGGGATTGGACAAGTGGGCGTAGCACAAAGTTGATCTATTTATATCTTAAGAACGGTATGTAACTTTCTGTTATTATCGTACCATGACGAAGGGTATTTATGATTCGAATATATCACTCTTACTTGTTTTTGTAGATTTTTCTTCTTAACGTTGAGTCGTTCCATCCCCCTGGTTATACACTAAGCGCCTTGAGGACGTCCATACAACTTGGCAACGCATTTACGGGGGTATGGCTGGGTGCAGCAAATACCTAGAAATCGGAGTGGAGTTGTTGAAAATTTACAGATCTTTTGTGATCGCGAATGAACAGTGTCCTATATTTATATTAATACTTGAGTCAGTAGCGCATGGGACCTCGATTTCAGTCTGACTATTGCTTGAAGCCCCTTCAGCGATCACCATATGTTTTAAAGCCAATGTCGCGTGAAGGGATCTTTTAAAAAGTCGGATTCGAAAGCGGATTTATCACTAACTGTGGGGAATTTCGGCCTGCTGGCGCATCTCCCTTGGTGATGTTGCTACTCAGCAAATGCTGCTTCCAAATGTAAGATACATCAAGCTCCTAAGCAAGGGGCCAGTGTATAATTCTAACGAATTTTACACTTAAACTGACAGCAGTGTCTATGTATGTTGGTTGCGCTCACATATTAGGGCGGCTGCTGAACGCATTGTTTTACAATTGGTGCTAGGAAAACCGTTGGGATTGGCCAATATGCCAGCCACCCACATTAATTATTCGCATTACTGATTAAGGCTTTAAAGGATGTTTATATAAGGTTTTTTTATGATGCAAAAATGCGAGATATGCATATAAGCGAAATGCTGATACGCAAAGCTATCTCGGCCATGTGTTATATCCAACTATAATAGCAAAATTTGGGAGGCATAAAAGCGTTAAATTCTTATAACCGGTAAGCACCAAAGCGATAAATGCTGAACAAGGGGTAATTGGTAATATATCTTAATCATAATCGTAATGAAATGTTTCTCCTTATTATAAAGAAAAATTACGAACACAATTACTTAACAATTATGGTGAAGGTTATTAATAAATAAATGCAACAAAGTATGAACTTTGTTAATCGTTTACAACAATATTTTATAGCATTAGCCATTACTAAATGTATATTATTTATAACGTTGTGAGTATCTTGGTTTGAATTTAATTTCTACTCTTGTTATTGTTGGCTTTTTGGTGTGGCCCAAATGTAAGTGCCTGCCTGCCTGCCTGTCTGCCGCACACAGAAATTCTACATATTATTACATTCAGCTCTCAAGCTCGAATCATTTAAGTTTTTGTATAAAAGTTGGCACAATTTCGTTTACAAAATCAGAATCAAATCAAAAAGCGTTCATTGAACAACAGTTTCAGTTCACTTTAAACAGTTTTTCTTTCAATTTTATTTTCCAACCTCTACTCTTTCAATCCTTCTAACAGCATGAAGGTAAATTTTTGAAGGCAGTTTGTACTCCAAAGTAACAATGAAAAATGGAGTAAATAAAAAAAAATAAAATTTGAAAAACTTTGATATTAAAGGATTAAATTTGAAAATTAAAAAAAAAAAAATTAAATTACATAAAACCACTTGCTTGTTTTATAATCATAAAAAATTCAGTGTTTACAATATTAAAAAACTTTACTTGCAAGATAAACTGAAAAACTTGCTTTAGAAAAAAAAAGCCTTCGTCAAGTAAATCACATTAAAGCTAATGCTGGAAAATTTGAACGATTTCTAAACTAATAAACAAAAGTTTTAATCATGTGTAACAACTTCAGCAGATTATAAAGACCAGATCAGATCTTGGCAATAAATACTTTTAGCAAATTTGAAAATTAAATATCATTTAAATTTTTTCTCTTGCAGTTCGTATTTGCCGTAGTCTTGTTGGCCCTTGCCGTTGGTGTGCAATCATCTTGGATTGGTGCTGGTCCATGGGGAGGTCCATGGGGTGCAGGACCATGGGGTGGTCATGCCGCTGTTGATCATAGTGGCTGGGCTGGTGCCTGGGGTGGTCCCTGGGCTGGTCATGGTCTTTGGGGTGGTTATCCCGGTATTTCTCTAGCTCAAGGACCCGCTGTTGCTCACGCTGCTCTTGATCTCGCTCATGGCGCTCATGGTCCTGGTGTCTATGTTGCCAAAACACGTGGTGCTGTTCATACTGCTCCTTTGGCTGGTCATATTGCCTCCGCCACATCAGTGAATGTTGCTCCCGCTCCTGGTACTCACTAAATCAACGGCACTTCAATCAATCCAAACAATTACAGCGTTATAGTCACAAAACAAATTCTATTTTCCCTCAGCTGATCAAATCTTTAGTATAGCACACACTCTACATCCATCTATAGCTGCCAAATCCCCAGCAAATTCTTTTTCTTTAATCCCTGATGACAATTTGTTTGGAATTACAGTCCAACAACAATCAAAATGAAGGCTTACTGGCACATTTTCAGCATCATTAAAGAACTATCTGAACTTTTTGTTATCTTACTTTCTGTAACTGTATCTTTTCTCTGTCTGTCTATATCTATCTAACTCTTTAACTGTAAATATTGTAAACAACAACATAAATCTTTAAAAAAAATTAAAAAAAAAACAAATCCATCTGTGATCCAGAAGCGATCAATATTTTACGTACAAATAAAATATGTAAAATCAAAATAAAATTTTTGTGTCTTTTATTATTACAAAAAAAAAAAAAGAAAAATTAAAAAAAAGGTTAACAAACTCGGCCTTAGATTTGATGTGACATGCTGTTTCTCTTTGGTTCAAGAGCTTTTAGGGTAAAATAAGTGGTTCAACGGTTTCATATTCTCAAATGAAGAGAAGTAGGCCAGTAAAGCAGAAGTTGGAAAAAATAGACATTTACATTTTACTTCTGATAGGTATTCTAAATCTATATACAGTCAATTATTATTACTTTTTTTTATACAATACCCAGTAAAAAATGTGCTCCAAAAGGAGCAGGTCTTATGTATGAATTCATACCTCAAATCGCTTCAAACCTGCTGATGGGATGCCTGATTTTTGTATGGCGTGTTCTCGTTTTGAAGGACTATTTTCTGCTGAAAATAAGCGCTTCTTTTAACATAAAAAAACGTGCAATCAAAGCACTCCTAAAGTGATTTTTTAGGGCTTACTATATTAATATATTCATTAATGTTTTGCTTTTACTGGTTTAAATGCATTTTTCCAAGCATTTTCGTACATCGTAATATATTTCTATTAATTTTTCGCTTTAAAACTTCTTCGTTGTCAGCACTAAAATATCAGCTTTTTTTGTATATTTTATTCGTTATCGCTTACTGCTGTATAAGAGCTCTCTTATTGAAGCGCTCGATTATGCACTTTTTCTCTTAAGTACTTCAAAAAACACAATTTTTTTACTGGGTTCATACATGGTACGTATTTTTTAAATATTTTCTATAACAATTATGAATTTTTTTATTGAACTGTTGGTTTATAATTGAAGTTTCTGATATGTATATTAGGCTTAAGTTCATCAAATTATATTTTTCATTCAGGTATGTGATGGAAAACGATTCTCTGAAAATTAAACGATTTGAAATCGATAATGTCGTTTTCAGTATCTTTAAAAATTTATTAATAATAAATTTTCCTCTTTTTTCCTGTCAAAAGAGTATATTGAATTTAATATTAGAGTAACTTGGGAAATTGTGGAACCCCTTCTTTTGTTTTTGCAATATTTAAAAAAGTATAAGCAAACTCTTCATCGGAGTACTTGGAATCGATTGCCGAACTAAGTTCATCACAAAAAAAAAAAAAAATACATTTTCTTAATACTAAAAAAAGTTATAAATGAAAAATCTGAGGTACCTCAAAAACAGTGATTTGAAAAATTGTAGAATAATGTGGATCCCCCCTGTTGGGTAATGTGGAATACTATAACATATTACCAGAAACAAAATAGTAATAAAGGGTGGTTAAATTTTAAGGGCCGATGTTGATTTTGAATAAAACACAAATTATTTAGGAAATTATTGTCATTTCTTTCTATTATGACAATATTGATACGGTTCAATTATGTATGGAACAAAATATCGGCCAAATGGCCGCCGCGACTTCGGCAGCACACCTCCATCCGATGGACCAAAATTTCGATGACGCTGAGCCATAATTGAGGTTCTATCCTTTAGCTTTTGAATTATTGCTGGCTTATCGACGTACACCTTTTCTTTCAAATAACCCCAAAGAAAGAAGTCCAACGGTGTCAAATCAGATGATTTTGGCGGCCAATTAACATCGCCACACGCGTGAGATAACACGGCCATTAAATTTGTCGAGCAAAAGACCCAGTGTTTCGTTAGCTGTGTAGCAAGTGGCACCGTCCTGTTGAAACTACATATCGTCCACATCCATATCTTTCAAAAAAGTTCGTTATCATCACACGATAGCGAACACCATTCACAGTAACTGCCTGACCGGCCTCATTTTGGAAAAAATACGGCCCGATGATGCCGCCATCCCATAAACCGCACCCAACAGTCGCTCTTTATGAGTGCATTGGTTTTTCGACAATCACTCTTCGATTATCATTCGCCCAAATGCGACAATTCTGCTTGTTAACGAATCCACTGAGGTCGATTATGATGATTAAAAAAATCACGAAGGTACACAAAATGTATTTTGATATGAACGCCCATTTTAATAATAAGCCTGAATAACTTTAACGCGTTGCTCGATTGTGTATCTTTCTATGGTTCAAATTGAGTTAGTCTGAAATTGAAAAATGTCAAATTAAATGCAGAGAAAAACTTAACGTTTAGGTGTGGTTCACATTCAACATCGGCCCTTAAAATTTAACCACCCGTTATAAAAACAAATTCAATTTAGTATATAATTTTTTTAATTTTAATTAATTAACAACATAAGATGGCATAACTTTAAAAAAAATTTCCATTGAAAATTATGCCTCAGCCTTCATGGCTATTGGTGGAATAGGGTTCCACAATACCCGCCTTCAGGTATTTCACATAAGCCGATTGGAAAATTTTTTTAAACAAATCTTATAAAACATATTAAATTGCCACACATACCTATTAAAAGCCTTATTAAGTTAACAATTTGTAAACCTTGTTAAAAAAACACATATAAAATATCAATATTTAGAGCAAAATAACGGTTTGAATATGAGCAAAAAAAAAAAAAAGTAGACAACACCTTTTTTCACTTACAGACCGACAAAAAAAAATAACAGTGCGACCATTTGCATAGCCAAATCCGTAATATTAATAAGTTTTGTTAACGTACAGGGAAAGTTTCTAAATATCATTTAGTTTGGGAAATAAAGGGGGTTCCACATTACCCGCGTATTTCACAATACCCGAAGTAACTCTATATATGGGGCATAATTTGTGAAGCGGACAACCCAATCAAAATATTTTATTGGAGTTCCTTTATATTTGGCATAACTATAGTTCTAGTAGATATGAATAAGTGTGCGAAATTATTCTATGATGTTTATTTGTCGAGTTACGAAGCGGTAAAGTGTTGCCGTTTTATCTGCACAACCGGAAATGACCAATTTAAATCAAAATGTTTCTTTATTAATCCTAATCTTTTTATTTGTTTGCCGAAATTAGCCTTTAGTGTCCTTATTATATTGTAAACGTTTTAATATGGGACATCTATTAGTTTAAAAGTTATGCAAATTTCTTTACACTCAATCAAGTGGTTATTTCATTTTTATTTTTTAAAAATTCATAAAAAATTGGAAAATACATTTAAAAATATAAAAATATTAAAACCATGTGAGATAAGGCCATGATGGCTTTATCTCTCATTCAATAGGGAGATAAAGCCTTTTTTCATTTGAATGGGAGATAAAGCCATCATGGCCTTAGCTCACATTAGCAATATTAGAAAAAGGCTTTATCTCTCATTTCAGTTTTGAATGAACTTTTGGATTTTACATTGATTAATAATAGATTTTCCATTTTACGAAATCTGACTTCGCATACTAAAGTTTTTCTGCGTGCCGGCCTGCGGCCGTGCTTACGGGTTTTCTCCTCCAGTAGGACGCGGCAGGTGGCTTCGCTGAATAAAGTTTTCCGGCGTGCGTCACAAGAATAAAAAAATTTCTTTTCCCGGAAACACTAAAGTAAAGTATTGGAATCTGGCTTCGCATACTAAAGTTTAAAATATGGCTTTATCTCTCATTTGCGAAAAAAAAGTATGGCTATATCTCTCATTTCGCAAAATTTTAAATATGACCTTACCTCTCAATGATTGGGCAATAAGGCCATTATGGCTTTATCTCCCATTTAATTGAGCAATAAAGCCATAATGGCCTTATCTCACATGGTTTTAAAGCACCCCTCCCCCCCCCCCCCTGTTTATTCCGATTATTAAAAATGGAGCGCTTTACAAAGGACCAGCGTGTTATGAAAACTTTTTACACAAATTTGAAAAGTTATGCTGATACCGCTAGCAAATTTCGCACGGTGCCCTGGGCAAAACTTAACCCTAAGATCCTCGGTAACTTTTTACCACTATCTTATCCTCTTGGTCTGGTCACACCACAATTAGAACAGCTAAAAACCCAATTAAATAAAAAGTAAATAAATGTACATATTTGTTTTGAACGTATGCTCATTATTTTAGATTATACGAATTTATTATATAATTTTATTATTTCATTATATTTTTCCACATTCTTTAATTTCCCACATTGCTTTTTCGCCTCTAGCACAGCTAAGACGAGTTTTGCGTTTGGTTTTGATAGTTAAATTGAACTAAACTCATAATGGGCCGTAGTTTTCTGATTTGATTCAAACTTGATTCGTTCGATTCAGAACATATCATTTATAGAATTCACGTTTCTGTTTTTTTGATATGTTGAACTATTTGAATGATATAGCAAGCCAAAAAAAATTTTGTCTGGGCAGACCAAGAGGGTAATTTCATAGACCTTTACATAATTATGCAATTTTACCCCACTCATTTGCCAATCGAATCCATAGTATCATTCGATTCACCACTTATCATTTATGGAATTCGCATCCCTGTTTTTTATATTTTTTGTTATATTCGAAAAATATTGCAAGCAAAACACAAATTTGGTCTGGCTAGACCGACCAAGACGGTAATCCTAGGGTTAAATAAAATTTTGATGTTACTCCAATTGTAAGCTGATTCTGGACAATGAAAGGCCAAGAATGAGCTAAAAAAGAAAAAAAGTACTAAGAGTTTTTTTGGTGGCCAAAAAAAAAAAATTTTTTTTTTTTTAAAAACTTTTTTTTTTTAAATACTTTCTATTAAATTTACTTAAAGTGGAAGAAAATAAAGTTAAAATGGATTTTATCGCTAATGCAACTGTAAACGAAAAGTACTGTACATATATTAACCCATAAGGCATTCTATTATTAAAATAATGGCAGTCTGCTGGAAGCAAAAGTATAAGGACGTCCTTTTTCTTCCACTTTAAGTAAATTTAATAGAAAGTATATGCGTTATAGTCCGTTTAGCGATATAAGAACATTTGACATATATTCCATCTATCTGCGGGTAGTAAAGGCAAAAGTAAAGCAAATCATTAGCGCTATAGTCACATAAGCAGTTTGTACCAAGTTTCTTTTAGTTTTCGAAGCCATTAACCATATAACTGACCTAATACATGAATTGTTTAATTTTCTCATCAGCTCTCCACTCTAAAAAATAGTTTTTAGGGATGAAATATTTTATTTTTTTTATAGAGAACAACAAGTCTGCTGTCGTGGAATATATATGAATTTTTTCGTTTCTTTATTCGAATAAATCGATTATATTCAAACTCCCTTATATGCCTCATAGGGGCAAATATATATTTGGATTAGGGTTATAGTCACATTGGCGATATAATCCACGATTTGGATGAAACTAAAGGATGTGCCAGTAAGCGAAAAGTTCTGTTTATCCTTTTTGAATAAATTTAGATACCATCGAACTTCCCTTTAATGAATCTGTATGGGATCAGAAAATTTCTTTAATATAGAGAATATTTAAAATAAATATAAAAGACATATTTTTCTCAATTTTATTTAAAATAATCTGGTATTTTTGTTAGGATCATATCCTTCCAAGGGGCCTAAATCAATATCCTCAAAAATACATTTATTCTAAATTTTTAGAATAACTGCCTTTTTTAATTTTTTATAAAGTGCTGGAATATAAAATGTTTAGCTATATTTTCTTTTTTATGTGTTTATCCCTCTCTTTAGCTTTATTACTTACTAATATTTTTTTAAGAGAAATACTAATTTTTTCAACATTTTGGTTTATTAAATACGGGGGCTGCTATCAAAACTACTCTTAATTGGACTATTCTTCCCTTCTTCTTATTTTAATTTTTCAGAAATCACCTAATTAAAGTTTACTTCTACATAGCGTTGTAAGTATACGCTACAGAAGTTTCTTTGAAATAATTCCTTATATAGAGACAAATATGTATGTATTTGAGGCAACATTTTATTTGCAAAATTTGTTCGTTGTAAAGATAAATTCAATTTATTAAAATTCATTTTAAGGAAATCAACGTGTATAAATTAGAATAAACAAGCTAGAGTGCTACATTCGGCTGAGTCGAATCTTCGATACCCTCCACCGACAAGAGTGGGCTCTACATGATAAATACAAATACATTATTAACTAAGCTTCACAAAAACGAACGTCAGCATTAAAATTGGTTGCGGTTTAGGCCTGAATTAAATTATTGACCGACAATAAGAACGTTGTATGCGTTTCTTGTTAGAACTTTGAACTAGCCTGAGTAAAATATCATGATTCGTAACAGTTTTAGTCGCACTAAAATGATTTTTAGGAGGGTAATTTGTATTGGATCTATGGTAAATTATGGACCAATCAACCCAAAATTCTGAAGACTGATTTCTGGTATTACAAAAAATAAATTAGAATAAATTTCAATACAGCAGTGTAATTAGTTTTAGCGGTAACAGTGAATTTCACAAAATTGCGTGGTATTTTTTCTGGCCATATGAATCTAAGTTGGATGAAATTTTACCGCAATATCTATATCTGTTGCAGTTTTAGGTGAATTTAATTATTTTTCCAAAGTGGGCTTTATTTGGTTTTAGGCGCAATAAACTGTCTTCTGAGAGTAGGGTTTATATGGGGTCCAGGGTACATTATGGCCCGATCTTCACGAAATTTGGCAGTGTGATTTCTGGTCCTATAAAACTGCGACGTACCTAATTTCATTATGATAGCATTATTAATTACGGTTTAAGGCGTACTAAACTGTTTTCCAGGAGTAGGGTTTATATGGGTCCTTGAGTAAATTTTGAACCGATCTTCACGAAATTTTACAGTGTGATTTGTAATCACATAAAACTGTGACGTACCAAATTTTTTAATGATAGCATTATGTGATACGATTTTAGGCGTACTAAACTGTTTTCCGGGAGTAGAGTTTATATGGGGTCTAGGGTTAATTATGGCCCGATCTTCACGAAATTTAGCAGTGTGACTTCTAGTCCTACAAAACTGTACCGTACCGAATTTAATAATGATAGCATTATTTGTTACGGTTTCAGGCGTACTTACCTGTTTGCCGGGAGAAGGGTTTATATGGGGCCTAGAGTAAATCAAGGACCGATCGCAACGAAATTTGATATTGCGATTTCTTATCTTATAGAACTGGCAATATTTATTACGGTTTTATGAGTACTAGCTGTTTTATGGGAGGAGGGTTTATATGGGGCCTATTGTAAATTATGGGTCGATCTTCACGAAATTTAACAGCATGATTTGCAGTCATATAAGGCAAATTCGAACAATATTTTATATCATTCCGTGCATTCTTCCACCATTCCTGTTAGTTTTTGTATCAAAATTATCAATTTGATTCATAGTTCTGATCCTCCTGAACCGATGTTGCTGGATTTCAATCCCAAATTGCTTAGGATTACTAAACGCAATTTGAGCTCAATGGTGCTCTTTTCTTGTGTGTTTTCTAAAGTGAGCATGTTTTCACCAGAAGAACAGACGGGCAGACGAACAGACAGACGGACATGACTTAATAGACTTAGAATTACTCGAGGAGCCAGAATATTTATACTTTTTGGGGGTTTCACACGGAATGACAAACTTAGTATACCCTCATTCACCACTAGTGGTGGTGGAGGGTATTAAAATTGGCTTTTTTAAATCAATTTATAGTTACATTTAATCAAGTAAATTTTTATGCTTTAACCAATACTAATTAGAAATTAAAACAATAAAAAATTATAAATAATATGTCATAATGTCAATAACAATATAATTTCCATACGTTCCCAAATGCAGAACTGCCTGCGTTGCATCAGAAAATCAAACTTGTTTCACCATGTCAACGCAAACCTAATGATGCTACATATTAATTGTGTGATTATCATTTGTGTAGGTGCATTTAACCACATTTATATTTATTCTTTAAGAGCAGTATTGCATTTATAACCATGTACTTTATCTTAATATTCTATTATACCTGTAATTTAACAAAATATTTTATAATTTAATATTTTAAATGTTTGTTTTACTTAATACTATCATACTTGCGTTGATGATACGTTGTTTTGTTTCAGAGAATTACATACTAAAATAACGTTACACACATAACCAAATATATAACAAAAAAAATTAAAATTTTTCCTCAAAAATATATGTGCACATTTACGCGCTACGCATTAAGACATACAGAGTTTCAGTAAAATAACTGAACGAATTTAATAAAACAAATTTAATAAAAAAAAACCATTCAAAAGGCCACGGAATTCCCTTATAAACCTGCTTCGTAGTTATAAGGGAGAATATTTAAGAACAACAGTAAAACAAAAAGTTGAGCTGATCGATATAGACACCACTTCTTACGTGCGTTGAAGAACCCGCTTTTTGTCTCTAAAATGTATGGCTTTAAGGTTAACCCTCGCCATATAAAATGTATGCTTTCCGTAAGTCGATGGTAAGCGAAACTTTTACCTTTCTCCCTTACAAAACTGCTACGGCTAATCTCAATTTTTCTACATAGTGAGAGCTCTTATACTTCACCTAAAGTCATTAGGATAACACCAAAGAACTTCATTCTGCTTGCATACTTATACAAATAATTTTTAGATTTCGCTTTTCCACTCTTTTTGCGCATTTACTTGTAAAATGATGGTTGTCAAAATTTAAGGTATTAACGTTCAATGAAAATCGCTACAGGAAGATGATCAAAACGAAGGTTTTTTGTGGCAGAAAATTGATGATTTAGACAAAGAGAATATGTGACTTCAACAGGATGGTGTCACTTGCCACACAGCCAGAGAAACAATGGATCTTTTGAAAGCAAATTTCGAAAATCGCATTGTTTTTCGCCGAGGAGGAGTGATTTGGCCACCAAGATCGTGTGATTTGAAACCTTTAGACAATTTTTTGTGCGGTTCTTTGACACATCAGACAACAGTTTATTGAAACAACATGATTAAAAATTTTGGTAAAAGGTTGGGAGCCTGCCGCGCCAGCAGGGGGGGTTTCTTGACCGCCATCATTTTTCATTTTTAGCCGGAACCTATTTGTAATAAACTGAAATGAAAATATTTTTAATATCTCAAGAAAAATTTTTGGTATTAAAATGAAAATGATATCTAAATTTTTTAATTTAAGTTTTTTTTTCTTTATTTTTCTTAACTTTATTTTACTTAAATTTATTTTTTACAGTGTTTCATTTTAATAATGGATATCAAATTGTTAAGCTTCCAATCCTCAATTATTGCATAATTACACTTTACAACATTTTTTAAGTCATCGACGGAAAACTACTTTTTCGTGTGGAATTTCTTGAACTATTTAGAGAAACTAAGAAAACCACATGATGTTCCAAAAAAAAAAAATTTTTTTTTTGCCTCTTGATAAATTTATCATACATTTCTCGAATTTTCGATGTAAAACACAGCTAGAAAATTTGAAAAGGCGTTAGAACACCGGATCTAATATCCTGAAGTACTGTCAACTATATTATAAGGAATAGTTTTTCTGAAGATTACTTAACTGAATTTTACACAGTTTGGAAACTTTGGGCCAACAATGGCATAAAAAAGATATATAAAATGAAAATATTTCGACAGTGCAGTTTTTTCGCGTACGTTCGCTTTAAAAATTTTTTTCCTATTCTACAGCTTCATATGCACCGAAGACAACAAAACCAAATTCAATCGGTTTTCGTGATATAACCGTGAGAAGAATTGCATGTTCTTTGGAAGTTTAAGAAAAAATATACATGAGGTCCTCAAATCCGAGCAGCAGCTATACGAGCAAAGCCCAAATATCGTTGTGTTAGTTTCGATAACTACTTCAAGAAATTGTACAACTGAACAGAACAAACATTAATATGCTGAACCGAGCACAACGAAGTTTCTGTTTTTTTTTTTTAAATACAAAATGCAATAAAATGTCCTTATCTTTTTGTTGAGTTTGATAGTCCAGTATTAGTTTTGTGTTCGAAGAGAGACACGTTTTCTTTTTAATGATTTGCTACACAAATATTAGAAGCCTTTGTGTTTTTCATAGAACAGAACCGTTAAGAACTGTAAAGAACGCACTTTAATGCTTAAATGCATTGCTATAGATTGTTGCACTAAAGGGTGCTACGGTAAATCGGCGAAAGCTTTTATTATTTGTATATCCTCAATTAACCATTACCGGACTTATTGGTTTATACTATATGGATGTTGGGAAATGGTTGATTTATATCAGCTTTAATACAAAATTAAAAAGTAGAAACAAGTTTGTTTCCTAAATCTTTTGTTTTGATATCGTTCTTTTGTTATGTCTGTTGTATTTGTTGTAATTCTAAAGGTCATTTACTTTAATTATAGTTTTAAAATCAAGCGAATAATTACAAAAGATTAATGATATGCGATTTTAAATTATTTTATGTTTTAAAGCGGTTGATTAATTTTACAGCATTAAAATTGTTTTAGAAATCGTTGATTAATTTATTACACAAAATTTTTATTAATGGCTAAATTTGATGGGCAGGTAATGCTAAAAAAGGTGAAATAGAGGGTAAAAAAAATATTTTCAATAAAAAATTTTTAAAAATAAGACTGCATTTGACAGGATCATTTTATATCAAGGAGTAACTCCATGTTTTATGTAACAAAATACTAGTATCATCATCCTAATAAAATTTAATTTTAATCAATTAGTTGCTTAGCTAAATAACCATCACTTGACCCAACAATTCATTCCGAAAACATTTCTAAGTATTTGATTGTAAATATTCATTTGTCTTGAAACGGAATTGCAAAACTGACATTCCTTTACTTGAGATAATTGCACATACACCTGCACTTTGAAACTAACGGTGAAGGGTATTAAAAAGATTTTTATGAAAACTACAAAAATTATTAATAGTTTGTTTGTTTTTTTTTGTGGTGGTGGTTGGGTTGTTTTCCGTTTTGTTTTTATTGGATTTTGGTGTGGCCAAAATGTAACTGCAACAGCTACACACACATAAACTGCAAAACTGCACACACATAACTAAACTCTAAACTTGATTTTATTTCAATTTTAGTATAAAAGTTGGCTTAATTTGGTTAATAAAATCAGAATCAAATCAAAAAGCGTTCATTGAACACTAAATTTAAGTTCACTTTAAATTTATTTTCCTACTTCTTCTCCTTCGATCCCTTTTTTTAACAACATGAAGGTAAGTAAAGGAATTAAAATTAAAACTTAAGATTTTTTGGAATAAAATATAAAAAAATTTCCAAATATTTTATATTAAAACAAATAAAAGAAAAAAGAAAGTTATGCTTAAAATTTAACTTAAGCAAATTCGGTTGAAAATGAAAAAAAGGAAACAACAATAGAGACTTTAATTTTGTTGTTGTATCCTATAAAATTTTTTTAACCGAACTCGTTTAAGTTTTTACCAACAGCCAGAAAAACTATTCATTTGCAAACTAATTTGTATCCACTTTCCACAGTTCGTATTTGCAGTAGTCATGTTGGCCTTTGCCGCCTGCGCAGAATCATCTTTAATTGCTCAACATGCTCCTGGTGTTTCGTACGTTACCTCGGCCTTACATCCAGCTGGTCCTTGGGGAGCACCTTTAGGTTACTGGGGTGGTCATGCTGCTGTTGATCATAGTGCTTGGGCTGGTCCATTGGCTGGTCATGGCTTGTGGGGTGGTCATGGTGTGTGGGGTGGTCATGCTATTCCCGGTATCTCCCTAGCTCAAGGACCTGGTGCTGATCATGCTGGTCTCGGTCTCGGTCTCGCTCATGGTGCTCATGGTCATGGTGTATATGTAGCAAAGACACGTGGTGCTGTTCATACAGCTCCCTTGGCTGGTCATATTGCCTCAGCCACTTCAGTGAATGTTGCTCCAGCTCCTGGTACCCACTAAACAGGCATCTTAAAAACACAGGCCCCGAAATCACTATAAAATCGTAGTCTCATAATAATTCTGTCTATCGTTAACATGTAAAGCGCCGTCCCATGGCACCCATTCATCATCAAAGCAACATCAGATGATCGGCATTTCGCCAAATCTTCTGTTCTGTTTAAGGCCCAACAACAATCAAAAAAATTTTTTTAGATTTTAACGAACTTCTTGTTATCTGTTCTGTTTCTGTATCTATGATTATTTTCTATGTCTTTTTCTTTAGCTGTTTCTTTCTTCAACTATGTTTTCTCATTTTAATGTAAATATTGTGTAGTATTGCATAAAATAAAGGAAAATATGTAAATATTTTTAAGGATTTAAAACGAAATAAAAAAAAATATAAAAACAATTTATAAGATTATTCTGTTTACAATTACTCTGTGCAATCTTTTTGAAATCATCGAGATGTAGAATTTCTCGAAGAACTTATCAAAACTAACAAAATCCTTTTTGTGTTTTGCCAATTTAGATGACGTTGGCAATTTATGGCCTGAAGTATATATTGGCTAGAGCTTTGGTTTCTCCGAAGAACATACCATTTTCCTCACGGCCTTAGTTTGGAAACCAATTGGAAATTTGTTCTCCTGACTTCGGCGTAATTGTTTCTGTAGACTAGGAGAAAAAAGTTTTAAACAAATTAACCCGAAAAAACTGCATCTAGTGCCTAAAAACTACTAAGATGTAAAATTGTAAAATGAAAATGTTTGGGATTTTTAATTTTTATATCTTTTTCGCCATTTTTGCCCCCACAGTTGCCAAAGTGTGGGATATTCAGTAAAGTAATCTTTGGAACATTTTAATACTGAAAAATGTTCACATTCACATTGACATTTTTCAGCCTTATTTTACATCAAAAGGTCTAGAAATGTATAAAAATAATACAACTGGAATATGCAAATAATTAAGATTACATTTAATGTGTTGCACAGTGTTATATTAATTCAAACTGTTTTACTGTTGCTTATCTGTCGATGATCTGGCTGAAAATTTATTACACAGAATTATCTTGTTAAATGATATTTCCACTGTTACTAGATAGTGTCGTATAAGACGATGTGAACCGTGTAAGAGCATTCAATAAAGGGTGATTCGGCGTGAGGTTAGATTTTCAATATGCTTTTTTTTACAGATCATGCGTGAGCCATATCAAACTGCTTTGTCATTTTTGTTCAGTGTCGTTTGGCAAGTCATCATGGTAAGACTCACACTACAATAGCTTCTCCTAATTGTTCAGCTGCATTGTGAAAATCAGCGTTCTGTGAGAAATGTTTTTCGTGCGATTCGAGGAACTTACGGTGCACATAATCAACCTACTGAAATCACTATTGCCAACACCAATCGCAAATTTGAGTATTTGGGTTGATGAGTAACCCGAAGAATACCAAGAGCTATCATTAAATCTATTACAAACAACGGTATGGTGTGGTTTATGGGCTGCAGGAATCATTGGTCCACATTGCTGCAAAAATGAGGTAAATCGGAATGTTACTGTCAATGGTAAACATTATCGCACAACGTTTACGGACTATGTGCTTTCTGAAATTCAAGTGTATGGTCTCGGTGAGCTTTGGTTTCAACAAGACGGCGCTACGGGTAATATAAAACTGAGAACGCTGTTCACTACATTTTAATATATTTTTTTTTTTTTCTTAACTTTAAAGTCTATTTACTCAAAATCATTGTTTCTTGGCATATAATGGCTAATGAATTATCTGTGTGCTCTTTATGGATTAAAGGAATCGCGAAAAGGGTAGACTGAGATATTTTGGGCCATTCCGTTCGGAGTCTCAGGCTTGTATATAAGGTTTATAAGGCTAGTGCCGCATATAGAATTTTCTGCTGACATCTATATACCGAGTGGGGATTCCGTACACCCTGAACAACTAAGTCTGTCAGAAATTTTTTCCAACCACTCCAAAATCCGGCTATTTGCCGATAACGTATCTCTTTCGCATAAAAATGGTGAATTCTGAAACAATACTTAAGATAGTTTTTTTTTTCATAAAAATTATTTTGTACGTACAATATTCTTCCTCCATTCCCTTAAGCCTGCTTTGAACTTCATTATCTCCCCAGTATATTTTTGTCCAATTTATTAAATAAATTTTCAATGTCTTCAATTTCCATTTTTTTTAAGACAGTTGTTGACGTAATTTCAAAAGTGAAAAGAATGTGGCACGTTTCATGATTTAAAAATAGGCAAAAAATTGATATCTTCAGTTAAACTTTTTTGGTCCGTCATTATTTGCGTGGAACTGAAATATTACATAAAAACTTCATAAAATAGCCTACAAACATACATCTCTTTCAATAAATACCTTTGATATGCAGATGATTGGAAAGTTTAAAAACATAATAATGATTTATGTGACGTATGTACATTAGGGATATAACCATTTGCATTTTTTTGCAAATATCAAAAAGGACCTATCATAGTGAGAAAGTGCATAAAAAAATTTGAAGAAATGTGCCTTCCTTTTTCCGAGAGCGTTCAAAAAGGTTCGGCACCGATCGCGATGAAGTTTTAGCTTATTATTTTTTTCAGTTTTACAGGAAATCCATAATTCTAACGTCGAAAGCCATGCTGGTCTTTGCATTTCGTGTTTTTTTTTATGAAATGGCAATTCCTTGCATTCCAAAAAAAGAAACCAAAAAAACGGTACAAGGGAAGGATACCCACCATAAAAATTTATATTACAATTTATGCGACAAGAATATAACGTAAAAATGCATATATTTTTATTAATATTAACTTCTTAGATGTTCCCACAAATATTTTTTGGGGAAGGACTCCCACCAAAAAAAAATCAATAGTCAAACTAAAAAAACAAACTATTTTATGTAATGTTATTGTACGTTTTCTCCGCGTTATCTGCTTCTGGAAACTAGAGAAAGGGAAGGATTCCCATTATAAAATATATGCGTTAAAATATGTATTATTTTCGGTGAAAGTTGTTCAAAACATTTTTCCGTTCTGTAAATCAACATGAACTCTCAATTAGAAGTTTATAATGTACAACAATAATGTATAAGTTATTTAATTAAGCTTGTTTTAATTTTTTTACTTTGTAATAAAAATTAAAAAAAAAAAAAAAAAAAGTTTTTGGTGTTTTAGAAATTGCATTCGGTGCCGAAGGTTTTTGGACCGAAATGACCCCTGATATCGATTTTTAATATCAGTATAACATTTCCCATACCGTAATGATAGGTTCTTATTTTGGTTATACCCCTAATGTACATTGTACGTACACACTTATTTGTTACCTTTTTTTTATACACTTTATTATGCACTAATTATAATTATATTTTTTTTAAAATAAATTTAAATTTTATTTTAGTGGAAAAATATTAATTTGTTCTGCCGACTTGTCCACTTCTCACTTGTTCACTTTCAACTAAAATTTTTATGTTTTCACTTTAATATGCCAATTACAAAGAACTAAGAAGTACAGTTATGAGCGGCGTACAGTTATGCAGTGCAAAAACGAAAGAGATCATGAAAAATTTTTTATGATGAAATAAGTTAGCTAATATAATCAGGAAGATGAATTACACATGATCATAGAGGAACCTAATGAAATCAATAAGGAAAACCTTTTTGAAAAAATCAATTAGATAGCTTAATGAAACCAATAAGAAATCCCTTTTTATACAATTCAGAAGAAAACCTTATAGAATCAAAAAGTTTTTCTCTATGAATTGTTTTTTTTGGTGCCAAAAATAACGGCAATTAAGTGAAAAAAATTGTGAATAAGAATTTTCCTTCTTGGTTTTATGTGTTTTTCTTCTTAATAAAATTAATAAGATTTACAACATGAAAATAATAAGGAATCTCTTCGGACAAATCTTCGCTTCTTTCTGCTGGGATACCCCTTAGCCTTAAAACGTTTCACAGAGAAAATCTTCTTGATTCTATTTGGCAATTTTTGCTCTGTGTAACACAATAGATGTGAGGAGCCCACTTTTTGTCTTGTTGATCGACTGGAAAACCAAAATATATTTATTAATATTTTTTTCATAATTGCGGTAATTTCACCACAAATTTGTCTAGATAATTTGCACATTTTCTTGAAATTGCACAATGGTTGATTTTTAAATTTTGGTGGCCAAAATTTATTTCTGAAAAATGAAAAGGTGTTAAAAGCTGATTATTAAAAGCTTCTCTAATAAATCTATCAATGACGTTCTGACTGATATTTTCTATAAAAAATATAAAAGCACTATAGCTTCTTTTTACTATGAAAAATATTCAGTCGCTCGTGCAGAATATAATTTGCATAACACGGAACTGTACGAGATCTATCTCCGTAATGTTAAGCGAAACTTTGTTCAAGATCCCAAATCCTTCTTTAAGTTTGTTACCGCCAAAAGAAAATCTACAGGATTTCCAAAGGTCATACTTATACTTATGTTCCGAGTCAAGTGGTGAATTAAAAATCAGCAATATGTTTGCTGACTTCTTTGATTCTACATATTCCGAAACTCTGTATGATGCTAGTAATGTATACCCTTACAAGATAATTTATAACCAAAATATATTGTTTTTTACTATCACTACCTCTCATATTCTAAACTGTTTTAAAAGTGCTAAGTCATCATCTTTTAGTGGTCCAGACGGTATACCAAGTTGTGTTTAAAAAAATTGCGCACCTGCTTTGACGACACCTTTGTCTATTAACTTTAATGCATCTTTAAATTTTGGTTACTTTCCGAAAGCTTGGAAAGATTCATATATTATTCCATTGTTTAAATAAGGAAATAAATCAGATATATGCAATTACAGAGGTATAGCTAAACTTAGTGATACACCAAAACTTTTTGAAACATGTTTAATGGATTGCCTTACTCATCAAGTTTCTGCCTTATTGTCACCACGTCAACATGGCTTTCGGAAAGGATTCTCTACTATTACTAACATTCTCCACTTTACAACGTTAATAGAGCTTTTGCCCACGGTCACCACACTGATGTTATTTACACTGATTTCATTAAGGCTTTCGACAAAGTTTTCATACGCTATTGTTGAAAAACTTGGACGTCATGGGTTTCAATAGTAACTTCCTGAGCTGGATCAAATCATATACGTTGCTTAGAATTCAATCTGTAAAATTTAATTTTGCAGTTTCGAAAAAAGTCAATGTAAAATCTGCAGTACCTCAGGGTAGCCATATTGGTTCCATTGGGTTCCTTTTGAGTGTTAAACTTTCTTCTGATCAACAACATCTACAAAATGCCCTGTGCCCATGTTCTGTAACTCCTGCGGCGATAAACTTTTCGATTGAAATGTGAGAAATGAAACAAGAATGCCATAAATTGAAACAAACAGCTTGTTTTCTCCCTTAACTGCGTCTGTAACATTTTTGGCGAGTAATAACTGTCACGTAAGGAAATTTTTCGCCAATATACTGAAAAAGTGTGTCTGCAAAATGTTTGTGAGAAAGTTCCCGCTTTGCACTGTCAAATAAACTCACTCATAAAAACGGGGTGAGAAAAAATTTAGCACTAAAAAATAAATTAAAAATGCAAAATGCAATGAATATTAACACGAAAGAGATAAGTATTTTGTTCTTGGCAGATTTTTTCATAGTTTAATTATATTGCTTTTAACATTTTTTTTATTTTTTTTTTTTTTTTTTTTTTAATTATTCCTACACTAAATCCCGCGAAGCTTTTTGCTTGTCTGCAGGAGACCAGTGTCTCTGGCGGGAATCGAACCCGCAATACGAATGTTTTCAAAGCAATTTTGTAATCAACAAACATTAAAGTCGCACTTTACATATTTTGGTATAGCCGGTTGTATTTTCGCCGCCGTCGTTAAAAATTTCGAGTGGAATATTATGACATTTATAACGTAGCGACGTAATATATTTTGATAGTTTTCGACATGAGTTACAGACACACTTTTTTCTCACATTTCGAGTAATGATGATATATTTTGTTTCACATGTTTTCGATGCGAGAAGTTCTCCCAAAGTTACAGAACATGTGTACTGGATAGTTTCAACAAATGGTGTAAACTAAACTTGATGGAACTAAATTTAAATAAATGCAAGCACCCAATATAAAATGGAGCTTCCAACAAAGCAGGTTTGTAAGGGAGAAACGTAAAAGTTTCGCTTACCATATCGATTACGGAAGACATGAATTTTATATGGGGAGTTCCCTCTTTAAAGCAATACATTTTTGACAAAGAAAGCGCTTTATTCAGGGCATATAAAAATTAGTGAACGTAACGATCAGCCTTGCACACTGAATTGTTTGTTACCGTTATTCCTTAATATGCTCCCTTACAAGCCGGCTTCGTGGTAAGGGAATGTCATGGCTCTTCAAATTTTATATATATATATATATATTTTAATTTATTAAGCACTCGTTCACTTACCCTACCGCATCTCCGTATGTCTTATTGGCGTAGCGCATAAATGTGTACTTACTTTTTAAAAAGAAATTTTTTTATTGGGCCTATGCAATTTTCTAGAGTAAAACAGAGTGCTTACTCCCACGTTCTTGATGGCAGTAATTTACAATCTGTTAGTGAAATAATAGATTTGGAAATAATGTAAGACCAAAAACTTAACTTTATTCAACATATAACGATGACTGTAAATAAATCCGGCAGTGTTCTGGCATTTTTTAATAGATGGGCAAAGTAATTTAATGATCCCTTAACTACAAGAAAGCTTTTTACTGCGCTCGTTAGACTTATTTTAGAATACGGCAGAATTATTTGGAACCCGATCTATTATATTTCCAATGATCGTATCGAATCAGTTCAAAAACAATTTCTTATTTTGATTTTTTGCTTAGAAATAATTATAGAGGATGCCTGGTACTACCTTTATACTTAACACGTCTTGCTGAAATTAATCTACCAACTTTAAAAAGCCGTACAATGATGCTTAATATATCTTTTATGTTCAGTCTTATAAATGGTAGCACACATTCTGAATTTTTATTAAGTAAGGTAACTTTTAATATTCCTCAACGCTAACTTCGTTTTTTCAATCCTCTATATGTCGGGACATGCCGAACTAACTTTGCCATGGGAGAACCAATAAGAAAATTATGCAGCGGTTTTAATGAAATGTATAACTTTATCGACTATTGTCTAAACATTCACATCATAAAAATCCATTGCATATTATTATTCAATTAATTATGATTATTCTAATCTTTCTTTCTTTGCATAAATTAAAAAAAAATCAAAAAAATTATTGTTACTACACAAAGATAGTCTGTAAGAAATTTGTCCATAGACTTTTCCCTAAGATTCTCCGTAACTTTTAACCTTTAAGTTATCCTCTTGGTCTGGTCAGGCCACAATTAGAACAGCTAAAAAAACCCAATTAAATAAAGAGCAAATAAATAATTTTTTTTTTGAACGTATGCTTATTATTTAAGATTATACGAATTTATTATAAAATTTTATTATTTCATTATATTTTTCCACACGAAAGTCATCGAAAATATAGTCTTTAATTTCGCACATTGCTTTTTCGCTTCTAGCACAGCTACGACAAGTTTTGCGTTTGGTTTTGATAGGTTAATTGAACTAAGCTCATAATGGGCCGTAGTTTTCTGATTTGATTCAAACTTGATTCGTTCGATTCAGAACATATCATTTATAGAATTCACGTTTCTGTTTTTTTGATATGTTGAACTATTTGAATAGCAAGCCAAAAAATTTTGGTCTAGGCAGACCAAGATGGTAATTTCATAGACTTATACATAATTATGCAATTTCACCCCACTAATTTGCTCCAATCGAATTCTCATTCGATTTTTTAGTATCATTCGATTCAGCACATATCATTTATGGAATTCGCATCCCTGTTTTTTTAATGTTTTGTTATATTCGAAAAATATTGCAAGCAAAACACAAATTTGGTCTGGCTAGACCAGGACGGTAATCCTAGGGTTAAATTAAATATATTAAACAAAAATAGCTTAAATATCCTTCTTTCAAAAATAAACAAAATACATGGTATGAACTTACAAACAATCATAGTTTTATTTAAAAACACATAACTTAAATGTATACCATATAAAATTTTTAATTGATGTATAAATTTGGAATTTATTTCGAGCAAAATAAATTGGTTTTCTATTGTGTACTATATAACACATTTTACATTTATAACTCATAACATTTAAACTCTGAAGCTCGGATTTTTCCGGCATTTTTTTATTTTATTATTTGATTAAAGGCCAACATTTTAAGCAAAACTAAGCTGTTCTGTCAAAATGTTGTTTACAAACTTGGTAATGGCGGAACAAATCTGTCAACAGATTAACTAAATCTAGTTTAACTGAGATCTTAAAAGCACATCCTAAGCCTATAAAATTATGTATGTCCCAACAAAAATTTGTAAGGAAATAACTTAATTGGATAGTTGGTTTTAAAATACGTTTGTCCTCTGTTTTTCCTTTTTTAAAGATCATTTTGTAGGTTTTGGCCCACCTAAATTTAGAAATTGAACAGTGTGCATTGGTTATAATCCAATTCACTTAGCAAACTAGGGATGGGCAATAAATATCGATATATCAAAATATCGATATTTAAAAAAATTATAATCGGTATATATCGCCGATATTAAAAATGCCCATATATCGATACATCGATATTTATCTACGACTATCGAATTCTATATTTTTAAGATCTTTTTATAATAAAATTCAACATTTTAACGGTTGCTCAACTGCTTACAATACTGTTGTTTTCTAAGAATTGCATCATATGTTTTTTTTTAATTAATATTAAGAAAATAACGGCGCTTTTCAATTTTAAATTTTCATAGATTATACAGTTCAGTTTTGTCTCGGTTTTTTAAGAGATGACAATAAAAAATAAGCGCGGAAATATATTCTGGAGAGGGTACCTAGAATTACCCAGCAAAAACTAGGTAATGACTTTAAATTACTGAACAACTTACTTTTCAATGATTACTTCATATCATCTGCATTACATAGAAGTAGTTAAGTAATGACAGACTTATAATCTGATACATAAGCACTTGTTTATGAGTTGATTAACAAAACTTATAATTAATTCATAATAATATATATTTAAGGTTTTATTTATTCAAATCTAATACAAATTATTTTTAAATACATATGTATTTTTTCTTACCTTTTTTTTTTTTTTGTTTGTTATTAATGAATATCACTCAATTTACATGATGAATTTTCCAAAATTGGACGTCATTTTTTGTTTGGTAGCAAGCGGTGTAGAGAAGAAAGAAGGGTAGAAAAATAGACTTGATTTCTGTTTTCATGGTTTTTTTTGACACTTCGCTTTACACTTTTTTCTGTTCTTTCTGTTACGTTTTATTTTTATATTGTCATCAACTGGATTGAATGAAAATGAAAAAAATTAGACGTCCAAAAAAAACCATCGTATGAATTTGAGTAGTTTTTGGTAGCAACTTCAAAAGGGAATTAAGAAAATTGGACGTCATAAAATTCATCATGTAAATTGGGTGTATGAATTTGAATATGAAAAATGTTAATACTTAATTGATTTTAATATGTATTTTAAAATTAAGATTTTGAATTACAACTACACTAACCAATCAACTAAACGATATTATAACGATATCGTCTAGGTGATATAAATAATAATATATGATATCGATCTTGTACGATAGTATTCAAATTGTACATTTTCTTAAAATATCGTTTTTCCATGAAAATATTATATCGGTTTTGCAATCATATCGTTCTCTGGTTTATTGGGTATGAATATGTCCTTGATGCAGGAACATAAGAAAGCAAATTAAATTAAAGACATACATAATTTGTTTGACAAATTCAGTTTTGCTGATAACAATGTAAAGTGTCTATTTGTAAGCAAACGTGATAATGACTTATTTAACTCCCTATTTGTAAGCGAATGTGTTAATGACTTATTTAAGTACTTGCCTCCAATGACATCACCGTGATAAAATAATGAGTTAAAATGCCTTAAAAACTAAATTTGAAAATTGGTTTTTGATTTAAATAAAAGTTAAGCGAATAAAAGTTTCGTTCGATATCGAGGGACAGGCAGTAAATTTGAAATTAAAAGAAACAATAAAAACTCAGAACTTAATAACATGTAAAATGTTTGTACATATTGCACTTGTTCCTCTAAACAGCGTCAACTCAAAATATTTCAATTTTCACTTAAAGTTTTTTGCAAAAAACGATAAGCAGTGGTCTGCCTACTTTAAAAATCTTAGATCTATTTCTCTAGTATTTTGCCTAAAAAATGCAGTTTTATCCCCATTTGTAATATAAGAATACATATAAAAAAAGAAGTTTTTTGTCTCTACTGAACAAGTGCGATATATAAATAATTATTTCCTTATGTAGGTTTATTAAGTTTTTAAATTTTGTAATAATTTCCGCTTAATACGTTCGATACATCGATATATCGATATTTTTAATAAATAAATATCGATACGATATATATCGATATATTTTTTCAATTTGCCCATCCCTATAGCAAATACAAAATACACTCACGTATCTGTAAAACAAAATCGGAGTGTTATTTTGTTTAAAATAATAAGTAAAAAAAAAACAATTAACATTTAATTTTAACGCATATTACCTAAAACACTAAAAGAAGACTTGATGAAGAACACTTTTATGATTTTGTAGAGGAGTTTGTTAGATAGTGCGAAATATGTACGCACATTTCTTATTACAACATTTTGTTGAACAGTGTAATTCACTTTATGTACCATACCAAGCATACTAAAATTGCAACGAATTATAATACTGTGAGTTCAGTTTTTGGTTCATAATTTATATATTCCATTTAAAGAACACTCTAAAAATAGGGATTAAGGGTATCAACGTTTCGGCAGAGCCGAATACAGCACTTTTACTTCCTTTACAATTTAACCCTAGCCGTACTGACAACATTTCTATAGGTAGACTTCTGATAAGGGTACCTGGGTACCCGTATTTAAGTTAAAGGACTTTGTATTGCAAATATAAAGATAACAGTTGTTTTTGTTTTTTATTTTATTTAGAACTAATTAATTTTTATATCTAACTTTATACTGGTATCTTTGTACAAAATAAACCTTAGGAAATTAGCATTTTGTGCAGCGCGGAGAAATTATTTTGCCATTGGCCGTTTAGAGCAACAGTATAGTTTGCGTGTTATGCGATCCGATTTCGAATCAATATAATCAAATATAAAACTGATGATTGTTTTACGTCACTCTCTTTGGCCAATCGGCTTCAAATGGCCGGAATAAGTTTTGTTGGTACCCTTCGTCAGAACAAAGCGTATATTCCGAAAGAGCTACGGCCAAACCAAATGGATGATGTTGGAACGCCACGATATGGTATCAGTAAGAGCAGGACACTTTTGTCTGTTGTAACCAAGAAGACCAAAAGTGTTTATTTTTTGTCGACAATGCACTTTAGTCGACAGAAGAAAGCTTTTAACGAAAACGAAGAAATAATAGATAATAATAACAAAACAATAGGCGGATTAGATATTATAAACCAAATGGTGTCGAAATAAAGCATTAGATGGAAAATTAAATAACTGGCCTTTGGTCCTTTTTTAACATGTTTGGCCTGGCTGCTTTGGATGCATTTTGTATATTCTCAAGCCTCAATTCAAGTGCCAAAAAAAGCTCGAAGCTCCCGTCGTGGTTTTTTGACTTCACTTGGTGTGCAATCGGCAACTGAAAACATGAAAAAGAGGCTATGACAATCGTATAATACTATACGATAACTAATGACAATTGAATCCATCACTAAGGAAGTTTCTCAGGATACTGCACGCTCATCGGAAACAACAAAGCGAGATATAACTGGTCGGCTACCATTAAAAGGTCGTGGATATTGATTCGAAAGCTGATCGCAAAACATGCAAAATGTGTGATGACTGTAAACGGCCAGTGTGCAACACGCATAGCAAAATAATTGATCCACGCTAAACAAAATGTTAATATCCTAAGGTTTATGTTAGGCAAAGATATCAGTACACAGTTACATCCCAATAAAAAAATTCGTATTTTGCGAAGCGCTAATTGTACATTTTAAAAAGTAAGCACACATTTATGCGCTACGCAATAAGACATTCACGAATTCTTCATAAATTAAATAAAATTTGAAGAGCCACGACATTCCCTTACTACGAAGCAGGTTATAAAAGAGTAACTGTAACAAAAAATTCAGTGTGAAAAGCTGATCGTTACATTCACTTATTTTTATATGTCAAAAATGTTTTGTTTCAAAGTGGGAACTCGCCATATAAAATTCATGTCTTCCGTAAGCGATATGGTAAGCGAAACTTTTACGTTTCTCCCTTACTAACCTGCTTCGTTGGAAGCTCCATTTTTAATTGGGACATGTCTAAACATTTATTAAGTCTAAAAAAATATAAAGAACAAAAGCTAATCTTGTCTTTACTTTTCCTATAAGAATGATTTTACTTGCATACGGGTAGACGGGTACCCTTATCAGGAGGGTAAGGACTAATTGACTTTCGGTGGCTCAACTGCAAACCTAAACAATTAAGTAAAGATTTAAAGGGTAACGGTTAGGGAGATCGATTATTCGACTTTTTTCAATAACCAGTTTTCGAATATTACGAATAGTTGCTATTTTAAAAAACCCGGTTTTTGGTTAAGCAATTTTTAAATAACCGGTTAACCGGTTTTAATTCGAATACTTAAAAATACAAAAATCAAATAAGTTTTTAAAGTAAAACTTTAATTTGAATAAAAACAAAACAATTTGCAAAGGTAAGGAACCAACAAAATACATAGATATGACTTAGATCAGACCTAACAAATATTTGACGATAAAATCCAAGAAAAGTGGGACCAGTAAATTGATCAAACTTAAGCTTAATTTTTAACAATTTTTGATTGATTTACTAAACTTTAATTGTAAGAAGATATTTGTATAATGTAATTTAGAAACTGTTGAATGATATTTGATCTAGACAAACGTTTTGCAAAAGCAAATAAATTTTAGGAATTTTATAAAGTTATTATTTAAAATATTCGCTCAAATTTATTTTGAATGAGTTTTAATTTGTTGGTGGTTAAGCTACGAGTATCTATATAAATCAACCATATTTTTCAAATGTTGCAAGCAAAACTTCCTAGCCAGGATTATCTATTTCAGGATTATCTATTATTTTGTTTCAGCATTATATAAACGAATAGTACATTATTTTTGTGTAAAATATTTGTCAATTCGTCGACTACAATTTAAAACATTCCATGACATTGTTCGATTTCTTCAATTTTGTTTTTTAGTTCTTGGTGTTTTAATAAATAAAACTGGTAGAAAATTTTCCCATATCGTTGATTTCGCCAAAATGTTGTAGTTTTCAGCATGAAGAGATGCTAGAACTACTTAAGAGTTTTTAGTGCCTTAACGGGCATTTCGTCCTCGGCAACACAATGGGCTAATATTTCACCCAATGATTCATTTTTTGCAGCGTATTTTAGTAAAGTATTATTTATGGTCACCTTAGAACTACTTCGAACGGTGTTAAGTTTCATTTGGATCACATTAATGTCAAGCATGTATACTAATTAAAGGTGATTAATAAGTCGTGACATGGACGAACCTTTGTAACTTATAATTTGTGTCTTTTTAATCGCGTTTGAAAAATATCTAGAGATAACCTATATATATATAAAAAAATATTAAATATTTAGAATACTCTTACACAAATTACTATTTACTTTTTAACTGCACACGTTTTTGTAGTATTTTGAATAGTTTTTGGTTTTTTTTCTACAAGAACACACGCTTTTATAAGCGATTTGTATTTACAGTGCCTTATAATGTTTTGTGACCTTTGTTACATTTTGTGTAAGGTTGGCCAATATTCAATTAGAAAATACTTAAATTACGGGTACATCCACAACAAGAGTAAGGAAAATGTATATAAATTACACAGTACTAAAATAACCGGTTTATTTTACCAAAATAACCGGTTTATTCGATATTCGAGAAATGGGCATTTTAAAATAACCGACTTGGGCAAAGCTAAAATAACCGGTTAAAACCGTTCGAATAATAACCGTTCGATCTCCCTAGTAACGGTTAAGTGAAAAATTTTAGTTTTTAATTCCGAACAAGAAGTGCAAATGATGCAAAATTTAAATAATTTATGGATTATTAAAGCTAAATAAACAAAAAAAAAACCCTTTTATTTATATAATTTTTTTTGTAATTTTATTTTCTTTTTGTACATAAAATTACTTAATTATGAAGAAAAACGGAAACAATATAAAATAGTAACAAAGTTTTTCTTTTAGATCATGGAGTGATTTCAATTTTTTTGTTAGATTTTTTTTTCAATATTTATGTTGTTGCAATACTATACAATATTTACAGTTAATGAGTAAAACAGAGTGATAGAGACAGAGACAGATATAGATTTAGGAATGAAAAGTTAAAACAGATACAGATGGAGAACAAGAGTTTTTAGTTTAGATGTTGTTGAAATTGTGCCAGTGTAGCTTCTTCTTGATTGTTGTTGGACTTGGTGTGCAGGACTAAAAACCGAAATAAAACATATTTGCCAAATTGTTGAGATCCTTGTAAGATGTTTAAGGATGGAAAATATATCGCAGGCGGTGGTGAAGGTTGTAGTAGTGATGTTGATAGAGTGTGTGCTTGATAGAAAAATCAAAAGATGTGTAGTAGCTGCTAAAAAAAAGAACTCTTAAAGCTGAAAAGAACTATAGGAAATTGAAAAGAAATAGGACTTGATGGAGAAGAAACGGGATAAAGAAGGAGGTGTAACAAGTTAATTAAACTTATAACTAGTTTGGCATGATGTGTCATCAGATTGAATTGTTTAACATTTGCTGCAGCAGTGCCTATGAACGTTGTTTTGGGTTCAGATTAATGCGTTCCAGGAGCGGGGGCTACATTCACTGAAGTGGCTGAGGCAATATGACCGGCCAAGGGGGCTGTATGGACAGCACCACGTGTTTTAGCTACATATACACCATGACCATGAGCACCATGAGCGAGACCGAGACCGAGACCGGCATGAGCAGCACCAGGTCCTTGAGCTAGGGAGATACCGGGAATAGCATGACCACCCCACACACCATGACCACCCCACACACCATGACCACCCCACAAACCATGACCAGCCAAGGGAGCAGCCAATGGACCACCCCAGGCACTGTGATCAATGGCAGCATGACCACCCCAATAACCTAAAGGTGCTCCCCAGGGACCAGCTGGATGTAAGGCCGAGGTAACATAAGATACACCAGGAGCATGTTGAGCAATCAAAGATGCTTGTACACAAGCGGCAAGAGCCAACATGACTACGGCAACTACGAACTGTTGAAAAGAAAAGACATGGAAAAGAAAAACGTTAATAATTTTAGGCGAGACTTAAAGTTTTTAAAAATGTAAAATGGGTAAGCCTGGAATGGTGGCTAGATTTCCATTACTATATGATCTCCTACACCTAAATACGCTGCAGGGATAAGACGATAGATTTTAAGTAATGTGGAAATTTATTAAAAGTCATTAAGTATTAAGTTTTGTTTGGAAAAATTTGATTTTGGATTTGGATCTATAAAAAACTTATTGGAAATTTTGACCGTAGAAGCACATACAAATATTGTTGTGTAATTAAGATTTATGTAAAGGTTTTTCTGTGTCAAATTTTATCGAACAACATTTTTTAGAATGTTTTCTTTAAGTGATGGTCGCAGGGGAGGCTTTGTTGGACTAATGGCCCAATTGAGATTAACCGCCACAAAACAATATCATGATATATAGGCTATTTCAAAACTTATGTGTAACGAATTTTTAATTAATACCGTTAGTTTTAAAAGATAAGTGTCGATAGATGTTAGTATGGAGAATGTTCTTTTTAAATGAATAAAAAAATATCAGCAAAAATTAGTCGTTTGTGGGCGCCAAGCCTCCATTTTCTGAGGATACTTATATAGCGGCTATGTGAAACCAATATTTTTTATCTTTGATAGCTTAAGCACAAACTTCTAAGTTGAAAATTTTAAAGTTTATATTAAGTTTGTTTTTGGCTTGGTCTGCCTTTTGTGGTGAAAAATAGGACCAGCAGATCGTCATAGGATTCCATAAGATCACTGAAATTAAATATATACATATGTATAGGAGTGATTCACAAAGTGCTCTATTCTGGTATATTGGTGGTATTTGCTAGAATTTTAGGAATGCCACATTTATAAAATTATATCAAATACAAAGAGAACTTAAGAAGAGCACAGTTTCGGTTTATGTGCAAATTGATAGCTCAAAGTACACATCTATGTATGATAAGAAAAAAATTATTTTAATTTTTAGTAACAAATGTTCGATCTACTGTTAGAAATTAATTAAAACTATAACTTTACCAATACATGTTACTTTGGGCTTAATAGGCAATCCCTCTTCCGACGGACAAAGATCGCACCGGATAAATCGCTTATCTTACCCGTCCTACACAGAAAAAATTCTTCAAAGTTTTTCACCAATTAAAGCATTAATCAAAAATAAAATCAGTTTTAATTAAAAATTAAATCATGTGAAGTAAAGGTTTAATTAAGTAAATTAAACTTTTAATCAAGTGAATTAAACGATTAATCAATTAAACGTTAATTTTTTTTATTAATCACAGAAAAAATTATTAAATTTCTCCAATCGCCAAATTTATTTCAAATTCATGATATCAAGCAAACAAATTGTTGATCTTGCACCTATTACCAAAATGATTATATTAATTACTAAAAATTTTAAAATTTTGAAAAAATATTTTCAATAAATGATATTTTTAATTTTAATTAAAAAAGTGATCAAAAAACTTTGCCATTTCAATCAAGGTGTTAATTTTTTTAAATTGATATTGACAATTCCCAAAAACAATTCTACCTACATGTTTAAATTTTTTTATTTTCAACGAAAAAAGTCAATTAAGATTTTTGTTATTTAATTAAAGTTTTACTTGAAAATTTATTTCAAAACAACTAAAATGTTAATTAAATCAAAATTAAATTTTTAATTTTCCTTCAACTAAAAAAATAATTGATTCAATTATCACATTATTTAAATTTAAATACTTTTTAAACCTTTTTTTTAATTGATAAAACACTTTTTTCTGTGATATAACAATTTTTTATTGAAACAAATTTTTATTTTTTTCTGTGTACTCTGTGGTGCTTAAATATTGTTCACATTATTTGATAGGAAAATTTTCTGTAGGAGAGTCTGGGCCAGCTTCGCCATAGGGTTACCTTCGGAAGTGAGGTTTTTGATATGATGCAGCCATTGTACACCCCTAACTATTTATGTAAATTTGTCTAAAATCAAAATAAATAACTCCCGCAAAGTTTGTTATCTCTTGCTTACAAACTGAAGTAATTACACATGTTTTCATTTTTTTTTTTTTTTTTTGATTGTGTTTTCATAATATTTTGGTTCTATTTTTGAAGTATTTTGTATATAAAAATGATCAATAATTAAAATAAACTTTACAGAACAACATTAAGAATTGTGCTATATTCCTAAAAAAATAAGTGAAATCTATATCTTTATAGTGCTTTCGGGGTAGACTCGGCGTTTTAAATCGGCCCAGGTAAACTTAGTCAAAATAGTATAAAGCCAATTTATTATATTACTGAGCGCACTAAAACTTTTGGCGACTACAACTTCTTTCGGAAACTTGATTTCTTTTTTAACAACATACATATATTTGTCAAGCCTGAAAATTTATATTTTTCACTGATTCTAAGGGGCAAAATATAACTTTAATTACCAAGTTCAAGAAATGTGTTTATTTTTAAAGGAAATTTTTAATAAAAATTTAACGAAAATTACTTTTTACAATAATTTAAAAAAAAAATTAATAAATTTTGAATTAATATTTTATTATTTAATATTCTAGACAACAACAAGCAATAAAATTTTTAAATCTTTAGAATACTTCTTAGATTCAGAGTTTTAAAAAAATTGCTGAATCAGCCCCAGTCTCCCCTAAGATTAAAAGCCCTGTACGCGTTGATGATGATGTATTCCCTTTTAGAATAAACCATTATCTGTACAAGCCACACGCCGAATTAGATGTTCACGCAGAGAAAAACATGCATGAAAATGGTCACCTCAAACAAACCTATTTTTAAAGAAAATTTTAAACAGATTATGTTTAATGTAACCATATTATTGGCACCTACAATCATATTATAGTAAAATTAGTCCTACATCGAAATGCTACAACCATTATGGTTGCCTCTAAACATGTTTTGGTTAAATGGGACAATAACTTGTTTTTAAATAAACAATAGTATTTTTCTCTTTTCCAAGAGCAACATGCTGTGGTTGAAAAACAACCATGCCATTATAATTATTGAACATATCTTATTTATTATTAATTAAAACATGTTCGGAAGCAACCATAATAGGGTTGTGGCTTCTTGATGGTGGACTAATGTACCCATAATATGGTTGTCGGTGACAAAAATATGGTTAAATTAAACATAATACATATCGCTCATTTCGTGCAAGACCGTCACAACTCAAAATTTGAAACTTTACAGGAGAGCCTTTTTAAGATTCCAGCCTATTATTATTTATTTTATTATTTATTTTATATACAGTTATAAAATCAAATGTTTCTTTTTTGCTACAAAGAAAACCACATGTACAAGAGGAATGCCAACAAAAAAACTGAAATGTGACCTTGTTGATGTTAATTGCTCAAGTTTGTTACAAGAGGTCATAGCGTCAAAAGCATCTGTATTACCGTTATTTTTTCGATAATTCTCTCCGTTCTTAGATCAATTTGTAGAGATTTAAGAGGAGAACATTTCTGCATTACTAACTCGAAAATGCCAAATTTTGAGTTGTGACGGTCTTGCACGAAATGAGCGATATGTTTAAGATTTTTCCAAAAATATTTTTTTTTGGAAGTAACCTAATGAAACATGTTTTTTCTCTGAGTGTAGGTAACTGCATTAAAGTCCAACAAAGCTCGGACCCGTTTGGCAAATGGGTAATGACGGTCGAGGTCATTACTAATCACGATCAAAGTCTTAAAGAAGAACAAGGAAGAACAAGCCGATGACCAGATAAAAGGATATATGAAAACACTTGGTGTGCACAATTAGACCCTGCAGGCAGAAAACAGGAAGGGCTGTGATTCCTTTTTGCCTAAAACTTAAACCGATCCTCGTTTATAATAGCCATATAAAAAAAATGTTTGGTCCAAATGGTCCATGTTCTAAGAAAACTTAAAACGATACAAATCTTTTATTTATATGGAAGGATTTTTAAGTGTTCAATTAGGACTATTTCACGACGTCTCTTAATTTGTTTATCAAATTGTAAGTCTCGACGCAGTTCTGTTTGAGTACTAAAATTCAATAAAGAATACTAGATTTAGTTTTAAGTTAAAAATGTTGGTCCAAAGTAGAAGTAAATAATATAGAAGGTTCACAGTAGAAAATTTCCTTATTTTGCGAAGCACTAATGGTAAAGTAAGCACAAATTTATGCGCTACGCAATAAGACATACAGAGATGCAGTAAGGTATGTGAATCAATTCTTAATAAATTTAAAAATAAATATATAAAATTTGAAGAGCCACGACATTCCCTTACCACGAGGCCGGTTTGTAAGGGAGCATATTAAGGACTAACGGTAACAAAAAATTCAGTGTAAAAAACTGATCGTTACATTCACCAATTTTTATATGCGCTGAATAAAGTGCTTCCTGTATCAAAAATGTATTGCTTCAAAGTGGGAACTCTCCATATAAAATTCATGTCTTCCGTAAGCGATATGGTAAGCGAAACTTTAACGTTTCTCCCTTACAAACCTGCTACGTTTTTTATTGGGTTTAAACTTTCGTTTATTCAATATTCGCAAGTTGTAAAAATAAAACAAATGGTTATAAATATCGATTAATGAGAAAACCTTAAGGCTCAAAAACTAAAATTTTGAATGCAATTATAAAGAAACCAGTTTATGTATAAAGATGTGATTCGAGCCGATTAAGTTCAAAACAAAATGGAGGTTTCGGCGTTGAGATTTCTGCTCCAAGTACAAAAAGTTTAAAATTAATTGATATCTATACCCAAAAGCATTAACAACTTAACTTAATTTTGGCAAGTGCTTCGCAAAGCTTTTTTAAATTTAAAAACCGTTGCCCATAATCAGGGAATTAAGATTAAACTTATATTTGCAGGTTCAATGTTAGCAATTGTATAAAATTTTAATTAATATTTTAATAAAACAGAAATAAGATAAGAAGACGTAACAAGAAATCAGTAAAATTAGTCATAACTGGACTATAGCTGTTATTTGTTATGGCCACCGATACTAAGAATTTCTGTTTCAGAAAACATTTTTTAATTTCGTTTAAGGTGAAACACGCTTGTTGGTCAAAATCGAATCAGTAAGAAATAAAATAAAGGAGGGTAAAAAATAATTCAGTTTTATGGCTAATTTCAGCAAGTTCAGCTATAATTACCTATTAAAATAACTGTCAGTTAATAATATATGTTGAATGGTTATAGTGATAGTTAATTATAACTGGACCTTGTTGCTTACGAAAATATTAATTTAAGACTTACAGCGTAATACTAAACAAATCCGAATCACATCTTTAAATTTGGAATATACAATTTTTTTTTTTTGTTATAGGAATAAAACATATTGTACTTGTTTAAAATCAGTCAAGTTTTTCCACGCCTCCAAAACAATTATCTTTAGGATAGTCTTAAAAACTTATAAAAATCTTTCATGATAGGGCCATATGTCCTAGTTCCGGAAATCGCTTAAACCTACCCAGTAAAAAAAATTTGTGTTTTTTGAAGCACTTAAGAGGAAAAGCGCATAATTGAGCGCTTCAATAAGAGAGCTCTTATACAGCAGTAAATGATAATGAATAAAATATACAAAAATAGCTGCTATTTTAGTGCTGCAACGAAGAAGGTTTTAAAGTGATAACAAAATAAAAATATGTTATGGTTTACGAAAATGCTTAAAAAAGGCATTTAAACAAGTAAAAGCAAAACAAAAATGAATATTTTAATATAGTTAGCCCTTAAAAAAGCGCTTTAGGAGTGCTTTGTTTGCGTGTTTTATTATGTTAAAAGGAGCGCTTATTGTCAGCTGAAAATAGTCCTCCAAACCGGGAACACTCCATACAAAAATCAGGCATCCCATCAGCAGGTTTGAAGCGATTTGAGGTATGAATTCATATATAAAACCTGCTCCTTTTGGAGCACATTTTTTACTGGGTATATAAATCGCCTAAGAGCTTATAGCTCAAAAGTTAGTATGAATTTCGTCTATATATAAAAAAAGTATATCAAATTTCATGCGAATAATGACGTAGCACTTTTTAAGGTTCCATTCCCCAAAGCCCCGCACAAATCAGATCAGAAAATAAGTATTGAGAAGAAAATTATGAAATGAGACTTTTACGCAAATTAAAATAATTTTGTCATTATTCCTACTAAATTTACCGTTATATAGTTAAGTAGTGTAGGATTTTATATGGTCAGGCCTGATTCACTATAAATTTATTATTTTTTTTTGTATAGAAGAACTTCTTTTAAAAAACTGAAAAATATCAGTGATATTAAAATATAAAAAAAGCAACCGATAATTGCATATAAATCCTATCTTAATCGGTTAAGTAAAAACCTTTGTTTTTATTTGTTGTTAAGATCTTTAATAGATTAAAAGATCTGTGTTAGAACTTGTAACAAAAAACAATTTAGGGTTGGTCTTTTTTTGAACGCTATATAATCAATTTGGAAAATTTTCTTTGGAACATAATAAAAATCTATGCATTAAATGCCCTGTTTTAAAAACGTAAAATGTCATAAATTCGATTTTTGTAAGAAATTATGACAATTCCCAAAATATTTTTTATTTGTTTTTGTCTTGAATAGATCAAAAGATCTGTGTTAGAATTTCCAAGAAAACACAATTAAGGGCTAATTTTTTGCTCAAAGCTCTATTAATAATTTGGAACATTTTGGAAATCTATGGATTAAATGCCTGCTTTTTAAAAAGTTAAATGTCTTTAATTCGATTTTTGTAAGAAATTTTGACAATTCCCAAAATATTTTTTTTATTTAAAAAAAAATCACCATCCCCTTTTTTGCAATTAACACAACACTTTTATCCTTTTTGTACAATTTTAACACTTATTCAAAAAAAAACTTAATTAACACACTCTTTTACCTTCATGTTGTTGAAAGGATTTAAGGAAGAGAAGTTGAAAATTTAAAAAATAAAACTGTTTACAAAGAACTTGAATTGTTGTTCAATGAACGCTATTTGACTTGATTCTGAATTTGTTAACGAAATTATGGCAACTTTTATACTAAAAATACAAATCGAGTTAAGAGTTGAAGTGAATATTATTTAATTTTTCAATGGTGTGTGGCAGGCAAAAACTCACATTTTGGCCACACCAAAATGTTAAAAAAAAAAACAAAACAAAAAAAATTAATGAAGTTTGTTACAATTTACAAGTGTGTTGGAATATAAATAATAACTAAAGAAAAAAAAAACAAAAACAATATCAAATAGTTAATAATAAACAGAGCACCTCCATCAAGAGCAAATATTTTTAAGACAAGAACAACAAATAACAGCAACATTAATAGGCATGCAAGTGCCATGAACAACAAAAACAACATAAAGCTATATAAATAAAATAACAAACACATCAACTGCAACATTAGCAAAATCAAAACGAGAAAAAAATTAAATGTATTTATTTGCACCAGTAAAATCGACTACAGTAGATAACGGATATGAGAATATCTCATATAAGAAAAATGCACTTTTAAGAAAGTATTTTAAAAGCACCGTCTCTTTTTCCATTTATGTCGATATCAAAAGTATTCTGTATAAGAAAACTTTTTTAAGAAAAAAAAAACTGATACAAAAATATTTTTTTCCATGTACTAATAGTAAAAATACGTACGCAATACAGTATATGCTTACGCAAAATAGCTAACCAAGAGCGTAGCTAGGGGAAAGGGAACTAACACCACACTTGTCACGTTCTCACACTTAATATGAAGGAGACTTGTCACTTTAAAATGGCGATATCCTAGGAGGGGGTTAATTGGCACCTTTTTGACACTTTATAATATGGCACTGAAATAATCTAAACGGACACATTCAATTTCGGTTCATATAATACCTGTAGCAGAAAATATGACAAAAATTTATAATTTTTCAATGATTTAAATAAAAATCATTTTTATTTTTGGTGACCATTTTTATATTATCCAAAAACCTGCCTGCACTATGTGACCCACTATAAAGAGCCAAAAATATACCAGTTCACTACCTCCAAGGCAAAGACCATGTTAATATGATAAAATCCCCTTTATATAAAGTAATAAAACCGGATAGAATTTTTTATTTTCTTATATCCTTTACCTACTGTACATTGAATTTAATCACAAAACCAAACACAACTGTAGATACTTTCGAGTAAAACAACAACAGCAAAAATGTAAGAAATAAACAACGCAACTCTTAAATTACTATGAAAAAAAGGTTAAGTCCACATTTATCAAAACATTTCGACAGCACCCCTAATTCAGAGAAACCTCAAGTATACTCTATATATTTGGACCTAACACGCGGATCTCGATAGCCATGGGAAGATCACGTAGTGTATTCCAGGCCGAGATCCACGCTATTGGTGTGTGCTGTATCAACATTCTTGGCAGGGGAATGGTTGGAAACAGCATTGTAATATCCCCAGGATAGCCAAGCGGCCGTTAAAGAACTCTCTTCCTGGAAATTGTCCCCGAAGTTGGTGGAGGAACGCCGAGGAATGCTACAGGAGCTGGCACAAGGAACAGAATGACACTCTGTTGGGTGCCAGGACACTTAGGGGTCCCGGGAAACGATAGGGCTGATGAGCTGGCTAGGGCTGGAGCCAACAAACAAATGGTGGGCCCCGAGCCCTTTTGTGGGTTAGGTTGGGTCACCACCCAGTCCCTACTGGAGCCAGAAAAAGACACTTGAGCCACGGCGCGATAGGTGCGTCAAGAGTCGGTGCAACACCGGCAAAAGACCTTCTTGGATTCCTCTGGGAGGCAGAGGGTCTTTTGGCCAACTAAAGGGGGGTGGGTACAAGACCTGGCTTGGTCACGGTCCGTCTCCGTTGGGAGGATCTCCCCGCTCTCTCTATAAATAAAAAAAACTCTATATATTTCAAATAACAACTTAAATACACGGCTGCGAGAATAAAATTGTCCATACAAATTGGAGTAATTTTGCATAGGAAATACATATTACCCATTTTTTGGAAGATTTTCGCAATTATTGGGTACTAATTTTTATTTTTTTTTTTTTTATTATTATTACTATTATTATTATTACCTTTGTTACTATTGTTACTAAAGGGTCCGCCATCTAACGTCTTTTTTTCAACTAGTTCTTATTTTGTGAATGGTAACACTTAGTTCATGTGTGATTTGACAGATAATTAGTTTTTATCATTCCGCTGAACGAATATGGTTGTGTATACGCTTAAACAACGCTGGGAAATATTGCGACATTACTTTGAAAATCATGGTAATGTTGCAGAATTTGTGCGAAAATTGCGTAAGGATTTTGGAAGAAGAGAAGCACCGTCAGCTCCGTATGTTCGTTATCTTGTGAAAAAAGTGAAAGAAACTGGCATCCTCATCGATAAACCAAAGCGTGAAAAGCCCAAAACAGTGCGTACACCCGAGAATATTGCTGTTGTGGCAGAAAGTCAAATCACCGTCGTTCTCAACAATTGAACATTTCGGAGACACCTTTAAGACGAATTTTGCATAAAGACCTTGGTATGACGCCATTTGAATGAAATTATTTTCCATTATTAACCGGAAGGATTGTACTTTCAAATAAAATAACGGCTATAAGTAGGGATGTAACGATACGCTTTTTTGCCGATACGATACCGCTATACAAAAAGAAATATCGGCGATAACGATACCGATACGAATATTGAATTCAAGTTAAAATTAACAAAACTCAAGTAGAGTAATTCTTTTACAATTCAAAATAACAGCTTAAGATATTCATATATAAAATTGATGTTAATAAGATTTAAAACAAGTAAAAGTGCTATATTCGGGTGTGCCGAATCATATATACCCTTATTAAAATGTATACGCTTATTATTAAAAATACCAAATCTTGTACACAGGAGCCTCATTCTATTGCGACCAGGTAATATAATCGTCTGATTTGGTCCATTTTAAATATTTAATGCCCCTTACATACATATAATAAATATCTGGGCCAAATTTTTTCTGTAAATTTATTTAAATAGTATGGGCGCTAATGTGCCAAAACCATTATATTCGGAAATTTCATAGTTTATAGACTTATGGCCTAAATATATCGACGAACTTCCTGTTACTTAATGTTGACATGACATAAATTTATTAGACCGATAAAGTGGTCGTTAACGATTTTGATTTTTTCTATATACCAACCAACAACATTCGGCCAAAGTAATAAAAAATAAACAAGGTTAATTAAGGATTTTCATACAAAATTCATTTCATAAGCCCTTTATTAACATATTTTAATTTTTATAACTTAGGTGGATATTTTTCAGTTGGCAACACCTCTCAAAAGTCATGTAAAAAGTTGGGAGTCAGCTGATTGAATTTGTCTGTACAGCAAATAAATAATTGGCAGATGAGTGCCGTTTAGTTTTGCGACAGAATGAGATATTAAGAAAGTCATATATCTTTAATGGGCTGGTTTTCGTTGGGAAAAAAGATATTCGGCTAATGACGAAAACGGCCATTAAACAAGTTAAACTTTATGGTTATGATCATGGTTTTTTGTTCATATATCAGGCATTAGTGAACCGATCTTGCAAACTATTCCCATACAGTTGGGAATATGAATATGTAATAAAATATAAAAACCTATTTCGACAGACAAACTGAAGAAGGAATAAGCGGGCTTAGATGAACTAACTCCGCTTATCCTAAGTAGCAAGAATGTATTTATATGTATGTGTACTAAGATCCTAATTGTCTAAAACTTTTGCACAAATAATAGATTTCACAAATCCATTTGAACCAGACCTGCACTTGAAAATAGTCTCTCAGATGCTACATATCTAATTTGAAAACTGAATCCTTTGTGCAGCATTTTCTTCCAGTTTGAGTATAACGTGCCATTGCGCCCGTTAACAAGCAGATCGATCTGTGTCTCTAGAAATATAACGAGATCTAAGGTATCTCTCACTTCTTCTTAAGTGAAAATGATTGGAAAAAAGCAGAAAACGTGCAAATACATACAAGATTTAGCAATAAGAGAACATTTCATAACTATGCACAGCGGAAAATTTCGGCAAAAACCCTATAACTTTTTTTATTTATTTTCGTAAAGCAATAGAGCATAGTAATTTGGTGAAGCAGCTGAAGGCCGTTGTATTATCGTTTTAATTTTTATTTTTTATTTTTGAGATTTGCTCGTTGTTTTCAATAATAACTGTTACTTGACTATTTATACCACTCCTGTATACTCCTTTATACCACTCTGTGTTAAAGCCCTTCAACATCTAAAAACTTCTAAAGATAATCGTTAGCTTGCAAAACTTTGTACTTTTTATTGTTATTTTTTCTTTTTTTTTTAATTTTATTTACCAGATATTTTATATGAGCGATGCGATAAAAATGATCAACAATAATGTATTTGACTTAAAAAAAAGGTCAGTTTTCAAAGACCGAAGAAAAAATTTAATTTAATTGCCAAATATTAAAAATTAGACTACCACGATTTCGTTGTTAAAAAGGCCAATTAATTTTATTAAAACCTTGTAACGAAATATGCTCATCAATATTTTTTTGAAAAATCCAAAAAAAAAATTTAGGTTTTGCCCGAAATATACTACATAACTCCGTGCTATAGTGTAAAGAAATATGGCAAAGAAATAAAACAAAAGAATTTCATTATTCTGTTTTATTATGTTCTGCTTTTAAATGCGTCATTTCTCGTAGTTGTTATACAAAAAATAATCATAGAAAATTAAATAGGTTGTTCAAAAAAACTCTACCGATATATCGGAAAATCTCAAGTATCGCCGATATATCGGTATCGCAATTCGTTACTTCCCTAGTTATAAGATCTAATAAAACAACTTTTGTTTCCAGTAACTGAACTTTCACCCCTATCGTAAAAAACAAGTAGAATTTTTGTTCCCATGAAATTTTTATTCCCTTCGAAGGGAAAAATGCTATCGTGAAACTCCCGTGAACAATTTTTCGCGTTATCAGTTCTCAGTAAATCTAAAAAGAAGAAATATTAAAAAAACAAAAATTAAATAAAATTTTGTTCAAAAATATACACTTATATTTTAAAGAAAAGTTTCAAAAAACAAAGTAAAATATATTGAATTGGAGTGTTAGTTTGATTTCAACATTAGCTTATTGCAATTTTATGTAGAAAAATCATTTCTAAACCACGTCTTTAAAAACCTCATAACATCTCAGGCAATCGACCTGTTTTTTGCATTTTGTTGAACAATATACATATAAGTTTGTGCTTCTTTTAACGGATCTAGACCTTAAAATTAATTTTGTAAACTTTAATATTCGAACTATGAGAAGAATTACTTACATAAATGTTTTGTTCCCCAGCAAAAAAAAAGTGAAAAATTCAAAAGGAAAAGTAAGCAAATTATGAGGGAAAAATAATTCACGATACGGGTGAATTCATTCATTTAGTATACCCTCTACCACCACTAGTGGTGAATCAGGGTATACTAAGTTTTCCATTCCGTGTGAAAATTTTATATTATGTATCCAAGACCCCATAAAGCATATATATTCTAGTTTCTTGAGTAATTCTTAGTCGATTTAGCCATGTCCGTTCTGTCTGAACGTCTGTTGAAAACACGCTCACTTTCGAAAGACTCAAATGAAAAGAACAAACTTGGTGTCAAATTGCTTGTAGTTACCCCAAGCAGTTTGGGATTGAAATCAAGCAAAATCGGTTCAGTAGGCTCAGACCTATAAATCAAAATGTGGAACCACCACCCTTAAAAAATTAATAATTTTGTTACAAAAACTAACATAAATGGTGAAATAATCTACGGAATTATATAAAATTTTGCATAAATTCCTTTTTGTTATGACTTTAAGTCATAGTGTTAAATTTCATGAAGGTCGGTCCATAATTAACCCTGGGCCCCATATAAACCCTGCTCCCAGAAAACAATTGAGTACGCCTAAAACCGTAATAAATAATGCCACTGTAAACTCTTAAACTATTCACTATTCACTGCTGTATTGAAATTTTTGTTTTTTTAATACCAGAAATCTCGATTGATCTATAATTAAAAATGGGTCCAATATAAATTCCTCTCCTGAAAATCATTTTAGCTCGGCTAAAACTTTCTGATTGTCGGTTAACAATTTAATATAGATCTAAACCGCAAACGTCCGTTTTTATAAAGATTAATTAATAAAATATAGATATCATTAGAGCCCTCTTTTATGCAAATATTTATATATTTTAAAATATTTGTATCATCATATTATTATAAAACTAAAAAAAAAACATAAAGTATATAAAATAGTTCTTGATAAATATTTGTAAGAGCTAAATTTTTCACTTTTGAAAAACCTTAATAGCTTTTTTTATTGTTTACTCAATTTTATTTCTTGGTTTAACTGAAAACTAAATTAGCTTTAATGAAATATATACATAAGGGTATGTTTCTAAGCAAACTAATTAAAAAAAATGGCGCCAAATTTGAAAAAACTAGAAAAAATTAAATTAAAATCAGATATAAATAATAATATTATTACACAAATTTAATTTACATACCAAAGGGTGTATATATTTGATAAAGTAAATTTTTCTTTCTGAAACCGTTTATAAAATAAATATCGGCTAAAAGTCAACTGAGTTACGCATTCATAAGTGCTCGAACCTGCCCGAAAATGTATAATTTGGAATAACTCCGAAATTTGAGGGTGTTTCCGAATTTTTCAATATTATTTTCTAATCTACTCAGTAAGTTCTATAACCTACACTAGGTTGCTTTTCAAGTATAAAAAAAGTACTCATTTGTAGCACCGTGTAATTCATATATCAATTGCTAAATGCAAAAGTAGTTTTATTAGATCTTACAGCAGTTTTTTTTCTCATTAAAGAATTTGTCAAAATAAGAAAACCAAAAATTCCCCAAAAATTTTTCTCAACTATGTTGTATGTTTGTTAAAAATGAATTATTATTGTATTTCCTAGGCAAATTCACCCAAAATTGTATGGAAAATTTTTAGGCGATCTTTTAAATTGCTTTGGCTGATTTTGTTTGCAGCCGCCTCAATACACGATAAATATTCTTTTCAAGCATGTTTATAAATAGTATAAGTTCGGGTGAAACCGAAGATGCTGGTTGGCAAATTAGACCAATTTAGGCATTACGACAAGCACAAGTACACGAGTTTGACATCAAGCATTTCGATCGTGTATACCTCCTTTAGATTTATGGCAGGGTTCTTCTAAAAATAGTGGGTGATAAGTGAAAACAGAGGGCATATTCTAATTCAAAAGGTCATTTTAAAAGAGATCAGATGAAGCTGACCGATTTTAATTCAAATACACAACAAATTCAATGAAATGTCCAAGATTAAGGCTTTGGGTACGTTCGTAAATGCATCACTGCGCTGCATCAGTTATTTCAAATGCTTTATGTATGTATATCAATGGAGTAGAGTAGATGTGGACCAGAAAAATTGTCAAATACTTCACAAAAATAATAGTCACACAATACAAAAATATATAATTACTGTTTTACCGGCCTTAAAAAAAAAGTTTGCTTTTCTGATGCAGTGCAGTGATGCATTTACGAACGTACGCTTTACAGCTGACAAATTTCATGGCATTTAATGTTTGAAAACAATTTCTGGCATATGGTCTCCACGACTGCGCCTTATGAGCGCAAAACTTCCGGTCTAATTTTGCACTACTTTTTCGATACCCGGCCTTATTTCGGCAAAACTGTTTCGAATTTTGGCTTCTTAATGCTGGCTTATCAGAATAGACCACAGATTTGAGACAGTAAGTAATCCAAAAGCATTAAATAATGGCACCGAGGTGGCCACTCCAAAGTCCATTTCTTGTGATAATTCGGTTACAAAACCTTTGGCTTAACAAAGTGATGGTTTAACGTACTGTATGGCATCCTGGGCCGTCTTGTTGGAACCATTTCTCTTTCAAATGATTTGCAATGACATAAGGCATACAAATATTATGAATCAGTTGCCTGTAGCGTTCGCCATTCATGGTAATGTTGGCACCGGTTTTGGACTTATATACAAATGGGCCGCATGTAAGCCGCACGAAACAGTGATCTTTTTCGAGATGTAATGGAGTCCAAGTCTCATGAGGATTTTGCTCTCTCAAAAATACAAAAAGTATACTTGTTTACATACCCCATACGCCAGAAATGAGCCTAATCGGTGCAGATGATGTGACGATCAAAATCTCGTTCAACATCCATTCGATTCTCAGCCAATTCATCGAACTCATGACGCAATTGAAGGTTCGCTGAACTTTTATTTTGGCTCCAGTTAAGTCTTATATGTATGTACTCAAAGATCTTTCCTCAAAATTTAATTTTCCAAGTGGTGGACGGGCCGAGACCGAGTTGTTGAGAACGGCTTAGGAGCGATAAAATCAAGTTTTCTGTCACACTCACGTCTACTGCGGCAATGGCTTCTTCTGTAAGCACGGTTGGATACATCTTGACCAAAAGAGTAAATGTGGTCATAAATCGATCCGTTGTATTACGCCACGTAAACTTGACGTAGAGGTCCAAAAGTTTGGCGAACAGAGCACGAATTTTGGAAATAAATTGCCCAGATTTGTTCTGGTGTAAGTCTTTGCTTGGTGATTTGCCATAGTATGCTGAAAAAAACTCAAACACACTTCATTAGTGTGACAGCTAGTTTTGGAGTTATGCCTAATAGTGCGTTTCCATTATCAAGAAAAACACTTGTTTTGAGCCTAACACGTCGAAGTTTTTCCAATATGATGTTAAGTGTTTTTATTTTCGAATTTTCGAAATAAGTTTGACGGTTATTTTTTCATGTTTATGTTTATTTTGAATTAAAATAAATCAAAACGTAAAAAAAATAATAATGAAAATGGAAGATTCTATTGAATTTTTATTAAATTATATTATATCTAATAACGATATGAAAAATAAGGTATGTAATTATTTTTCAAACGCAAGGATTTTGTGCCATCACCAAGCAGAAATATGTCGGCAAAGAATGAGAAGAAATAGGGTACAGAAATATATTTTAATTCTTCTAGCGAAATCTTTAATTAGAAAATCCCCCAGACATTGGAAATTGGTAATTTTGTATGTAAAAATTCAAAAACATTAAGCAACTTTAAACGTATGTATGTGCTCAAAGAAACGATCTTCACGGTTTCGGGAATTTGATTGTCAAGTAAATGGGGATAAATTCTTTAAAAACAATTTTATAATGGCTCGTGAAACATTATCCAAACTTTGTGAAATCTTAAAAAGGAAGACACAACGTTCAATAATTTGTTTTACAATTAAATCTTTGAGCAATTCTAAAAATTTATACGTATGAATGTATTTTTATATTAGTACTTTTTATTTGTATATTTTCAATACAAAATTACCACAATATTTTTTTCTTACATTACAAATGTCACTTTTTCGAATTTTTCATTCACTATTAAGGGAAAGCTCAGTGTTGCATTTGTAGTTATTGAATTAACGCAGTGTTGTACAGAACATTTTCGACATGATTTGGAGCAAAACACCGTATTTGAGATGTTTTTCTCACACAAAAAGTGTCTGGGAAAGCACATGATTTGCTGCATGTTTTGCGGAAAACAAGTGTTTTCGAGCAAAACACCTATATGGAAACGCACTATAACAGAAGTTCTAAACGTCTAAAAAATCACCCTTTAAAACAATAAATTATAAAGGATTTATATTCTTTTTTCTGGGTTATAGCAAATATTTACTCATTTCCACCAGTACAAAGAATTTGCAACACTCCATATATTTACATAGTTGGCGTAACCTTTCACCACACTGGTCATACATTCATTCTGCTCTCCATCCATGAAAAATTGAATTGAAATAAATGTGTTTTTGTTTTTATTTTTTTTTTTGTTTATTTGTGCTTTGATAAGACCTTTTGCACATTTAAGGCGCCGCCCGCTCGTTTGGTAAATTTTTTATTGTTATTTTACAATTCAAGTTATTTTTACCTAAAACAGATTGTGTTTTTTCGTTATATTAAGCCTTAGCCATTACTAACACCTTGAAAATAAATTCCAAACTGTAAATTACTTAATATTTATATCATAAATAAGTTATAATTAATAAAATGTTATAATTGTTCGTGTTAAGAATTTCAAGTATGTTAAGAAATATTTATCTAGGGAAAAATAGATGAGATTTGTTTAGTAAATCTTTTAGTTTTTATTTTAAGTTTTTATATTGCCGAATATTACGTTTCGAAGTTTTCCAAAAAGTGAAAAAAAATTTTTTTTTTTTTACTGCGACTTGTATTTCTCTTAATAAGTCTATTTTTTTAAGATAGAAAGTCTGTTTAAAAGCCTTTGGATTTTTGAATGAGATATACATATAAAGAGTTTAGGGCTCACATTTATTCGAAAAACAAATCGCTGTAATTTACGGAAAAAAAATTTGTTGACTTTCCCGATCTTTTCGGAAATTTTCTTGCCTTAACCCATTATTGCCTGTTACCCGAAAACGTAAACCAATTTCGTTGAAATCTTGCACATGTTGGGTCTACCTTAAATACCTTTTGAGTTTAAAGAAAATGGAACGGTTGACTTCTGAGAGAGTTGGTGGTAAGTTTACTTATTAGTAGGTCGATATGTTTAGAGTTTTTAGAATAATACACGAATTCAAGAAAGAAAAAAACCTAATTTTTGTATGATATATTTATCTATTAAAAATTAATGAAAATCATTTAAGAAAACTTTTAAAATTAACATTGAGGTGAAATTGTTGTATATTTAGAATTTTAATGGCTTTTAAACTCTAATCCATGTGCTTTGAATATGCAGAAAAGCATTTTTTATGTAACCGCTAGGGTATTCATTCGGTTAACCGTTAACCGGTTAACCGATTAATTACAACCCGATTAACTGATCGGTTAATTTACAATTAGCTATTTTCGATTAACGATTAAACGATTAAATTAATTTATGTCGATTAACCGATTAACCGATATAACAAAATTTTTAATTTTTTGTAGTATTATAACATGTTTTTTTTTTGTTTTTAATTATTTGTTTTATCTCATATAGAACACGTATGGGTTAAGAAAATATTTTTTTCAAACAAACAAATTGTTAAAAATTTAAAAAAATTAAAACTGGACTCTAATGGCATAATGGAATATTTTATACGTTTAGAAAAATCTAGGAGTGTGACTGAGAAATTAAATATTCTGTATTATGGGTTGCTTTCGATTTCTCCAACATCTGCGTTAAGTGAAAGAATTTTTTCCAAGTCAAGTTTTATTCAAACTAAAGATAATCTTAAACATTTTTACCAAATTATTTTTCTAAAAGATTATTTTATAAGATCTCCTTAAACTAAAAAAATTATCCTACAGTTTAGTTTTTAATAAATACGTAATATTTATTCACTAAAAAAATTTAAATTTGTATCTAATCAGTAAATTCATAGAATCAAGAAAACAATTTATTGATTTTGCACCTATTACCAAAAAAATTACATTGATTACTAAAAATTGTAAAAATTTTTTATTAGGAATTTTTTCAATAAATGATATTTTTAATTTTATTTGACAAAAACTATCAAAAAACTTTGTCATTTGAAGCAATGTGTTAATTGATTTAATTAAGGCCCTAATTATGTACAACGCAGCGCAACGCCAAACAATAACATTGAAAGCACAAACAATGTCATAAATATTTTGTAATTTTGTTGTTGCTTTCAACAGAAATTCATGTACCGTTTTAAAATTTTCAACGACACAAGCAATGGAGCGTTTGAAATTTTAAAACGCAATGTGAATTTCTGTAGAAAGCAACAACAAAATAACAAAATATTTATGACATTGTTATTCTTTGGCGTTGCGTTAGTTCTGTGGCGTTGCGCTGCGTTGTACATGATTAGGGCCTAAATATAGCTCAGATTTTCACAATTCCCAACAACAATTCTACAAGCTTATATTATTTTATTTTAAGCTAATAAATTAATTAAGATTTTTTGTTATTTAAATAATATTTTAATTAAAAATTTATTTCAAAACCACTAAAATGTTAATTAAATCAAAATTATATTATTATTTATTTTCATCTAAAAAATAACGGATTCAATCATCACATTAATTAGTTGAAATACTTAAAACAATTTCTTTAATGGATCAAAAGCTACTGAAAATATTTTTTGTGTGTATTAATAAAAAAATTATGTATTACATATTTATGAATTATTCGTTTGTTTCCTCGTTTTAGTTCAAGAATTGTAATGTTTTTTTTTTTTTTTTTTGTAATGAAATTTTTGTTTGTTATGTATTTTTTTTTTACCAATAACCTCTACATAATAAATAATTTATTAATTTTTATTTATGGAAATTACTTTATTTATAAGCAAAACTTTATTAATCGGTTAACCGATCAATTAAAAAATTAACCGATTAAACCAAAACCTCGGTTAATTAATCGAGCGATTAACCAATTAAAACCAAAGCCCGATTAAATGAATACCCTATAGGGTATAGTAGCCGCGCACTACATAATTGACATTCACATAGCGTATGAGCATTTTTAATACTATTTTGATGGCATTTTCGCAATAAAACTTGCTGTCTGTTTGTAGAATGCGAGCGAAAAAGTGACTCGTTTAACTTACATTTAAAACAAAAACAAAATTTCAAAATTTGTTTTTGTTTTAAATGTAAGTTAAGCGAGTGAGTCACTTATGCGCTCGCGTTCTACAAACAGGCAGTTAATTATTTCACCTTTAGCACTCCAATAATTTTCTTACACATTAAAAGAAAAGCAAGACTTAAGTCTTGAAAAAAAAGTAAGAGCAAGCTAACCATTAGTACACAGCTAATTCTATTAGACAATTTTTTTTTTGAGTCTGCCTCTAAAATCGCCCAGAAAAACGGAATTGAAAAAGTTGCACGACGATGCATGGATAGGCATTTTATTCGACTTTGTTTTGTTTTATTTTCGGTTTTAATTGTTTTATTATTCTAAATGTTGTAAATTTTTGTCATGAAGAAAAAAACGCCGGTTTCATAAAAATGACTTAAATTTAAAAAAGTTTAAAAAACAAACTAAAGCAAAGTTCGATTATATTTTTATTCTTAAATTTTACAAGCAAGAGGTAAAAACAACCCAAAATTTTGTATTTATTATAATACATAAAATTGTAAGCTTCTTGTAATTGGCGAGGTGCTTCTCAAACATGTGAGTTAAAGATATATTTTAAAGTAGTACATACTTTTAAAAGTAAATATGTACACATCTCTTAAAAAATCTTAATTTTTCGAGAAATCAACTTTCTAAAAAATAGTTACTTTTAAAAAAGGACCTTTTTTTTAAACAAGTACGTTATTCAGAAGTTCATTTTTTAATTATAACTAAATATTAAATATATAGATTGTTTTAAGTCTGAAACATATATACATACAAACACGTGTATTTGTATAATAATAGAATCTTACATATTAAAAAAGTAATGATAGAAAATGCCTGGTTGACAGCACAGTTGTTTTTTTTTTACATTTACGCTTTTTGAAATAACAACTCTTTATAATTGTAAAAAAATAAGTTTAAATGAAAAAGTGCATTCTGAGACACCCTTAAATTTAATTACAAATTTATAAAATTCAGGAATAGTAAGGAATATAAAATAATTTTTTTTTTTTAAGGAAAAAATAAGTTTTTTGGCAAATTCTACATAATTTTTTTGTTAATTTAAAACTACAGCAACAAGATTCTCCGTAAGAGCGCACTTTTTAAATTTAGAGTATTTTTTTGTGCAAGTGGCAACCCTAAAATTGGGCAGCTATCGCATATGCTTATTACGATTGCTAAAAATGAAGCACTTTACGAAAGAACAACGCGCTATATTTTTATTTTAAAATTATTATAAGCAAACTTACTGGGACACCCTTTACATGAAAATGTGGAAGTATAATATTGTAAATATAATTTAAGTAGCTATATAAATCTAAATGGTAGGACTAATACTGATTTCCTTTAAATAATTTTTTAGTGCTTTTTTGTAAAAAATCTTTATAAAATAAAACGTTTATTTGATATTTAGATTTAATTAGATGTAATAAATAAAAACAAATTGGGTAATTTTGCTTCATCTCAAGTTTGTTTAAGATATTTGCTGCTGGTAACACTCAATCTAAGTAAGGATTTTTTTTCTCTCTCACTCTCACTTTCTATGCTGTAGTCTCTGCTAAATTTACAAATCTTGTCCCCGATAGTTATATAATATTTGCATGTTTTTCGTAAGCCTAACTATCCGTATGTGTAACAAATAGGCTCAAAAAAGAAACGTTTAAGCATTTGTACCATTAAGGCTGAGTTTTTGAGATCTCACTTAAACTAGGGTTAGTCAATCTCAATACAGATCTGTTACGCCATTACCAAGTCTGAATACAAAAGTTTAACGGAACAGCTTAGTTGTGTTTAAAATTCTGGTCTTAAATGAAATAATTAAAAATCACATTTCGCCGGAAAAATCCGAGTTTCAGAATACGTTAAACTAACATGAAACAGAGAAAACATATGGATTTAAAAAACATTATTTTACTGCGTATGTACGTCATACTAGTAAAGGAGCACAAACATGATAACACAAACACGTGTATGTGGTATGCCGAATGTTTGTTTACATTGAAATCTCTTTACTACAGTGACGTTAAAATTACGTCAAAATGAAAGTAAAAAGTTAACGGACATGCGCAATGCGCTATCTTGTTTTCTTTATTTCATGGTTAAACTAAGTTTAAGCTTAATCCACATCTCAAAAACCAGGCCTAATTAGACTGCATTTTTATTATTCCTTTATTTCTTAGAACCAGTGATGTTAACTTGTATGTTTTCATTACCATACAGATCTCTAAAAATAACCGTTTTAAGAAGAATTTATGTACCTTACGCAAAGGTTCTTAATTAAAACATTAATAGCAGTATTAATACGTTTTAATTTTAAATGGTTTTAAAGAAAAATTTTAATGAACTTTTTTTAAATTAAATTTTAAGCCAAAATTATTGTATTTTTTATGAGAACGGGCAGAAAAATCTTCATAATCATATCTTATTGTAAAGTTGCTAAGTGACTGACTGACTGGTTCATCATGGCACAACCTAAACGACTGAAGCTTAGAAGTTTCAATTTGGACCGGGGATTGTTCTCTCCGCAAATCGATCCACTAAGACGGGATTTTTGGAAGTGAGACTATCGCACTTGACCATAAAGAGGGTATTAACTCGTAATTTTTATTTTTTCACTTTTCCATACGTAATATTCATATCTATATATAAAAATATCGTGCTATTTTGTTTACTTTTTGGTAATGAAAAGGTTGGTTTAAAATGTTTTTCATTTGCCTCTTCTGTTAACCCTAGTCCTTATACCCAACTTTTACTACGAGAACGAATACCCAAGTACAGGTGTGGCCAGTATAAATTTGTTCGTGTTTCTTTTTTTTTCCAAAGAAAAACTATTTTTTTAATGCAATTTTTGAACCGAATATATTTACAAACATTTTTAGTGGTCCAAAGAATATTATGTGATCGGGATAACGTCAAAACACTATTTTGTCAAAACCCTAAAAATCAGCCAATATGTTTGCAGCATTCAAACAATTCATTTGTGTGCAAAACTTGCAATAAGGAGGACAGAATATAAATTAGTTAATTTATAATAAATAGTTTTTATAATATTAATGTTATTATTACTATAATCGACTTTGGAGGCTCATAGCTCATCAATGCCTTGACCTAGGACAGTATTTTAGGCATCAATCGCGGCAGATTAGTACCACCTTCATAGATCCGGAGTTTTAGCAAAAATCCTTAGACAGTTTAGGAGGTACTTTACTAGGAGATACATACTGGCCACACCTGTATTCGGGTATAAGGACTAGGGTTAAATAAAAAACTGGCTTACTTTTACTGAAAATTTTATAATTTTGAGTTAGTACCTAATAACTTGTTTAATTCATGTAATTATATACAATAAAAATAAGTACAAATACATATATACTTGCAAAACTAAAAAGTTTATAATCATTTTTGTATTGTTACATCCGAAAGAAAAATAAAAATTCATCCGTACTTAAATCAAGCCGAAGCGGTTTCAATAGTCCGGTAACTACGGAGTTTCTTAAATCAAGTACGGAATTGTCAATTCAAGTACGGATTATTCAAGTGCCAAATACTTAACTTTAGCCATTAATTTTCATATTTTGCATTTATCAGTGAAACCAAAACATTTGCAGAAAAATGTCATTCTAAATAATTTGATATAACATTTGTCTATTTTGAAACCTGCTGTTAAAAATCACATCTTAGTTAAAATCATAAAACCTACATATGCATAAGTAAATGTTTACCAAAAACCCAAATTTATTTAAATTTTAGTACTCTAAATAAAATTACCTTGCCACCTTTTGGGGCTTAACATTGCCGTAAAAAACTGTAATTACTGTACGGTTAACATCACTGCTTAATTCCCGTTTACACTATAATACTTTGGATTAATACATGTCAAAAACTCAAGTAATATGTAAAAGAGTGATAGTGTGAATTAGGGCTTCCAATCGGGAAGTCTTAAAGGAAGAATTAAAAATCAGAAATCCCGGGATTTTCGGGATAACGATTTTAAAAAATAAAAATATTTACAAACAATTCTATTAACGAGTGTTGAGTGGCAAAGATGTTTTTTAACTGCATTATATCTTAACAACAAAATTCGTTCATGTTTAGCAGATACAACATTGGATGCTTTAATATACTTAAGAAACTACTTGAACTTATTATTTAGTACGCGCCTTTTAAAAGATTGAAATACATTACTTCCAATTGTTTCATTTTTCAAATAAAACGAAACTTTATTCAAAATAAAAGAAACTTTATTCAAAATAAGCGAAACCTTTTTCAAAATAAACGAAACTTTATTAAAATACAGTTAAACATTTTTCAAATTAAATTAAACCATTTTTAAAATTTTGTAGTAATTTAGTTTTTTTTTTTTGCTAAAGAAGGTGAAAGAGCTCATGGTGTTTTGCCAACCGTAAAGAGAATGAATATGACTCTAATTGCTACGGCAGATAATACTGGCGTTGTTTACCATAAAGTTATTTCTGTATCCACGGCCCGTTTACAAGTATTTCTTCGGGAGCTCTTAGATAAAATTGAAAGCAGCTACAAAACTCATTTTTAATTTAAGTATGCCAGAATCCATAAATCCCGAGTAATATGACATATGGTGGACAATAGTGAATGTACATTAAAATGTTACCACTTTATTCTCCTATGCTGAACCCGATTGAGAAGACATTTTCAAAGTTAAAATTTCATGCCCAATCATTATTAAGTTATTTTACCACTGGTCGTAACATTGTAAGTGTCGCCTCTTCATTAATCAGTAATTCAAAGAAATTCAAAAAATAAATTCCCTGCAAATTTTAAAAATGGTTTAATTTATTTTGAAAAATGTTTAACTGTTTTTGAATAAAGTTTAATTTTTTTTGAAAACGGTTTCGTTTAATTTGAAAAAGGTTTCGTTTAATTTGAAAAAGGTTTCGTTTAATTTGAAAAAGGATTCGTTTAATTTGAAATAGCTGTTATTTAAACTGGAAAAGCTATACATTCAGAAAACTTAAAAATATATTTGGACAATTTTTAAATTCATTTTGAAAATACATTTAGAAATTTTAAAATACAATTGGAAATGGTGTAATTTTTATATTTATTATCCAATGTGGATAAAAATAAGATTTGTATGTTTTTTGTTGCGTTTTTTAATACTTGATCTGTATGAATTGTGATCAACTAATAATTATTATATTGTAATTTACAGCCTGTTTTTAGAAAATGAAAATATTTGTTCGTTCGTAAAAAAAACGAACGAAAACTGATTTCGGTTTTCATAAAATTAAAACACATTTTAGGTTAGTGCCTGAAAAAGCTTTCATTTTTTCCACACACGTTTGGTTCTTATAAAATGAACATCTTCGTAATAAATGAACACAAATGCCAAAATAAGACGATAAGTAAAAGGCATTCGTTTAAAAAATAAATAGAAAATAAAAAGGATATTTTACTGAAAGAACCCCTAATTATTTACAATATTATTTAAGGTTTGTGTATCTATTTATATGTATATTTATATAGAATTGTAACATTATTGACTGATTGATTTATGATCGCACAGCCTAAACGCCTGAAGCTTAAAACTTGAAATTTGTACCGGTGGCTGGACTCTGGAATGTCGAATGGTTAAGGGGTAACAAGGGTAAATTCGGTAACCTTATATTTCCAAAACATAGAGAGATACAATGAAATGTAATACCTATCGTTGTCTTTAAAAAAAATAAGTGGACGAGTGTCTGGTAGTTTTTTGGATTTCTCCTCTTTCAGGGAGTATTTTGGTACTTTTTTGTCATCCCCCTATCTTTTAAGCCAATAAACATAGAAATAAAAGTTATATCACATTCGAAACTTATCTAAAAAATGCAAAGCCAAATTTGGCACTTTTTCGAAATTCAAACGTTTAAGGGGCGAAAATCGTAATTTCTTTTTTGGTACTTTGAAGGGACTCAAAATAAAGCTGCAAGGTCCTGAGTGATAATCATCCCATGAGATAAAAAAATTTTAGTAGCAGAACTATAACCTTTGGCACACAAATATGATCAAAAGAACCGAACAAAGAAGCGAATTAAATGCTACCATTTAAACAAGTTAAAACCTAGAAAAATAAACTTTGGCATAAAAATATGCTTACGAAAGAAGAGGAGACGTTAATAAAGTAGCGGGTTAAATGCTACTAATAACATAAATATGTATTTACAGGTTCAAAAAATTCTAGAAACAAGTACATATGTAGATAAGTATGTATGTATGTGTGTATGTAAGTTCTTCCGTATGTTTTAAAAATTAGTGCTATCACGCAACTAACTTCACCATTTCTATATGCTGATGTGTAGCAAAAAATCGTCTTCATATATTGCGTTTATTTATTGTAATTTTTGTAAACATTTTAATTCCACATTTTTAGTTTTAACATTTACTAACATTTTTTTATAGAAGTTTTTGTTTTTAAATTTATAATGTATTTTTTTAAACAAAAGCCAGGGTTAACCTTGAACACAAAATCCTTATATGCAAAAAGCATAAAAAGGTACGAAAATAAACGCATTGGCAATAACGTTATTTAACGATAGAAAAAGCTCTATTTATGTCGAACATGAATAGGCGAAAGCTTTTAAATGTTTTTTAAAAACCATATTTAAAACGTTTTCGTTTTAATTCAAAAACTGCAAGTGAGAACACTTGTGTTTTACAAAAAACAGGCTGTTAAGTTTGTTTTTATTATTTTTTGAAATATGTATTTTTACTGAAAAATTAAGTGGTTTTTCAAATAGTTTTATATATTGGGTACAAATAAAAAAAATAATAAAAAAAATCCCGAAAAAATTTTAAAAATCCCGGGATTCAAAATATCCCGAATATCCCGAAAACGGGATCAAGACATATTTTCTTCAATCCCGAATCCCGGGATTCAGAAAAACCAACCCCAACTGGAAGCCCCAGTGTAAATGCAATGTGTCATGAAAATCACAAGAATTACGAAAAAAGAATTGACATCCCATCCGACTTCAAACTTTTTTTTTAATTTTTCTAAAGGTGCCCGTAGACGACATATTTAATACATCTGACTTGTCGAATTTCCCACAGTAAAATACATACATGTCGTGTGTTACCTTTAAAACATTGCATCTGTAAAAGTCAGACGCAAAGTCATCTGACAAAATTTCAATTAGAGCGTGCTCTATTTTCTTCTGACAAGACATCTGACATCAGCTGTGTCAGAAATCTATGCCGGAAAAAACCGGCAGCGGCGGCGTACTATTGACGGAATCATTAGCCGGCTGAAGTTAATATTTTACAATACCGATGTATGTATGATAATTTCACCATTGAATATAAATTATGTTCATATAGATAAAAAAAAACCTCTTATTATAATACCCTAAATTGGTTTTTTCGAATTTAAAGAAAGAATGTTAAGATGGCTGAACTCTTTTACGGCGCATATAAAAATTTTTGTGGCGGCAGCACGATATTTAGAAACCGAGAACAACTTTGGTTTCTGCAATAACTATGCGAAAAAACAGAGACAATGTCAGAAGCAAATTACATGTACTTGTGTGACCAAATATTATAAACCTTATGTAAAACAGCAATTTTGAGAGACATGCACAATTACATGTGACTAGAAAAGTTGACAAGTCAGATATAAAAAACTTGTCGTGTACATGCACCTTAAACGCTAATACTTTTTTCATTGGATCAGGGTTGCATTTCACACATATTCATGTGTGATAGTGTGACCACAAACTGTAATATTACATTATATTTTTTGACAGACACAACAAACTCATTATATTTCTTTCTCACAAAGTATTATGGAATAAGTAAGAAATGTGTGATAGTGTAAACTAGCCTTTGGAACAACAGGAATTGGAGCAAGGCATGCATGATAGGTAAGAATTCCATTCCGTTCGACTATTTTCTCAAAAAGCATAGCTCTTGCTTCAGAATTATTAGAGATCTTTTGGTATTATACTTTACATCAGTATTAATGGGAAAGGCTGTAAATCATTAATCATTTAATTTAATGTTGTTTGCGATTGTGTAACATCAGATTATACACTTGAATACCTCTAATGTGGGAGAACAAGCACTTTGGCCTTTCATATCTTTTGGCGCGTAAATAACTATTTAATTTTTATTTATTATTTTTTTTTTTGTTTTAATTTAACTGTTTGTTATTATTTATTTCGTATTAAAGACTTTGCCATGTAATTGTTCAATAGTTTTTCAGTTTGTTAAATTTTTTTCTATTCTACTTATTTATTTCGTTTTAATTACATTTCGTTTTTTTAAATTCCCAACGGATAAATAAATTTTTTAATGTTTGAATAAATTGCATTGTAAATTGCAAGTAGATAAATAATTAAAATGTAACTACTGGTGCTGAAAATGATGTTTATTAATGTTTCCTCTTGTTTTTTTTTCGTAAATTCGTAATTTTATCTTTGATGTAAAACAGTGCAGCCGATGAATAATTGTTTGGCTTGTTTGAAGGGTTGGCTCGCGTTGGTTCTTCCGTCCGACTTTTTGTTCATATGTTTTTCCGCCTGTTCGCTTGTTTTTTTTTAATGTATGTTTTGAATTTTAAAACTTATTTGTCACATTAGATTTTAACCTAAAATCTATTTATTTTTATATATTAATTTTGCTGTCAAGTGTCAGCGGTTGCATTTTATTTGTTTTCTGTATTGTTAGTTCAATCGATCCAAATCGGTGTTTAAAAGCAAAAAACAAAAGGAAAATAAATGAATGTGTTTTTAATTTGTAGTGATTTTCTTATCAACAATAATTTTTGTTTGTGTGTTTTGAATATTGAAATAAATTACAGTCGAACTTCCCTATAATGAATCTGCATGGGAACATAAAATCACTTCATTATACAAAAATTTTATTTATTTCATTCTTATATCTGGTGGTCCTCACTACGCGTTTTCACCTCCACTCATTGCAAGATTTGTATACCTAACCTGCGTTCTACGTTTCAAGTTACATGCAACGCTTTTTATGTGGCATCACCACTGAAAGTTCATATTTCCAACTTGACACAACTCGACGACTTGTCCATGCAGCTGAAAAGACTCCAGTCAACCCAAATCGAGCTAAGGCAATTGCGCTTCCATGCAATCAGTGGGCATTCATCTTTAGTCATCATACTGGTGGCACTAATAATTATGTTAATAATCTTCATTAAAATTAAGTGCTGTAAAAAGACATCAAAAATACAGATAGATTTCGCAGTTCCCGCCTCTCTTTCCGGCCGGCAGAATGTTCAAAGATGAACATAATCTTCAATAGTATAAATAAGAGCATTTGTATTTTAAATAACAATTTGTTTTAGGTTTATGTTTATTTAGGATTAAAGATTTTTTGTACTTATCTTAGTTTATGGTAATAAAAATAGTTTTAAATATGAATATGATTTTCAATAGTAAAAATAATGAGCATATGTATGTTACATGACACTTTGTATTTAGGTACTTATCTTAGTTTATGAAATAACTTTATATCTATGGCAAACATATTATCAGTGTTTGTACCTAAAAACACCCTTATCTGCATTTTAAATATTTAATGGAATTCTTATCTTTTAGTTCTATTATTAATTTTAGTTTATGCTTTTCCTTTAGTTTCACTTAGTTTTAAGATTTCAAAAATAGTATATAAGGCTATGAATTTATTGAAATAAATCAGTACTAAAATAGTATTCATGTGTATTTATTTACAGTCATATAGGAAAATCAGTTAACATTGGTATTCGTAATGTGTATTTTTTCGCCAAACAGTTTTAAACTCTGTAAAAATTTATACTTAAGCAATATTTTTCTAGAAAAATGCCAATTTGGTGCAACATTTTAGTTCAATGGACACTGGCGACTGCTGTAATATTACAATTTCTTCTCTCTTTTGTCTTAATTTTTTGCTTTGGGAATTCGCTAACATATAATTTTTTTAAATTATGCATTATATGGAGACAAAAATGCATGAGAGTCTGATTTTAATTTGGAAATTTGTTTCATTTTAAAGAAAAAGATATTAAACTACACTCAAAATTAAACAATAAAGCAGAGTTTTAAAATCAATTCATAATTCTAAGAAGTTCACTGTAGCGAAATTCTACTGTTTATTTTTTGTTAGTTTTTGGTGCAACTTCTAATGGGGTTCTTAAAATTTATATTTGTTGAATTTTTTATTTTAAAAACTCATTCATAACTCTTACTCATTAATATGCCATAATTTTGTTTGAATAAATGATTTTTACTACAGATTACAAGTTTATCAACCAATAATCTCGGAAAGTGAAAAAAGCAATATAAATAAATTATTATGCCATTATCATTGCTTTAGTTTGTCATCGTCCTATGACTTTATCATGGCTAAAAATCTTGGCTTAGTTTGATTAATAGGCGAGTAGTTTTATCATGTGGTTTCATGTCACTAAGCTGACGTATAAACATACATACGTATATGTTTACATATGAACATGAATTTTATTTTTTGGGTGTCTCTGAGTTAATGGAGAATAATAATTTTTGATGTTTTTTTTATACCCACACCACCGTTTATACCCACACCACCGTAGGGGAGAAGATGAAATGTTAGTATACCGATCTATTTAAAATCATTTTACGAGTTGATCTAGCAAAGTCCATCCGTCTGGCTAGCTTGTTGCCCGTTTCAATATTGTACACAAAGTGCACCACCCACCCACTTTGGTGAGAACTTTTCGCATCGAAAACATGTGAAACAAAATATTCCATTGTTTCTCGAAAAGTGAGAAAAACGTGTGTCTGTAACTCATGTCGAAAACTATATATGTCATAATATTCCACTCGAAGTCGATATGAAATTGCAGATCCCAGCAAAAATTTAACTTGCAATGCCAATTTTAATGACTTCCTGAATTCATTACTTTGTAGCTTTATTCGTTACTTTTTGTATTATTAGTTATATATAAAATAATAACTTTATTATCATATCTTAAATTAGTCATAATTATACATTACAAAAAAATAATTTGGTAAACTTATTTAAGTTTATTATTATATGATTTTAAATAATTTTTTAAGTCAATTTGCAATATATTATTTTAATATTTTTTAGATATCCGGTAATATTACAAAATTTTAAGAATAATTTCGATGTGAAATCAATCAAATGTATGTAAATATATACAAAATTACCAAATTACCAACACTATATATTTTCGTTATTAGTGATATCAATCTAATTTTAACGATGTTTTTTTGAAGAACATAATCCGGCCTGTCACAGAAATTGTTCGGAATTGTTTTGAATCCGTATTTTCATTTCGATCGATTTTCGTAATTCCGACAAATTTTCATTTTGTTATTTTTAAGTTAAATGTGGCAATATTGTGCAAACCAAACAAAAACTTTTTCGATCGAAAAATTAAAAGTGATTTCATTCCGAGAAATTGTATCGGTTTTCTTTTTCTGAAGAAGCTTTCTCGGAATTTTGCGTACACGTTTTCTACAAAAATTCCATAAGATTTCAGAGCAATTTTAATTAGCGTGTTTTAACCTTTTTCACAGTTAATTTGAAAGTACTTATATCTTGTCTCTTTTGGTAACTACATATTTTTATACAACTTTTAAGTATAAAATAAAGGTAATATTTTTTAGGTTGTAATTGTCCAAATTATAAAGGATTACTTTTGGGACATCGCGAATAAAAATAAGTACTTTTTCTAGTAGAAAAATAAGTATTCTTTTCCTCAAGTTCTTATTATTTTTCTGCTTATTTTGTAAGCAAAGTTTTTGCTGGGAAAATACAGCCGTCGGCTATACCAAAAAATGTAAAGGCGACTTTAATGTTGGTTGATTACGAATTTGTTTTGAAAACATTGATATGTTTTTCAAAAATGTTAAAAGCAAAATAATTAAACAATGAAAAAATCTGCCAAGAACAAAATACTTATCTCTTCCGTGTTCATATTCATTGCATTTTTAATTTATTTTTTAGTGTTAACATTTTTCTTCACCCCGTTTTTATGCGTGAGTTTATTTGACAGTTCAAAGCGCGAACTTTCTCACAAAAATTTTACAGATAGACTTTTTCTGTAAATTGGCGAGTAATTTCCTTACGTGAAAACTATTACTCGCCAAAAATGTCACAGACGCAGAGAAAAGCAGATGTCTGTTTCAATTTAAGGCATTTTTTTCATTCCTCACATTTCAAACGAAAAGTTTCTCGACGCTGTAGTTAGAGAACATAGGCACAGGTTAGAGATAATGTACCTAAATTTGGCATTTAAGTTATGATTGTCAAAAGTACAAAGCCTATTAAAAATGGTGTGAATCGATTCATAACTTCGCACAAGCGCCATACAAATTTCATTCGGAAATAGAGTCTTTGTGATCATAATTCATGGTCCAGACTTGCAATTTTTGTTGCAGCAATTCTTGATTTGATTTGTGATATGAGTACCCCTCCAACATTTTCTCATCCCTCTTACCAATAAACTAAAATTGCAGATCGAGACCTTGTCTAAGGCATCTATTATGTTGGTAGTTAGATAAAATCAGGTCCAAACTTATTTTATTGCAATCTTAATCATCTTACCAAATTTTATTAAAATCGTTCCATATTTGACCATACAAGTTTTATTCCCGAAACTAATTTTTATTCCCATAACTTCCTTAAAAATAAAGGTAATGACATAAAATTTTGACGACAGTAACGTTGACGTGTCAAAATATTATTTCGGTAGGTTAGGCATTGAACAACGGTCTAATATAAACCCCCTCCCAAAATTACTTAATGACAAAAAATCTCATATCGGTGTTTATATTAAGATAATCACCCCTATCATGAATAACAAGTGAAATTTTTGTTCACGTGAAATTTTCATTCCACCCGAACAGAAAATTGGTATCGGCAATTTCACGTGAAATTTTTTTTTTCACAATTTGAACAGCTGTTCAAAGTTTAGTGTGTATCAGTGCATTTTGAGTGGACATACATACATATGTAAATAAAAAGAAAATTGATTTTAGTTAAGAACAATAATAAAAAAACAACACACATATAAAAAATAAAATTTTTAGAATCGGTTCAATACTTTTGCTGCAAGAAGATACAAATAATGACACACGAATTGTTCGTAGAGAGCTGCGAGACGCATTTAACCCTTTGGAATGACCCATCACATTGTAAGTAATTTTTATAAATATTAAAATGAACTTTCTTAACTTTTATTGTTTATTAGATTTATCCAGCATTACAGAGTTAACAAAACAGCCTTTTTGTACATTTTGGATGTGCTCACTACCGCTCTGCCGGCTACACAAAAATCATTTGGAATTCCACCAAACGTTTTCAAAAGTCTGCCACCACGTCCTTTAAAATCTTCACAAATCAACAGGCAATGGGTCTGTTACCTTGCATCTTGTTGAGTAGAATGTCACTTTGAAACTTATTCACAGATTTTGCCCTAAAATAACTTTTTGTCAACCTTAAATTTCTTATTAGATAAAAAATACTCACATGATATATGCATTCCACCAGCAAAATCAAAGTGAACAAAACAATGAAAAAATTTCACATTTGGCGCAAAAAGAAAACATTCACAATAAGGTGAAAATTTTTTTAAGTGGATTTTTTTCGGGGGAAATTATTCATGGTTGCAATAATGTGGAATGTGAAAAAATTTCATGCGGAAAATTGTTCCTGATAGGGGTGAATAACTATTCAGTACGTAGAACTCGTATGTGGGGGCATTTACACGATGTCTTTTCAGACATGTCAGTTTTATTCGTTCTCTTTGGAACATGCTTCCAAAAATATATTGTCTTTTCACGATGTCTTTCCAAACACGTCTGTTTTCATGTCTAATTGTCTAATATCCATACACATACAAATTAACAAAACATAAAAATTCAGAAAAACAAACTTCCAAACTCGTTTCCTCTTTCTTTTCTTACCCGATCGCCAGCAACCAAAACAAACGTGTTTGTTAGACATGTCTGAAAAGATACCGTGTAAACTCCCTGTATGAATTTTAAATATCTAACATAATTTTGATTTTCCAGTGCCCATGTTCTGTAACTCCCGCGTCGAGAAACTATTAAAATGTGAGAAATTAAGCAAAAATGGCATATATTGAAATAAACTACTGTTTTTCTCACTTTACTGCGTCTATAACAATTTTTGCGAATAATAGCTGTCATGTAAGGATATTACTCGCCAAGACCCAGAGAAAAAAGATGTTTAAATATGCTCACCTTCAACAGAACTATTTTTAAAGAAAATGTTAAACATATTATCGCCGGTGTTCTACATTCGTCTAATGAAATGAAAGTGAAAATTACGCTTAGTTTGTGTTCTTAAAATCGCTAAATTGAAAAGTAAAATTTCGTTTCCAGTTTGTTTGAAGAGGAATTTTTGTGTTCTAGAAATAATTTGCCTGCAAAAAAAGTAATTTAAAATCAAAAGAAAACAGGCGCGTGAAAGAAAATACTTTTTGGTAAAATATTATTTTTTCTAGCTTTTTTATGTTTTTTATTATACGTCTAAGACCTCATAAAGTATATATGTATATTCTTGCTCCTAGAGTAATTCTAAGTCAATTTAGCCATGTCCGTCTGTCTGTCCGTCTGTAGACAACACGCTCACGTTCGAAACACGCTTGACCACAAATTGCTTGTAGTTATCGTAAGCAGTGTGGGACTGAAATCCAGCTACATCAGTTCAGAAGGATCCAAACTATGAAAAAATTGATAATTTTGATACAAAAACTAACATAAATGGTAGAATAATGCATGGAAGGATACAAAATATTGCACGAATTCGCTTTATACCACTGGAAATCATACTATTAAATTTCGTGAAGATTGGTCCATATTGACCATAGGGCCCATATAAAACCTACTCCAGGAAAACATTTTAGCACGCCTTAAACCGTAATAAATAATGCTATCATAATTAAATTCGTTACGGTACAGTTTTGTAGGACTAGAAATCACACCGCTAAATTTCGTGAAGATCGGTCCATAATTAACCCTACACCAGAAAACATTTTAGTACGCCTCAAACCGTAAAAAATAATGCAATCATAATAAAATGCGGTACGTCACAGTTTTATAGGACCAGAAATCACACTGTAAAATTTTTTGAAGATCCGTCCATAATTTACACTAGGCCTCATTATTAGCCCTACTCCCGCTTAAAACTCTAACATATATAGATATTGCGGTAAAATTTCTTCCAACTTAGGTATGGCCAGAAAAATATAATGTAATTTTGTGAAATTCACTGTTAACTCTTAAACTAATTACACTGCTGTATTGAGATTTATTCTAATTAAGTTTTTGTAATATCAAAATTCTGTCTTCAGAATTTTGGGATGATTGGTCCATAATTTACCATATATCCAATACAAATTACCCTCCTAAAAATAATTTAGTTCGGCTAAAACTGTTACGAATCATGATGTTTTACTCAAGCCAGTTCAAAGTTCTAAAAATAAACGTATAAGACTTTCTTATTGTCAATAAATAAATATAAGTCTAAACCGCAACCAATTTTAAAAACGAACGTCACGTTTTTATGAAGATTAGTTAGTATTATATATGTATTTATCATATAGAGCCCACTCCTGTCGGTGGAGGGTATCAAAGATTCGTCACAGCCGCATATAGCACGCTTGTTTTTTTTTTATTTATTTGTTGCGAAAATATTAAAATGTGAGTAAATTCATAAAATTTTGTACGTAAATTTCTTTATGGTGAGTTTATTTTTGTTTTTAAGGGAGAAGCACAAAAACAAGAAGAGGCGTTGCTAAGGTTAATGAAAACAACCTTGGATTAGCTAAATAAAGGATTTTATAAGGGTGATAGGGCGGTGCGTGATCAGCTATGAAAGGTCGTAGCAAGAGAACTAACTTTCATAGGTCCTTCAGAAAAATATCCTTCTGCTCAAAAAAGTTTTAGCCTGATTGGAAAGCCTGCATTTGCAAAAAATTTTCCGAAAACAGGGCTGATACGTCAGCATCTGGTGATAGTTCTAACAATAAGCAGTACATTTCATCTAAAGATGATGCAGTTTCAAAGCTTTGCGGTCATTATAGGGATGTTTCGAAGATTTAAAAGGTGTAAGATCATTCGGTGTTTCTAGATAGCAGACAAGCCCATTGAATTGGAAAACTTACATGCCAATAGTTTTGAAGAAACATTTTTAGGTGAAACGTCAGATGAAGTTGCAGTGCAGTGGAAGCAATACAACATAATTTACATGATTTTATTAAGACCAAAATTACAACAAATTATAAACTTTTTAAAATTTAGCAAGACGTCAGTAACACATTTTAAAAGAGCAAAAAGAAATGTTCATTTCTTTAAATAGTTGTTTAAAACAAAATGAAAATGAAATCATCATGAAAATAACGTTCCATTACTTTTCTAGAACACAGTGAAATTGTATATGTATGTGGAATTAAAAAGTTTTTCACTTTCATTTTGTAGTGGAATATAGAACCCAGGGCATAATATGGTTGTAGCTTCCTGATAGATTATAATATGGATGTCGGTGACAATAACATGGTTAAATGAATATTGAAACACAATATGTTTAAAACTTTCTTTAAAAATAGTCTTGTTGGAGGTGACCATATTAAAACATGTTTTTTCTGTGCGTGAATTTACAGAAAAGAGTGTGTCTGTTAAATGTTTGTGAGAAAGTTCCCGCTTTGAACTGTCAAATAAACTCACACATAAAAACGAGGTGAGAAAAATGTTAACACCAAAAAATATATTAGAAATGTAAAATGTAATGAATAATAACACGGAAGTGGTACATACATAAGAATTTTGGTCTTGCCAGATTTTTTGATTGTTTAATTATTTTCCTTTTAACATTTTTGAAAAAATATACGAATGTTTCCAAAGATTTATTTTAAACAACAAACATTAAAGGCGCACTTTACATTATTTGGTATAGCCGACGTTTATATTTGCTTCGCCGTCGTTAAAATTGCAGCACAGTGCACAGTGCAGCATAAAAAGTGTTATTTTAATATACATAAATTAAAACGTCTTTTATCAGTTATTAAACAAAAAAAAGGAAATCGTGCATAAAATGGTAAAGAGAAAGGTGGTGGAAGTAATTGCTTTTGTTGACATTTCCAAATTTCCATATATATAAACTTCGTTTAATCTTTTGATAATGTTGGCCGTATACTGCCGTGTTTTTCCTTGATGAAAACTGTTAAGAAAAAAATTCTGAATATTTTTTTTTATTTTACGTTTCGTTTATTTAATTTTTTTTTTATTAATATCCTTTTCTTTCAGACGCCTCAGCTTAAAATCTAGCAAACTACGAAATTGCGCCGACTGTCTATGTGCGATTTTACTGTTTTTCCAAAATAGATTCGAAGCATTAAAGTAAAAATGCGTCAAAATTAATAGATATGTAGATTGTGAAATTAATAAGGGTCTTCATGAAACCGCTAAAAAATGCGCATTTGTGCAAATGGGCAAACTTTCGAGACTTGCTTCATGAAGCCCCGTCTTAACGTTTGTGCAGTTTAAAACAATCAATGTCAGTTTGTAAGAACCGTCATACAAAAAAAAAATTAAGTAAAGATAAAACACAAAAAGTGTCTGATAGTGAAATTCGTTTTGAAAAATGATTTAAGCAAGTCAAAAGACTAAATTGCTTAGTCTGGATTTGCACTACTAAAGTTTTCTTCAAGAAAGTCTGAGAAAAGAATAGTATGTTATCTTCCGCTTTCACATACCAACTTGGACTTTTTGAAAGAAAACTTTCAAAGTGTGAACCCAGACTTTTATCATACCAAGAATTTGTTGTTTGTTAACACTTTTTTTTAAATTTTTTTTTTTTTTTTTTGGAAAAACGATGGTAAGAATAAAAATATTTTTTTTTGTTTTTAATAAATGCACAAACGAACAGCGCAAGTTTCTGGGAAAAAATTTACGAAGTTTGTGTAAATGAATTTTTATACAATTTTTGACAGTTCATTTGCGTAGTTTGCACAGATTGCGAAACTGTAAGAGATCAAATATAAACTTACTAAGTAAATAGTTTACACAAATGCTGGTTCTATCATTAACTCAAACGTGTTACAATTTCCACCTGTAATTGTGTAGTTAATAATTAAACTTAATGGAAATTCCAAATTTAATTAAAGACATTTATAAAAGTTAGTCTCCCAGCTATTGTGCTTAATTAAAACTTACATAATTACAGTAACTTCCTTTAAGTCGGCTGCATTAATGAACTCAAGTGTAAAAACTAAATATGTTGGCAAAGATAATTAAATATTTATAAAATTTTTCCAGAATTCTTTCCAACTATTAACCATGAAATTATTTCATTTAGTATGACCACAAAAAAGTGGATTAATTAAAAGCTTTAATTGCTTGATTTCTTTTTTATTTAATCCATAATTATATCTGTTTCGAATTAGAACAGTGATTATGGGTAATTAGATTGAGTACGGGAATAAAAAAAATAGTTTGGAGTGGAATGAAAATATCACTACGATAAAGAAAATAATACAAAAATTCTGATAAATATGGTTGCATCCGTTATCTCAATTATTAAATGAGTCTTTGCTTTTAATGTTTCAGATCTAACATTATTTAGCCATTTATCAGTAGTATTTTTTAAGTTGGTATTAAAGCCTGTCACAAATGAAAGGCTGAATTTTATATAACCATCAATCGTGATGTACCAACAGATTGTTACTATAAAAACTATTGAAGTCTATTAGAAAAAATTGATATATAAACATTTGTGGCACAATTAACACAACAAATTGCACGAGAAACGCAAACAATAATATTAAATAATAGATCAATGACAGCAACAAATACGACAACCAATACACAGTGGCGTAAAATTAAAAAAAATTGATTTTTTTTTTAAACTAAATTAAAAACTTTGATCCGTAAAAAAATTTTTGATGTAAATTGTACGAGTACTTTGCTTAAAAAATCCCATTTTCTTGCGGGAGTTTATAGGCAACGTGCACTTTCTGAAATTAATTCTAAAAATACGTTTTGGCACTTAAGAGATTGTTATTTTAAAGAAAAAAATTATGTTCGGAGAAAAAGAAGGCTTTGCTCGATTTAGATCCATGCAAAACACGAAAAGTTCTTGCCTAAAACTTGTAATTAAAACAACAGATACAAGAAGAATTAGGTGCCACATAAAGAGAAGTCAAAGGACGCCAAGCGCCAAACTTGAATAACGGTTAGGGATAACGGCAAAATTAAAACAGTGATAACAAGAAAATTCAACGGCAAAGAAAAACATGATACAAGACATGCCAGAGACAATGACTGTTGCCAGATTTATTGACTTGTTGTCATTTAGTCAACTTTTTGTCCGTATTGGGCGATTTTTGTCGCTGCTATTCTTACTTTTTGAAGGAGAAGAGAGAGAGGAATTAAAAGGAGTGCACACAGGCCTGCCATATTTGCCGATAAATCGTTTTTGCGTTAATATATGTTCCATATACGATAAAGGGAACCTTCTCACCAAATTTCATTCAAATCGAAAGGGGTCGGGTCCCACTCTTGGTCGATTTGGCATGGAATTAAATTTTTTTTTTCGAGTGTGTTCAATGAATCAAATTTCAATTTATAAATCTTTTTTGCAATCGTCCTATTCATTCAATACAAACTTTTTGCTTAAGCCAACCTTTGGTTAACATTGAAGCTATAGATATGTACATATAATTCGGAATGATTCTGAAAGTTATTCATAAAGTTTAAGCACGGGATATGGGTTGAAGATGTCGTGGCACTACCCTGCACTATAATTATCACTTCTTAATTTTTTTTAATGTTTCCCCACTGTACAACCCAAAGAATGATACCTATAACAACAATGCGAGCATGCAACGTAGGTCAATTGCCATAAAAGCTGAAGACAATGGTAACACATGGCAAGAAAAGTTAAAATACTCTGGTATTTTGTTTTGTTTTTAAGAGGTTGGAAATTGAGAGTTGCTTAACATATTAAAAAAAAATATAAATATTAAATTTTAAAATGTCCATTTTCATTTAAGGTGCTAGATAATTGTAGGGTGTGGTACGTTGTAAATAAGTATGTACATTGAACAATGCAATTGTTATTTTTGCATTTAAATTTGAGTAGATTTTTGTTTATATCTCTAAAAAGGTTTTTATTGTGTGTGTGTTTGTTTATTTTTTTCTATAAATAAATTTTTAATAAAATAATGAAAAAAAAAATTAGGAAACATAAAGAAGTAATGAAAAAAAATTAATATGTTCATATAAAGCCATGAACGCGTGCGCTGTAGGAACTTTAAAGTTATTTTGTAGTTTTTTTTCTTGTTTCTGTCTGCATTTGTGAAGTGTACGTGCTGTAATGCAGGCGGGCATCAGAAACATTTGCACGTTTTATTTTATACACTGTTAAAAATTTATGGATAACAATTTATTTTATTAAGTTAAAAGTATAGAAGTATAAAAGTATAAAAATATAATAGTATAATATGTAGTATAAAAGAATAAAAGTATAGAAGTATAAAAGTTTAAAAGTATAAAAGTATAAAAGTATAAAAGTATAAAAGTATAAAAGTATAAAAGTATAAAAGTATAAAAGTATAAAAGTATAAAAGTATAAAAGTATAAAAGTATAAAAGTATAAAAGTATAAAAGTATAAAAGTATAAAAGTATTAAAGTATAAAAGTATAAAAGTATAAAAGTATTAAAGTATAAAAGCATAAAAGTATAAAAGTATAAAAGTCTAAAGGTATAAAAGTATAAAAGTACAAAAGTATAAAAGTATAAAAGTATAAAAGAATAAAAGTATAAAAGTATTAAAGTTTAAAAGTATAAAAGTATAAAAGTATAAAAGTATAAAAGTATAAAAGTATAAAAGTATAAAAGTATAAAAGTATAAAAGTATAAAAGTATAAAAGTATAAAAGTATAAAAGTATAAAAGTATAAAAGTATAAAAGTATAAAAGAATAAAAGTATAAAAGTATAAAAGAATAAAAGTATAAAGGTATTAAAGTTTAAAAGTATAAAAGTATAAAAGAATAAAAGTATAAAAGTATAAAAGTATAAAAGTATAAAAATATAAAAGTATAGTAACTTGTTATTGTATTATTTGTGGTAAGAATGCAATAACAAGTTCTCGCTAGGCAAATTAAAAATATTGTTGAAATTATCGGTTTATGTTTGGTGTGACATTTTCCAGTATTTCCGACAAAACAATAGAAGCTTCATAAGTTTTGAGGCTAACAATGAATCAAGTAATTTTTTTAAGCTTTTGATTATTGTGGTGTTTATCAAGGCCACATTGTGGGAGATCGAACGGTTATTATTGGACCGGTTTCAACCGGTAATTTTAGTTCTGCCCCAGGCGGTTATTTTAAAATGCCAATTTTTCGAATATCGAATAAACAGGTTTTTTTGGTATAATAAACCGGCTATTTTAATAATGTGTAATTTACATATATACGTTCTCCATACTCTTGTTTTAAATGTACCCGTAGTTTAAGAATTTTTCTAATTGAAAATTGGGAAAACTTAAACTTTTTTTGAAGAATGTTAAAACAAGATGTAACAAAAGTCAGACAATATTATGAACAATGTAAATACAAATCGCTTATTAAAGCGTGTATTCTTGTAAAAAACAATTCAAAATACTACAAAAAGTGTTGAGTTAAAAAGTAAATAGTAATTTGTGCGAAAGTATTCTAAGTATTAAATATATTTTTATATAGATGTTATCCCTGGAGATATTTTGAACGGGATTTAAGGACAAAGTTTGGTGCCTGAATTGCCCTAAAATGATAAATTGCAAAGGTTATTCCACGTCACGACTTACTATAATCACCTTTAATTAATCCCCATGCTTGACATTAATGTATTCCAATATAACTACACTCCGCTTGAAGTAATTCTAAAGATACGACAAATAATACTTTACTAAAACACGCAGCCAAAAATTATTCAGTGGGTGAAATATTAGCCCGTTGTGTTTGCGAGGACGGAATGCCCGTTAAGCCCCAAAAACTCGTAAGTAGTTCTAGCATATCAACGATATGGAAAAAATTCATCCGTTTTATTTGTTAAAACACCAAGAACTAAAAAACAAAATTGAAGAAATCAAACGATGTCATGGAAGGTTTTAAATTGTTGTCGACGAATTGACAAATATTTCATACAAAAAGCATGTTCATATTAATATTCGTTTCTATAATGGTGAAACAAAAAAATTAAATAGAGTTGAGCCTCGGTTATCCGGCCCTCTATTAACCGGTTACATCTATTAACCAGAATACTGCTCGCTTTCTATTACAACCTCTTTTATCCATGATTTTACCCCTTTTAGCCGTGCTTCTTTTTCACCTCTATTATTCGTGCAACAAGCATACATTTGTTTTATTTTCCCATCAAATACACATAAGCTTAATTCAAATTCGGTGAGTCCCATTTTTTTGGTTATGCATTAACTCATAGTATACAACTAGTATGCCGACTCTTTGACAGGTACATAACTCAACTGTCAGTGGTACATATTTTATGTTTGTATTAGTAAGATTTTTTCAAATGTATTGGTGTATAAAACTATTTCCACCACTAAACATAGTTGCACAAAATCGTATGGAATGTGGCAACAATTTTTTTTCCAAAATAAAGTTTTCTTAGTTCAATAAATTTTCAATTTATTGAATGCTGGCTGCATTTATAAACTTTTAAAAGCCATGTTTGCTAAATTTTTATTCTGCAATATCGGATAATATATAAATAAATAATGATTTCAAATATTATTTTTATACCACAAAATGCTACTCTGCTGGCTTTAATAATATTACCAACAGAAAAAATTTAGTGTCAAAAAAATTTATTTAAAAATTTTTAGTTTGTGAAAAATAAAAACAACATAAAGTGTTATATAGTGAAAAATTTTAAATTGAAAAATTTCAAATTATTTTTTGTTTTTGTTGTTCTTATGTGTGTTGAATTCACACAGAACCTATATGTGTGAGGGGTGAACTAAAAAATTGAGAACACTCTCTCGAGTTGGCATACTAGTTCTATACTATGCATTAACTCATGTTAATATTATATACAAATACATACATACATAAATATTAGGGTATTCATTTAATCGGGCTTTTGCTTTAATCGGTTAATCGCTCGATTAATTAACCGAGGTTTAGGTTTAATCGGTTAATAGTCGGTTAATTTTATTATTGATCGGTTAGCCGATAAATAGAGTCTCGTTTTAGAAATTAAGTAATTTCAATAAATAAAAATGCATAAATTAATTATTATTTGGAGTTTAATAATTCTTAAACTAAAACGAGCAAACAAAAAAATAGTAAAACATATTTTTTAATTAATACATATTATGTTAAACCTAAAAAAATAAACTAAGATCATATTATTAGCTATTTCAATGGTTTAAGGAGATCTTATAAAATCATCTTTTAGACAAATAATTTGACTTAAATGTTCAAGATTTAATTGATTATTTTTATTAGTTTTGATATAACTTACCTTGGAAAAAATTCTTTCATTTATATTAGATGTTGGAAAGCAACCCATAATACAGAATATCTAATTTCTAAGGCCTTTGTCTGGGCTTCGCTTTACTTATAAAATCTTCCATTAGGTCATTAGAGTCCTGTTTAATTTATTTATTTTTTTTTTAATTTTTAACACTTCTAATTGTTTCGGTTAATTCTATTAAAAGATTGATATAAGAATATAAGAGAAGAAACATTTAACTAAACACATACAGTATTTTTCGCTTAAGTCACATCCTTTAGTTGCAGGCAAGTCGTGGACTATATCGCTAATATGACTAAGCCTAATTCACATATACGCTACTATGAGCCATATAACCGAGTTCGAATATAATTAAGTTATGTGAATATAGAAAGTAAAAAATTAATATAAATGACATCTACATCAGGTTTATGGTTTTACAACCGATTTGCATACTGTATAAACAAATAGTTAAAACAATAATAAGATGTTTCATAACTGAAACCAACGCTTAATGTTTATATCGCTTAATGAACTATAACGTACATAAATAGTTTATATAAAATTTACTTATAGCGGCAGAATAAACAGATGAAATTGACTATATCGCTAATGTGGCTAAAACCGGAAGTGACTATAAACGAAAAGTACTGTACATACAAAATGTACGTGAAAAAAAAGGTGTTGACAGCTAACACTTATTTAAAAGGAAGATAACTGCCATGTCAGACATTCAGTTAACCTTAAATTAACTGAAAGCTAACTATTTCTCAAGTAGTGGGGGTTGACACTTGCATTATTTTTATATGGAATTAACTAACTATTTTAAAATTGCGATGGCCCGGGAAGTAGTCAATTGTCCGACTCTGGACTACTTTCAATTAACTTTAAAGTTAGTAACCAAGCCGTTAACTTAAAGCTAACTTTTTGTAGCTAGCTATAAACTTACTACTTTAAGTTAGCTTTAAGTTGGTTTTTTTAAAATAACTATAAGTTAGTTAAATTTCAGTCAACGAAAAGTTAGTTGTTTACACGTTGGCTTTAAACTCACTATTTGTAACTTGTTACAAACTTAGTGTCATGTTAATTATTCGAAATAAAACAGTTTTTAAAAATTTATATTTTAATAGAAAAAAAAATTTTATTCAAATATTTCTAGTTATTTTTATTTAATTTTTTAATTATACTATAACCTGGCCATAACCGATTACCAATTTCTACTCCGTATATTGTAAAAATGGCCCTAAATAAATAAAATCTTTTGTGGGTCTTGGAGCCGTTCGTTTGCCAACCGACTTGGCTCGTTCTACTTAAAATTTACTACACAGTGTTTGTATACACTTTAGTTAATGTAAATTTTGCATTGCGTAGTAGTTGTCTTTAAGTTAGTCTATACAAGCTAACTTAAAGTTGTTTGTTTTTTTGTTGTAGTTAGCTACTCATTTGACGGCAGGGTGAATACGTTCTTTGTTTGCATGAAAAAATATTTTCTTAACACATACCTTTTGTATATGAGACGAAACAAATAATTAAAAATACAATTAAATATGTTATATACTACATACAATTAAAAATTTTGTTTCATCGGTTAATCGACTGAAATTAACCGGTTTAATCGAAAATAGCCAATTTTAAATTAACCGATCGGTTAGTCGGGTGCTAACTAATCAATTAACCGATTAACGGTTAACTCAATGAATACCCTAATACATATGCAGAACGTACCATCTTTAAACAACTTTGTAAAATGAAGACTAACATTTGAAGTTAAATAAAATTAAATTTTTTGTGTTTTCATACTAAATCAATTAACCGTGTTTTTCGATTATCCGTGTCCTATCCCTTGCGAGCCGGATAATCGAGGTTCAACTGTATATAATCCTGGCTAAGAGGTTTTTTTTTGAGACTTTTCAAAAATATGGTTAAAGGCTACTGACTCATATATTTCAAAAAATAAATTTATTAAATTCCTATAATTTTTTTGTTTGTCTAGGTCAAACATCGTTTAACAGTTTTTAAATTAAATGATACAATAACCTACTTACAAATAAAGTTTAGTAAATAAATAGAAATTGTTAAAAATAAAGTTAAGGTCTGATCAATTTATTGGTCACAGTTTTCTTGGGTCTTATCGTCAAATATTTGTTAGGTCTAAACATAAATTAATTCATAAATACATATGTAATTTTTGTGAATTGTTTTGTTTTTGTTCAAATTTATAATTTTATAAATTTACAGAAATTTATTGGATTTTTGTGTTTTTATGTATTCGAATTAAAACCGGTTAACCTGTTATTTTAAAAATCCTTAACAGTTAACCGGTTTTTGTTAAATAGCAACTATTCGGAACCCGGTTTTTGAGAAAAGTCGAATAATCGATCTCCCTACTTGTAAGTAACCATATATTAAAGTTATAGTTTGTGTTTTACAGCTATCGATCCATTACAGCTATCGATCCATTACATGATCTAGAAACGCATATTCAACCGAATAATTGGTTTTGACATCATAACGGCTATAAGGAAGGAGTTTGGAGATTTTGTATAAAATATTTGATCAGTATTAAAAATGAGCTAAATTAATGAAACACGGCACTACTTTGTTATACCCTCCACCACCCCACTAGTGGTGAATCGTTTTAAGCGTACCTTGAATAGGAAATATTAAAAAAATTTGAAATCGGCGAATTATTTTCAAAATACCTACTAAAAAATACCTTAAATATTAACGAGTAAAATAAATAAATTTTTCGACAAAAACTCTTCCAAAGCCTCAAGAAAAACATTTTTTTTGGGAAACTGCTATCGCCATCGTTTTAAGCGTACAATTTCACCTCGGAAAAGTAATTTTTAAAAAAAATTTAAAATAACCCAGCTGGTTTTTTATTACCTATTAACACAGGGTCTCCACCTGAGATAAGATATAAGATTTTTATATCAGCAAACGTTAAATTCAATCGCAGAGAGTATTATCTTACGTGTGGACTCTCAAATAGTGTTAGTATTAATATTTTAATATATGTTATGAGACAGTTGTTATAACAAATCTTATAACAACTATCTTATAAGATGAGCTGTCAAAATTACACATATCGGGTGTTTTTTTCAGTGGTATAGAACTTCGAATTGAAATAAAACACAATAAGATCGTTTTAATGACCATCAATTTGGCTTTATTGGAAGGATAATTTTATGCCATTAATGTTTAAATATGATTTCAGGCATGTGGCCGCCGCGGCTGGCTCGAATAAAGCCAATTCTACAGGTCCAATTTTCAACCACTTTTTCGAGCATATGGGGCCGTATGTCGGCAATAACGCCACGAATGTTGGCTTCCAATTCCCCTAACGTTTCTGGTTTGTTGGCGTAGACGAGCGACTTCATCACATAGAGTAAACGTAGTGCGAAAACGATCCATGGTTAACCGAATTAATTGCTCTGATGGACGATTATGTCGACCATAAAATGGACGGAGCTTGCGGTAAACTTCGCGAACTGAACCGTTATTTTCGAAATAAATTTGCACGATTTGCAAGCGTTGTTCTTTTGTCAACCTGTTCATGATGAAATGGCAAACCAAACTGAACATAAATGACATTAGAGTTGACAGATTTACCACAAAATTCCAGTTTTATCTCTATTCGAAAAACAAACCTGTAAAAAAAACACCCTGTATAAAACAATAATAAGCCACCATTATTAAAATGTGTAATTTATTAATGCAAATAGTGCCAACCTTGAAAAAAAATGTTTAAAAGAAAAAATATTTTAAATTAAAAAATCAAAAAACCAAAAAAAAAAAGAATGAAAAATAATAAAATCGGTACAAGTTTACTGTACGTGAATCAGTCGATTATGAAATCTTACAAGATACGTTTTCCCTTGTTTAATATTAAGATTAACATAAAGAAATGTGTTCTTTCATTCTGTCGACGTTCCCTCAAATATTATCTTTGGTGGAGACCCTGTGTAAAAAACCCCTTAAAATATAAGTTGAGAAAAAGTAAAAAAAAAAATAAATTTGGACGCCTCGGCTTTTGCTACGTCGCACAGTGGATGAAAATCGTTTTTCATAGGCCAAAAATCTGTTACTTTTGGACCGATAGAGATACTTTTCTTTTGCTAGAGAGAAGACTTCTTGAACTTTCCTACAGTTTTAATTTATAATAAAAATTAAGGCCAAAGCTAATCTTTTTATGTTTTTAAGCATTTAGTATGAAAATGCTCTGGATTGAGATTGAGAATTATGGAATTTTCTATTAAATATGGAGATGTTTTTAGTCCAATGTTTTAAGAACTCTATAATCTAGATAATTGTCAAATTTTATTATGATATCTTTATTAATTGCAGATTTATAGAATGTCAAACCTTTAAATTATCATTTTTTTACTCATATTGAAAGCCCTTTCTTTCATTTAAACTATATAAATAATAATTTTAATGTCTGGCATTCTATAAATCGAATATGAATAACGGAATCATAATGAAATTTGGCATTTATGTAGACTAAGAAGTTCTTGAAACAGTGGACTGAAAACCATCCCCATTTTAGATTAGGAAATTCATCGATTTCCAATCTCGGAGAAACAGATTTAAAAAAAAAAATTTTTTTATCAAAAAAGACAAAACTAAAGGGTGGTTAAATTTTAAGGGCCGATGTTGATTTTGAATAAAACACAAATTATTTAGGAAATTATTGTCAATTCTTTTTATTGTGATAATATTGGTATGTTGCAATTATGTATGGAACAAAATATCGGCCATCCGATGGTCCAAATTTTCGATGACGCTGAGACATAATTGATGTTCTATGCCGTTAATGTGCCGAATTATCTCATCCTTTAGCTCTTGAATTGTTTCTGGCTTATCGACGTACACCTTTTCTTTCAAATTACCCCAAAGAAAGAAGTCCAACGGTGTCAAATCTCATGATCTTGACATCACCATTGAATTTGTCGCGCAAAAGAGCCATTGTTTCGTTAGCTGTTTGGCAAGTGGCACCGTCCTGTTGAAACCACATATCGTCCTCATCCATAGCTTCCAATTCGGGCCATAAAAAGTTCGTTATCATCTCACGATAGCGAACACCATTCACAGTAACTGCTTGACCGGCCTCATTTTGGAAAAAAATACGGCCCGATGATGCCGCCAGTCCATAAACCGCACCAAACAGTCACTATTTGTGGGTGCATTGGTTTTTCGACAACCACTCTTGGATTATCATTCACCCAAATGCGGCAATTCTGCTTATTGACGAATCCACTGAGGTGAAACTGTGCCTCATCACTGAAGATGATTTTCACGATTAGAATGCCCATTTTCATAATAAGCCTGAATAACTTTAACGCGTTGCTCTATTGTGTATCTTTCCATGGTTCAAATTGAGTTAGTCTCAAATTGAGAAATGTCAAATGAAATGCAGAAAAAAACTTGACGTTTAGGTGTGGTTCAAATGCAACATCGGCCCTTAAAATTTAACCACCCGTTATTTACCTCTCGATATTGATCAGAATTTTCTAGAAAATAATGGGCATGTTAGAAAACATTACTGTTCTAATTTCATAAAATTCGGTGTTTAATTATTAGAATAAATTAACTTTTTTTTTTTTTTTTGTTTTTTTAATAAGGCATGTGGGAGAAACAAATGTCAAATCGACTTCAAATTCTACAAGCGTACTCATAGCGTTTTCTTTCGAAAAATATAAAGATTTTTATATATTTCTGAAGAAAATATTTTTTATCAGCGAAATAACATGGCCATCTTCTGGTGAGAGATTAAAAATGAGTATTCATATGTATTACCTTTATACACACTAAGACCGCCAGCTGGCCGAAATTCGACCACTTGACATTACAGTTAAAATAAATCCTTTTATGCACATATGGAATATAGCTATTCTTATCTAAAAGCGCTACCTAAATTTAAGAAAATAACAAATGTCTTTTCCTATTTCCTTTTATTCGTTATTATTAAAGCATTTATTAACTATTTTTACAATTTGTGTGTGATAAAGTTTTGAGTATAAAATGTAAAGTAAAGTTTAAATTGCCTGTTCTTAGAAATAAAATAAAAAAACAATATGTATATTGAAACAACAAATAAATATAAATTTCTGAACGAAAATGCTTATTTTATTTTCAAAAACAAAAAATATTTACACAAAAATACCTTTATAACGATATATAGCTCATTTAAATCGGTGGACGATAAGATACTTAAAAATCAACTTCAAAGAAATTGTTCCCTTAATTATATGTAAGATATACATTCGCCTCGAATATACCACTACACTTAAAGAAAAATGCATATGCATTTAATAATTCAATTAGCCATTGCTTAAAGTCTGCTTTCCTACCAAAATAAAAAATGTGTAACCCACTATTGATAACAGTTTGATATTAAACATAATCCACCCGATTAAAAAACTCGAAAAATCGTTAAAAAATTAACCCAAAAAATCCGTTTGAGCCGAATATCTCTAAAGATAAAGGGGATAACCTAAACATTTGAACATATTTTCTGACAGCTTAACTCTAATTTTTTGCAATCTATAAATACATATATTTTTGGCGAATTTTTAAAAGTTTGAATAACGGAGGTTACCACTTTTAGAGTTCCACAAGTCACTCTCCCGACCCTCTATGGACCCGTGTTCCTTCAAATCAACGCAAAAGCTGCCCGGGTATGACAGTTTCAAGAATTGCATCAGTTGCAGAATTATTTTTCAAAATAAACGTTCGTAAACCATTGTGTTATGTTTCAGTAAAACAAGAAGAGCAAAAAACATTTTACAATTACATAATTTCATTCAATTGAAAAAAGTGCTCTACAAACAGTTCCAAACAGTTGCAAAAGTATACATTGGGTTAAAGGGGACAATTTAAGGTTTCTAATGGTAGTAAAATCTCTTTGACCCCTTTTGATCCTAACAAGTGCTATTCCAGTGAAATTCGGACTTAACTAAAATATAGAGCCTGGGAAAATAATTAATAACATATCAGCTTTCATCGGTGCAGTAAAACAATAAACTATTTCTTAGAGACTGCTATCCCACTGATATAAAAAAAATTCCAACCCACTATTGATAATAGTTTGCGAGAAATCATAATTTAATTCTGATCAAATTTACAAAAATTTAATTTTTTCTAAATCAACATAAAATATTTCTTTCCAGGATCATGCCACACCCACAATTACCCATATTTCAATCCAGTTTTTTGGATACCTTAGTTCTTAGTTCGAATGGCATTAAAATTTTTAAAATCGGCTATGACAAAAAATTGGAATTTTTGGCCGATAAAATTCAATTTTCAGCCAGAGTTCGTCGTAGTGGAGTTTTTTACTCATGCCAAAAGCTGTGGAAAAATCGATGGCACAATATGGATTGCTAAATCGACACATCGTAGTATATATATTCAAAAAGTTTACTAAACAAGTTAGAGTGCTATATTCGACTGTGCCGAATCTTTGATACCCTCCACGGACAGGAGTGGGCTCTATATGATAAGTACATATATTATTAACTTATCTTCACAAAAACAAACGTCAGCATTAAAATTGGTTGCGGTTTAGACCAATATTAAATTATTAACCGACAATAAGATAGTTTTATGCGTTTCTTGTTAGAACTTTGAACTGGCTTGAATAGAATATCATGATTCGTAACAGTTTTAGCCGAAATAAAATGATTTGTAGTAGGGTAATTTGTATTGGACCTATGGTAAATTATGGACCAATCATCCCAAAATTCTGAAGACTGATTTCTGGCATTACAAAAAATAAATTAGAATAAATTTCAATACAGGAGTGTAATAAGTTTTAGCGTTAACAGTAAATTTCCCAAATTTTCATGATATTTTTTCTGGCCATATGAATTTAAGTGAGAAATTTTACCGCAATATCTATATCTGTGATGGGTTTAGTAAATAATAGACCAATCTTCACGAATTTGACAGTATGATTTGCAGTCGTATAAAGCGAATTCGTGCTTATTCCAAATTTTGTTCTAAATTTTGATTCATAGTTCTGATCCTACTGAACCGATGTTGCTGGATTTCAATCCCAGACTGCTTAGGATAACTACAAGCAATTTGAGACCAAGTATGTTCTTTTATTTTGTGTTTTTCGGAAGTGAGCGTGTTTTCAACAGACGGACATGGCTAAATCGACTTAGAATTACTCAATGAGCCAGAATATATATATTTTATGGGGTCATAGATGTATTATAAAAAAGTTTCACACGGAATGACAAACTTAGTATGCCCTCATTCACCACTAGTGGCGGTGGAGGGTATAAAAAGATAGTTGAATAAAAAGGTATTTTCAATCAATGACTAAGCAACAGTGGTAAGCCTAGAGGGAAACGGACTGACAACAAAGTAGTCCCGTATATGTCTGTGGTGGTAGAGACCGGTTATAGTTCTAGCACTTTATATATTCTATCACTTTTACATGGGGCTGTCATTGGAGGGGGTCAATTGAAACCCAACAGCCAACATTTAACAAGTTACACATCTATTTTCAATGAAAATGTTTAGTGTTAGTTACTACAATGAAGTATTATTTCAATACAATGTAGTATATTTCAATAAAATAAATCCTAGAACTAAATTTCAGAACCAAATTTTAGAAAGTTCCAATAAATGTGTCACACCACCGGTGAACACTGTACTCTAACCTTTTAGTTCTTCATATACCAGCAAATGATTGATTCTCATTTCACTGGTCATGAATTCTTTCTTTTTGTACTTGTTCTATTTTCACAAATCCCAAGACCAGCCTGTTGGAACAATTGACACAAATTTCCCGCAGGGAAGTTGTTACGAAGAACAAATAAGACTTTTAAGGGTACCACGGTACCCGGTCATTAACTCGCGTAGGTTTCTGATGTAAAACGATTCTTAACCAAGATATGTCTATTAATGAAAAAGTTTAATGTCTCTTAAGACCAGTGATGCCAATAGAAATTTCAAAAAATCCCTACGTGTCTAAAAAATATTACTTTTATTCTTTAAAAGTTTTCATTAATTTTTTTTAAAAATTCCCAATTATATAATTTTATTTCTTCTCTTGTTTTTTCTCGGCTTTGCGAAATTTCATTCATTAAATATTCCCTTTTAATATTCGCATACATTTGAGCGAATGTGAGTGCGAATGCAAATAGCAAAAACAAACGAATAGTTTGCAAATGCGAACCGGAATATCCGGCGCCCCCTGTACATGTACATGGTTTTGGCAGTTGTTGAATTGATTGCCAGGCTGTTAGGGCTCATAGTATATGGTTTCTGTTGAAATATACTACATTTGACCTTAAATGCCATTAGATATGAAAAATTTAAATTTTTAAATAAAAATAATACGAACATGTACGTATTAGGGAGATCGAACGGTTATTATTCGACCGGTTTTAACCGGTTATTTTAGCTTTGCCCAAGTCGGTTATTTAAAAATTCCCAGTTTTCGAATATCGAATAAACCGGTTATTTTGGTATAATCAACCGGTTATTTTAGTAGTGTGTAATTTATATACATTTTCCTTACTCTTGTTGTAGATGTATCCGTAATTTAAGTATTTTCTAATTGAATATTGGCCAAACTTAAACTTTTCATGTCAAAACAAAATGTAACAAATGTCAAAAAACATTATGAACACTGTAAAATACAAATCGCTTATAAAAGCGTGTGTACTTGTAAAAAAAACCAAAAACTATTCAAAATACTACAAAAACGTGTGCAGTTAAAGAGTAAATAGTAATTTGTGCAAGATAATTCTAAATATTCAATATATTTTTATATAAAGGTTATCTCTAGATATTTTTCGAACGCGATTAAAAAGACAAGGTTAGGTGCTTGCAGTGCCCTAAAATGATAAAGGTTCTTCTATGTCACGAATAATTAATCACCTTTAATACGTATACATGCCTGACATTAATGTGATCCAAATGAAACTTAACTCCGTTCGAAGTAGTTATAAGGAGACGACAAATAATACTTTGTTAAAATACGCTGCAAAAAATGAATCATTTGGCGAAATATTAGCCCGTTGTGTTGCCGAGGACGAAATGCCCGTTAAGGCACTAAAAAATCCTAAGTAGTTCTAGCATCTCTTCATGCTGAAAACTACAACATTACGCCGGAATCAACGATATGGGAAAAATTTCTACCAGGTATATTTATTAAAACACCAAAAACTAAAAAACAAAATTGAAGAAATCAAACAATGTCATGGAATGTTTTAAATTGTAGTCGGCGAATTGACAAATATTTTACACAAAAAGAATGTTCAGTTCACTATTCGTTTCTATAATGCTGAAACAAAATAATTTGAAATAGATAATCCTGGCTAAGAGATTTTGTTCGCAACTTTTGATAGCTTAACCACCAACAAATTAAAACTCATTCCAAATAAATTTGAGAGAATATAACTTTATAAAATTCATATAACTTATTTGCTTTTGCAAAACGTTTGTCTAGATCAAAAATCATTCAACAGTTTCTTAATTACATTATACAAATATCTTCTTACAAATAAAGTTAAGTAAATCAATAAAAAAAATTGAAAAATTTAGCTAAAGTTTGATCAATTTACTGGTCCCACTTTTGTTGGATTTTATCGTAAAATATTTGTTAGGTCTGATCTAAGTCATATCTGTGTATTTTGTTGGTTCCTTACCTTTGCAAATTGTTTTGTTTTTATTCAAATTAACGTTTTATTTTTAAAACTTATTTGATTTTTGTGTTTTTAAGTATTCGAATTAAAACCGGTTAACCGATTATTTAAAAATTGCTTAACCGAAAACCGGGTTTTTTAAAATAGCAACTATTCGTAATATTCGAAAACCGGTTATTGAAAAAAGTCGAATAATCGATCTCCCTAGTACGTATGTTTACACAATGTATTGAAAATGTCACAGAGTAAAATTCCGTTCGGAACCGAAGAACACATATTTGTTTATTGATAGAAAGTATATTTTGATAGATTTTGGCCTTTAAGATACAAAAATTGTTTCATTCCGCAAAGTTTTTTTGTAATTTTCTAAAGCAGCAAGAGACGGAATGAATTCCGTTTCCGAACGGAATTGTACTCTGTGACATGGCTGATTATTTTGAAAATTCCCTACATTTGCCTTAAAATAAAATATCTGTCCCTTTTTCCCTACGCTTTAAATTTTCCGAAAAAACCCTACAAAAAAGGAAAATTCCCTACTATTGGCATCACTGCTTAAGACCCAAATAGCGACGATTTGAAGTTTCATAGGCAGATTTTCATTGTGAATGAATTGTGAGCATTTTTAAGTTGAAAAAGTTACCAGGGTACACGGTTATTGACCGTATGGTTAAGACGGATTTTTGTTAATCTTATATACAATTAGTTATAGAATGTCGTACAGAATATTTTTTTCTTCATTTGAAAATTATAGAACATTATAAAATTCCACTAAAATTATTGCAGTTACAATACCCACTTGTTTTAATAATTACCACCATTTAGATATTTAATCTTTAACATGTTTAGTGTTACAAATATTTACTAGTTCTCGTATCTTAGATAACTTTTTCGCAAACCAACGAAATTAACAATTACAAATCTTGATTACGATTGAGCATTAAAGTTGAGGGCGTTTTATGATATTTTTTTCTTTCTTGGTATTATTGTTACAGTTAAATGGTCATTATTTTAGAAAAAAAAAATGTAAAAATGGTATAAATTTATATTTATGTTGCAACTGCTACAATAAATATTTATTTATGTTTTTTTTCTCATTTAAAATATCAAAATTCTCCTATTTTTTTCCACAAAGTAGTTCAACAGCTTACAACGCCTCAACGATTTTACATGACTTTTGAACAAGTTACCAACCAAATGACTTTTAACGTTTCATGCTGGTTTATAATTTCAAATTTATTCATTTTTATATTATTTGGCAAATGACAATGGCCATTTTAAAACACTTTAACGTGACGCTAATATGTTTATATAAATAACTAAATAAGCTTTTGTTAATTTTTTTTTTCTTCTCATATTTCGGACTAGCAGAGTAAGACAAAAAGTATTAGCACTTAAAAAAGATTTAGCTTGAAAATTTTAATAGTTTCATAAAAAAATTGTAATATTTTTAAAGTAGAGTCTTAGAATGATCATTTAGATCTACAATTTCCAATTAAATTAAATTGTGTAGAAACTACACTCCCCAGCAGTGATTACACCCTGGTATCTTCAATTCCACAATTTTACTAATAAAAATATTTCACTGATTCGTAGTTGTCTTAAATTGCAATCCAAAAATTATTATTTGCCTTATTTTACATTAAATGACTCAAAACTTTGTTTTTGGCATTTTTACTTTGTGGTTTATAAGAAACGCCAATTTATTGGATTATTTAAAGTTTTCTCGTATTATTTATGATTTTAGTATTTTTTTCTCTTCAATATTATGAAATGGAATTCCCTTGTGTATTTAATCCAAAACAATAACATACCAACCCATATTATTCCTAGTTAGAAAAAAAAATTTTATTAATCAAAAATCAACTACTCCACCTCTTACAACGACTGTAAATAATGGAAAGGGAATTTTGTTTTAAAATCAAATATACAGTCTTGCTCACGATGTCGACCGCTATGGTTCGCTTGCATTTTTAATGACTAACAGCTGATTTGCGGCGAACTAACAATTTTTAACACGACAAGTCCATCGAGAATGCAAGCCAACGATAACGTAACAGATTTTACACAAATTTGCGGTCCACTGAGAAATATGATGCGATCACAAATGTCAAAATCAGTCACTTGTGTTGTGGTTGTTGACAGAGGCATTTTGTTAAAATATTAAACGAAATTTTTCTTAAATAGATATTGGGAATTATTTCTTTTTATAAGCAACTTTATTATATTCAACATTTTTTATTTTTCGAATTTATTCTATGAGTTAAATTTCAGTTATGTATTTTATACAAGATAATAGTCTGGTAGTGTATAAAGTCATTCCTAAATATTTAAGGAATAGAACTATTACAAAAAAGTTTTATAAAATACATAACTGAAATTTAACTCATAGAATAAATTCGAAAAATAAAAAATCTCGAAATTTTTCTTTAAACACCAACAGTAAATATTTTTTTTATAATCATATTTTTTTAAAACACTACAAAATTTGAGTCTATATTTTTTTTACTGATTGGTATGTTTTTTGTTTACTCGTTTATCTTGTATTCTGCTTCGCTTATAGCACAGAGTTGTATTTTTATGGCTTAATTTATAGGTGTTGCCGATTTTTATTTTCAAACTAGCGTTTTTTGTAGAATTATTGATGTGGCAATACAGTCATTTGACAATAAATAAATGGATTACCTTTGAAATGTAAGCCCTATCGACGGACAAGTCGATAGTTAGTGGGCCGCTAAAGAGAACGATAATGAGTGACTTGTTTTGGCTCGCTTAAGTTATCGATCGACATCGTGCGTCAAGCTGTAAATTTCGGTGTCGCAGATACTGTCCCATGTGAACCGTGTTAATATGATAGTAATGGACGATGCCTTAACTATGGATGGAAAAATCGTTGTGTCACATGGAACCTCCAGGAACAATTAGAAAAATGAGCATGCGCAGATGGCCGATGGATCAATATTACAAGGTTGTACGTGAAATAGCAAAATTATGGATAAAATCCAGTTTATATCTCTCAGTTTTATTCTAATATTCCCAAATAAAGTAACGTGACAAAATTTGGTAAAACAAGGTAGCCAATAAATTGTTGTCCGTCTCTGGATCAACACTACCAGTTGTAAATTGTCCCATGCAACCCTAAAACATTTCTGACTGAAAATCAAGAAAATATTACATACAACCTTCTTATATTGAGCAAGCGATATGTCTTATAAGTATATAATCGAGGCACGGCGATATGCAAGATAAAACTAACACTCATTACCTTAAAACAATTAGAGTTGGCCTAGAATTGAACTTCACAAAACCAAAGCTATACAAATAAATGCGACATATCCTACCGTAAATTTTAATGCTGGAGATGATATTTCAGAGAATGTCAACAGCTTCACCAACCTCGGGTGTGGTATTTCCTAAGATGGCGAAATATCAAGCAAGATTGTTATAAGAATCTCGCAACCTTTACCCGCGCTAAACAAAGTATTGTTTATTCAAACGTAAAATCGGCTTGTGAAAAAAGTTCAAACATTATTAACAAATGTTTAAGATAAGATATGGTGGTGGCCAAATACCTATCAAACAGACCACTACTAGAGAAATGCAACCGAATTGCTATAAAGATTAAAATTAATAAGCTGGAGTTCTAAATTCGGCTGTGTCGAATCTTTGATACCCTCCACCGATATTTCGAATATTTTAGGCGTGTGCACTATATGATATCTATATATTATTAATTAATCTTTATAAAAACGGACGTTTGCGGCTAAGACCTACACAGAAATTTTGAACTAGCTTGATTAAAATATCATTTGTAACAGTTTTAGCGGAACTGAAATGATTTTCAGGTGAGGAATTTGTATTGGACCCATGATAAATTATCGACAACTTATCCCAAAATTCTGTAGAGTAATTTTTGGTATTAAAAACATAAATAAGAATAAATTTCAATACAGCAGTGAAATTAGTTTAAGCGTTTACAGTGAATTTCAAAAGGCTGCTAACTTTGGACCGTATATCTCAAAATCGCATAACAATTTTTATGGCCATATGTTGGAACTAAATTGGAACAAATTTGACCGCAATATCTATAGCTACTATGATTTTAGGCGTATTTAGTTATTATCCAAGAGTGGGCCTAGGGTAAATTATGAACCGACCTTCACGAAACTTACTAGTATGATTTCTAGTCCTATAAAACTGTGAAGTACAAAATTTTATTATGATAGTGCAATTTATTACGGTTTAAGTCGTACTAAACTGTTTTCCGGGAGTAGGGTTTATATGGAGTCTGTGGTAAATTATGGACCGATCTCCACGAAATTTAACACTATGATTTCCAGTCATATAAAACGAATTTGTGCCAAATCGTATAGCATTCCACCATTTATGTCAGTTTTTGTGGTTCCACATTTTGATTCACAGCTCTGATCCTACTGAACCAATTTTGCTGGATTTCAATCCCAAACTCCTTAGGGTAAGTAACTACAAGCAATTTGACACCAAGTTTGTTCTTTTCTTTTGAGTCTTTCGAAAATAAGCTTATTTTTAACAGACGGATAGAGGAACGGACAGACGGGCATGGCTAAATCTAGTTAGAATTACTCAAGGAGCCAGAATACAAACTAAGTTTACCCTCATTCACCACTAGTAGTGGTGGAGGGTATAAAAATGAAGGATATGGAACGAGTGGTATACAATTTAAGCAGAGTAAACTCTTACCGTACGGGACAGAAAATAATGTTGAAATTATGTTGAGACCCTATAATCCACTTACAGCATAATTAATTAAGAAGAAGGGAAGACATAGTATCGCTATTTTTTTATTGTTTTTCTGATCAACTTTAATTTATTTATGAGTTTAGAACTTAATATTTAACAAATATGGCCATATTTACTAAAATAAAGTTTGTGGATTACCGAAAATAGATGTGCTCTGTGGTGGGGTTCTGTAACTTTTAACAATAACAGCAGTTGTTACAACTGTCAACCTGTTTTGTTGTTTGGACAAACGGTTGTGGGATTTTTTAAGCAACATATGAAAAAAAAATTATTAAAACTAAACATAAGGGGGTTCAGTGTTAAATGTAAATGGTCTTGCGAAAGTGCAAATGCAAAATACTGTAGTTTTTGTTTGCAATCCGACAACAAAACACACAGATTTGCAATTGTCACATTATTTTATTTATTGCTATCGAATAAATGAAAACCAAAAGAAAATATCAAATATAATTGATTTTCATCAGGCAAGTCCCGACCGCACCGAATGTGTAGCCGAAAAAGCACTAAAACACAAATCCACATAAGGCCCTTAAAGGTCTAAAAACAACCCGATCTGCAACTCTTATCTTATTGCATGTTAAAAAAATACTTTTCTAAACGAGATTGGAATTTATGTAAACGGAAAGTCCAAGAAAAAAATATATAGTGGAATATTATAGTCAACATTTTAAGGGCAATTTTTAATTTCGCAAATGTTACATGAGCCGAGTGGTTTATTGCCGGAAAACAAAAGTGCAATTAGTTTTCACTTGTGTTTTAGAAATTCTCTGTTGTGGAATGCCGTAAATATGGGCTGCGGTGTTTTACCTTTTTGGTCTTATTATTGTGATAATATTTATGTACATACAATATGTATGTCTCTATAATCTCTATAAAGAAATCAAGCAAATAATAGTGAGTTTTTATCTTTATTTTAATTATTTCACTAAAGTATGAAAATCGAAGCTATAACGCCCATTTACTGCCAGAACATACGAGGATTGTTATAGTCTAAACTACTGAAACAATTTATTGTCTAATCAAAACACGTTTAAAACAGATTTATATTTAAACAAAGTCACTCACTGCCAGTTCTGAAAGTTTGAAAGGAAATTTAAATTTATTCGAATAAAATCCATATTAGGTATAACAAACAATCGATTGTAATCATATGTTACTTAATTAATTAGTTTATAAATCATTATCACAATCTATTTTGACAATTTTTGTAAACATTTTAAAATATTTCTCTGTCAATTCTATTGCAAGTTCATTCAGTAACGGGTGGCGCAAATGGTGTGGCAAATATTTGACAAAAAAAAAAAAAAAAAACCTGACCAACAGGTAATCTAATATATAACTCCAGTATTTATTTTGATTTTAATACCACATCTTACAAAAAAATATTAAAAAATATTAATTTTTGCTATGTCTAGCAATATAATAAGTTTTATTTTGTGATATAAGGACCAAGTTAAACTCCACTAACTATTTACAAAAGAAGTGGTTGTGCCTATCTGGTCAAATATTAAATAAGTGGGACCATAGCTTAAGTTAATCAATTTCTTTTTTTAGAATTAACTTTAAAAAAATTGGGAAATTCTTGTTCAAAAACCTTAAATAATATAAATAACCAAAGTTGTTAATATTAAAAAACAACGGTAAATTTAATCTTTCAGACTAAAGATCACATAAAAAATTAGCTTTATCTTAGAAATTTTCTGTTTCCACTGCCATAAGTTATTTGCCGTTTGTTTCAGCGTTGTATGTGTTCTTCTTTGTGCAGTTTGAAATGATAAAAAAATTTATCGGGTAAAAACAAGAATTGAGAAAAATCCCGCAATTTTTACGAGGCGACGTTTTGAGCAGTGTGTAATGTCTGTAAAGTATAACGGGACGAATAGGATTGTTTTGCATTCGTCCGATTTAACAGCTCTCGATTTGTTTCATATATTGTTTAATGAAGGCAAATAAGCAGGCTAATGCCATAATCCCAGAAGTAGTGAGAACGCAGAGATCGGAAATTCTTAGAAAATTTATAGACAATGCTGCAAGAGCATGTCAGATTGAGTTAAACAACAGGCTTCATTAGGAAGATATTGCCCTCAAAGCAAAATGTGTAATCCTTTCCAAGCCATTTTCTATGTAACGGGTTATCCATTTTTCGGTTTCAAAATAAAGTTAAATTAAACAGAACAATAGCTATAATTTCGATGAAACTTTTAATTCATTCCCAATAAAAAATTTTCTTATTTTGCGAAGCACTTATGGTACATTTTAAAATGTAAGCACACATTTATGCGCTACGCAATAAGACATACAGACATGCAGTAAGGTCAGCGAACGAATTCTTAATAAATTAAAAATAATATATATAGAATTTGAAGAGCCACGACATTCCCTTACAACGAAGCAGGTTTGTAAGGGAGCATATAAAAGAATAACGGTAACAAAAAATTCAGTGTGCAAAACTGATCGTTACATTCGCCAATTTTTAAATGCGCTGAATAAAGCACTTTATGTGTCAAAAATGTATTGCTTCAACGTGGGAACTCGCCATATCAAATTCATGTCTTCCGTAAGCGATACGGTAAGCGAAACTTTTACGTTTCTCCCTTACAAACCTGCTTCGTTGGAAGCTCAATTTTTTATTGGGCTATTACGCTTGGACCTTGCCATTACGTCCGAATTACAATGTCATTTAATTGGCTACCTCTATTTAGGTTGGTTGCAGCAGTCGATCCCACTTTAGCCCACTCTCGAAAACACTTTAGTACGCCTAAAACCATAATAAATTGTAAAATAATTGTAAAAATAGCATTATTTATTATGCGCCTAAATCTGTAACGACAAATACTATTGTAATAAATTTTTATCTATCGCAGTTTTATATGATCGGGAATCCCCCTGGAAAATTTCGTGAAGTTCATAACTTACCAACCTTACTCTCGAAAAACCGTTTGGTTAGCATACAACCGTAACTAATAATGCTTATGTAACAAGTTTTGGACTGTTACAGTTTTATTTGACTAGAAGCCATACTGTCAACTTTCGTTAAAATCGGTTCATAATTTGCCACAAGTCCGACATAAAGCCCATTCCTGCAATATTCCAGTTGTCGTTGGAGGTATCAAAGATTCGGCACAGCTGAATATAAGCAACCAGCGAAATGCGCATAGAAACTGGCTTTCCCACAACAATAAATTTCAGTGTTTTCATTCAAAAATTGGGATTATTAGCACATCATTAATAAATGAATTAATTAATAGCACTCGAAAAGGTTTTTTTAATTTTATTTTTATAATTTTTAAAATGCAAAGATTAAGAACAAATTAAAAAAAAAAACACAAAAAAAATTAAGAAAAAGTGGCAAAAATACCATGAATATAACGAAAAATAGGATTTTTAAAATTTCAGGTTAAGATATCTCAAAAAATTACCAACGTATTACAAAGATTAGGCATTTATTTAAAGGCTATTCGAAGGACTTTCAGACGATATATCAGTTTTTTTAAATTAAGATTAATTCGCGCTGTTATAACTCTCGAATATGGAAAAAACAGGGATTTTACACTTTAAGCGAAGATATCGCGAAAACCTGATGTGATGGAGAAATTACGGGATTCACAGATTCGGACTCAGCCCAACTCAAACTATTCTCTGGTCCATGGGTTAAAATTTGTTGGCCCTTGCTATGCACCACCCTGTCATTCCTCAAGACCACATTCTTGTCAGAATAATTTTAGCACATTTTAAAATTTTATTTGACTTTCATTTTCGCGCTTGCTTGTTAAAAGAATCTATAAAAATAAATGAAAATATTAGAAAAACAAATAAAAAAGATAGAACAACTAAGAATACAAATTTGTTTCTGTTTGTTGCTAAAATTTGTTTTTACTAGACTTTATTTTCTTTATTTGTTATTTTAGTTTTGGTGATGATAAAATTTGAATTTATTATAGATGTGTTAAATGCATTTTTATTAAGGCTACTTTTCACTATTATACTTTATATTAATACATTTTAAAAAAATCAAGTTATATGTTAAAGTGTGATGGTGTGAATGTATTATGAAAATTACAAGCACTACGAAAAAAATTGACCTCCCATGCGACTTTATTATTTTTTTTTAATTTTTCTAAGTTGCATTTTTACAACAGCCGGTTCATGTGTGAGAGTGTGAATACAAACTGAAATTTTAAATTTGATTTTTAAAAATTAAAAAATTTTGTTTTTCCTTTTTACAATTTTTACAACTACAATTCCAGTGGGAAAAAAACAAGCCAATTGTAGGGGAATGTAAGAAAAGATAAACGCACTCTTAATTATTGTGGCTTTGTTAAAGCTTTGATATTGTTACAAGTAAGACCTGAGTATTTAAAATTCTTATTCACTTAATAGTCTTATTTGTAGTTTTAGCTTCCCTAAAGTCTTTGCAAAAAGTTTTTCTGGCGATCTGGCCAAAGCAACCAGTGAAATGCGCATAGAAACTGGCTTTCCCTCAACAATAAATTTTAGTGTTTTTATCAAAAATAAAAAATGGGAATTTAGCACGTTAAAGATAAATCTTATTAATAATAAGGCCCTAATCATGTAAAACGCAACTTTATGGTCTTACTTGTATAATATTTTTAGCTTTTCTAAAGTTTTTGGAAAAAGTTTCCTGACGAGCTGGCCTAAGCAACCAGCGAAATGCGCATAGGAACTAGCTTTCCCACAACAATAAATTTCAGTATTTTCATTAAAAAATTGGGATTATTAGCACATCATTAATAAATGAATTAATTAATAAAATATTTCATTCCCGAAAATAATTTTTGATAATAAATTTGCATGTGCCCGGCAAATAAAAAACTGAAATGGCAAGCTGCTTTATTTAAGCAACTTGTTTTTTTAATTTTGTTTTTTTCTTTCTATCCTCTTACAACTACAATTCGTGTTGGAAAAAAAACCAGCCAATTGTAGGCGAATGTAAGAAAGAAAAGATTGACGGTTTATTGTTGTGACTTTGTTGAAGCTTTGATATTGTTACATTTAAGACCAGAGTGTTTTAAAATTCTTATTCACTTTATGGTCTTACTTGTATAATATTTTTAGCTTTTCTAAAGTTTTTGGAAAAAGTTTCCTAACGAGCTGGCCTAAGCAACCAGCGAAATGCGCATAGAAACTGGCTTTCCCACAACAATAAATTTCAGTGTTTTCATTCAAAAATTGGGATTATTAGCACATCATTAATAAATGAATTAATTAATAAAATATTTCATTTCCGAAAATAATTTTTGATATTTATGGCATTGTTTGTGCTTTAAATGTAATTCTTTGGCGTTGCGTTGGGTTTTACATGATTAGGGCCTAAAACTCATTATATTTCTATCTTACAAAGCCTTATGGAAAACGTAAGACTTGTGTGATAGTGTAAAGTAAGCTTAAGAGAAGATACTAAAATCATTACTGGAGGGTCTGGAGATCTGTAAAAGTAAATAGTACTTATTACTTTTTTAAACGTGTGGCTTAAATATTATTAAAAGGGCCCAATTACGACTTTCTATCGAAATTTCCATTTAAATTGTTTTGTTATTTTGGCCGATATCGAATTCTGTAATTTGGCTCAAGGTTCAAAAACAAAATTTAGAATTCGGGTATATGCTTTATAGTCTCAATGCAGAAGTTATTTCCAACTTTCTTTGCCGGAGGCATTTTACGTGCAGTGGATGAACTAAATCACTAAACAAAACAACAAGTTGTAATGAATTACACAAGGGAACAAGGTTTTTGTTGATTAAGAACTGAATTTTGTTTGAATGTTATTTGGAACGCTGAATCCAAATATGCACTTAGTTTTTCTCTATCAGCTTGTCTTTTCGTGATATGCCGTTATGTCAAAAATTAAGGCACTTCCGCTACATATATTGGAATAACTTGAATACGGTTCACCATATTCAGTGAAAAAAAAATCAAAACTCGCCACCAATAATATAATTTTAAAGCCGTGCATACATTGGTTTTAAATTTGCCCAGTAGTTTCAGAGATATCATTCAAGAATAATTAGTATTGTGCTTATTTTATTGAACTGTTAATGGTTTTTAATCCAAATTTTGATATTTTAATCAGGCTTAAGTTCATTGAGTTTAATTTTCATTAAATTATTTTTATGAAGAAAGGAATTTTACAACCTGAAATGAATTACAATTTATTGATAATTTTTCATTCTTGACTGAGCTGGGAATTGAACCCAGGTTTTCACGAACAGGTTGCCCAGACTTGTTTCGATTGTAACCACACAATCTCTTCAGCCACTAAAGTTCAAATTTTTTTGAAAATTCATAAAAAAATTAAAATGTGACAAAAATCACAGTTTTAATCTTAAAACAATTAGTGAATTGATTAAAATCGCGATTTCCACCCAAAAATAAATTATTTTAATGTCTGTGTGTTTGCTGCTGTTTCTTCCTTCACTTAAAAAGGAGGTGCCTTCACTTAATTGAGAATAAAAGCGTAATGCGTTCATTGATTTTTATGATCTATCTCATTTTGTTCACAGGTTATGCGACTTGACGTGAAACTAATAAGACTTTCACTTCTTCCCGTTTTGGATTTTTCATGATTTTTAAAATAACAAAATTAGCAATTTTTATTTTTTTATACGTAAACAAACATTACTCAGCCATTTTTTTTTTTGTGATTTTCAAAAATTCTACTGTTTTTCAAAGCAATTTTTTAAAACCGCTTAATGAAGGGTAAGGTTATGATTTTTTGAACTTTAAATTTTTGGAAAAAGTCAAAAATAAGATTAGTACCTGTAACTTAAAAATGCGAGCTGATCGAGAAAAACCGAGATTAGATTTGAAATCAGCGACCTCAATTTAGAAAAAAAATTGCAGCAAACTTCCCTTCAATTTTGTTCCCTTGTGTTATTTCACATACTAAATATAAAACTGATTTCTCGTAGTAAAACTTGGTAATAATTATATTGGCTATAATTTATTAGCATTTCGGAATAAGTTTCTCACAACCATTATTATTCATTTTTACTGCTGATTATTATTTATTACAAATTACCCAGTATATTATTAAAAATATATATTAATTAATCAAATTTTCTAATGAATTTTACATATTTTACACACAATTCTGTAGATATTTGATTTGTTTCTATAAACCTAACATTTTCGCATTAAGCAACTTTTAAAAGCAAATTCTTTGTTCGATGTGAAATCGTGTCTTTAATCATAAAAAATATTAAACAGGGCGTTGACAATGCCCTCAGCATTTTTGTTTCTTTAATATATTGAAAGTTTCTTTGTGGAACACATTCGCCATTTATAGTTTAATAAATAATTTAATGGTTTAGTAAAAAAAAATTTTAATCTGCAGAAGTTGTAAATGATATTCCGTATGTAAAACCTGTGATCTAATAAAATACATACATGTTGCTGGATGCATGAGTAACTCAAACTTTGTAACTCTAGGGAACTCATTTTCAGAAGATGTAGACAAACATGTTTATTATAGCACCAAACGAATTGAAATTTAAAAAAAAAAAAACAGTTATGTTAACAGACCAAAATGGGACCTTAAGGGGTCTGTACACGGCCAAAATGCTTGTCATACCGGCGAATTCAATCGCCCACTTGTGATGGACGTAATATTCGCTGTCATATCTAAATTTTTTGATTTTCCATCCAGCATCGTCGGTGTCACTCATACAACCAACTATTCATTATTATTACCATAGCGCTTGATTAGAAATGCTTGACCGTGTACAGACCCCTTTAACACCTAAAAGCGAGCCAGATCGGCACATTGTTTTAACACGACCCTAAACGTTAAACCCCTTATGCAAAAATCGTTAAAGTAAATAAGTTAACCAGGTCATAAAGCCTAGTAAAAATGTATGGGCTTAATGTATTGTTTAACTAATGTGAACTTTAACTTGTTTTACATAAGACAGTAAGATTTGCATAAACATATCGTCTCCTTTAGGCTAAATTATTGATGTTACAATTTTTTAAAATAGACTTTTCGATGCAAATGTATACTAAAGTCACCAACTCACCACATAGTAAAATATTATATCGCTATTCGCTTTACTTATAAAAATATTACTCAGGTAATTTTATACCCCCACATTCATCAAAAATATTTTATGTTTATAGCAGGTTTATTAAACGAATTTTCTATGAAAATTGGTTTAATATACCTTTTTTTAATCAAAAAATTTTTTTATGAATATGGGGGATAGTATGTAAATGTGTTTTTTTTTTTTTTTTTTTTTTTTTTTTTTTTTTTTTTTTTTGGGAACGAAATCATTTGTATGTGCCATACAAATGGGCTTGCCAGATTCAAATTTGCAAAATTCTTTGCCAATAACACCATCGTTCAAACCAGTTAAAGTAAAAAATACAAGCATATTAAGTCATTTTTGTCTTGAGTCAGCTGTTTTAAGTTTATAGTTGATGTATTTCCCTCTTTACTAAACACTAATAATTGAGGGGCGGAAGAGCAAAGGGGACCAAATGCCAGAAATAACAAAATTGAGTTATGTGCAGCAATCAACACTTAGCATTTGTATCTATCATTGTACAAAAATTAAGACCTGTATAATGACCCTAAATCGCGCTATATCGACCTTTACTTTATATTAGGTATACGTTTATATATAAAAAAAACCGTAAAGGTATTTACTTAGAAATTTTATTTTGACACGTGCGGCCCTTTGCTTTTCAGCCCCTCAGTTATTAGTGTTAAGTATAGAACTTCACAATTAGACTACCCATTATGGCGTGCAGCTAAAAATCTTAATAGACCAGTTATCTCTAAACCACCATTAAGAAACCTGAATGGAAGTTGGACAAGAAATAATATTGAAAAAGGAAATCTGTTTGTTAATCATTTAAAAACATAATTACCCCAAACATAACTCACAATATAGCAGTCGTGTTACCACCTGTTATTGTTAGAGTAGCTATTGCCCTACGATTTGAGATAAGATCAATCGAAAAGGCTACTTGTGACTTAAACACCAAGAAGGCTCCCAGTATTGATAATGCTTTTGGAGCTGCCTCGCATATCAAAGAAAATTATTCTTTTTATTTTAAATGATATTTTACGCCTTGAATACTACCCTCAAGAATGGAAGGGTTCCTTAGCAACCACGATACCAAAGCCAGGAAAGGATGCTACAAAAGTTGAGTCATGAAGGCCTATTAGGTTATTATCTAATATTTCAAAGCTATTTGAGAAACTACTATTATCAAAATTAACGCCGATTTTAGATGAAAATAGATGAATTCTAAACCATCAGTTCGGTTTTAGTAGAAAGCACAGCACAATTGAACAAACTCATCTAATAGCTAATGCCATAAGAAAAGCATTTGAAGAAAAAAATATTGCTCAGCACTCTTCATCGATGTTTCTCAAGCCTTTGATAAAGTCTTGCATGAAAGTTTGTTATTGAAATTGCAGCAAAACTTACCAGCAAACATACACAAGCTGTTAGAAAGCTACACAGTCGGTCGTCAATTTATTATTGAAGAAGGCGATTTTTTAAGTTTTCCTCAGCCATTTGACGCTGGAGTCCCACAAGGCAGCATCATGGGCCCTCTATTTTACTTAATTTATACTTCGGACATGCCAACAAACAACTTTACCCAAACCTCAACATTTGCGGATGATACAGCTTTTCTTAGCGTACACGAAAACTGTCTTGAAGCATCTCGTTACTTACAGGATCATATATTTGAACTGGAAAAGGGGTTAAAGCAATGGAGGATAAAGGTCATCGAACAAAAATGCGTACATATAACATTCACATCGCGTCGGGAAACATGCCCTCGATTAAAATCAATAATCAAATAATACCTCAACACTCGCATGTAAAAAATTGCTTGCTTAAAAATAAGTCGAATGTGTGAAGGGCCTTTTACAGGATATTTTCTTTGTTAAAAGTAGTAAAATAGTATGCATACATATTTACACTAATAGAAAAGGCGTCATAGTGCTATAATGCTAATAATATATTATGACATGATATTTTATGTCATCGCAATGATGACAGTTTGTCATTGTACTGACGACAGTTTGACATTGCACTGATGACAGGATATATTATTCCTTTTTTGGGAAGAAAAAAGTATTTAATTGTCTCTACTTGATCATTTATAAATCGATTTTGTTCATTTTCATTGTCAGTATTTTACTCAGTTTAATTGGGATGAAATTAAAAAAAAATTTAAAGTTTATAGATTATAAGGAAACTTCAAAGAGGGAAGGCTTATGGGTAATAATTACAGAATTCTTGGTTTGTTGCTCATATCTCAGCCATTTGTAATCAAACTTTTCCCGACAATATATGATACAAAAATTTAACAACCTAGTTCCCACCATCTCTAATGCCTTTCGGAAATCCTATTTCTACATAGACGTGGATAAATGGACACGGTTAAATCAACTCCGCTGTTTGTAAGGACATAAAATAGATATTTTTAATAGGGGGATGTATGGAAACATCCCTTTAGAGATCTAATTCGGTACAACGGGAGTAGCCCTTGGATTTTCGCTCCCAGTGTGACTATTGGTTGTGAGGCATCTTCTTGGATCACGTGGTGTTTGTGGCTTAAACCCAAAGTTGCGGGAAGGTAAATTCTTAAAAGTCTGTTTTATAGGATGATTTTCTACCTTACCCTGCGGCCACACGATCCACTTTTTATTTATAGCCTTTTACATATACTGTTTGTCAAAATTTACTTAAATTGAAAGCTGTGACGTAGGCTGCACGCAATTTTTAAGCAATTTACTTTCAAGATGTCATCAAGAAAACAACTTATACTGACAAACGAAAAATTTGCTCACTAAACTTCTAATCAACTGTTAAATTGAACGTAAAATTTCCAAACAAATGGATAGTTAAAATTGAGAGCAATCTCTTCATTAATTTAAAAAGTGTGAGTGTGTTAGTAAAAAAAATGAGAGTGAGAGTAAATTGAAAGGAATTGAAAGACGAAAATTGATCGTGTGGCCACCATGTTAAGGGAAAGTTCGCCTGCTGGCGGATATTCCTTGGTGCAGTAGCTATTTAAACAGATGCTGTAACTTCGAAACCGCAATCTTTGCCAGCCGATGCAAAAATCATGGTGAGGTAAGCCACCATGGCAGGTGTCCACGTTTGTCCTTTACATCATACCACTTCCACCTGTGGTGAAATGTAGTATAATATTTTACTCTACTCCACAGTATTAACAGACACAAGAGTTCCCTATTTAGCATCCATGATCAATCATGGAGCCACTAAAACATAATCATGTCATGAGGTTTAGAATCATTAGAGAGTTATCTATTATCTAGATATTAACATCTTAATGATATTATTTTGAATTAACGTGAGTTTTGGGAAGGGGTTTGTTTATATGAGACCAATGGTGGCCTTTATTTTGCTATGACATTGTAGATAGAAGAAACATTTTTTAAGCCAATTTTTTTTTATCAATACAAACATTTATAAGGAACTTTAATTATATTTAAAGCTATTGACAATTGTGATATGGTCAAATGTGCACCCATTAAAATAATATATACATTCCTATGTCGAATTTAATCCTAATGTCAACATAAATAGATGGCTTTTGGTTCAATGGCTCTATTTTAGCATCAAGTTTGTAATAAGGCTTTGTAAAGTTATGGACAGATTCTTACCATTTTCAAGAGGCTTCGTACTTTGTGCAGCTTAGACGTATATACCAAATTTCATGAAATTACCTTTAGCTGGAAAACTAATTTTTTGTACTTCTCTTACTTTTTGTAAGAGAAGAGTTTGATTTAACACTTTAGAATTTTCTCTTTTCGGTTGGAGTAGGGATGGGCAATAAATATCGATATATCAAAATATCGATATTTAAAAAAATTATAATCGATATATATCGCCGATATTAAAAATACCCATATATCGATACATCGATATTTATCTACGACAATCGAATTCGATATTTTTAGAATCTCTTTAGAATTCAACAATTTAGCCGTTGCTCAACTGCTTACAATACGGTTGTTTTTTAAGAATTGCATCATAAGTGTTTTAACTAATATTATGAAAATTAAGGCGCTTTTCAATTGTACATTGTCATACATTGCACAGTTCAGTTTTGTCTCGGTTTTTTAAGAGATGACAACAAAAAAATAAGCGCGGAAAAAATATTCTGGAAAAGGTTCCTACAATTATGCAAATAATCGCCTTAATTATGGCGCATTAGCAACAATAGACTCATGAAAGTTGGAATGTTAATAAAAAATATTTTGTTTTTTATTTGAGCATGTTCTTATATATTAGAAATAAAATATTTCACAGTTTAGTTCTTTAGTATGTGTCACAAGTTTCGTTTACCGGCAAGTATATAATCCGGCACTATATAATCCCAATTAATTTTTTTTTTTAGAATTCATATGGCGAATAAATAAAAAAAATTTCATATTCTTTACTTTTTTTAATTTTTTTTTTTTTATTGTAGAATTAATTAGGGACCCGCAGCCCTCGATTTCAAACGAAAACTTCGTTCGCATAACTTACCTTAAAATCTGAATGTTAAAATTGGTTTTTGTTTTAAATAAAAGTGAATGAAAGTTTCGTTCGAAATTGAGGGACAGGCAGTAAATTTGAAATTAAAAGAAACAATAAAAAGTTAGAATGGAATTACATGTAATATGTTTGTTCATATGTAAATATGTATTGACATTGGAATATTAAGTTTTTAAATTTGGTAATAATTTCAGCTTAATACGTTCGATACATCGATATATCGATATTTTTAATTAATAAATATCGATACTATTAAAAAATATCGATACGATATATATCGATATATTTTTTCAATTTGCCCATCCCTAGGTTGGAGCTTAAGCGATTAAAATGCTTCCGTTGTAATTTTAAGTATCCCAGCACAGTTTTGATTCTTTTGAACGATAAACACCAATTATGCATTTTTCGCTATATTCCAAATGCTTTTTCCGCCCATTTTTCGCTAATTTTTCTACTAATTATTAACTGCCTGTTCAACGATTTCGAACGTTTACGTTCGCATAGAAAATAACATTTAAAACAAAAACAAATTTTTAAATTGTGTTGCTTTTTTTAATGTAATTTTCTTAACGTTCGAAATCGATGAACTGGCAGTAAATGTATTAATGGAATGTGACTACCAAGAAATTTTATAATGCGAAGTAGTTCTAATCATATGAACGAGAAAATTTTTATTTATTTTTTCGATTTAGGAAAGTGCTTATTAAATGCTGTTGCATTTAATTTTTATGTTGTAGCTGTGAGTTCTGTCATTTTTAGAAAGTGCATTTATTCTGTCGTCAAAAATTAAAAAATATGTGGCACGTAAATCTGTAATTAAATTATATGAATATTCATACAGTTGTATGCTTTTCACTTATATGTTCATATTCTGTCATATTCTGGATTAATATTTAAAAACTACTAGTTCCGTTTTACATTTCTAAAATATAAACACCCAATCAGTTGAATCATTCAATAACGTCACAGATAACAAGTCAAACAATTACTTCATAACAAGTTGTTTGTGATTGGACAACCATTTCAAAATCTTGAAGGGTGGTCTGTTCTTTAAGCTACAATTTTTGTTCCATAAGAATAAGTTTATCAAAAACCTACACTTGATAAGACTTATTTAATTTGCACAACAATCATATTCTATTTTTACCTCCTGGTAAAATTAATTAAGCGGTATTCAGCCAGTACGTACATTCAATTAAAATCCAATGCAACGGTACAAGTAATTCTTTTGCAAAATGCGTGGGCTGTCAAGGCAGGCCAGGCCAAGCCAAGAAAAGAAAAGACAGGGCAATAATATTTACGTCAAAAACGAAGGCTGCTAAATATTTATTTAAAAATCTAATAGACAGCCGCAAAATCGAGTTGGTCATGCAGACGAACAGATGTGGACAGACTGGGAAACTTGATTTGTACACGGACCACAAAAAGCAGCAAAAAAAGAAATACAAAAAAAGTTTATGTAAAATTTTTTATTGATTTAATTGTTACATTTTTAATTTAATAAAACCGATCAATTGAATTGAGTATGTAAAAGAGTGCTGCAATTTACAATTGATTTTAAACTTGCAACTTGATAATATACACACACTCTCCTACACACAAACATGCCCGCTCGCCCTCTTAAACTTTTCCAGTTAATGTTGCAACTTGCAAGCATTTAAAAGTTTTAAATGTGGGGCAGTATTAACTGCATTTTGTTGATTTTATTATTAAGATTTCAGCTACCAAATAAAAGGTATAAAAAAAATTGAGAATATTTAAGTAAATAGTTTTTTTTCTATTTTAAAGTACCTCAGTATTGTTGCATGCAGCACTCGCTTAAGGCTTAACATGATTGCTCAAATGAATATAATTAAGAAATGTTGTTGTATTTATTGTTTATGTTAGAAAAAAAGTATCGGCAACAATAAAACTCCTTTAGTTAGTGCAAAAGTTGTGTTTCTTTTCTGAAGGAGAATAAAAAATGTGGTCACTATCAAAAAACATTAACAAAATGTACTTGCCTCCATTTGGGGCAAATGTTGCAATAACGAGGTTCGATTAGAAATCACATTTTTTCGTTTGTTTCTCCAGTAAAGTGGTATTTCTTATTGTATTAAAATCGAGATTTGATTAAAGATAAAAGTTATTTGAAAAGTTGGTTGTAAAATGATGTGGTTAATATGATGCTAAACGAATTAAGTGTAATACTCTTTTATAGTTCGGTAGTTAATATATTAAATAAAAATATGTATTTACATATATGAAACAAGTAAGAAAAAATAATGAATTTAACCCAATATATTTTTTAACTTCCACAGCTTGGGCGTATAAACGTGTTTGCAGTATGATTAAGAGCTTATTGACCCAAAATTGACCCACTACATATCAACAGGGAAACCTTAAATTCATATCGAGCTTTTGTTTAATGGATTCATAACTCAAAAAACCTGATTTCTGAGCGTATGGATTTAATTCTTTAATTCCCAGTGGAAGATTGGTCCGCCTACACGCAGAGAAAAAACATGGTTATGTTAAACATATTCTAAGAGCAACATATTATGATAAGATGTATGATTGTTGTAAAAACATATTATGATTATTAGTAGAATCATAAAATATCATATTATGCCCAAACATATTCGTAATATTACATCATAATATTTTTCCATTAATCATAATTCGTTTTTACTACATCATATTATAATAATTATTATTATAATATACTCTTATCATATTAATCATAAAAGGTTTAAAAGTTATCATATTATGATATTAAGTGATTATGTTATGGTCAAAAGTAATCATATACACAGATCATCTGGAAACCTTTTTCAAAAGAATTTTAGTAAGCTAAAAATATTATGCAAACAAAAATGTAAAGCGAATGAGAAATACAACCACTCACGTCTTACATGCAATGAATCTGAAAAAATCATATTATGGTTCAAAATATGATTACAGTAATCATAATATAATCGTATGTTATTATAATATGGTGTAATGTTTATTGAATATAGCTTTTTCAGTTTATATAAAACCTTTTTTCAAATTAAACGAAACCTTTTTCAAATTAAACGAAACCTTTTTCAAATTAAACAAAACTTTTTTCGAATTAAACGAAACCTTTTTCAAATTAAACGAGACCTTTTTCAAACTAAACGAAACCTTTTTCAAAATAAACGAAACCTTTTTTCAAATTAAACGAAACCTTTTTCAAATTAAACGAAACCTTTTTCAAATTAAACGAGACCTTTTTCAAAATAAATGAAACTTTATTCAAATACAGTTAAACATTTTTCAAAATAAATTAAACCATTTTTAAAATTTGCAGGGAATTTATTTTTTGGATGTCTTTGAATTACTGATTAATGAAGAGGCGACACTTACAATGTTACGACCAGTGGTAAAATAACTTAATAATGATTGAGCATGAAATTTTAACTTTGAAAATGTCTTCTCAATCGGGTTCAGCATAGGAGAATAAAGTGGTAACATTTTAATGTACATTCACTATTGTCCACCACATGTCATATTACTCGGGATTTATGGATTCTGGCATACTTAAATTAAAAATGAGTCTTGTAGCTGCTTTCAATTTTATCTAAGAGCTCCCGAAGAAATACTTGTAAACGGGCCGTGGATACAGAAATATCTTTATGGTAAACAACGCCAGTATTATCTGTCGTAGCAATTAGAGTCATATTCTTTCTCTTTACAGTTGGCAAAACACCATGAGCTCTTTCACCTTCTTTAGCAAAAAAAAAAAACTAAATTCCCACAAAATTTTAAAATGGTTTTATTTAATTTGAAAAATGTTTAATTGTATTTGAATAAAGTTTCGTTTAATTTGAATAAAGTTTCGTTTAATTTGAATAAAGTTTCGTTTAATTTGAATAAAGTTTCGTTTATTCTGAAAAAGGTTTCGTTTTATTTGAAAAAGGTTTCGTTTTATTTGAAAAATATTTTATTTAAACTGAAAATGCTATATAATTAAATGGTTGTAACTAATATAGTATGTTTTCAAAGTTACCAATATTAAGTTGTTAGAAAATAATTATTTTTCAGTGAACCATACTCAAATTTATAATTGCGATAATCATGAAATGTTTACAGTAACTAAGATATTACTAATATTCAATAAAAATAACAATTTTTTGTTTACGACAACAATATATTGTTCCAATAAACATAGTGAAGTTGCTGTAACCATGCCGAACCATATTTTTTCTCTGCGTGCACTTGCTAAAAATGTTGAAAACAGAAAGCTTCTTCAGAAAACAAAAACCGATAAATTTTCTCGGATTAAAATCACTTTTAATTTTGCTTCCGAAAAAAAATTTAGTTTTGGTTTGCACAATATTGCCACATTTAATTTAAAAATAACAAAATTAAAATTTGTCGGAATAACGAAAATCGATCGAAATGAAAATACGGATTCAAAACGATTTCTGTGACAGGCCTGATTATGTTCTTCAAAAAAAAAAACAACATCGTTAACATTAGATGGATATCACTACTAGTATTCTAATAAGGAAAATATATTGTGTTGGTAATTTTGGAACATATTTATGTATACATTTAAATTCATTTGATTGCTTTTTGGATTTTCCATGTATTTCACATCGAAATTATTCTTAAAATATTATAATATTACCGGATAAATAACAAATATTAATATAATATATTGCAAATTGATTTAAAAGTCATTATACCAAAGTATTTTTTCGTAATGTATAATTATGACTTATTTAAGATATAATAATAAAGTTATAATTTATTATTTTTTTTATGCAAAAAGTGGCCAATAAAGCTACAAAGTGATAAATTCATGAAGTCATCCAAAGTAGCAATGTGAGTTAAGTTTTTGCTGGGCTTATTACACAATTTTGTTCTGTCGGTCCCATTACTGTCCATGTGTCCCAAATAGGGTACTCTCTCGAACATGTTTGTGTAAATTCTAAGAAAAATGGTATAATATGGTCGGGATTACCCGACTGTACTTTTTTTATACCCTCCACCACCACTAGTGGTGAATGAGGGTATAATAAGTTTGTAATTCCACGTGAAACTTTTTTTTATACATCTAAGACCCCAGAAATTATATATATTCTGGCTCCTTGAGTCGATCTAGCCATGTCTGCTTGTCTGGCCGTCAGTCCATCTGTCCGTCTGTTGAAAACCTCTCACTTTCGAAAAACGCAACAGAAAAGAACAAACTTGGCCTCAAATTTTCAAATTATTGGCTTGTAATTATCCTAAGCAGTTTGGGATTAAAATCCAGCAACATCGGTTCAGTAAGATCAGAACTATGAATCAAAATGTGGAACCACAACCCTAAAAAATTGATACAAAAACTAACATAAATGGTGGAATAATGCACGGAAAGATATAAAATTTTGCAAGAATTCGCTTTATACAACTGCAAATCATACTGTTAAATTTCGTGAAGATCGGTCCATAATTGACCATATGCCCCATATAAACCATACTCGCGGAAAACAGTTTAGTACACCTAAAACCGTAATAAATAATGCTATCATATTAAAATTTGGCACTTCACAGTTTTATAGGTTTTATAGGACCAGAAATCACACTGTAAAATTTTTTGAAGCTCGCTCCATAATTTACACAAGGCCCCATATAAACCCTTCTCCCGGACAACAGTTTAGTACGCCTAAAACCGTATTAAATAATGCTATCATCATCAAATTCGGTACGGTACAGATTTGTAGGACTATAAGTCTAAGTGCTCAATTTTGTGAAGATCAGTCCATAATCAACCCTAGACCCCATATAAACCCTACTCCTGGAAAACATTTTAGTACGCCTAAAACCGTAATAAATAACGCTATCATACTAAAATTTGGTAGGTCACAGTTTTATAGGACCAGAGATCACACTGTACATTTTTTTTGAAGATCGGGCCATAAGTTACACTAGTCCCTAAATAAACACTACTCCCGGAAAAACAGTTTATTGCGCCTAAAACCAAATAAAGGTCACTTTGTCACAAATAAGTTCGCCTAAAACCATAACCGATATAGATATTGCGGTAGAATTTCTTCTAACTTAGATTCATACGGCCAGAAAAAATATCATGGAAATTAGTTCGGCTAAAACTATTACGAATCATGATATTTTACTCAAGCCAGTTCAAAGTTCTAACAGTCAATAATTTAATATACGTCTAAAACGCAACTTATTTTAATACAGACGTGTGTTTTTGTGAAGCTTAGTTAATAATGTATATGTATTTATCATATAGAGCCCACTCCTGCCGGTGGAGGGTATCAAAGATTCAGCACAGCCGAATACAGCACTCTAACTTGTCCTAATTGATAAAAAAAAACTACTGAATTTTTTTTCTGTATATACGTAGATGTTGATATCTTAACAATATTCGGCAGAAATAACTTTTATGTGAGTCATAACCTTATTACACAATTTTGTTCTGTCGGTCCCATTACTATCCATGTTTACGAAATAGGGTACCTTCTCGGAAATTTTTGTGTAAATACTAAGATAAATGGTTAATATGGTCGGGATTACCCGACTGTACTTTTTTACTTGTCTTTTAGTTAAACATATTATTAAATTATGGATATTCAAATAAGCCATTTTGGCTTATACAGCATATTTTTAACTACTCTTAAACTCATACATCCAAGTCTATTAGCGGACATTTCCGGTTTCCCTTCTTGTAACTGATTTATGGAAGTAAAAGCAACATTCGTCTGGGTACAATCCAATTTGTAATAAATTCCAACATAATATGCGAATATATTACATAACTTATATTTATATTTAAACAAAAATCGTTTAACGATACTATGTGCCTATCCGAATTTTTTTCCGATATTAATTTTGTCTGAATAATTGTAGTCAGGTGTTATACAATTCTTCGAACAACTGGATGTAAAGGTCACATAATAAAATTAGTTTACAGATCGCAACTTTAATTAAAACTAACGGACAGTCCAATAACAACAACAACAAAAACCATGCAACAATTGTGAATGAGGAAATATTTTAATGCGAATAAAGGTAACTAAAAGTAACACAGCAAATAAGAATTATTGAACACTTTAAAATTTTCTCACATATAATTATCATAAATATTCGTAGCGAATTCTACCACACCTTTTTTCACTTTAGAAGAATGTCAATTTTATTGATCGATACCCTGCAAAATTACAATAATAAAAAAAAAATAACAACTTCTTATGGAACAAGTCATTGTAGAAATGTTCAGATGCCAAGAAGTATTCAAATCCCAGTGTAAACTCCCTATAAATTTGTTTACCCAACAATTTCCTATGCAAATTGGCGAATGTGATTTCAATTTAATTTTATGGCAATGATCTTGTAGTTTAATGTTCAATTTGATTTATTAATAACAATAAAAATATATAAAGTACGAAGAAAAAAAAAATAACAACAAGTACGATATTAATAAAACATGCTGCAAATAGCAGTGGACGGTAGGTAAAAAGACATAGCCGACATAAGCAACAAAAAAGGCGTTTCCTTAACATACTTCAAGTTGCTACAGTTGGACAAGTTGCTACAAAAGAAACATATAATTTTTAAAACTTCCGACCCAATTGGAAATGTATTGTACTCGACAGAAAATTATAGTTTACTGCAAAAAGTCTTCTTTTGTAGATTTTTTGGCTGAGGAGTGGGTAAATATATGTGAACAAATACAATATGTTCCTGAAAATGCAAATAAACCCCTGTGTGAATACTGGAAACCAATACTTGAACGTTTAATAACAACGGAAATAGAAGATCATGAGAGAAAGACATAAAGCGCAAGTAATAATTAATACTACCATCGCGAAGATTAAATTAGTAAATCACTTTAAGAGACTAGAAGAAGTTAGCGAGCTTGGTAAAAACCATGTCCAAAGTAGTTTGTTTTTCGATCTAGCGAAGTCTGACTGCAAGAAGAAAAAGATGGGACAAAATCCATGCAAACGCAGGTACCTGATGTTAAAATATTCAAGTAGTCTATATGTGCTGAAAGTAGCAATCATAAATCGTACACTCACAATATTGTTGCAGTAACGGACTGTAGGTTATTTAAGAAGTATTCCGTTCAGTAATTTTTAAATAAATAAACATTTGAAATTCCAAGCAAATATATTTTTAACTGATTCTAACATTTATTCAAAAAACTAAGTGCACATTAATACGGTTTTTGGTTGCATTTAATATTGTTAGTTGAATATTAAAATGGAATTTAAAACAAAGGTAATTTTATTTAAAAACCGATCTACTTCTTTTGCATTTAATTTTAACAGAAAAATAATTAAATTTTTACTATCAAAAATTCAGCCGCGAATTCCATAAAAATTAACCACAAATTCCGTAAAAACAAATTAATTTTCTGTTATTTTATGTAATTTAGCTACCAAAAATTTATTTTCTGTTATATATTTATAGATCTGTGGCACAAAGTAAAAAACGATTTGATTGTTTTGTGTAGAAAATTCCCAAATTCTATTTGTTAAAATTATTAAGTTAAATACATTAAATTTTTAAAGCAAAATAATTGCGAATACCATATCGGGCATGCTGCTGGTGTCTTATAATTGAAAGTTCTTCTGTAAACAAATTGGTCAGTATAACAAAAGTAAAACAAACGTGTATAACGGGGTAAGTGAATAAAAATAAATATTATCTCTCTCTCTCATTAGAAAAACAAGCGGACAGGTGTCTGGTAATTTTTAGAAAATCGAGTAAAACCTTTAGTATATAAAATTACTGAATAACATAAAATAACTGAAAATTCATTTGTTTCTACGGAATTTGTCAGTTATTTTTTGATAGTTAATTTTAATAAAATAACTGAAAATTCATTTTTTTACGGAACACGCACTTGAATTTTTGACAGTAAAAAATTAAATGAACTTTTTGTTAAAAATAAATGAAAAATAAGTAGACCGGTTTTTAAGTGAATATTTATTTATTTTATATTACAATTTCAGTTAATTTTACGTACAGAATATTGTGAGTGTAGTTACCCTAGTGATAAAATGACTAACTGTAGATGCCTACTTGGTTGACTATCCGAGTACAACTCATTCGCTACGTTTGACGGTGCGTAATGGTTAAAGAGCATTGTTTGCGGTAATGAGAAAATTTCAGAACAGGAATTAAACCAACCAACTTTGGTCTGCCACATTGTTATTCTAGAGGGTGGGAAAGCACTTCCCTTTGCAAAAAAAAACTACTCGAAAAAAAGAGTTGGCGCAATGGACGCATTAAAATCCAAATCTCTTTAACTTCTAAGGCACTAAAATGCGCCACAACATATGAACTAAATCATATTTGTCTAATCCAGCCCATGGACAAACTACTCCGAAGCATCATCGGAAATCTTGCTGTAATAGAAATGAAAGCTGTACACGTCGGCTTAATACGAGAACCCTTTGGCAGAAGAAAACATATTGCAAGACGATCAGTCACGAAAGTATGTGCTATGAAAGGTAAGGAGTTCTTTAAATACTTAATCCATGCGAACATTGTAATAACTTTACTATCCTCCCGCTTTTCTGCTCATCTGATTTCCCGAAAATTATTTTTATAAATTTCGTAATGGGTCTCATTAATAACTAACTTGCACATTTGACCACTTGTGGTATGCAACATGCCATTGTCAATAAAGATTTTTAATACCGTGATTATTACTTAGTTAGTTTGTTAACTGGGGAAGCGTGTTTCAATGCTTATTGTATTTGGGAGAGTTTGTGTGTGTGTGTACGTGTTATTCGCGTACCAATACACACCCAAAAATAAGCCATTATTCTCTGAAGTTTCATTCGATTTGAATATAGTTATTAAACATTGTTGCCATGGTTATTGTCGGACCATGATGGTGTAAAGTAACTATGAAAACTTACTGACTAAAACCCCACATATGCACCCCGCCTTGCAGTCACCAATTTAAGGTTGCAAGTGTCTCCTTTAAATTTTTTTGTTATTGTTTGGTTGTTTGCTTTTAACTTTAACTCTACCTGAAGTGGAATTCCTTACATTTGTTTAAATGAGGTTAAGTATTGTATTTATTGGTGTCCAACACTCATGCCACCACATGCCAATCGAGATAAGAAGCATAGAAAAACACACAGACACACTTTAAGTTTCTCATTATTGTTTTATGTTTTAATTTGGCTTAAGTTTCTAGAGACTGGTTTTCATTATTATCGGACTGACTCAAATATGCAAACTATTGCATCAGCAAAAAAAAAAATATTGGGTAATTGTTTGAAGGATAATTGTTAATTAAAAAAAATATATAAGCAAATTTCATACTTTCAAAAAGTTACCCAACATGTAATAAATTCAATTTCATTTTAGGAATGGGAATTTTATGCAAAATGTATTAAGAAAGATAAGCTTCCTGTAACTGTTTTGGTTTCTTTAGTATATAATCGTTTTATTTTCCTCAAACATAAATTAATAGGTAACCAATACCACAGTTAAAAAAATTGACAAGAATTTGACAGACAATGTTAAGTAGAGTTTTTTCACCGCTTTTTTTGGATTCCCGGGAAAGCTCAACGTTACGAAGTAGGAATTCTGAAACAATTTCACCGTTTAACAAAGTGAGCATTAAAGAGAAATTAAATTTACCATATTTAATAAAATATTTGTTTAACAGTATTATACATTAAATGAGCAGTGGAAGGCATACTAAGTTTGCCATTTGAATATATTTTTAATATTCATCCAAGGTCCCATAAAGTATATATATTTTGGGTCCTTCAGTAATTCTAAGTCGATTTAGCCATTTGGATTTCAAATTGTTTCTAGTTCTTCAAGGATGTTTGAGATTGAATTCCAGCAGAATCGCTTCAGTAGGAAAAGAGCTATTCTTATGGCCCGGATTGGACGCAGGGGCGACCAGGGTTCTATTAGGATGGATAGGAGTAGTCTCAGGAACCTTATAGGGTTCTTGACGGGGCATTGTTCTGTAAGGGCCTTTATGGGTAAATGGGACATTGTTAAGAATGTACTGTGTCACTGTCCTAGGATGCAGGGCCCCAGGTAGAAATGGCTAGGAGCTAGATTTCACGACGAACTGGGGTGTATCGCTGGATGTAATCCAAGCGATCTACTGGGGTTTATTCAAGGAAATAGGACGGCCGTTTCTGTTGGGGGGACCAAAGGGAGGACTTGTCCTACGTGGTATTTATCTATCTGTACCAAACCTTAGGTCTTTTTTCTACTTTTCTTCTTTACTTCTCTTTTTCCTCTTTTCTCCTATACTGAAGGGATTCACAATAGACCTCATTGGTCTCCGAGTGCATATGCGCCCTTGGGAGCACAACCCTTCTAAACCTAACCTAACCTTAAGAGCTATGCACCCAAATGTGGGACGGAAAATCCTGGAAAAAAAACTCTAGGGTTAATATGTACCTCTGAGTTTTCAATGTTATAATTTATAGTTTATAGATCTCATTATAGTCGGTCGAGTCTGACCTTATGACACCTTACTCCAGGTTAAAGGATTTAGAGTATAGTTGACCCTTATTTGGGACCTACAAGCAATAATGGCCGTGCCTTATATAAATATATATTTTCATTTTATTTCTCTAAGGACAACATGCCTTAATTACTGGGTGCCATTCCCTTTTGCCTGCTGCTGATGGCTTCATCTCATTCCGCGATTTGTTTATTTCTTATGCTTTTATACCCAGCTGACGGCGGCAAGTGTATCTTGGGCGTCCTCTCCTAAGGATGACTTAGGGATTACATCAACTGCATTCCCGGTTATGTCGGATTTTGTGGCCTACGAAAAGCAAGTTTGATCTACTTTCATTTCCGGAGTTTTGTAGGAATCATCTGAAGGATAATGTGAGTTGCATCTTTCGGGGAAATCAGGCGTAGACAATACCTAGAATTCGACAGCAATGCAAAACTGACAGATTTTTTTTGAGATCTTTCGACTACTTGAGATCGTGCCTGACCAGAGATCCTAGCTTGTAGCGCCGGAGTTAGAAGCTCCTGGAGCTTTGGCATCCGTCTGACTATTGGTTGACACCTCCAAGAGCATACTCTTTGTTAAAGAATGGTTTTTGGTACGGAAAGATTACTTTTTCAGAGAGCGAACTTTTTTTGAGACAAGGTGTGTTCGTGGTCGAGAAGATAATGTCTGTGAGATGTACATTTGTTGAGGTAGTCAAAATGGTTGAAGATTGAGGAAGTAGTAAAGACATGACGGTTATTAGGAGAATGAAGGATTGAGCGATCGTTTTAAGACTGGTGAAGGCCTGGATTTTTTGAGTGAGCGAATTGTTGAGGAGCCAAAGTTGATGGAAAGTTGAGTTGAGATGTGCAGTTGTGAAAACTTTTAGTAGTAAATGAGTGAATGAATGGTTAAGGGTAGGCTTAAAACCGCTGAAGACCTGGATTTTGTGAGAAAGAGTTGCGGAACCGGTAATGAGGAGGGTGAGTCTTGGACTTGGTTAGAACGAAGAGTACAGAGTCCAGAATGGTAAGGAGTGGAGACTTGGAGTTGGTTAGAACGAAGAGTATTGAGCATAGGAAGAAGAAGGAGATGACTTCTTTCATAGAATGTTCTTTTCACGTAACGATGCTATTTCACAAAGGCTTCCCTCTCACAGAAGGATGCTTTTGGGGATTTCGTGGTGGCTGTGACTGAAACCCAAATCCCGAAACAGTGTTTCCAACCGAAAAGAGAGCGTTTTACTTGTAGATAGTTCGAATTGTGAAGATGGATTACCGCTGTATGCTGTTGCTATCCATAAGATGCTGCTTGCTTTTTCTAAAGCAGCGGATGTTAGATAACTTCAGTTACTAAACAATGGGCAATTGCAACATGTGTGTGCCGGTTGCTCTTGTCTAGCTTGTCGCCCAGTGCTTAAGATCCATCATGAAATTTGGCCAAATGGCAGTATTTATGTAAATCTTTCCGTCTTCGTATCTCGATTTCATTGGACACACCAGGCTGTGTGGGTATGATTTATATAAGATTGATTTGTGCCACATTTTATTTTAGGTAAACTGTAACGTAAACTTAATTCGTCTTAATTGCGATTTTCGTAACTAAAAGTTGTATGGGATCAATGCTGAAATATAGACCGATCTTGGTAAAACTTGGTAGCATAATTTTGGTCGCAAAATTATTGGGCTAAACTCGATCTAAATAGTAACATATTTAGATGAATCATCGGCATTAAGACTCTTTTTCCAGCCGTATAGTGTTTAGCAATTTATTTTTTATCTAAATCCAAACAATTTTGGATTTCGTTTTTACCACATGACACTTTTCATCATTGTGATGTCAGCGTTAACATGACATGGCAAAATTGTCATCAGGGTCCACAATTTAAATTATATCATCAATGGATGAAACAATGGCATCACAGAAATGACCAATCGGAGTCGGTTTTATAAATCATGTCACCAGTGCTATGACAATTACCAAGTTAAGTCATTGTTATTGACCCTAAGTCAAATTGAGAGAATATCATTATTAACTTACCCGTTACACATGTTTGTTGCATTCCGCGTTTTGTAAACAGAACAACTCTCAATTATAAGACACCGGCAGAATGCCCGTTATAGTTTTCGTAATAATTCTACTTGAAAAATTTGATGTATTTAAATAAATAATTAAAAAATAGCTATATGGGAATTTTTTGCTTCTAAATTTTCTTTTTGAATATGAAAATAACGTAAATAATATATTATGACACGATATTTTATGTCATCGCACTGATGATAGTTTGTCATCGCACTAATGACATGACATATTATGTCATCGCACTGATGACAGTTTATCATCGCAATGATGACAGTTTATCATTGCAATGATGCCAGTTTGTCATTGCACATATGACAGTTTTTCATCGCACTGATGACAGTTTGTCTATACTGATGTTCAAATACATCAGCGTTATTATGACTTTTCTATCAGTGCACTATGGCCGAAATCGCGATTTTAGCGGCAAAAAAATTCTGAAATATTTGAGTTTTGGCGGAGAAACAACAGGAATGTTTCGAATTACATAAAAGGAAAGATTCCATACGAAATTGACAGTGAATTAAGTAAATTAATATGTACTAAAGCTCTGAACCTATCTAATTTTATTAAACTGAAATGGGATAAGCAATCCAGAAATGAGAAAGCATTTAGAAAATATAATAAGGAATGGTTAGGTCGAGAAACAATTTTTGTTATACCGAAAAAGATGAGTGCTATTGGGCGACCAAACTTTACTTATAATGATAGCTGCGAAAGAAATAAAAGGAGATTAGCTTCCGAATTAGCTTCCCAGCAAGGAGACAATGCGCAATTATTAGTTCATGCTGCCTCTATATCTGCCAAAAAATCCCACGCAACGGATTTGAAATTTGTCCTACAACAAGTTGCTATATCTCCAAATCGGCCATCCAAAATTCGAGAAGTTCTCAATACTAGCCAAAAAGAAGTTACGGCAGTATCACCTGATGAAGCTCTAATGTTTTTGTTAGAAAACGGATTAACTAAAAAGCAGTACTTAAATATGCGTCAATTAAACATAAAGCACAATAGTGGTATTTATCCGACTTATGATAAAGTTTATAAAAGCAAATTGAAATGTAGACCGGATGAAATCAAAGCGAATGAAAGCTCTGTCGAAGTATCATTACAAAATTTGGTAGACCACACAGCTAAAAGAATTCTTGCATATCAAGATGAAGTATTGTGTACAATGAATGTTGAAGAATCGATCCTAATTTTGAGCTACGGGTTTGATGGTTCGACCGGTCACAGCTTGTTTAAACAAAAATTTGTGGCAAATACTTTGGAAAGTTCCGATCAGTCCCTTTTTGTGACATCAGTCATTCTAATAAAAATAATTTCCTCAGCAGGTGATAATATTTGGGTAAACCGTACACCTCAGTCAGTACGCTTTTGTAGACCTTTAAAAGTGGAGTTTGTTAAAGAAACAAAAGAGCACATTTTAACTGAAAATCACAACATAAATAACCAGATTAAAAAGTTGGAACCACTACAATATATACTTAGTAATGGGAAAAAAATTAAAGTAAAATATAATTTATATATGACATTAATAGATGGGAAAGTCTTAAATGTGTTGACAGAAACTAAAAGTGCACAGCAATGCCCCATCTGTCATGCCGGTCCAAAGCAATTTCGAACTTTAAGAAACTTTGATTCTCCTAATTTTGAAGCGAAAGCCGACGCTTTGAAATATGGAATAAGCCCTTTGCATGCGTGGATTCGTAGTTTCGAGTTTGTTTTAAAGCTTTCATACAAGCTAGATTTGAAAAAATGGCAAGTTCGTGGAACGGAAGAGAAGAGAGTCCTGGCAGAAAAGAAACAAAAAATTCAAAAAGAGTTTTTGCTTCAAATGGGGCTTCATGTCGATAAGCCGAAAGCAAATGGCAGCGGCAACACCAACGATGGCAACACAGCTAGAAAAGCATTTTCTCGCACGGACCTTTTAGCATCTATTACTGGTATAAATATTGATTTTTTGAAAAATTTACACATAATCTTAATTGCTCTCTCCTCTGAATTTGAAATTGATGCTCAAAGGTTTCGTGCACATTGCATTAAAACCAGTGAAATATTTTTCCAAAACTACGAATGGTATTCGATGTCTGCCACAATACACAAATTATTAGTGCATTCGTCAGAAATAATTGAGGCTTCAGTAGTACCCGTAGGTTGCCTTGCAGAAAATGCATCTGAGGCGCGAAACAAATATTATAAAAAAGATCGAACTGGTCACGCTCGAAAGGATTCAAGAGTGCACAACATACTTGACAATTATCATAGAGCTATGGATGGCTCTGACCCATATATTTCTAGCTTATGTGTACAAGAACGTATAAAAAGTTCGAAAAAACTTCCGTTTCCTCGAGAAGTCATTGATCTTTTTAAAATGCCTGAATTACCGCCAGAACTGTTATTACCTTCAACATCTCAAGAAGCCTACAGCTGCAATTATAGTTCTGATTCTGATGTTAGCTTAGAGTCGTTAAATAATTATTCATTGGAATTAGAAGCGGATGAAAACGAAGAAACAGACCATGATTAATTAAGCCTTATATCTTTTGAGAATATGTATCCATTATTTTGTTATTTTCAGATAAATTAATAAGCATTTACAACTTCTTTAAAATAATAAATTTTTCAATTAAAAAAAAATGAATTTCTGGTAGCATTAAATATTTTTTTAATAGTGGGCGTGGACCGCCCATTTTTTCTCAAGCCGCATTTTTTGTCAGTAGAAGATCGTATAACAATTTAGCTTGCCAGGAAGTACTATTTACTATTACTTTGGAAAAAGGGGGCGTGTCCCACCCATTTTTCTCGAGTCGCACTTTTTGTCAGTAGAAGTCTGTATAACCATTTTGGTGAAATTTGATTGCCAGGAAGTACGTTTTGCCAATACTTTGATAAAAGGGGGCGTGGCCCGCCCAATTTTTTTATCAAATTTATTTTTTATCATTAGAAGTCTACACACCGAATTTGCTGAAGCTAGCTTGTCGGGAAGTATTTTTTGCCGCTAAAATCGCGATTTCGGCCATAGTGCAGTGTACACAAAATGTGGCATCGAATTGATGTCATAGCGTAAATGACGCCTAAAAAATTACAAAATTGCAGGATGACGTTCGTCATTGGATTGATGTCACTTTTTGTCTCGTTGATGCCATTTGCAGTAACCAGGGAAGCCATAGATATGCAATTGCATTTTTACTTGTGCGACTAATGAAGGCAGAAACAATATATTTATCCGTTTTAGAGTTTTTTGTGCATATTTTTTTGCATATTTTACCGTTTAAAGTATTTGTATTTTTTTTTTTTTTTTTTTGCTTAATTTTGTTAAAACAATATATTTGCATTTTTAGACTTTATAGCGCATATTTTGCCTTTTGAGGAATATTTTGATTCATGTAAAAATTTTTTAGATGCTAACAAGAGCTTTCGCAGCAAATATATTTTTTTTTTTTCAAAATTCTATTTTTTCCGTGTTGTTCAAGTTCGCCATCTACATTTAATTTTTTATTCTAAAACTGCAAGCCAAAGCATGTTGTCATTAAAGATAAATGTTATTTTAAGCTTTAAAATTTTATATTTATTTAAGCAAAAATTAATGAAAAAGCAATTACATATGATTAGGCTAATAAAAAGCAATTTTCTATTAAATGATCTTAATCAATAAACGAATAAGAAATATTGCATGTAAGTACTATTAAGAAATTTAATCATTAACTTGTGAATTATATATTTCAAATTTGTTTTTCTTAATTAATCGAAGGCTATTTAATTTACGAAAATTGAACAAACGTATTAAATAATACGGTTCGATTTAATTTTCACAATTAATTGTGTTAAAATTTTAGTTTTTTTATTGTTTGTGTTTGTTGTAAATAACGCCCATCGTCGACATCAAGCATCTCAATAACAAAATTTTAAAAATTGTTTTTAAATAAGTTAAACGAGTGCAACGTAACAAGTTTAACAGAAACATTAGAAATAAATAAAAGTAGTGGCACGCAAACAACAAATGCACACAATTCCACCAAAACAACATATAACTATTGAAAAAAGCACTCGCAAAAGTGCATTCAACTTGAACAGTATTCCAATATTCAGCACCACAAGTCGCAATTAACAAACAAAAATATTTAGTTAAAAATCAAATTGAAGCCAAGTCAAACTGGAGCAATATCAAGCACCATCTCACTCACATTCATGCAACAAACAAAAAATATAAAATAAAAAATAAACACCTCAACAATTTGTTAAATAATTTCCTCTGCCAGCTCCTACGACTTTGCAATGTGGGTTTGGAATTGCGTAAAGAACTTGGCCAAGTTTACAGGCATTTGCAAAATGTAGTGCGTTATTGACGATTGTGGCAGCAGTGACTTGACTTAATGCCAACCAGTCTACTCTTGTTGTACCACTCTTGATTCTGAGCTGGTTTAGTGAATTGAACTTTTATCCTGTTTTTTTTTTTTTTTTTTTTTTTTTTTTTTTTTTTTTGAATTGCAGAACTTGTTCAACATGGAAAACTCTTAATAAATGCGTAGAATTGAATGCGTAATCTTGAACTTGTAATCAAATGAACTTGCTTTTTGTCCTCCTTCTGAAGCAAATGAACTTGAAGTAATTGCATATTTACAATGTCGTTCATATTTACGTAAAATTTTACGCAATTGAATAAATACACTTAAAAAAATGTTTAAGACTCGTTGTTGTTGCAAATATGAATTTATATTTTTAGCTCCGAAATACCTATAGACGAGAATATAACAATGGCTACGTAGTCAGATGATACTGCGATATTGGCATCAAACAAATCACCAATTGAAGCTCTTGATTAGTTCAAAGAGAACTTAATCAACTTGAAGAATGGCTTATTCGATGGAAAATAGCAATTAATACGTATAAATCAAATAATTTTACCTTTACATTTAGAAGCGAATAATGCGCTACTATTTTTATTAAAGGTTCCGAAATACCAAGAGCAACTTCGGTTAAATATTTAGGAATGCACCTGGACAAACGTCTTACGTGGAAAAACATATAAATGCACCTGGAAAAACGTCCAAAGACTGCATTTATTAGACCTTTCGTACCGGAAATACTCCATCTTTTTCTTTTTCACTTTGATTTATATATAAAAGTAATGTAAATAAAATGTAAATATTGTAAATACTACGAAATCTTATTGATATCAGTGTAAATAAAAAGCTTTTTAAGCTACGGTTGTTAAATTTAATGAAGTTTAATGACATACTTATGTTAAGTAATGATTTCCATTAACACATTTACTAAATATTGTACAAATAGGTTGTAAATAAATAAATAAAAAAAAAAAATATCTTTAACAGCCAAAGGGATCTATATTAAAATATAACCAGATCTTATTGAATTTTAAATCATTATTTGTAGTCATCGCTACGAGTGGTCTGTCATTCCCTGTGAAAGTCTGAGAAATATTCATCTTAAATAGACACAATAAAGTAAATATTAGTTTAGAAAACAAACCAAACACTATTTGGAGTACGGTACACATACCCAGAAACGATGTCTATTTTTTTTTAGTTTTTTTGTATTAGTGCCCCAACCTTCAATACCGTTCATAATTATTTTCAGGAAAGTAACAAACATTATGTAGTGTTCTGTTTTTCGTTATAAAACAGAACAACTGTTGTAATTTTGTAGACATACATTATATTTTAACGTTCGGTAATGTCTGTCTTTAACATTGATGAAGGAATGAGAAAAAAAAAACTTGTTGCTTGGTAAATGGCACGACCACAGCCCGAATATCCTTTGTTTTTATTGCATACATGTTTTTTTTTTTGTAAACATCTTTGGTTGGCTCTGTTTTTTTGTTGTAAAAAAAATTTTGTGTTCTTTACTAGCCAAAAGGGCGATGAGCACAACTGAAATTAACGAACAATAATGTGCTGAACCGAACACAACGAAGTTTGCGGTTTTTACGAAAAACTAAAGTTGGATGAGTACAGTATTTTTATTGGGTACGAAGATCACAAAAAGAGAAATGTTTTTTATGGTTCTTACTAGGGTATTCATTTAATCGGGCTTTTGCTTTAATTCGTTAATCGTTCGATTACTTGCCCGTGGTTTTGGTTTAATCGGTTAGTAATCGGTTATTTTGTTATTGATCGGTTAACCGATTAATAAAGTTTTTTTTTATAAATAAAGAATTTTAATAAATAAAAATGCATAAACTATTTATTATTTTGAGTTTCGAATTTATTCTATGAGCTAAATTGGAAAAATAAAAAGAAAACGTTGAATATAACAAAGTAACTTATAAAAAAGAAATAATTCCCAGATTCTTTTTTAATAAACTTTATAAAACAGTTGTTATGAGAAATCTTATAACAACTGTCTTATAAGATGAACTGTCAAAAATACACATACATACATACATATAAAACAATAATACGACACTATCATTAAAATGTTTAATTTTGTTACTGCAAATCTTGCGAAAAGTGCTTAAAAACAATATTAAACACTAAAAATAAAGAAAAAACTAAACATATAAAAAAAGCGACACAAGTTTAAAGACTTAATTAGAGTTGTGTCGGTCGTGAACGACCTCGTTCAATTGAACGGATCAGTCAGACGAACGATGAACGGCCGTTCAGTTTCATCGTTCGATTTCGTTCAATCGTTCACTTGGGTCTTTTGAATCAGTCGGTCACTTGCTTGCCGGACAACTGGTTGAAAAGAAACAACAATACTTTTGTGTTGTATAAGTTATGCAATTATAATATACTTATTTCTTTTACTCATTGCCACATTGCTTTACACATTTTCATAATACAATCAGGGTTGTCAAGTTTCTTGGCGACCTAATTTTCGATTTGGCGATATGGCGACTTTTTGGCGGCTTATAAAATATATGGCGATTTTGTTGGCTATTGATTTTCTATAAACTTGTTTTGAGACTGTTGGACAAATTTACCGTTTGTTATTTAGAAAGATTATATCAATGATGGTATTCCATCTAATATATATCAGGTTTTGCATAAAGCTTATAGCTATAAGGATACGTCAGGTACTTACCATTTTAAAGAACTTGCTTTGACGGTCTTTATATGCATTTAATTCCAACTGCTAATGCCTGTGTTGAAATAGTTCTTTTTAATAATTTACTCTACTAAAACTCGCCTTCATTGTTACGAGTTATAAATTATATGAATGTAAATAGCACTTTTTGTACCTTCGCACGATATTTTGAATATACATTGTTAAAAAAAAAAACAGTAAGAATTGCCTTGCCGGTGAAGTGTATAGCGTGTTAGATATACATATATCCAATATTTATTTAATACTAAACACAAAAAAACGTTTTGCTGCTTTAATTAGATTATTATAAACTATTGTATCTTTTGTGTGTTCACCAATAATTTTACTTTTATTCAAAAAAATATACATATATCAAGGCGACTTTGTCCCATTTTTGGAAAATTTTAGCGATTCAGAAGAAATATATTTTTTTAGGATTTATAGAAAACATTGGAGAAAGTTCTAAAATAAATTTTATGTTGTCAAAAACGCAAAATAAGCCTTGGCGATTTTTGACATTGAATTTGGCAAAAAACATCAAAATAAATCTGAAAACCCTGGCTGCTTTTCACAATTTTTCTACCATTTACATGAGCGTTGCCAGTTGTTCTTAATACAAAACCCGCCAAATGCTAATTTTTTTCATTTGAGCAGAAAATTTTATAAATATTTATTTCTTTTAATTTTTTAAATAAGTCCCTTTATTTATAAAAGCTTAGTAAAGTTTTACAGCACGAAATTAGTATGGAAAAAAACTTTTAATGTATACATTACATTCGTTTATGAATAAGACTCTTAAAATATAAAAAAAATTAGCAATGTATGTTTGTTCGGTGAAATCTTGCAACTCAATTTTGAAGCAGATACCTCGAACCGATTGAGCTGTCATTTTTAAACACGTTTAGTTAAGATGACGATGCATGGTTAACTGTGTTACGTTATTCTAAATCTAACATTATAAGACACCCAAGATGGCAGACTTATTTTTAATGCATTCCTACAATATGAGTATCAAATGGGAGGGCTTGCTGAGAATAAGTCGAAAAAGAAAGTGACGTTACTCTAAATCATATATGGCGGACTAAGTTTTTAATGCTTGCCTTCAAGATGGGTATCAAATGAAAGGACTCATGAGAATACGAATGCTAGTTTTAATATAAACTAAAAGTAAATAACCTTTTTAAAAAACAAGCTTTTATTGAAATGCGCTTCAAAGAAAAATATAAATGAAAAGTATAAAACTACTATCAACTTATAACGGATTACATAATTTATATGATATACATACGAGATTTACTTGTGTAGACAAACAAGTAAATTATACATATAACTTGATGTGATTGATTTAAACTATTAAACTTTTCAAACCATGTAAATACTAGTACTTAAATCTCGCGACTAGCTTTTAAATCAAATAAATTGTGTAAAGACAAGCGACAAGCTTTTATATCATATAAATTTATTAATGATGTTATAAGTTGATAGTTAAAGCTTATTGCTCTTTTCTTTTTAGCGCATTTAATAAAAGCGTGTTTTTTAAAAAGGTTTTTTAGTTTTTATAAAATAAAAACAAAAAATAAAATTTATATTATCACATATTTTGAGAATATAATACATATAACGCATGAATAATAATAATCACTATTGCTATTTGTTCATTTTTGTAATATTATTTTGATATTTAAATTGTGCAATTGCTATTATTTTTTTGTTATTAAAAGTATTTTGTTCTTAAAATACCACATAAATTTGAAATTTTTTTCTCTCATTACTTTTGTTTAAATTAATTTTTAAAGAATTGGGCTCTTACTTTGAATAAGCCCTCGCAACAATTTTTTGTTCTTTCTATTAAAATGGAATTACCTAAGCATATAATAAATAAACAAGTTTTAAAATCGCCACGTTTGGCGAGAAATTACTACGTATGGCAGCCCAGATTGTACTATGAATTTTTTAAAACAGTGTGGCAAGTCGCCACTGGCAATGTGTTAAAAGAAAAACGTATAGCATACACACTTATAGTGTTGTTGTTTCTTTTTAATCAAATGAACGAAAAAAATGCGTATTTGGTTTGTGCTTATTGTTTTCTATTCTTGGTTACACTCAAAAAAGTTTTACAGTAACTTAATGAGATTTATTAAAATTGTTTTCCGTAATTAATGAAATTTTTTTATTTTATTAATTAAACTGTTTCTGCATATTGTTCCGAAAACAAACTACAAAAATTAATAAGGGTTTTCATGATGAGGCAAACTTGCAAGACTCGTTTCATGAAGACCCTTGTTAATTTTGGTGTCATTTTAAATACAAAAATCGATACAAAAATCAATTAAAAGAAAACAACTATAAAATTAATAGCTAAAATTTGTGAATAAAAAGTGAAATTTGTTTTTTAAACAAGCATAAATAAAGCATAACGACTAATTTGCTTAAATTACTGCAAGATTTTATTGTTTATTAACACTTAACACATTTTTCATTGAAAACGGCGGTAAATATTAAACAAACAGCGCCAGTTTACGAGGCAAAATTGTTGAGCAAATTTACGAAGTTTGTGTAAACGAATTCTCATACAATTTTTGGCAGTTCATTTGAGAGCGCGTAAAAATGCACAGTTTGCGAGACTTTTAGTGATATCATGAAAACCCTTAATGATTTTTATTTCTGTTAATATGTTCAGTTATTTTTTATGCATAAAATAAAACTGAAGTAAATGTGTACATATGTACATAAATAAAAGAAAATAGAAAGGAAAAAATATTTGGCTCATTTGGTAGGTCATAATGACAGATAAAAACACTGCTTTAGCTGTCTTAGTACGTAATTTAAATTAAGTTCAAATTAACTGAAAAGCCTTTGAATATATTTTTTGTACCTAGTGTGTACTTTTTTTTAATTGTAAATAAAGAGAAAAGTTAATTAATTTTTAATTAATATCTCCGTTATAAAATTAACAGTAAAAAATTACCTTACAATTCCTTTATTTAAAATTATCCGTTTTCTAATTACATTTTCAGTTTTCTAAACTTAATGCCTATTCTTTTGAATTTACTTACATAATGTTTCGAGTGTAATCTCACATGTTGTTTCTTTTAACACATTCAATCGATTGTTTAGTAAAGAGGACAAGACAAGTGAACGACTGAACGAAAGCGACAAATGATTCAAAAGACAAACTGACCCAAAAGACAAAGTGACCTGAAACGAACGATTGAACGAAAAGAACGAGCTCGTTCACTGATTCGAATTGAACGATAATGACCGGTCACTTAAACGAACGATTAAGCCCAAGACTAGACTTAATGTACATATTTAGCTAAGAATATAAACTAAATGAGAAGTGAGAAATTGAAAGCAAGACAATTTTTAAACTTTAAAAAGTAAAATTGATTAAGATTTAACCATGAACTTCTTGTTCTGTTGTTTTTACTGTTTCTACACACAACAAGCAAATCGTTTTTAGTTATGTGGTGTTGTTGTAGTGGCTACAATAAATTCGGATAAGTTCCCTACAAGAAATGCATAACCAAAACTAAAAAAAAAAAACAATTTACTAACACACTTCCAACAATTTTACATTCGTTGCTCCACTCTAACACATATAACACAAATAACACAACCCAAATAATGCCAATTTTTTAATATAATTTTTTCACACGCGTGGCCTTTCGATTCTTGTAAAAAAATTGAATTGTTTAAATTTTAGTTTTGTGGTTTAAATTAAATATTACAAACGTTATTTGCCATGTTAAGTTAAAAAATTAATTTGATTATCTCCTTTGCAACTACGTTGCATTTTAAAGTAAAGGAGAGCATACTGATGGCGGCTCCAGAAAACGTGGTGTTTAATTTTCTGGAAATAACAGGTCATGTACGAAACAGTCGTCTTAAAAGAAGTGGTCTTCCAACAGGTAGGGGTAATTCGGGTGGTTGCTTTGGCCGGGATACTCGTTAAAGATTTGGTGGTGATAATTAAGGAGCAAATTATACCAAATATTTAAAATCCTGATGACTTTTCAAGTATGTATGCATGTATTTATTCGGCTTTTTAGTCACAAGTTTTTAACAAAATAATATTTCTTTATATGATCTACGAGAAATTAATTGGTAATGAGTACGTTTACCTCCATTACAAAAGAACTTTTATAAATGAGATCCCAAAACGAAATCCAGACCCATGTGAGAAAGGAGCGTTATAGAGCAACCAAGGAAGTGACGTTACGTGGTCCCGCACCACGTAACGTCACCTGCTTGATTATATTTTTTTAATTAAAACTATTTTAAAACTAATATAAAACAAAAACATTATTGTATAAAGGTTAGTACTAACCAATTTTTACGCTATGAATAACTAGTTAGTGCTAACCTCTATTTACGTTATGACTAACTAGTTAGTGTTAACCATTATTTACGCGATTACTAACTTATATAAAGCATAGTAGTAAGCAGTGCAGATATATGTTCCGTAGTCGAGTGGAATTAATTAGTTAGAAAGAGAGGCAAAATCACATGTACACAAGAGTTTCGGTTAGTTTTTTCATTTTACTCTTAATAAACTAATAGATACTTTATCCAATATAGTGGTCAAAACTACCGGTCATTTTACTTCTTGCAGGGTTATAAGAGATTAAAACGCTCATTTTGTAATTTTATCCCATTTAGGATTGTTGTGAGCAGTATGGCCATTTTGGCATTTTTGCAGCTATTTTTAGCATTAAAAATTTCTATTTAGCTGCAAAATTTTCATTTAGCACTTGGCATTTTATTTAGCGTTTTTGGAAAATGTTTTAAGCTTTTTTTAGCATTATTTATTTTAAAAATTTGGACGAATAGTTTTATTGATATTACTAAAAAAAAAATTTTAAATTATAATAAATTTTGACTAGAAATAGTTGTACCCAAAAAGAAATTTCGTATGAAAATGGATAATTCTTATATTAGGAAACCTGTCTTGTTAAAAAAAAAAAATAGAATATTCAGGGAATATAAGATATACCCTTATTATGTCGGTTGTAAATATTATTTGCCCTTTGATATGACTATATAAAAGTACAAGGAAATTTCACTTTGTATTTAGATAAAAATTGTTTGAAAAAATTGTTTGCTCTTAACTGCTGAATATACAATTATTTTAAAGATTCAACTTTTCTTAAACTATAAAAATTAAATAATCTAAAATATTTTGTATATCATAGAAATAAATTGTTTAAATTTTGCATATATCAGAGGTTTGCAGGCCACCTAAATTGAAAATTTAGTATCAACTACCTGTGCTACATATTTATATGTATGCTTTACCAAAATCTAGCCACTTGCTTAAATATAACAATTTATTTTAATTTCGTTACAAAATTAGTCACTTAAATGCATTTAGTTTCGAATAAAATTTAATACTGGTAATATATTTTTAATAAAAATCTTTAAAAATTTTAGTATTATTTTAACATTTTTTTAAAATCATTTTTAGCATTTTTTGGCCTTGTCTAATGCCAGATTTAGCTGTGAAATTTTTTTAGACCTGGCCACACTGGTTGTGAGTACGTTTTAGTGTTATTCGTACTTACATTTTTGAGTACGACTCGTAATCAAAGTAAGTATAAAAAGCTTAATTTATCCCGAGGGTTTTTCTTTCTGTGTACATGTAAAAACATATTCAGCCTTATTACGGTTCTCGATGTCAAAAACGACTCTGTAGTAAATTAAAGTAACACCCAGCCTGTGATCTTTAATCAACTACAACACTTGACTAACGTTGTTACTGACATCGAGAACCGTAATAAGGATGATTGCTAACAAAATGTATTCGCTAAATTTCATAAATTTTCAATTTTCCATCAAAGTTTATTAAATCAGAAAATATCGAAAAGGTAAATTTCGTTTCGGTTGGTTTATTAGAAAATAATCTAAAGGTATATAATAAATCGAACCTGCAACCTTCACACTATTAGACTAGCTCACTATCAACTAGCCTACCGGGTCACTCCATTAGTATTTAATTCAGTTACATCGTTTCATATTGTTTTTTTCTTTTTTTTCTTGAAAATGCTATTAATTTAAATAAAAAATTAAATTTATTACAACTTTATGCCTTTTATAAAAAAATTGCATGTCCACATATTTGTAAATCGTAAAATTGATCTTGTGTGTCCGGTGGCGTTTAATGTTCTATTTTAGTGTTTTTGCTGGTCATTAAGAGAACTACTCGTTTAAAAAACCGCAAAAAATTAAAAACAAATGTGTGACGCATGCGCTCGCTCCAATTTAGGTTTACACACATGTAACTTAATCAATTTTTTATACGATTTCTTTTTCTAATAAAGATTTACGAGCACCAGCAATATTAAGTTGCCTTTGGGCTTGGCTACTGGCCCGAGATCCAGTACTATTGTGTTCCTAATTGTTGTATCGGTACAATTTGTTGTCTTTTGTTTGTTTGTTAGACATCATGTTTTATCATATTCACTTGTCCATTCAGGCTGTGGAGTGTTAAGAGTTAAGCGTTTGTCAAAATCACAATATGAATGTATGTTGTTTTAAGTTCTGTTTTTTGCTCTTTGTGCTGCTGCGGTTTTGCTGTAATGTTTTCCTTAATGACAGCCTTTGTTGTCAAACAACGATTGACGTTTGTGATTGTTTATATGATTAAGAGACGGACATATGATACTTTTAAGATGTCTGCTATTGTTTCTGTTCGTTAATACATAAATATTTTTGTATTTATTGTTATTTCATTTATCAACTGACATTTTTATTGATAATTCATGACACTTGTTTTAAAGAAACTTTGATTTTTTTAGTTTTGTTGTTATGGTTTCTAATGTTGTTCGTAGTGGAAACGTGTAATGAATAAATTAAATGCATTTTATGTTTTAAAACCCATTTTAAATGCTTACCAGACCCTTTTGGGGTAGCAAGGTCATTGGCAGCTCTGGTAGATTCACAAAGCATACCAAAAAGTCTTAAGACAATTGGTTCTAATAACCGGAAAGGCTCGGAATTCAACGAACATCGACCATGGATTGTCAACTCAGCAACTCCTGTTCTACAGGTCTCTTGATACAACAACAATCAGTCATTTTGTGAAATCATGCAAAGTGTTCAAACCTGTCGTCTACAAAATTTTTTTTATAAGATTCTATAAAATTTTAAATTTTCTTAGAAAACTTAAAAATTAGTAACTTTTTAAGAAAGCTGCGAACAATCCGCCTTATTACGGTTCTCGATGTAGAAAACGACTCTGTTGTAGATTAAAGTAACACACAACCTGTGTTCTTTATTCAATTATTAAATTATTGACCGACAATAAGAAAGTTTTAGGCGTTTCTTGTTAGAACTTTGAACTGGCTTGAGTAAAATATCATGATTCGTAACAGTTTTAGCCGAATTTAAATGATTTTTAGGAGGGTAATTTGTATTGGACATATGGTAAATTATGGACCACTCATCCCAAAATTCTAAAGACTGATTTCTGGTATTACAAAAAATAAATTGGAATAAATTTCAATACAGCAGAATTAGTTTTAGCGTTAACAGTGAATTTCACAAAATTGCATGATATTTTTTCTTGCCATATGAATCTAAGTTGGAAAAAATTTTACCGCAATACCTTTATCTGTTATGGTTTTAGGCGAATTAAATTATTTTCCCAAAGTGGGCTTTATTTGGTTTTAGGTGCAATAAACTGTTTTCCGAGAGTAGGGTTTATATGGGGCCTAGAGTAAATTATGGAAATTTGACACTGCGATTTCTAGTCTTCTTAAACTGTTATATACCAAATTTTATTATTATACCATTATTTATTACGATTTTAGGCGTACCAAACTTTTTTCCGGGAGTAGGGTTTATATGAGGCCTAGTGTAAATTATAGACTAATCTTCAGCAAATTTTACAGTGTGATTTCTGGTCTTATTGAACTGTGACTTACCAAATCTAATTATTATACCATTATTTATTACGATTTTAGGTGTACTAAAATGTGGATCACTCTTCACGAAATTTAGCAGTGTGATTTCTGGTCCTATAAAACTGTGACGTGCCACATTTAAGTATGATAGCGTTATTTATTACGGTTTTGAGGCGAACTAAAATATTTTCCGGAAGTAGAGTTTATATGGGCTCTAGGATTATTAATTATGGACCGATCTTCACGAAATTTAGCAGTGTGATTTCTGGTCCTATAAAACAGTGACGTGCCACATTTAAGTATGATAGCGTTATTTATTACGGTTTTAGGCGTACTAAAATATTTTCCGTGGGTAGGGTTTATATGGGGCCTATGGTCAGTTATGGACTGCTCTTCACGAAATTCAACAGTAGTATAAGGCGAATTCGTGCATTATTCCACCTTTTATTTTAGTTTTTGTATCAAACTTATCAATTTTTTTAGGGTAGTGTTTCCACATTTTGATTCATAGTTCTGATCCTACCGAACCAATGTTGCTGGGTTTCAATCCCATACTTCTGATGATAGCTACAAGCAATTTGAGACCTTTTCTTTTGCGTTCTTCGAAAGCGAGCGTGTTTTCAACAGACGGACAGACGGATTTATATAAAAGTAACATCGTTTCGCTAGTAACCTATCGCCGAAAACGATGTATCGGCAAATCCGAAGTATAGCCGATATTTCGGTCTCGGTATTCGTTACAACGGTTCATAAAAAATCGACCATTTTAAACTTAAATTATGGATATTCTGTTGTAAATCCCTTCACCTTTCGTTTAGAAATTTTTTATTTATAACTTTTTGAATTCTAAAAAATTTTATGAAAATATTTTGCTAGTGAGGCGAGGCGAAGTGTTTTAGAAAATCAGGGGAAACATTTTTTTTGTAGCTGTCGTAAAATATCAATTAAAATAATGTTATCGTTTGCAAAATATCAGCTCAATCTAAAACATACTTGTAAGCACTAATGGCAAGGTAAATTGCATTTGTAACTTTCTGGCGCGGCCTTTTCTTATCTATAATTTATAAATAAATGCATAATACACACTTGTATAAGTTGTTTGCCTTAAAATGCATCTGGTGTTTAATTTTTTTTTTACATTTTTCCAATAATAATTTTTATATATTATGCACAAAACAGTTATTTAAAATAATTTGCTGTGTTGTTAAACAAAACTATTTCAGTTATTATGTTTGTTTGCCTTTTTTTTTCTACGAAACAAAAAATATGAAAAAAATGTATTAAACAATTTTTATTTAATCGAATAAGTTATAACTGAACTAAGAAATCAAATGTGTTATTTACACAGATTTTATGTAAATTGTTAATTTGTTTTCAAACTACCGACTTGTATTGGAGTCGTAGTTAAATTGAAATACTTGAGGCGGACGAAATAAAAATCAATATTAAGTTTTTATTCTTAGACGATTAAAGAAACATATAAATCATTAATTTTACGAAATGAATTATAGTTTAGTTTAGTTAACAGTATTAAGTTTAGATTTTTATACTAATAATTAATTTTTTTTTTTTTTTAGATTTCTAAACATTGATTTATGTTAAAAAAAACCAAAAACAAATAACGTTAAAAAATTATGTCTAAGCAAGTGTTCCATTTTTTTATTAAAAAAAAAAAAATTACATTGTGGTTAATCACCAGAGATTAGTAACATAACAGACTTTTTGGTGCAATGAAATTGTTTAACGTTGAAATAATATGAATAGGTCACAAAAACATTTGAGCCCCTTTCACACTAATCTACAAGTCCCCTTTCACACTAATCTACAAGTCTTAAGATTTTTGCTTTGGCAAATTTCATTGATTTATGGTCTGATTTTAAGAAAATCAAAAGGAAAAATTTTGTGATAATGCGTTTCCACTATCATACTTTAAATAAAAAAAAAAAATCTTTGTAGAATATTAAAATCTGGCTTGAATTTTTTATAATTTTTTTATTTATTATTTTTTCTTTGTTTTTTTCAGCCTTTTGTGAAGAAAACTTGGGGAATTAATTATGAATAACTTACAATCGAATAAAAATAATACCACCTGCACGAAAATTTGGCATGAAGTTAGCACAAAGTTTATTCATAATACACTTACCAAACTCTGGCTAACGATTTGCTAAACTCTTGTTAACAAGCTGCCAAACGTTTGCCAACTTGTGATAAACAGCCGCTTTATGTTGAATAATTTTTTTTGTTTTTTTTAATACACTGTTTTTTTTAGTTTAGAGTCCTTTTTTAAATATACATATTTTAATTTAAAAACATTTCAAATTGTTTATTTGAAGAGGGGGAAAAAATGAAATGAAATGACTAAACCAGCGATGATTAATGCAAGACGTGTTGCATTTTTAAGTATTATAATGTGGAATCATTAATATTCAGAGTTGATTTATTAAAATTTGTTATTAATAAACTCTGTGCTAACAAGCTGCTAAGCTTTATCGGCATTCTAGTTATCAGCTCGTTGTACGTAGTGTACAAACTGTGGCTAACTTTTTGTTATGAATACGGCTGCTGATCTTTGATATCCTCCACCAACAGTTAGAAAAGATCAGGCGTGGGCTATATGAGATCTATAAATAATGAATTAATCTCTATAAAAACGAACGTTACTATTGATGCTTGCGGCTAAGACCTAAGTAACATAATTGGCCGATGGTCAGAAAGCCTTTAGCTACGGTCACACTTGTCAAATATTTGACGAAAATAACGGGACCAACAGGCAAACTAAATTATACATAATTTCCGTTATCCGAATTTTTTTTTGTTTATAGTACCACATATTACATAAAACAGTTTTTTGCGACGACTAGCAGTAAAATTTGTTTTATTTTGTGATTTTAAGACCATGTTGAATCTTACTAACTATAAACCCATTTTGTATCGGCATTGCGTTTTCGCAACACCATCTTTGGATGCATATAAAACTGGCTTTAATACTTCGACTTGAATGATTGAGTTTTTACCGTCTAGTTTAGGGGCTTTACTATTACGCTTTGTTTTTAAAAATAATATTAGTGCATTGTTGCATTAAGATCAACATGATTTAAAAACAGTCCAAAAAAATGCTTGAATGCAAGAAAGAATTAAAGTATGGCAACATTAAATAGACAAATTCCGTTTATTTTTCTTTTTTTTTTTGGAAAGCATTTAGAAAAATTAAATTTTTTTTATTTAATTCGCATAAAATTATATTTATTTTAGATAAGGAAGCAAAAAGACAGCGTGCTTTACTGATAACAATGTATTTTGAATAGTTTGTACACCTGGAAAATGCTTAAAATATGAATTCCACTTTGAAAAATAAAAGTGGTATCATTCCGGAAAAAACTTTCATTTTACATTTTCCATAGAAGCAAAATACGGAATTAATTCCACTTCCGAGCGGAATTAAGCTCTGTGACATGGCTGATAATTTATTAATCATAATCTTTTAAAAATTACTATTGCGAAAACGCAACAATGGCTTATTGCATGTAAATCACTTTTCTCTATTTCTTCTCCGCCCACTACTGACTTAACAGAGCTGTTTTCAATAAGAAGTCATACATTATTTTTCTTGAATAAAACCTATAATATGCTTTGTTTTTGGTTGTCTTAACACTCATATTGTTTCACTTCACAATAAAATCGTTGAGTCAATGACTAAGTACTTATGGAAAATATCTATCGATACTAGATATTTGTTTGAAGCTTATCCATATGCTGACTCAGCTTCACCATACAACAATCAAGTTGGCTAAGAAGCTTATGTAGCTTCATAGTTTTTGGAATCAGTCCAGAAAAACATGGAATATATTTTGAAAGAAAATTTTTGACAAAAAAAAACAGAAAAATCAAACCGTCTTAGAGGAGCAAATGATATCCCTGTTACTGATCACTCGCTCAAAAAGAATGATTATGACCACCCATTTGAAAAAAATCCATATGTTATTCGTTTCTCGCTTGCGGAGCAGTTTTGAAGTTACTGAAATTTCATATTTAGTGGCTGCTAGTCCAGAGTGGTGGTGGCTCTTACGGACGAATGCAAATAATAGTACAACTGTAAATGCCTTTTAAATCCACTTTCTTATTGGGAAAGCTCAGCAAGCATTTATCGCAAACAGATTTTAAAGCTAAAATCTGCTAAATTGCTGCTTTGATAAGAAAAACTTAACGAAGAAAGGCCTATAATTGATTTACAGGTAAACGAATTGGAAATTTATTTTGAAAACTCCAGACACTCAGAGACCGTTTATCAATGCAAAAAAGTATAATAAAGTGCTTTGAAAAATGCCACTCAAATAATGTATGACATTTTTATAAAAAATAAAATCTATATTTTTTATTTTAATATGAAAAAATAGAATGATTTTATTGTTACCATAAAACAAAATACTAACTATTACCTCAAATATGATTTGCATGTAATTAGCCAAAGTTGCGTTTTCGCAACAGTCCCCTACGACCAATACTGTCTCCCGATTTTTTTTACTTTGATTTTCAGGATCAGGGGGTTGACAAGAGCTAGCAAACTGAGTTTCATGAAAATATGTTAACGATTTCGGGTAGTAGTACAAGATGGGTCAACAAAAGTAGTGGTTGTGCTAACTTTCCAATGTTTATTTTTGATAAAAACACTGAAATTTATTGTTGAGGAAAATCTAGTTTCTATGCGCATTTCGCTGGTTGCTTAGGCCAGCTCGTCAGGAAACTTTTTCCAAATACTTTAGAAAAGCTAAAAATATTATACAAATAAGACCATAAAGTGAATAAGAATTTTAAACACTCAGGTCTTACTTGTTACAATATCAAAGCTTCAACAAAGCCACAACAATAAACCGTCAATTTTTCTTTTTTACATTCCCCTACAATTGGCTGGGTTTTTTCCAACACGAATTGCAGTTGTAAGAGGATAGAAAGAAAAATTAAGAATTATTTTTTAGGATGTAATTGGCAAAATTATAAAGGATTACTTTTGGGACATCTCGAACAAAAATAAGTACTTTTTCTAGTTTTTTTTTTTATTTTTTTTTTTTTTTTTTTTTATTATTCCTACACTAAATCCCGCGAAGCTTTTTGCTTGTCTGCAGGAGACCAGAGTCTCTGGCGGGAATCGAACCCGCAACCCCGGTACTGATAGACTAGCTCCCTACCAGCTTATTTTGTAAGCAAAGTTTTTGCTGGGACATTTAGGAAACGTAACGAACAATCTTGGTTTTCTTTAGAAATTAAAACTCTTATTGCAAGGAGAAATGAAGCACATAAAACTATTATATTTCACGAAATTTTTAAAGCCTCTAGGAAAAATGTTAATACACAAATTAGGATTTTCAACTTGAATACAAATTTTAAGACATTTATTCTTTGCTTCATTTCTTCTCGAAGTAACATTATGTTTCAATGAAAATCGAATACAAAATTTTATCATACTCTGACTTATTTTCACATAGAAAATCGCGCTTATATACAGGGGTGTTCTGGAAATCGAAAACGCAAAAATTTAACAATCCTTTTTTTAATAAGATTTTTGTAGTAAAAAAAATACAAATACAATACAATACAAATTTTTCTCTATTAAACATAAATCTATAAGAATATTATAAAAAATTGGATTAAGAGTGTATTAAAAAGAACTTAAATATTCTTGCGTTTTGCATTTTCGATTTCTAGAACACCCCTGATAAACTGATTTTTCTTTGCATCAAACTCCAATAACTTTGCATACTTCATAAAATTAATATTATTGCAAAATTTAGCAGATCGCACTACTTCAAGGTTTTAAGTAGGGATGTAACGAAACCGATATTAAAAAAGAAATTTCGCCGATGCCGATACCGACCAAGTGTTTCACCTACCGAATGACTGTTGGCAAAAAAGCCTTAAAAGAGATAGTGCTTAATTCACTACAAGTTTCTCTAATGCTGAAATAAAATCAATTGGGACCAGAATCGTGGTCCCAATTTTTTCGAAGACTCTACATTGCAAATATTTAGGTTGCTATGAAAATTATCTATTTGTTGACCAACATTGTACTGAGGTGTCTGGATAATTAATAATAGTTGTAGATGTCAGCTATAATTTCAGAGTAATGTAGAGTACCACCTTATAAACCAATCTTTTTATAGTTACGTAGTCCGATGCCGATAACGATACGCATATTAAATTTAAATTCAAGGTAAAATTAACAAAACTCAAGTAGCGTAATTTCTTTATTATACAAAATTACAGTGTTAGAGATTATTAATATTTAAAATTGATTTTAATAAGATTTTAAAACAACGAAATGAGTTTAAATTCATGGTATAATTAATTTATTTTTTTTTACCAAAAAACAGTGTATTAACATAAATAAGATTTTTGTTTAAAAAACAAAGTATTCTCCACTTTTACGGAGATTATTTCACAACTTGAAGCAGACCTGCAGTGGAAAATCGTCTCTCAGATGTGACTCAAATCATTTGACAACCAATGATGGTCTTAAATTTTGAGTATAATATTTAATAGCGCCAGTAAACAAACGGATCTGCGCCTCTAGAAAAATTTAAGGTGTATAAAGACTTCTTGTTTAGCTGAACCACTGCGTAGGATGGACAGAGGATCATTCTTCTCCAAATTTTGTTTTAAGTTTTTCACAAACTCTCCAAAGCACTATTGTCTGGCAGACCACTTTTCTTGGCCAAAATTTCAATTTGGTGACGTTCTGGGTTTGGTTTTTTGTTCTTTATTCTGATAGTAAGCACTTCAAACAAACAACAAACAAATTTTGTTTTTGTAGCTAATAATTTTCCGTTATACGGCACGCTCTCAAAGTTAATGATTTTGCGTAAAGTTGTAACAATTAGTACAAACTTAGTTTTTTTCAACTTTTTTAAAATTATTTTTCCTAAATACAAACAAAGAATTATAAAATAAGTTGAATATGGAGAATGACTCTGACGGTAAGTACTTTAATTATTTAATAATAAACTTTAAAAAAAGAACTGGTGGTGTAAAAATATGAGCTGTTTCATGCAGCCTGGAATATTTTCGTGCTATCAAAAATTTGGAAGTTTATGTAAGCTTGCAAAATTTTGGTATGATTTGGCAAGCATAAAACTAATAAATCTTAAAAGGTGGGACTGTGGACCATTCATTTCAGTATGTTTCATTTTGCACTTTTTTGCATATTTTTAGATAATTGTTTTTTCCAGGCCCCTATTACTTTAAAAATGCTGATCTTTTTGCAAATTTGGCTTAAAGGGAATACAAAAGTAAAATGCAAGAATTAGTTTTTAACTATGTGAGAAAAAAAAATACAAAATGTTCAAATTTCCGATGAATATATATTAAAAAAAATTCCTAGTTTTTGCAAAAATTTACATGTTAATTGGGAAAAGTGCCATAGAAGGCTAAATTGCTTTCAAAAAAATGACACCGACATTCCACAAAGTGATTGTTCATTTTAAAGAATTCATGCAAAATAGCGCACTTCCGGTAGGTTGTTTTGCAGATTATTCGGCAGAATCGAGGAATAAAATATATATATAATATATATATAATAAATTTGATAGATTATATCATGCCCGAAAAACTAGCCGTGTTGATAATCTATCAGACGTTTTTAATAGAGCAATCGACACATCAGATCCACTTATATCATCCTTGCGTTTAAATACACGCATTCATCAAAAAAAAAGCGTTTAACACTTCCACCGGAAGTAAACGAATTATTAAACTGCGAGTATCCCACAAAAACCACTTTCCTCAAGACAATATTGACCGAAATGATGACGATGATGATGAAGATGGAAAAGTATTAGAAGATGAATTTAGAGATGAAAATTTAATTTTAAAAAGTGAATTATAACTATCACCCAGTTTACATGATGAATTTTATGACGTCCAATTTTGGACGTCATTTTTTGTTTGGTAGCAAGCGGTGTAGAGAAGAAAGAGGGGTAGAAAAATAGACTTGATTTCTGTTTTCATGGTTTTTTTTTGACAATTCGCTTTAAACTTTTTTCTGTTCTTTCTGTTACGTTTAATTTTTATATTCTCATCAACTGGATTGAATGAAAATGAAAAAAAAATTAGACGTCCAAAAAAAACCATCGTATAAATTTGAGTAGTTTTTGGTAGCAACTTCAAAAGGGAATTAAGAAAATTGGACGTCATAAAATTCATCATGTAAATTGGGTGTTAGTATGAATACTTCTGCACATAAAAATGTAATTTATGTTATATATAGCGTTTTTTATAATTTTAGTAAAAACAAGTGTGAATAAAATTAAAATTTAGTTATAGCTAAAAATATATAAGGTAAATAAATTCATTAATTAAAAAAATGGGCATTTAAGGGGTTTCATCCAAAAGTTAAAAAATATACTTAAATATAAATAAAAAATAGTTTGACAACGCAAATAGTATTTTTTTTTTTCATTTTTTAATTTTAGCCAAGAAAAGTGGGCTGGGAGACCACAGTGCAAAGGTCAGTTCTTGCAGACTTATCAGAACTTATACTAGGCGTAGGGGTGACGGTGTCTTCAACACATTCGGAATGTAGAGTCAAGTCAAGTAGCTCAATAAGACGTTTTATTCGATATATTGCTTTGTATCGAAGGTAGAGAATTGTAGATAAACAATAGATTTCATTATTCTCTAAAACTCAAATCTTTCATTCAGAGCTAATGTTATGTTAATCGCAAATATTAGGAATCTGAACTATTCTGCATCTCAGTTAATTATTTTATCGTATTTTCTAATAATGTTCGAAGATGGTTAACTAGCGAAATAGCGTCAGAAAATATAGCACTGGCTTTGCTTATGGATTTTGTGGTCTCTTTGAAGTAACCCAAAATTTGTAGCGAAATGATTTTTATTTTTACAAAAATCATTAAAAATTGGCAGAAAATTCTTAAAACGTAGAAATACATACAGGATTTTTCAATGGGAGAACGTTTTACCATAATGGTGAAAAACAAGACGACTAATGCTGCAGGTTCACACCAAGTGTTTAATGCGTATATCCATCAGTCCAAAAAGTTGTTGTGTAAAATTGTATTAACAAGTTACACAGTAAACGCGTAAAATGCCTATACGTATCGAAGGCATGAATAAGGATTACTTTCTACTTTAGAATGCGTCTCGAAAAAAGGAAAAACACGTGGTGTGGACTGACCTCCAGCTTAAGAATTAAAAGAAAATATTTTATATTATGTTCGATTTTTTGCTATTAGTTGTTATGCATGTGCCTTTTGTTTTGGTAAAACTTAAATTTGTTGTGTTTAGTAGTCCATCGATTTACGTAGCAATTGGTTCCGGAAAATGACGACGTACATCGAAACAACGTAAATCGAATTTAAACATGTTCATATGTGTTCTATAAAATGTACCTTTGTTAAAAACGTAAAGAAAGGCTAATTTATAAACAAATTACAAAACACTTACAAAATTAAACAATTAAGAAAGTATATTTAAAAATAAATTTTCAAAAGTGTACCCTTTTTGGGACCAATGGGAAATAATGGACCCGCAAGAAAAAATTACGTTATGATGTTCAGATTCATGTAAACGTTCTTTATGCCGAATATTATTTAGATTAGTTTTAATGATTTTAGATAGGAGGGTTTATATAGGACCTATAGTTAATTTTGGATCTACAAATACGACGTTTTGTCATGACATAGAATATATCGTTAAAGTGTTTTTTTCGCTAAATTTTGTGTCAACACCAACATTTATAAAAAAGATATTTTCGGGATAGTGTTTGTATGGGCCAATTCCAATATAATTTTTTAAGATGATTTAAATTGCATTGGGATAAGCTTGGACCAAATTTAAGCAAAATACCAACATAATAAGTAGGTTCATGGGTACAAGTACTTAATTCCGAAAAAAACCTTGTGTGGGGGCTATGTGAAATTATGAACCGATACTCACCATTTTCAATTGGCAGGTTTGCCAAATATAATGAAATTATCTCCAAAATTACGAACTGTAATTTGCGTACAATGTTTCCATTCACAGCCTAAAAGCCTGTCGAAAGAACGCATATCGTTAGATCGATTCAAGAAGTGATTCTTAGTCGATCGGTATACTAAAAGTAGGGTTTAGAACCAATATTTTAAGGTGTTACAAACATTAGCACAAACGCAAAATACCCTTTCCATTACATATTCAGCCCAATTATAAATAAAAATTCCTCTGGGAGTTTTTTCCTTTCTCCCATTTTTCTTAATTAAATTCTAATATAAAAATGGGCAAAGGGAAAAAAATCCCGGGGAATTTTAGCTCATAACTGGGGTGATTGTGTTTTTCTGATCTCATATTTCTGTCCGTTGTGTTTGACAGGAAAAACAAAAATGTATCCATGTATAGATGGGAATAGCTACACACGCATGAAAACCCCAAAAGAACATTTCACCTAAAAACTGTGATTCCCCGCTTTCTGCTTGTAGAATATAAGCAAATGAGGCGACGCAAATCCGGTATATTTATGAACGTAAAAACAATTTTTGCTTAATTTTTATTCTGCAATATCGGAAAATATTTATGTACATATACCTATAATTTAAGATTTAAAATATTTTTTTCATACCACAAAATACTACTCTGGTGGCTTTAATAATATTACCACAAAATGCTACTCTGCTGGCTTTAATAATATTAACAACTGAAAAAAATTTGTGTCAAAAAAATGTTTTTAAAAATTTTTAGTTAGTGAAAAATAAAAACATTTTGCAAAAGCAAATAAGCAAAATGTGTTGGAAAAAATTATTAATTATGTGTTTGTGTCATAAAATTAAACAAAAATTTATATATTGTGAGAAATTTTAAATAGATAAATTTCAAATTTTGTTTTGCTTTTGTTGCTTTTTTTTGTGTTGAATTCACACAGAGCATATGTATATGTCTGAGGGATGAACTAAGAAATTGAGAACGATCTCTTCAATTGGCATACTAGTTGTATACTATGCTTAAAAGTGTAAGACTAAAATTTTTTCTTGTTTTTATATAAAAGATTTACTTATCAAAGTTGTTCTTGGCAGTCAAAATTTCATTAGTATCATTTCGTTTTAATGTGCTATATTCCTAATTTACATTTATCTCCTATAGAGGTTAAGAGTAAACAAATTTTCAATTTCCCTTTTTTTAAAATTTTTATGAAAATATTTTTCAAGAATATATTTTTCAAAAATAACTAACTCCCTTAATAAATAGCAAAAAAACAGTTTATATTATTTTTAAGTTTTTCTTTATTTTCTTTTAAAAATTTTTACATTTCTTATTACAAATCAAATTCTATACTTTTTATAAAGCCAAATACATGATCCAAGTCCATAAAGATATTAAGATAAAGTATAATACAAAGTAACGGCAGTTTCTAAAGAGCAATTAATGGCAGATGAGAGTGACTTAGAGGTGAAACAAGAAAGTAAATAGTAAAAAAATATCACAACGAAAAGACAAGATCGGGTGAATAGAATATAATGTTATGACTATTATAAAACGAATAGAAAGAAAATACTAAGGCAGTCAAAGGAAAATGATAGAAAGTTAAAACAAAGTTGGTGAGAATTTCAAAAGTCATTATTTTGTTGCAACTTGCTGTTCAAAAAAAAAAAAATTACTAAAATATAAAGAACGAAAACTAAAATTAGTGGTTTACTGGTCTGTTATCGTGGGATGACAATGAAATGGTTTTTTTCCATTTTGAATATTCTGTGCTTATATTGCACTAAAAGGATGAAGTGACCAAAGGCAATTATGGTGGTGTTGGTAAGACATCATTGGACCAAATTTAAAAGCATTTAAGCAAAACCAAATATTATTGAGTAAAATTAGATAGTTCCTGGTGCAGGTTCTAAGTTGGCTGATACAGCCGATTGAATGTGACCTGGCAATGGAGCAACATGTACAGCACCACGGGTTTTAGCTACATAGGTGCCAGTAGGAGCGGGTACTACAACTGGGGCAGCGACTACGGCTGGACCTGAAACGACCTGGTAGGGGCTGAGGGGTAAGGCAGCAGCATGAACAGCGACAGCACCGGGAGCGGCAATAATAGCGCCAGGATGACCAACTACAACAGCACCGGGAATGATAGAAGCGTTAGCACCCAAAGCCAAAGCAATCAAGACTACGACAACGGCGAACTGAAAAGAGAAAAAGATAGTTATGCTCCGATATATTTGTGTAGAAATTTGCATTGTTTTTTTTTTTTTTTTTTTTTTGGTACTTATATTACGATGATTGAAATAAAGATTATGCCATCCCGACAACAAAATTTAAATCTTCTGCGCATGACCACAAATGACATCACACTAAGTGCATTCCTATTGGCTAATAATTTTAAGCTGACAAACACAAGATACCCAACAAAAAGACTACCGGTAATTTTACTA